>JAMPIV010010241.1:52500-652500 GCA_024509875.1 Oreohelix idahoensis
GTCATGATAGACGGCGTAGGGTCTACCGTAGGCGAAATGAACGTTTTGCCCAAAATTGCGTTGATGAAGCTCCGCCGCACGGTGGTGGAGGTGCAATGGTGTGGGGAATGATCAGTTGCAACGGAAGGAGTCAATTGGTGCACATTGAAGGAGGCTTGAATGCGCAACGATACGTCAATGAAATTCGTCGACCCCATGTCCTTCCACTTTGGCTGCCCAAAGGTCTGTGTTTCAACATGACAACGCCAGACCCCATTGTGCACGGTTGACCACGCAGTTCCTGACTGCCAACAACATTCTCACCTTTCCCTGGCCATCCCTGTCTCCAGACATGAGTCCGATTGAGCACCTGTGGGATGAGCTGCATAGACGTGTTTGTCGCCGAGACGTTGCTCCAGCCAATCGTCGTGATCGTTCCAGGCACTCCAGGAAGAGTGGGCAGCCATCCCACAGGCCCACATCAGACGTCTGATCGCATCCATGCCCAGGAGATGCCAGTCGCTGATCGATGCAAAAGGAGGCCACACACCATACTAACGGGAAAGCCCGTACGCCAAAAAACTCTCGTGACCCAGATGCAAAACAACTGTCAATTAATTGGTTGAACCCTAAGGTATTCTTGTGTGCAATTTGAACAATTAACTCTTTAAATTAAAAAAAGTTATTGACTGTCAAAATTATGGCTATGTGTGTGCCTTCAGTAGCTATGCGTTTCTTTTTTTTTAACAGATAGCTATGCGTTATTATTTCACGGCAGTCAGTAATCTGGTGTCGCTTTCGGCCAGTCCTGTCCGACTAGTCGGCAGGCGGCCAGTGGTTCTCGCAAGAATAATTTGCCGCCGGGATCCGCTCTGCACAGAGCGCTGTCTCCCTCCCCGCGCGAGCGAGCGACGAAATGCTGTGTTTGAAGGACAGTTATCTGGTTGATCCTGCCAGTAGTCATATGCTTGTCTCAAAGATTAAGCAATGCATGTCTAAGTTCACACTGTCTCACGGTGAAACAGCGAATGGCTCATTAAATCAGTCGAGGTTCCTTAGATGACACGATCCTACTTGGATAACTGTGGCAATTCTAGAGCTAATACATGATTACGGTAAGCGATTGAGGGCAAGTTCCGTATCCTACTAGCGACTAGGCTGTTGCTACTGGTGTCAGACTGTATCGGCTAGACCGTTCCTCTGACGTCCAGGCCGGGTCATGCTGCATGGGCAACAGCTTGATCTAACATTGCCCAACCTCGTGCCACCGAAAGTTATTTCGGGAGGTACGCTCCTTTGGTCAGAAATGACTGGTAGGGAAGATCACACACATATATATATATATATATATATATATATATATATATATATATATATATATATATATATATATATATATATATATATATATATATATATATATATATATATATATATATATATATATATATATATATATATATATATATATATATATATATATACATACATACATACACCGTGAGGCTAAGAAACCCATGACCTTTAAATATTTTAAAAACTCGGCCGAAAATGACCCGATTATTATGAAATTTGGTACAAATGGTGAGAAAATGTTTACCTACATTTTGCTTATTTCAGTTGGTGCTCAAAATGTCCGCCGGCAGCTGCAACACATGCGCGAAGCCAGGTGTGCCACTTTTTCACTGACGCGTCAATTGTGCGCTGTTCTAGCTCATCCCATGCCTGCTTTATCCGCTCTCTTAGCTCATCCACGTTGCCAATTTTCTTTCGGTAGACATTCTCTTGCAAAACTTCCCAAATCCCATAGTCCACGGGGTTAAGATCTGGACTATTTCGTGGCCAAAAATTCGGTTCGATGAATTCAGATGTCTCCTGAGTGAGCAGCGCAACTGTATCCCTAGCACGATGAGCAGGCGCGCCGTCTTGCTGGAAGATGAAGAATTCTGACATTTCCCTCATGTCAGGAAGAAGGCACTTCATCAACAGTTCGTTGCGGTAGTAATCGCCATCTATCTTGATAGCAGGTTGAACAAAATGAATTCCAGTGCGGCCCAGTGATGAGACACCAACATAAACCATTACTGATTTGCTGAACGTTGGTTTTGCTCGCAGCAACCGATTAACAGATATGTTTCTTTTTCTAGTGACAACCGGTGCATACACCCGATCTTTCTGACTATTGGTGGTTTCATCCGTGAAAAACACGAAACTCACTTTATGCTCTGGGAAGCGACGCAAAAGATGTTGGCCCCGGGAAAGCTGTGACTCTTTGATGCGTTCAGTCAACTCTGTCGCCCGATGTTTCCTTCAAACATTTTAACATAAGTTCCTTTTTGATGATTCTGCCCACGGATCTTTGAGAAGCGCCTATCTGACGAGCAATTTGACGTTGGGAAAGATGTGTTTGCGGACGTCCTTCTTGACTTTGCACAAGCTCGTTAACAGCATTGATGTTGTCATCGGTGAGCGCAGTGCGTGTTCGGCCAGTGCCTTTACGACGTTCAACAGTGCCGGTTTGGTCTATCTTTTGCAAAAGATCTGGCAGTCCACATAAAGTCCATCCTTTGTTTGGAAACTCCTTAAGAAGTCGTTTCCCACCATAATTTTTGTTTGGTCGAAGAGATTTGATTGCCGTGTTTTCTTCTTCAGAGAACGCCATTTTGCAGCAGAGGAATTACAGTTGTATTCAGCGCCACCTGCAAGGCGTAAAATTCGTTGCGTGAAATTTGAAATTCGAAATTTGAGACTCGAAATTCGAAAAGGGGTATTGTTATCATAACTGTCACCAAATTTCATAATAATCGGATCATTTTCGGCCGAGTTTTTAAAAATATTTAAAGGTCATGGATTTCTTTGCCTCACGGTGTGTATATATATATATATATATATATATATATATATATATATATATATATATATATATATATATATATATATATATATATATATATATATATATATATATATATATATATATATATATATATATATATATATACATATATATATATATATATATATATATATATATATGTATATATCTTCTTCTTCAGGTGCCTGGTGTGGAACAGACATTTGGCGATCATGACCCTCCAATCGTCTCTGTCTTTTGAAAGTCTAATGAGGTTGTTGTTCCTCATGCTGTTGTTTGTTGCCTATTTGTTTAAGCTTTCCACATACATCTTTCTCTGCCTTCCTCTTCCTTTCCTACCTGGTATTTTCCCACATAAGACTAATTCCTCCACTCCTCCTCTTCTGTTAATATGTCCCATAAATTGCAATTGTCTTTTCCTGATGGTTTTGATGAGCGATCAATTAACACCCGCAGCTGTCAATGGAACCCGTTACACGCCCATTGAGGCATATTGGGAATATGGAGTTAGGCCCATATTTTCTTGACCATCGGCACACTAGGGGTGATGTGGTCAGCATCACGCCGGCCGCCTTAACCTTCCCAGAGTTGCTCTGGTACCCATTTGGGGCTGGGTCGACCCAGGAGCCGTTTGTGGCCTAAAAAATTCCCGCCTCATCTAGGGATCGAACCATAGACCACTGCGCTAGGAAGCCAGTGCACTAACCACTATGCTACCGCGGATATCAGCTGTCAATACCTCGGCATTTGTTTTCTTTTCTGTCCACGATATTCTCAGTATCCTTCTCAAAAACCACATTTCCACTGCCTCCAGTTTTTTCACCATTTGGTTACTCATTGTCCAACATTCGCATCAATATAAAAGAACGGACCACACGTAGCCCATTAGTAAGCGAATTTTTGTGCTTATGGTGATGTTTATGTTTTGTATTACGTTGCTCATCCTAGTAAAGGCTTCTTTGGACATGGCGATCCTTTTCTTTATCTCTGTGTCACATCTGCCATCTGATGTCAATGTGTAGCCTAAATATTTAAAGAGATTGACTTGTTTGATTTTTTTCTCTTTTGCTGTTCAAAGAGCATACTGGTATTTGTATTTTCTCAGAAACTATCATGCATACAGTTTTGCTGACATTCAAAGATAATCCTTTCAACTCGCTCTCTTCCACTACTTTGTCTAGAATGATTTGTAGATTTTCCTCTGACTCTGCTATTAAAACTGTGTCATGTGCATATCTCAGATTGTTGATATTTTGTCCTCCGACTTTAATTCCATCGAGGTGTTCAATGTTTCGAAATATCGTATCACTGTATATGTTAAAAAGATCAGGTGATAATACACATCCCTGTCTAACTCCTCTTTTAATTGATCTGAATTCACTTAGTTCTCCTTCAAATCTGATCGCGGATTCTTGCTCCCAATATATGTTCCTTATTATCCTAAGATCGTTCCCGTCTATATTTAGTTCATGTAAAATATCAAAAGGTCTTGGTGTTTCACTTTGTCAAAAGCTTTTGAGTAGTCTATAAAACATAGATAAAGATCTCTTTGTACCTCAGTACATCTCTCCATGATCATTGACAGTGTGAAAATTGCATTTCTGGTACCTTTATCAGCAACGAAACCGAATTGAGTTTCAGATATTTCTGGTCGTATTCTATTTCTTGTCCTTTCCATTATGATGCGAAGGAGTATTTTGGTGACATGGCTCATTAGGCTGATTGTTCTATGTGATTCGCATTTTGTTGTTCCTGGTTTTTTAGGTATAGTGATGAATACTGATCTGCAGATGTTTGGAGGTATCTCTACTGTGTCATATATCTTGTTCAGGAATTTTGTTATTTCCTCTATGCCAAGTTCTCCTAATGCTTCGTAGATTTCTACAGGAATATTGTCAGGCCCTGTTGCTTTACCATGTTTCATTTTCTTAAAGCGTATTCAACCTCGTTTTTCAATATGGGTGCACCTTCCATGTTTTTTTCTTATGTTTGGTTTATCGCCTCTATCATCATCATATAGCTCCTCTATATATTCTGACCATCTATATACAATATCTTCCTTGTCCATTAGAATATTTCCTTCCTTTGACTTTATACATCCTGTTTGAATGCAGGCACGCTACCCTGATATTTCTCTTACTTTTTGGTGCATAGTTTTATTATCCCTGTTTTTGTTACTCTCGATTTCTTTGCATTGCGCATTGAGCCATTCCTCTTTAGCCACGTTGCATTTCTTCTTTATTTCTCTATTTAAGTTTTGATATTCTTTTTCATCATTTTTCGCCAGTCTTCTCAGTTCCATGAGGTCTAAAATGTCTTGTGTCATTCATTTTTTATGTTCCTTTTTCCCTGGATTGGGAATTTGTTCTTGCATTGACATCTCAATACATTTATTGAATTCCTGCCATCTTTCCTCTATCGATGTAAGGCCACCGAGTGCTTCGAATGTATTCCTTACCGATATGGTGAACTTTTCTCTCATATCCTCATTGGTCTTCAACATGTTGGCTTGGAACTTGGGGGTTCTTTTTGATTTCTTGAGTATTTTCAGTTTCACTCTTAGATTACACAGAACTGGAATGTGATCACTTCCACAGTCTGCACCTGGCATCGACTTTGATGACTCTACGGCATTCTTAAAACGCTTTTGTATTAGTATGAAATCAATCTGATTTCTAGTTCTGTCACCTGGGCTTTTCCAGGTCCAAAGTCTCCTTTGATGATTTTGAAACCAAGTATTCGAAATCGAGAAGTCATGTTCTTTGCACTATTGTATATGCTTTTCACCACGTTCATTTAATTCACCCAATCCAAATGGACCGACTATATTTTTAATTCTTCCTTGTCCGACTTTTGCGTTAAAGTCCCCCATTATGATCTTTATGTCCTGTGATTTTAGTGGTTTCATAGCTTTGTCTAGATCTTCGTAGAATCCCTCTATTTCTGAGTCTTCTTGTTGTGCTGTTGGGGCATAGATCTGTATTATACCTATGTCAAAAAGCTTTCCCTGTAGCTTAACCACGATCACTCGATCTGAAACTGACCAGGAACCCTTCACTGTTTTTGCTGTCTCTGAGTCCAATATAATCCCAGCTCCTCTTTGATGTTGCTC
The DNA here is from genome assembly GCA_024509875.1 of Oreohelix idahoensis. Lineage (NCBI taxonomy): Eukaryota > Metazoa > Mollusca > Gastropoda > Stylommatophora > Oreohelicidae > Oreohelix > Oreohelix idahoensis. The sequence goes on from JAMPIV010010241.1 coordinate 58,467, forward strand.
CACACCTGAGTACAGTCTGGTCAATCCATCTGATGAAAACGATCTGGTCAATCCATCTGATGAAAACGATCCGGCTCCCTTTCATCTGACTTCTGATATGTCGAGAATATTTATGTTCATTCTTTTCATTTCCTTCTTAATGTTTTCCAGTTTACCTTTCTGTAGCATTGTTCTAACATTCCATGTTCCGATTTGTTTAGATGTACGATTGCTGACAGTCGCTTGATAACGGTCTGGTTCCACCTGTCGCACATGGAATTCCCTACCGAGCGAGGTGTTCCCTTGAACCCCATACACGCGGTTCACTATCATCTTATTTGGTTCCTGAGTCACGATTTGCTTTGCATAAATACTCACAGTAGGTTGCAGTTTCTTTCTGTAAGGGCAGTACCTATACTGGGCGGGTTGTCCTAGCCATTGTACCTATATTGGTATCCTCTGCCTAGCACAGTTAAAGTGATGACCAGTTACTGGGCGGGTTGTTCTAGCCATTGTACCTATATTGGCATCCTCTGCTTAGTACAGTTAAAGTGATAACCAGTTCCTGAAAAAACATTCCAGCTGCTCACCTCTTTTATCCATCACCTGCCTGCCGTGACTTCACGTGACCCTGATGGCGGGTGGGGGGGGGGGAGGGGGGAGGCTGTCGTAATTTTTATCTGAGAGGGTGCTGATGAATATTGGTCCCTTTAGAGTGTAAAGTGATATTGAAGGCTCTGTGAGAATAAGGATTTAGGAGAATGAGGTAGTAGATTCACAAGCGCTGGGAAGGAGCAAGGACAGTCTCTTATTACGACAATATCTGTTTTCGCACAGACTACTGCTATCTCTCTTCTGCACAAACAATTGTTTGTCAGTTCCAGTCGCTCAACGCGCTCACCGATTTGGTGATTCTGTCGCTCAACGTACATGAATACAGCCTACACAGATGGAAATGTTTGGAGTTTTAGGCCAACCGACAACCAACACAAATAAATATTAATACCTTTATTATCATAAAGGACTCACACATAATTGTACATTTACAGTCAAAAATCAAAGGTTACAGAATACAACTATAACTAGGGAAGAGGGGTTTTGAGGAGAAATATACCATCCACCGCTTCCCGTTTATATTTGCTAACAGACAAAACCCGGTCCCAAAGACAAGAAAGGGGGTGGGGGGGTGATCAGAGATAGGCAATTTAACCCACTGGTAAATTTATTACTCTGAGGCAAGGGGTTACGGTAAAGGGGGGGGGGGTGTAGAGGAAAAGCTAGGGTTCTCAATTGTCTCCCTTTAAATCAACAAATTTTACGGGAGGGGGAATGAACACAGTTACCCAATCCCGCTAGGAGAGATCCCATACAAGGAATATAATGCACCTTAGTACAAGGTCGAACTAATTAAAAGGGTAAAGAAAAGATAAATCTCCTTTCATTCAAAAAAACACACTAGGGCTGGCCATCCCCACAAACACACACGCAGACTTACCGAAAGGTGAATTCTGTCACTTCATAGGAAATACATAAAAAAAACAGCACTAAACTTTGGCTTAGGTAAAAGTATTTTTCTTCCGTGTACAGCCCCAGATTTTGCGGGTTGTTGAAGTTAACAAAGTGTCCCGAAATCGCTGGATGTTGAAGTTTAACGGTACTGTTTGTTTATTAGATAAAGTTCCTAAAGAAAGGCACAGGCACTTGGCTAGGCGTGAGGTATGGTGTGGTTCCTAAAATTGGCACAGCTGGTGGAGATAACTTCCTTTTCCGTAATGTCACAAGTTAAGAAAACACTGAGGTAAGTTCTTCTTCGGGGGAGGGGGGGGGGAGGAGGGGGTTAAAATCCACTGAATATACGTGACAGACCGTATTCAGGTAGATCGGTGTTTTTTCTTCACAAATAGGGGCAGTGAATAAAATATGTTCTGCTTCCAGTTTTCTTTAAGGACTCTATATGAACTAGTATTTTTAAAGTGTTTCTTGAATGGCTTTATTCTCAGTTACGTTCAGAGGAGCGGGGCCCATTACAGGTCGCCCCAGTTTAGCTTTAAAAAGTTCATATGTTACTGGAGTTATCAAATTGAGTTTGGCAGAACTCTGTATATAATTAATAATTGCTGGGATGCAGGTTGAATGATCGTTCTGAATGAAAGATAATCAAAACAAGAAATGCATTACAAATCATATTATAATCTGACGCGATAAATTACAGTTAGCCTATTTACTTATTAGCGTCGTCAATTAACAAATCAGGAAAACTTCCCGTGAGTTAAAAATAATTAAAAGCACATCTATCTATACAGAACTAAACTGTATTAAAGTTATAATTCTCTTTAACGTCTGCAAAATAAATTTACGCGTCAATTGTATTAGGAAATACTTTTAGCTGTAACATTAGTTTGCACTAGAACTTTGAAAATGGGTTTATTTAATAAGGTTAAATTTACACCACAATCCATTGAAATCAATTGAAATAACTCGACCACTGATCACTCGAAGCTAATGTATAAATTACCGTCTGCACAGAAAGAATACACTCCAATAGTCACGAAGGTAGATGAAATCCAGCAGGAATCCGACTATGCTTGTGCAACTAGGATTCTGTCAGAGCGAACGATAAAATGCAGTTTTTCGGAGTTCTCTATTTATACTTCTCGAATGTAACTTGAATGGGGCGTGTTAGATTTTCGCACCTTTCTTGAAATTGAGCAAAATTCGAGATACCTCGCCGTTGTGTTAATCGCTGCGATTCCTACGTTTTCCCCGGTCTACCGATTTCCTTCCGTCTCAGGCTTGCTTGCATGAGGGTGTGAAAAGTTTCCGAGAAGCTAACTCTGTGAGCTGCGAGTTCCCTGTTTCTTTAGATCGTGTACCGCCGCGATTGAATTCTGAGATCTGTCTGTCTTTGATGGTGCCACTGTTCTGAGAGCTTTGGCAACTCCCACCAGGCGGGGTGACAGCCAGGTAAGAAAATGATCTGCTGTTTATTGCTCTAGAAACAGGAGTGAGTCTGTGGCCCGTCCTCTTTTGGGCCGGCGTTAAGGAAAAGATTGCTATAAATCGTTCTCAGAAATGGTTGTGGGCGGGATTTAATCTCCCATCAAAGGCCATGCGATCTCAAACGTTCGCATAAGATAGCAGGCTACATATTAATGATCCAGCGTGTAAGGTTCTCGTGGAAATGCTGCATGCCGGTAAAAGTTACAACAGATGATCAGGGGTTCTAAAGTTATGAGAGGCCAATATTCTGTTATCATCCATCGAGTCAGGGAAATTCATTTGTCATACTTAGACGTACGTCACAATCGTCCCCACTTTTGAGACATGGAAACTCGTTTTCATGTTTCATTTATGACAATGAAGCTGCCCTGATCGGTAGTTTTAGGATGATTGGCATCGTCGATTTTCTCCTCTTCCTCTGTGGTCCAGTTTCTACTCAAGAAGTCAGCTCCGACATTCTGTTTTCCTGGAATATATTCCACTTTGAAGGAATAAACACTCAATAGCAAGGCCCAACGCATTATCCTTGCGTTGAATTCCTTCTTGGCACCCAGGAAAGCTAGTGGAGCATGGTCTGTTTGCACCGTGAAAGAAGTACCATACAGAAACTCATGATGGCGTCTGATGCCATGAATCAGAGCGAGACATTCTCTTTCAACGACACTGTAGTTGCGTTCCGCTTTATTCAGTTTCCGACTGCCATAGGCAACTGGAAATAGCATGTTCAGGTCACTGTCATCGGCTTGCAGCAATGTTGACCCGATGCCCTGACCTGACGCATCAACTCTCAGTATGAAAGGTTTCTTAAGGTCAGGTAACCTTAGGATGGGGTATGCCGACAACTGTCCTTTCAAAGTGCTGTATGCATGTTCGCACTTTTGATTCCACATGACCTTATCAGGACAACCTTTCTTGGTGAGGTCAGTCAGAGGTGCTGTCAGTCCGTTGAAGTTCTGGATGTATTTCTGATAGTATGCACATAGCGATATGAAGGAACGTACGTCTTTCTTCGTTCGGGGTCTTTTTGCTGCCACAATTTTCTCCACGTTCTTCTTAATAGGCCAACTGCATCCGTGAGAAATAGTATGCCCCAGGAAGTCTAACTGTTCAAACCCGATGAGACATTTGCTAGGTCTGGCTGTGAGACCCGTTTCCTGTAGTCTCCTGAGGAGCATAGCAACCGTAGCAATATGTTCTTCATAGGTTTCCGATGCAATTAATATGTCATCCATGAAATTATGGATATGGGGACTTTGCAAAGGCTCTAGAAGCTTCCTCATCATCCTGGTGAACACTCCTGGTGCGTTATGCAAACCGAACGGCATCACATTAAATGTGTAATGTCCTTCGCTAGTGCTGAAAGCTAACAAAGGTTTAATTTCCTCCTTGACTGGTATTTGATAATAACCTTTACTGAGGTCAATCTTGGAGAAGATCTTTGCTTTGCTGAGCTTGGTGAACAACTCAGAAACAGTTTGGAGAGGTTCGGGCTGGAATTCCGTTACAGCGTTTAGCAACCTGTAATCAATGCACAGCCGAACTTCCTTATTGGGCTTCTGCAACAGCACTACACTCGAGCTGTAAGGAGATGTAGACTCACTGATAATTCCTGCCTGACGCAGCTTGTCTATTTCTCCGCGAAGTGCATCCGCTTTAGCGTACGGGATGGGGTAAACTCTGGTTTGAACAGGGGTCTCGTTTGTTAATTTCATATCAAATTCAATGAGATTTGTTCGACCAGGTACATCCGTTAAGACTGCACTGTACTGTTTTAGTAGAGCCCTGGTTTCTGTTTGTTGTTCTGGTGAGAGATTGTCGCCGAACTTGACATCTTTAAAGGATTCTGTGGGTTGCAGTGGATACTCCATGCAACCATCATCATCTTCCTCGTCTTCCGTTGCTATGGCGACAGCCAGGAGATGCTCGGAGGATGGCACCGGTCTTTCCAAATATTTCTTTAGCAGATTTATGTGGAAGACCTTCTCCTTTCCTTTGATGGAGATCTTGTAATTGGTACGTGAGATCTTTTTAAGGACGGTAAACGGCCCTTGCCATCCGATGCGAAGTTTATTGCTTCCGGTTGGGAGTAGCAACAAAACTTTCTCCCCTGGTTGGAGCTCTCTCTCTTTTGCAGCTTTGTTGTATCTTTTAGCGTGTTTAGCGCGGGCTTTCGTAAGGTTGGTTGTAGCTAGATCCCATCCTAGCTTTAGCCTTTCCTTGAGCTCAGATACATACTTGCTTGCAGAGACGACTGTCTCGTCAGCCTTTTGGTCTGTCAGGGACCGAAGTAAGGCTTCTAATGGCCCCTTTATAGGTCTGCCAAATAAAAGTGTAGCAGGCGGGAATCCCGTAGACGCTTGGGGAACCTCTCGGTAGGCGAATAAGGCAGCCGATATGTATAGGTCCCAGTCTTCCGGTTTCTCCTGACCCAGCTTACGTAACATGGTGGTGAGGCTGCCATTAAAACGTTCCACGAGCCCATTTCCGGCCGGATGGTAGGGACTTGTGTGGATATGTTTGGCCCTCAAGATCTTAAAGATCTCCTCCATTAACAGGCTACGGAATTGGGATCCATTGTCCGTCAAAACTTGTTGAGGGAATCCCAACCGTGTAAAAATTTGCACAAGGGCTTCTGCGACATGCTTGGAATTAGTGCATGGTAGCGGTACGGCTTCGGCCCACATAGTGCAAGTGTCAACTAAGGTCAGGATGAACCTGTTCCTTCTTTTGGTCTTTTCCAGAGGACCAATAATGTCGACAGCAACCCGTTCAAATGGAGTCCCTACTATTGGCATTTGCCCCATAGGTACTGGGGGTGTCAAGTGCTTGGGTGCTACCCGTTGGCACTGGGCGCAGGATTTCACATACCTGACAATGTCAGAGTTCATTCCTGGCCACCAATAGTGGGTTTTTATTCGCTGAATAGTGGCGTTTTGTCCCATATGTCCGCTAAAGGGAAGAGAGTGCCCCATCTCTAAGATCTGGCTTCGGTACTGCGTCGGAACTAGGAGCTGGTTATTCCCCGTGTCCGGGTTGCCCGTTCTACGATACAATACGCCATCCTTAGAAAAGATGTCTCCGTTGTGTCTGGGGTCCTTAGCCATGGGCAGTTTTTTAAAGCAGAGCTCCAGAGTAGGGTCCTTTTGTTGCGCCTCCTTCAGTTCGTTCGGCAACAAATTTGGCGCAGGCTCCCTCTCCTTCTTGGCTTGCCCTCTTGTGGTTACCGCTGCCACAATCGGCTCCTTTGGTCTCCCAATAAACACATATCTACATCCCAGGATAACTGGGTAGATAGGATCATCCATAATGGCCGCTTTTATAACTCCTCTGACAAAATCAGAGTGTATTTCTACCAGTGCGATAGGAAGCGTCCTGGGTGCATCACTCCTGAAAACTCCACTAAGTTTGACGGTTTCCTCTGTCTCCTGACCTGGTTTGACTAGGTGTCTAGCAACAATACAACTAAAACTTAATCCAGTGTCAAAGAGACAAGTGGTTGAGGTACCATTCAAAATTACAGTTCCTCGAGTTGAGGGTCGGTCCCCCTCAGGTTGAGAATCACTGACATTGATTCTACCTTTCGAGGCTGTATGCAAACATCCAACGCGGTTTGAACCGGTTTGTTTGCCCTGATCAGACGTTCCTGGTGTAGGGGTCTTCCCTTTTCCTTGACCTTGGTGGCCGCGCTGCCACGTAGGCTTGGTGGGTTGATCAGAATTGTTGTTGGGGGGGTATCGGGTTTTGTAGAATTTCGATTTTTCCTGGGGAGGTCTCTGGGTATTATTTTCTCGTTGGTTATAATTCTGAGAGGAATTAGAGGAATAGGATGACTGCTCTAGATTTTGTTTACGAGATGGCTCATCTGTGGGTTTACGTTTAGTGCTGGGAAGTTCGGCCATTGCATTGGTATAGCGTTCGGCCTTATTGAGTATGTCCTCAAGCCTGACTGCGCCCTGTTCAGCCAAAAATCTACGGGTTTCGTTTGACAAGTTGCCTTTATCTGTTCCACAAGAACAAGTTCAAGTAGTCCCTCATATGTAAGAGGTAGGTCAGATAATTCAATGCACTTTGTCAAATAGCCCGTGAGACGTGAAGAGAATTGGGGGAATGTTTCCGTGCTCTCTTTTCGGCTGTTTCTGAACATTTGCAGAAATTTTCGGGCGGTCATTTCGAACCGCTCTAGCAAGGCCTTCTTAAGCATGTCGTAATCATGTTGGTTCGGTCCCAGCTTTGTGTATACGTCATAAGCATTCGCTTTTAGTGACGTCGAGAGTTTAAGTGCCCAGCGGGAACTCTCTAACCCATACAGATTTGCGAGCCTTTCGAATTTTTCTAGGTAGCTGTCAATTTTTTCGTTAGGGCTAGGAAAAGACTCTAAAGCAAAAGACATCGCAGTTAATTGGGCAGACTGAGTGCTGGAGAGATCCATTGTTTGAGACTGGGGCGAAGACGGCTCTCCATTATTTGAAGTAGAGGCACTCCGACTCTCTAAAGCCTTGAGCGCTAATTCATGCTGTCTTTCCTTGTCTCTCTCTCTTTCCCTGCGGGCGTCCATCTCTGCCTCAATTTTCTTCTGCTCCAATTGACGATCGTCCGCTTCTTTCTTCCTAGCTTCTGCCCTCTCTTCCTCCGCGTCATACCTTTGCAGTTCCTGGTTGATAAACAGATTCGCGGCTTCTGTGTCTAATCCTGAGTCTTTCGCTTCCTGTCTCAAAATGGATCTTATCCTAATTCTCTCAGCCATTGTCAAAGAACTGGATGCTTCTAAGACTAGAGTATAGTAAGATGGAACAAGAAGGGGAAAAACTCAAAGCCGCTACGAGAAAAACCAAAGTAAAAAATTTACTGAATGACCTCGTGTGTTAACTTATCGCCGCTATTATTGTCACTTAAGACTCGTAACGCAAGCAACTATGCCAATTAAATGGTAAGTTACACTAGAAAAGAATCTACTCTTACTAACAGTAGAGAAAAATTTATATTAAACAATTTAAAAGGAAAAAAAAAAATTTCCCAGAAAATGTTAATTCTCTAACAACAAACTCCGTCCCTGAAGACAATTTTTTTTGAGATGAGACGTAGTTAACTTAATTTTAAAAAATCAGAACAATCCGTCTTTAGCTTAGCTCAACTCAAACGCTTCATAACCTTTAGTGATTGTAAAACAATCACGCAGTCCCAGCAATTATATAACCAAAAATTTTCAATTCCCTCTGCCAGAGAATACAAAGGTGCCAAATCTGTTATTATCACTAACTGCCTGTTCCTGTGGAAAAACAAACCTGTCTTAATTATTGTGTGGTTGGCCCAAAATACTGAACGGCTTGGTCTAGGGGAAGTAATACTTTTAAAGATTATACCCTACTTCACAAAGACAATCAACCACACTCTATTTTAACTAAGTTCAGAATCTCGAACGAGCTAACCATATATTGTCGTAATTTTTATCTGAGAGGGTGCTGATGAATATTGGTCCCTTTATAGTGTAAAGTGATATTGAAGGCTCTGTGAGAATAAGGATTTAGGAGAATGAGGTAGTAGATTCACAAGCGCTGGGAAGGAGCAAGGACAGTCTCTTATTACGACAATATCTGTTTTCTCACAGACTACTCCTATCTCTCTTCTGCACAAACAATTGTTTGTCAGTTCCAGTCGCTCAACGCGCTCACCGATTTGGTGATTCTGTCGCTCAACGTACATGAATACAGCCTACACAGATGGAAATGTTTGGAGTTTTAGGCCAACCGACAACCAACACAAATAAATATTAATACCTTTATTATCATAAAGGACTCACACATAATTGTACATTTACAGTCAAAAATCAAAGGTTACAGAATACAAATATAACTAGGGAAGAGGGGTTTTTGAGGAGAAATATCCCATCCACCGTTTCCCGTTTATATTTGCTAACAGACAAAACCCGGTCCCAAAGACAAGAAGGGGGGGGGGGGGGGGGGGGGGGGTCAGAGATAGGCAATTTAACCCACTGGTAAATTTATTACTCGGAGGCAAGGGGTTACAGGAAAGGGGGGGGGGGGGTAGAGGAAAAGCTAGGGTTCTCAATTGTCTCCCTTTAAATCAACAAATTTTACGAGAGGGGGAATGAACACAGTTACCCAATCCCGCTAGGAGAGATCCCGTACAAGGAATATAATGCACCTTAGTACAAGGTCGAACTAATTAAAAGGGTAAAGAAAAGATAAATCTCCTTTCATTCAAAAAAACACACTAGGGCTGGCCATCCCCACAAACACACACGCAGACTTACCGAAAGGTGAATTCTGGCACTTCATAGGAAATACATAAAAAAAACAGCACTAAACTTTGGCTTAGGTAAAAGTATTTTTCTTCCGTGTACAGCCCCAGATTTTGCGGGTTGTTGAAGTTAACAAAGTGTCCCGAAATCGCTGGACGTTGAAGTTTAACGGTACTGTTTGTTTATTAGATAAAGTTCCTAAAGAAAGGCACAGGCACTTGGCTAGGCGTGAGGTATGGTGTGGTTCCTAAAATTGGCACAGCTGGTGGAGATAACTTCCTTTTCCGTAATGTCACAAGTTAAGAAAACACTGAGGTAAGTTCTTCTTCGGGGGGGGGGGGGGGGGGGGGGGGGGGGGGGGGGGGGGGGTTAAAATCCACTGAATATACGTGACAGACCGTGTTCAGGTAGATCGGTGTTTTTTCTTCACAAATAGGGGCAGTGAATAAAATATGTTCTGCTTCCAGTTTTCTTTAAGGACTCTATATGAACTAGTATTTTTAAAGTGTTTCTTGAATGGCTTTATTCTCAGTTACGTTCAGAGGAGCGGGGCCCATTACAGGTCGCCCCCAGTTTAGCTTTAAAAAGTTCATATGTTACTGGAGTTATCAAATTGAGTTTGGCAGAACTCTGTATATAATTAATAATTGCTGGGATGCAGGTTGAATGATCGTTCTGAATGAAAGATAATCAAAACAAGAAATGCATTACAAATCATATTATAATCTGACGCGATAAATTACAGTTAGCCTATTTACTTATTAGCGTCGTCAATTAACAAATCAGGAAAACTTCCCGTGAGAGTTAAAAATAATTAAAAGCACATCTATCTATACAGAACTAAACTGTATTAAAGTTATAATTCTCTTTAACGTCTGCAAAATAAATTTACGCGTCAATTGTATTAGGAAATACTTTTAGCTGTAACATTAGTTTGCACTAGAACTTTGAAAATGGGATTATTTAATAAGGTTAAATTTACACCACAATCCATTGAAATACAATGAAATAACTCGACCACTGATCGCTCGAAGCTAATGTATAAATTACCGTCTGCACAGAAAAGAATACACTCCAATAGTCACGAAGGTAGATGAAATCCAGCAGGAATCCGACTATGCTTGTGCAACTAGGATTCTGTCAGAGCGAACGATAAAATGCAGTTTTTCGGAGTTCTCTATTTTATACTTCTCGAATGTAACTTGAATGGGGCGTGTTAGATTTTCGCACCTTTCTTGAAATTGAGCAAAATTCGAGATACCTCGCCGTTGTGTTAATCGCTGCGATTCCTACGTTTTCCCCGGTCTACCGATTTCCTTCCGTCTCAGGCTTGCTTGCATGAGGGTGTGAAAAGTTTCCGAGAAGCTAACTCTGTGAGCTGCGAGTTCCCTGTTTCTTTAGATCGTGTACCGCCGCGATTGAATTCTGAGATCTGTCTGTCTTTGATGGTGCCACTGTTCTGAGAGCTTTGGCAACTCCCACCAGGCGGGGTGACAGCCAGGTAAGAAAATGATCTGCTGTTTATTGCTCTAGAAACAGGAGTGAGTCTGTGGCCCGTCCTCTTTTGGGCCGGCGTTAAGGAAAAGATTGCTATAAATCGTTCTCAGAAATGGTTGTGGGCGTGATTTAATCTCCCATCAAAGGCCATGCGATCTCAAACGTTCGCATAAGATAGCAGGCTACATATTAATGATCCAGCGTGTAAGGTTCTCGTGGAAATGCTGCATGCCGGTAAAAGTTACAACAGATGATCAGGGGTTCTAAAGTTATGAGAGGCCAATATTCTGTTACCATCCATCGAGTCAGGGAAATTCATTTGTCATACTTGTACGTCACAGGGGCTAAGCGGGTACTCCACCCCTGCCCGTGAGGTGTCCCGCAGGCTAGCGGAGGGAAAGAGGCACCTTACATATCCTATTGGTAGGGTTTATATCCCTACCCCGCTACCCCGATATATATATATATATATATATATATATATATATATATATATATATATATATATATATATATATATATATATATATATATATATATATATATATATATATATATATATATATAGGGTGTCCGAAAAGTTACTGTGCACTTGAATATACGGCAGACTAGAGTAGCGGTTTTGATGTGAGAGTTGTCCGTTCTACCCTAGGCGTGACCTTGACAACAGACGAGAGCAATGTTTTTTTTATATGAGAGTTGTATGAAGAAGCGTGTTCAGACATGTCTTAAGGCCCATGGTGGACATTTCCAACATCTGCTGTAGAAGAAACTGCTGCGTGGTACTGCAACGTTGTACGAGGTACTTTACTGCACAGTAACTTTTAGGACACCCTGTGTGTGTGTATATATATATATATATATATATATATATATATATATATATATATATATATATATATATATATATATATATATATATATATATATATATATATATATATATATATATATATATAGGGTGTCCATAAAGTCTCTTTACAATTTAACAAATTTATTACAAAGGCAATTGATGAGATATCTTAATCAGATTTGTTCTATGTACTCAGTGGTTATCAAAGTTTTTAATCACATACCATAATGTGAGAATCTGGGGATCAGAATACCCCCATGTGACTAGGGAACTTCACCGAGATAGTCCAAAGGTGAATGTGTGGTGTGGGATCATGTGCAATCGAATCATTGGTCCATTTTTCTTCAACGAGACATCAATTACTGCAAATGTTTACCTTGACCTTTTGACTGAATATGTGGCACCACCACTAGATGACCTTCAACCAACCATCATTTTTCAGCAAGATGGTGCATCACCACATTGGGGACTGCATGTTCGTGAGTTCCTAAATCAAACATTTCCAGACCGGTGGATTGGAAGGGATGGCCCAATTCCCTCGCCACCTCGTTCACCAGATATCACTCCCCTGGACTTCTTTCTATGGGGTTATGTTAAAGATATCGTGTATCGAACAAAGATACGGGACATCACTGACCTAAAGCAAAAGATCACTGATACCATTGCCACCATTGATGAGGCTATGCTACAGCGAACATGGCAAGAAATCGAGTACCGTCTTGATGTGCTTCGTTCAACTAATGGTGCCCATATAGAGGTATATTAAATGAGGCAAAAACAAACTTCAGTATCTACTTCTCATTTTGTAATAATTTCCACATATTTGTCTTTTCATTTGCCTTTGTAATAAATTTGTTAAATTGTAAAAAGACTTTATGGACACCCTGTATATATATATATATATATATATATATATATATATATATATATATATATATATATATATATATATATATATATATATATATATATATATATATAATTACTTTTTTTTTTTAATATGTAAACTGCACAAGCGGCATCGCAGATCTAGATCTAATCGACAGCACTTGGCATGCGTTAGTTGAAGGCCTGTGCCGAGGAGCTAAAAGGTATTGATTGAATGATAATACTAACTTTGAGAACGAAATCCAGAACAGACCACACTAAAAACATAAATAAAACTTACCTAACCCACTTTCTATCAATTACTGTGTGAGACGATGGCGCTCGGTTCTTACGTGAAAGGAAGTAGCGAACTCTGTTTTTGGAGGTTTGTGGGTAGAAAGGGCATTCTCAGGGCAGTTTATACAGAAAGCAATTACGCGAGGAGACAGCTTGGTCGCCATTAGGAGAAGAGAAATATCAGGGAAGTAGGCAGTTAGAACGTGTTTAATTTTAGACGAGAATTAATTTCGAAATTCCTTACATAAAATAATTCGTGGTGTAATTTTCAGCACAAGGAACTAAAAGTAAGTTAATTTAGAATCATGCACTGTTATCTCCTAAGAAAACATTAAAAGAAAGTTTGTTCGATAACGAATTAAAAATGAAGCAAAAGCGAAAAACTGTATTTAGGGTAGAGGTCAACTATGGATTTAAAAATAATTCGTCTTATTGGGACAATGGATAAAGAGAATTTCTTACGTTACGGTCATAGGACCATCGTCAGGGACAAACTAACAAAAACAGAAAAGGAAGAAGCGAGACCAAGTTAAAAGTATGACAAATTAATCAAAATAAAACAACCCGTGGTTTATCCTGCCTAATTTCGATGCAGTATATGCGCAAGATGGTTTCTAAATCCAGGCACAATCTGTAACGACTAAGGGAAGTTGAGGGAATGGCATGGATTCATGCTTGTAGCTGTCCTCCAAGCATTAAGGTTGCACTAAAGAATTTATTTAATCTTGTAGCAGTAATTTCTGTAACAATTTATTTTACGTAATGAGGATTTCAGTCACATGCAGTACCTCATATTTTTCACAAAGACCGTATAGAAGCCTCTGACCTTCAGGAACTAGTGTTGATCTACTGTCCTGGTCATGCAGGGGTACGTGGCAATAGGAGAACTGATAGATTAGCCCCGAGGGCTCCCGTAGCAGGGTCACTGTACATGGATAAGGAGAGATAATAATGGCAATAAATAAAGGCAATAAATAATCGCCTACTGGGTAATGACACTGCAATTGATGAATCAATACTACTCAAAATGTTGGAATTTGTCTTCAAAGGTCAAGCTAGCAGGGACTGACGTATGATAGGATGGGTCAGGCGTGTATAAAAGAAAATCGCTGCGCGGTCAATCAAACATTTATACCCTCCGACATTTCCAGAGGCAGACACAGCGCCTATGTGTTTGTCTGGAGTACAATGATGATGATTCTGAGCCACAATAACAATAACCTGATATTAGTGGCCTCTTACGACATGATGAGACACTTATTCTTTCTTTACGTCAATATTGACCCCCGTGAACTATAGGGGGCGCGTGCAAACAGCCGATTTTCCCTTGGAAAACCTCCTGACTCGTCAGCTTAGATCAGTGGTTCCCAAATTTTGTTTCTCTGGGTCGCAATTTCGGAATGAAAATTTCCTCGCGCCACACCCAATTTGTTTATTGCTAAGAAATACCTTTAAAAAAAATTCCTAGCAGTGCTTTATTCATAACATAGAACACGACTACTTTATAATATGATCATGAGACATCCAGAAAGTATAAGACAATACAGATACATAAAAACATGATTTATTCACAAAATATACAAATTTAATGAGTGGTGTGAGTTTGTTTCTGTCGAGTAATCTTCATAATTTACATTATTTTTAACTATTTGTTATTATCACTAAAATCTATTTGATATAAAATAAATTATATAATCGAATACAGTCTGGAAACTTCTGGAAAATTCTACGGGTTTCTGAACATACATCTTCTTCTTCTTCTTCTTCTTCTCGTTCGCTATTGTTTAGTAATGTCTACACAAGAAGTCCGGTTCTCTGGATGTATGTTGCTGTGGTTGAAAGTTCTTCAAGACTCCCAAACAGCTTTGTGTGGACGTGCGTCTCTGTGGGCCAATGTTCAGTTCGCAATTGACTAAGCATGTGGCAGTCTTGCAGGATGTGTTCAGCTGTCTGTGCTGCCTGTCCACACGTACATAGGGGTGATGGGACCAATCTCAGTCTGTATAAGTGACTGTTCAGTCTGTTATGTCCTGTTCTGATACGGAACAGGATCACATGTTTTGCTCGATCAAGATAGTGATAGTTGTCTCTTTGTTGGTCAATTTTCCTGATGTCCTTGATAAGGGTCTTCTTTTCCTGGAATGTGATTGTTTGTTCTGTTTGTTCCTGTGTTGCTCCCTCTTTTGCTAACGTATCTGCTCTCTCATTTCCTGGTATGCCACAGTGCGATGGTATCCACTGTAGCACTACCCTTCTTTTGATATTTACTGAACATACATTTCCAATATTGTATCACACATAACAAAATAAGTAAGAAAATGACATAAAATGTGTTTTTGTTTTGTTTTGTTTTTTTGGCATATGAATTTTTTGAAAATGTCTCTAAATCCTTGGTTATCGTTGAGTCTTCCAGCCACACCTGCCATCCTCTCGCGCCGCATAAGTGTGGCATGCAACACTGTTTTGGAACCACTGACTTAGACAGTAAAATAGGTATTTTTTAGAAGACAAGACAACCTCAGTGTTGCGTGATGTATTCACAAGACTAAAGATAATATTATTAGAAACAGAAACTCTCTTCACCTTCAATCGTTGTGCCTATAATTGATTTCATTATTAATTTATAAGCATAGAATATTATTCTGTCAACAATCACGTGTTAATAACCTGTAGATGGCATTACAATGCAGCCCTTGTACTGGAATTACCATGGTAAGAGAAAGGTACAGGAAGACAAAAGAAGACACGGAGAAGAAAACCATCATCACAATCGGCAGTAAAACCACCCCTATAAATACTATCAGATTGCTTCAATGCACAATCAACATTACTATCTCGTTTTATCATTCGATGCCAAACTTTCCAAGCAATATTGATTGAACCAGCCCATAATTTAATGCTTGTTTCCAGTTACGTTTCATTTGTCAATAACAAAATATTACCTAAAAAAAAAACACTTATGATAAAATTTGTTTGTAATAGACATAAACATGATTTTTGTTGTTGTTTAAGATTAGAAGACATTAAAATGTTCCTCCAGCAGACTAGAAAGTAGGATATCTGGTTAAGAACCAGACAAGTGCCAGTGGAACAAGACATCAGAAGAAGACGATGGCGATGGATAGGACACACACTGAGGAAACATGTGCATATCATTGCAAAGCAGTCCTTGTTCTGGAACCCTCAGGGTAGGGGAGGCAGAGGTAGACCAAGAAACACAGGAGAAGAGAAATGGAGACAGAAGTGAAAATGATGAGGAAAGCGTAGAGCGAGCTTGAGCTGGTGGCACGTGACAGGGGAACTTGGGATGTTTTGTTGAAGATGTGATAAACGAGCGCAAAGGCCTTTTTGCTCCATCTTTTCCTACATTTGTCATATTGTATTTTCTCCGACATTTGCTCTTTCATCCCATATTTGCGACCCACATTTGCTATTTCATCGTTGTGATTACTCGCGACCGGTATCTAGAGAACCACATTTGTTCTTTCATCGGGGGAAATAAAAGTCCTTTGATTGAGTCCCCATGCCTGACATTATCGTTTGAAGCCCCCATTGCATCGTGATAAATCTGGTGAAAACACATCTGGTCATCCCAATCAAATATCTGGGCATGCTGTAATTTCTGTGACACCACATTGGACGCCCAGATTGGCCAGGGGAAAACGTCTCATGCTGTAATGGTGTTATCTTTGGTCGGCCGCGGTTCAGACAAGCGTTGGTTTACCACATTGGACGCCCACCTTGGCCAGGTGAACAATAAACAATCAGAGGTCAAACTACACCCACGTTTGGACTGATAGGGGACAAGAGCGATCCTGTGAATGAGTGACCAGAGGGGCCATTAAGGATTGGTTGGTATGGGCGGAGCTGTACAAGAAACCCATATTGGACTGGCAGAAATATAATCTACTGTGTAGCTTGCAAGAGGAGGGAATCCAGTTTTTTACATTGTGAGGAAGAGATTAATCCCAAAAACACCTAGCCTAATACACGTGTTTATTCAGAGTGGATATAATTCAGTTCTGTGATGAATTGTGTTCTTAAAGGATTTTGCGAAGGGAAAAGAAGTTCATCAGAAGTCTGAGTCTACACGCAACGTGTCTGACGTCTAACCAGAAATACGTTATCAAAAACGGAAATTTGGCTAGCAGAATTCGCCATAGGACATCTTTCATTCCTCAATTAAAAAGGAATATTGTCTCACCCACAAGTCAGAAGGTGGACGCAGAATTTTTCGTCACCATATACTGCTTGTTCACAAGTTCAATACAGAGTTATCACAAGTTCAATACAGAGTCATCATAAATTCAAATCACTCGAAAGATCATTATTATCTGAAGTCAAGCAAAAGAGCTCAAAAGAGAAATCGCATATTTATAGCAAGGGCAACACCCTCTTAAGCGCATTCTATGAAGCAGACTATATATATATATATATATATATATATATATATATATATATATATATATATATATATATATATATATATATATATTATGAATCACGACTACATATGCAAGGTTATGAGTCTACATATCACTACCGATTTGTGAAGATATCCAGTCTGGCCAGTACCCTCGGGAGATTAGACAACAGACCTTTTGTTCATATGACAGCTATTAACTGTTGATCAACACTACAGAGATATACTCAAACAGTGAAGGAATATACATAGATATCTCGTTAGCGTTCTCCGTACGACAACAGTATTCATCAGAACGTCCTCGGCTTAGAGATACCCCACTCGACATAACGTATAACAACTTGGGACAGTGTATGCATACATGTGAATCGTCATATCAATGCGAAGCATTTAGAGACACATGGACTGTGTAGATTACTCACCAATTTGGTAACACGTATCATATCACATCATCATTTCACTTTACACCAGTTCATTCTTAATTAACTATTACTTAATTAACTGCAATTTTATTATCTCATCTGTGTGTTTTGAGTGAATCGTCTTTCACCATCATCACGATCTAACCATTACTAACCCTATATGTGTGGATATTTCATTAATAAACCCAACGATCGGTTGATCATTATCAAGAGTTTGTTAATGTATCACTCGTGCTGTCGGTGTTACATATTCACCTATAGGAACATTTCTCTACGCAGATGAGGTTGGGGGCTTTTTCTTTACGGGATCTAAGGGCAGAAGCTAAGGTCGTGGGGAAACAGAACTCTTTCCATAATTAATTAGAAAACACTGTCTAGTGGAAAGCATTCGCATTCCTGTCTTCTTGTCCCTATCTCGAATAGGTCTTTTTTTCTTTCTTAACGAGCCAATTTCTAGAGACCTTATATCTAATATCTCATAGACTATTCCTGGCAAAAACTACTGTTGTAGTTGCCCCAGTACTCACCACACGACAGAAGAGTTATGCTCCTTGGGGAGCTAAAGGGTATTAATTGAAAATATTGTCATTCTGACATAAAAGCAGTGAGGTGGCAAAGATAGGCACAAGCATAGCAAAATAGCAGAGGAAGAAAAAGTGCACTAAGTACATCATAAATGAAAACAAGAGATTTGAATCGTTAAGGACGATCATCATCATCATCTCAACCCATAACCCGTCATGGGTCGTAGGGGTGCCATGGTGGAAGCATCAGCAGACAGGGTCCTCCACTGCTCTCTATCCTCAGCAATGCGTACAAGTGTGGAGAAACCGTGTCCTGCCCATTCTTTGATGTTATCAGCCCAGGATTTTCTTTGCCTTCCTCTTCTCCGTTTACCTTCGACTGTTCCCTGGAGGATCGTTTTCGAAAGGGAGTCATGACGAGTTACATGCCCAAACCAGGCAAGCTTTCGACGTTTCACTATTGACAAAAGTGGTTCTTGATGGCCTGCATTGGTGTTTATCTTCTCTCTAACATCAGCCCTCACACCCATACAAGAGAATAGATAATACAAGTGATTTGTATAATTTGTATAGGACGATCGTTGTTGAATAATTCATTGTTCCTGTTTTTTTTTGTTTCGCATCACCATCTTCCCGGTTCACTGCCCGTTGTCTCCTGCCCTACCGTCTGCCGGCTCTCTCCCGCGGGTGCTCTTCGCTGAGCGTCCCGGGTGGCCGGCGCGTTTACTTTGAAAAAATTAGAGTGTTCAAAGCAGGCCTCGGCTGCCTGAATAATGGTGCATGGAATAATGGAATAGCCTCAGGCGATCTTTGTCCTCTCAAGGCTGTGTGTGGTCCCGGTTGCCGGGTCCTCCCAGCATAGTGGAGGCAGCGAAGGGTGCTGTGCCCGTACCAGATTGCTCTTTTTCGCGGACCTTCGGTCCTGAGAAAATTTTTGCTGGACTGACGTCTCGGTAGCGTAATGGTTTTATAGCGGCAGAAGGAGAGTACACACGAGGGCAAGTTCGGGCACAGCGGATTGATCAACCGCTTGCTAGTCACATTGATTACGGAAACAACAATTAATATTCTGTTGTACCAATAAACGCCTTTAGGCGTAACGGAACAACGGATAATTTCTTGTTGCCCTAAGACGCCGCAAGGCGTAATGGCCACAGACTGCTTGGTCGGTCGATGGCTAAGGACGGAAGAAGAAGAAGATCACCATCTTCATTTTCCTTTGGTCTCTTTACAGAGCATGGACCCACCACTACAGTTAGTCTCCTAGCAACGCTTGTAGTGGTTGTTTCTTTGTCAATTTCTTGACATGATGAGGTTACGAGTCGCATGCACAACCTCATATTAGTGACCTTGTACGACATGATGAGGTTACGAGTCGCATGCACAACCTCATATTAGTGACCTTGTACGACATGATGAGGTTACGAGTCGCATGCACAACCTCATATTAGTGACCTTGTACGACATGATGAGGTTACGAGTCGCATGCACAACCTCATATTAGTGACCTTGTACGACATGATGAGGTTACGAGTCGCATGCACAACCTCATATTAGTGACCTTGTACGACATGCCTGAGGGTGTGGTAGGCCTCATCTTTTTTGTCTCTTCAAATTTAATTATATTTTGAATTTCTCTCTCTCTCTCTCTCTCTCTCTCTCTCTCTCTCTCTCTCTCTCTCTCTCTCTCTCTCTCTCTCTCTCTCTCTCTCTCTCTCTTTGTTTTTTGCATTCTAGCGGAATTTTTGCTATGGACTTATCAGTGTAGCAACAGCAATCTTCCGTATCGATCCGCATCCTATTTTAAGCTCGATTTATTTATTTACTTTTCATGCATTTTAGATTGGTTCTCATTGTGTTTTTCTCTGCGTTTTTTTTTCTTTGTTTTTTGTTTTGTTTTATGCGATTGTCTCTTGTGGCGAAGATCCTGCTGTGGCAACATAATCTGTATTGGTCCCTGTGTGCCAGTAAGGCTTACACCATGAATGTTTGCTCACCTTACTGCTTATCGTAGTCTGGCTGCAGGTTCCATATTTTATCACTGCTACTTCTACTTTGTCACTTTTTGTGGAACAGGCAGCCACCACCTGTAGTTGGTACTTTTGTAGGAAGCCTACGTCAAATCATTCATTCGTTCTTGTTTCTTAAAAAACAAAAAAACAAGCATAGAATATTGTCACATAATATCTTATGTTGCGCAACTAGGCTTTGAAGAAATCAAAATATCTTTTGCTGCGCACATAAGCTTTAACGGAAACGGTGCAAATGGGTGCAGTGAGCGGATAGTAGTGGTTTCTGTAGCCATATACTTTATATGTTGAAGTTTCCATCTTCATGCACAACTTCAGACTAGGCGCAGATACGACGTGCGGAGGCCCTGTTCTTTTCTTTCTCCTCAAAGATCCCCGGAAACCACGCTGCGCACATTGTCTTACTACTCACCAACATGATGACTAGACATTCGGCCGTTTAGACCAGAGGTAGGTAAACTAGGAGCTGTGTTAAATCTGCTTTTGAAATACTGAGCTTTCTAAACATCTACCTTGATAAAATCATGTATTTTTTCAGGTTTCAAAGTTTGTGAAGCACATACTGTTATCACTGCTAGACGATCTACTTTCTAGAATGCCATCGACAGAACCAAGGTTGTGGATTCGGCCTAAAATTGTTCCGTCCGACACCGGAAATTTTAGAAGTGCGACTCCGACTGCAGTTTTTTAACTTTTTCATTCCAGAGTTATTTTGCACGCTGTGCCAGACTTTTTTTGTGGGCAGAACTTTATAGAGTGAAGTGTTCATCTTTCAGACTAAATTTGTTTGTGAATTTTCCTTTGAACATGTACTTATTATATACCAAACTGTAGGGAAATGGATAGAGAATTCAAATATATAATATCTGTGGTAGTATTAACACAAGTATGTTCGGTATAATTTAATCATTTTGCATGTAAAATTGAAAAACGCTAAAAAGTTGACTGTAGAATACGATCTTACCAAAGACAAATTACTGTCGTAGACAATAAAACTTTCTTTTTAGTCTTCAAACGTCAAGTTAATCCATATACAAAGTAAAAAAAAAAACATGCTTATGGCCAAAATTAGTAGATTTAGTGTTATTCGCACCAGTTTGTCCGTGGTTCTTTGTAAGAAAAAAAATAAATTATGCAATCGTGCATTACGTAATTTTCAAACAAATAAATAAGAATAACGTCATATAAAT
The DNA here is from genome assembly GCA_024509875.1 of Oreohelix idahoensis. NCBI lineage: Eukaryota > Metazoa > Mollusca > Gastropoda > Stylommatophora > Oreohelicidae > Oreohelix > Oreohelix idahoensis. The sequence goes on from JAMPIV010010241.1 coordinate 79,808, forward strand.
ACTTTTTTACTCTTGTTTAATGTTTTAATAGTATCCCTAGCTTCATCTTCTACCAAGAACTAGTGATTAGATGTTACGGTAGGTCTAGTTTTGTTGCTTTTTGATCGGCCAGAATATGACTACGCCCACTCATCAACTAAATCTAGTGTGTCTAGCTTTTCTGCATATATTCCGTATTTTGACAACAAACTGTGACTACCAAACAATCATCATCAATGTCAGCAATGTTTCAAAGTAGTTTGACACAATTATTTGCTTAGGAGACTTAGAAAATGTAAATATAAAGCGTGACATATTTCTCTAGCAAAAACAACGAAAAACGTAAACACGCGAATCTTCACAGAAATTGTGATAATAACATCAAAACACGCACATGTGCTGATTAACTAAAGTCAAATTAGTTGTTTAAATAGTAGCGGAAGTCATTCTACGAGTTTTAATATATGAACTGCATTAAGCGGACGATTTTTAGGGTTTATTCGTGATAAACTAAAAACCACGCTCTGAGCGTTGCTGGGGCACGGCGTGTTGAATTTTGCAACGCTCAGAGCGTTGCTGTGGAGTCAAAGAGTAAATAAAACTAGTGATATGGCATAAAATTATGCACTTATATGGAGTTATATGTATACGTATGGTATGTGTGTGAATAAATGAATACGTGGCTTTCGTTGACTACATTGTAAACTATTCATCCATTCATACAGTAATACAAAATAACAAATCATCCACTTCTGTACACACATGACTACTTTGCAAAACACCATGGGGCAAAATAGTTTCATTTTAACAATGACGGGAAAATTGACAATGTGTATAGTTTATTTTTATATCTGGTGTGCTTTTTCTAAATGCGCCAAAAAAACTTTATTTATGATCAGAAGCAACTGAAATAATCCTACATTTTGTAAAAATGGATGTACTTTAACATGAAAGTGATCTTTAGGAGTTCTACTAGTTTAAAGTGTAATTTTAAATTTCTTAAGCGCCCCCCTCCCTTGCATGGATCAAACGTGGATCTGACTTGACTTAAGTCTCGTAAAATTCGGAATCGGGACATTCTTTACCGACTCCGATTCCTTTAAAAATGACCGACTCCTCTAAAACGTCGGTCACTATTCCGACTCCGACTCCACAGCCGTGGACAGAACAGCGGTAAAATCAAACTAACAGATATTTTACAGAATTCTTAACTTTAGGTCAAAGAAAATGTTCCGCTTCTAACTCTTACCGCTCACAAATAACGTGAATTTTGATCAGCTAACTTGTATATTTTTCAATGGAGACGTGGGCAAAGTACCTTCACTCCTTGGGATACCGTGCTTTTAAATAAGGGTGGGAGAGGACTAGTTGTGACGGTATTGCCTCCCCTGCTTTGCAGTAGCGGTCCAACAGTGGCCAAAACTCAAGAGTATCTAATATGGGCTTCAAAGGTGTCTACCTTCTCACAAGATTACTCTTGGCAGAGATGTAGATAGAAGGGTAATGACACTTCTATCACAAAGGGAGTCTTCACAAGATATTCAGATAAGCTAAAAGAATGCTGAATTTGGCTGAGCACGTTAATTCTAGAAGCGGCCGACAACTTTTGTGAAGAATTAAGCAATGGTTTATGTTAGCTCGTTTAAGCCCCCACCTCTGATTAACTTGGGGGAATTCTTATTAGTCTGGTATAGCTCAGTTTAGAGTGTGTTTAGTACATTGACAGAGACAAACGTGCAGTTAATTTAGAAATGATTAAATCGAAGTTAAATTTGTATAATTACAAATAACAAAATTTAATAATCCCTTTAGGTTTAACAGTTGAAAAATTTGAATAATTATGGATCAAGAAAAAATTATCACCACGGTTGTGATGGAATGTAAATTGTAAAAAAGAGAAGTTAAAGTGGCAGCTTATAGATTGAACTTAGCTGCCAATGACGGTTCTATAAGACCCTCTTATGATGGCGTCTCGCACAACGTCAGTCCACTTCTACCTTCACTTGGTTCCAGAGAAAGTACTTTCTGCTGGTACCACATATAACTACGATGAAAGAATAGAAGCGAAACGCTCCCCTAAGTAATGCGTTTTCCGACACACAGTTATGTGCCTCCCCTATTTCTATTTCACCATCCCATTTAACTCAGAATTACTCTCGATGAGTATTAAACTTAAGCTCTCGACAGAAACCTTTCTTTACATTTAAATTGAACAGTTATATATGTAATTTTACATTTAAATGAAAAGGTTAATAATACAGATAAAATATGTTTACATTTACATTTCCACCGTTTGAAACGTGTTCACAATATAAATTGAATATATTTTCATTTATATTTACACTGATTGAAAAGTTTGAAACTTCCTTTAATTTTAAAGTGAATATGTTTTCGTTTACATTTACACAGATTGAAAAAAATGTAGATATTATACTTAGAATGTACATCGTTTCTTTCATCTTTTCCTCCCTGCTCCATATGGAACCTAGGACTATTTTATGCTTTTAGTTCTCTTAACGAAACTAGCAATAAAGCAATCACCAGTCCCTTGCAATGGTTTTTCATGAAATCATCATTCTATATGCTGAGGTTGCCATCCTCAAATGACTTGGACATTCCTAGCACTTTTCACACATTAAAATTCACATGGTAATTTATACATATATGTTAGTTCACATGTTAGTAATGAAATAAAGAATGTAAAATCACAACTTAAGTCAATCTTGGCTCACAGACGTTTATGCTCAGATGAATAAGTTAAGGCACTGGGTTAGGCCTCTTACACGTGTAATTGGGGTCGTTAATTTAGCACTAAAACTTTCTCTTTGACTTTGTGTGTTCAGTTTCCTCAGAGTCCGGTTCCTTATAAAAATGGATTTCCTGGGCTGTATTAAGTCTTACAAGGTGTTCCAATAAAAGTCCGGTCTGATAAATGGAAATCCTAAATTTTCTTCTGGCAAGTCTGGTTGTTCTTGGCAAGCGATTCCTCAGAGTAAATTTTCACAGTGAAATAACACTGAACAAACGCCAGGTTATATTCACGGTGCGACCCCTCTCTGTTTGTTATGGAGCTCAAATGATCAGCCAACCTGATTTGAATACTTTGCATGACTCATCTGGTGCAAAATTTCAAACATTACTTTTCTGAAAATTGGCTGTAAACATCCGATTGCCCTGTGTACCAACTCACAAACATGTCTTTAAACTCATACGACAATGTGTATCAGATGTAGCACTTATTACTTTCTTACAAAGTAATGTCGTCGACAGGAAATGATTATATCATACGTGTCCGTCCCAAATGTGTTGCACAGACGGGTAATCTTGTTATCTGTTGCCTGAGCAAACGAAAACCGACTACGAGAGAGTAATTTTATCACCCGGCCCAGCTTGAGAACAAAGAATCATTCGAAACTGAGCAAACCCACGCTGGTCTTCACCTGCTCTAATCTCAGCAAATCTGTGCCGCATCATGCAAAATTTAATTATTTTCACTTACAAATATCTGCTACTTATAGGAGAAAGAAAGAAAGTGCGACAATTGAAAGCACGCAATAAAATCCGTACCACAAGAGTACCGATTACTGCCATAGTGAAATAGAGCTTAGGAAGAATTGGGTCGCCCCAATCCATTATGTGACACTAGTCCAAACATTATCTGACTTAAACATAATTTTATCCTTCGTCTTGCAGTGATCTACCAAACCATCCCGTAAGATTTACCGGTGGTATGGGATTAGCTGGTTGCCGACCCCTGGTCTAGACTGATAATCTTTAACGTAAATTAATTAATGTAGGAAGAACCTTTAAAGAATTCACAATAGCTACCAGGGCTGTGGAGTTGGAGCTATGAAGTCGATTTTTTTTTCACTGGAGTCGGGATAGTTAAAAATTATCTGGATTCAGAATTTTATGCCATATAACTAGTAAAACTGTAGTCGGATTCGCGAGTCGTGGAGTCTGTCAGTTTTCAGTGGAGTCGGTCGATAAAAAATGTCTGGACTCCGACTTCGAATTTTGTATCACGTGACAAGTAAAAAACTGTAGACAAAATCAGAAGTCGTAGTTGGACAACTTTTGGGCCGACTCTACAACCCTGATAGCAACAGCCAAAGCGAATAAACTATTAAAGACTTCGGCAGTGCTAAAATAAAACTTCAAAGTAAAATTATAAAGTCTTCCTCGGGGGTAAAGAAAAAACGAAAACTGCAGAAAGGATTAAAAGATGCGACTATGCTTCAGCCGAGTTCCAGGAAGACGCCGAATTCTTTTGCGACTAACCTACAGAAAGTTTTACAACATCAAAAATACCCACATACAAACAACTTTCAGTAATTTTATTTATCTCCTTTTCGTTTTTGAATGGCATTTTGCTGATTTAATAATGAATATATTAATAATTTATTTTCTTGGAATATTTTTTAAATTGTATTTCCAACGCACCAGTCTCACTTATGAACAGGAAATTTAAAGAAGTAAAAAATACAAGCAAATTAATGTACTGTAGGGGAAAGTTTACAGTTGCAACAGTACCCTTGAGACTTGTAACTATACGAGTTCAGAAATTTACATCCGTTGTTGCCCAAGGCCAGGACAATTTCAGCAGACTAGGGGATTCTTTTCTCTTTACTGTGACGGAATTACAAGTTTGTCTCTGGCAATAAATTGCGGGGTTATGGATTTTCGATTCCTGTGTCGTCGATAGAAGCTTTGAATATAACGGCAGATGGCGAAGGAAAATGTTTATGCCTGAACAAGGAAACGAAATGACATGATGCACGACATTATAGTCTTAACATGACTTAACGCTTGAGAATCCGTCACGGAATGAATAAATGTCTTCCTAGATCTGAATGAAATTCATCAAGTCAACTTTTTGGGAAATTCCCGTCTTCTCTCAGCTTCAGAAGTGAGTATTTCTTAAACACTAGCAATAACCCGTCAATAATGACGGAAGTAAATTAAAAACTGTTGATAATTTTAAAAATATTTTTTAATTCAATATAAAAAATATTTGATGACAAAATTTTTTTTGTGAAAATGCGTGGATTTGTTTCAAACAATATTCCCAGATAAAAAGTGTTTTTAACAAAAACTTTCAAGGTTTCATTATTTGTTCCTCGGTTGGGGGCAACATAGAGCTGGCTGTGTCCGAAAACAGGTTCAGGAAAGAAAACTCCTACGTGATCAAAAGATTGTCCTTGCGCCTTATAGATCGTCATTGCAAATGCTAAAACCACTGGGAATTGACGACGTCGCATCTTAAATGGCAAACTGCGCTCGTTCGGTTCTAAGTCAATGCAAGGAATTAAGACTCGTTCTCCCTTATTACTGCCAGTGATAATTTCTGTATCAATGGAATTCCGATGCAAGACTGTAATGACCAAACGTGTGTCACTCAATAGTCTGTTTTTTGGTTCAGATTTCGCAATAGCATGATACATGCAGCAACCTTTAATTTCAGCAAACGCGGTGGCATTCCTGATGGGCACTTCTTGTTAAGTAATTCGGTTGGGAAATCAACTGCGTCGTTGGGATCATCGGAAATCATTGTATCTATGCTTCAATAAGCCGTTTCATTTCCAGCGAGTAGCTCCAACAATAAGTCTGCAACACTTTAAATTAAAATTTTGTCTTGAAGAAACAATCAAAATCTTACATTTTAAGGTTATTTTTAACAAAATGATGAGTTAATTTGTTTCCGGAATGAAACTTAGTTCTACAATCAAAAACTTACATTTAATTCATATATCACTGTCACACACTTTGTGTTGCACAATTCACCGACTTTTCTTCGTTGAGTGCTACTATTTTCGGGAAAGTACATATAAGAGAAACAAAACAATTAATGTCTAACTTTCAACCACAGTTGCATCCCTTAGATGTGACCGACGTACAAACGGCGAGAATTATGGAGTTTGATTCTACTTTATTACATTGATACGAGTCTTGCATGCAGTTGTCTATCCAACATAGACAGCTGGTGCAGAGCAGACTTTTGTTTTGTTTTCTTCTTTTTTTATTATTTTTATTTTCCATAAGAGTCTTGTTTGCCACTTTTATTGTTTCATGATCGTACGGTTGTGTGACGCAGATCTAGCGCGAAAACAAGAGTGCAAATGGCCCCCTGGATCGTTGATAAAAGCAAACAAAAATGGCAAGAAATAAATTTTGCAGTGGGCGATTGTATCGGCCTGTTCTAGGTTTTTATTTCACTCAAGAATAAAACTTAAATAAAAGAAAAAAAAAAACAAACTTGTCTCAATATGGATTCTTCCTTTTTCTTTTTTTTATTTTTATTGTATCTTTCTGTCTTTATTTTATCGATTCATCAGTTATCAACCTACACACTTTCGTCCATCTGTAACGAAACCGCCGCCCTCCCCCACTCTCTGATAATTGTATTATTATGTTCATAGTGAAGAGATATCACCAAAGGAAACACGCAAAACATATGATACACATCGTTCAGAAGAAATAACTTGTAACAGGAGGAAAATTATACGTACGTCTGAGAAAACACTGCCGAAATTACGTGGACGTCTGAGGAAACACGGCCTAAACTATGCTTACGTCTGAGAAAACGAAGTAAGATCTACTGTGGCTGATTGGACAAAATTCACAGTAGCCAGCTGGTTAAGGGGAAGTTTAACCCCCAAAAATGAAGAATTTCATTGAAAATATCATATTTTAGATATACATTGCACTGGAAAAAAGTACATTAATTTGCCCACATTTATTCTGTTTATATTCACTAAAACCTTTTTGGATCATTTTACATAAATTTTTAAAGTATGTCAGGTAAGTGTATTGTTTACCTAATTATATATGCAAAAAATACAAATTGGTATATCTTCGGTATTCAGTTCCCTGAAGCAAACAGAATTAAAGATTTTTAAACATCATTTCATGTGTAAAAATAATTTTGATTGGTTAATTTTTGTTAACCATGGTCATAGCTTGGGACTTTCCAGCCAATCAGAAACGAGAAATCAAGAAGGACTCTTCTATTCCGTGTAAAAAAAACACAGTTTGCTTTTCAAACACGTGTGTAAACTTGTGACCGGTGTTGTGCGTGAAATAATTCTTTATTATTTATAATAATGGATATAAATTCACGAAAGAGAAAGGATCGTTCAAAGAAAAGAAAGTTTCAAGGAAATAGGTATGTGAAAAAAAGGATAAATGAAGATATGAGTACTGAATTTGTAAACTGCAAACCACTATCAGAGACAGTAACGCATACAATGCTAGAAATTCTGAATGTGAACCTGTGAGTACTTCCAGATTATCATCATCTTATCAAAAGCTACACAAAATATCCTAGATCATGAATATGCTGATTCAGATGTAGAATGAATGAGTTGATTCAGGTTGTATAATATAACACAAGTTTCTGAGCTGATTCAACAATTTCCATCTCCTTCTTGTTATGGAATATCAGACATTGAGATAATTTTATAATTTCAGAGAAGCTTGTAGGTCTAGAGAGTCAGCTTTATATAATGTGCTCACAATGTAAACATATAATTACCATGAAAAAGAACCCAGAAAATGTAAACTTGAGATTCACCTTTGCAGTGTATAGCATTGGGTGTCACATGGAAAAGGGAAGGCGCTTTCTGGGAAACATGAATTTGCCACCACCAGTAAGTAACATAAGATGTACCAACAACACAAAAAAAGATACTGGAAGCCACCTCTATAATTGCAGATGAGTGCAAAGCAGAAGCAGCAGCAGAAATAAAACTGTTAGAAGACAAAGATGTAACAGTTTCATGTGATGGATTTTGCACCAAGTAATTATCGTAATAATAGAAATAAGCAAACTCTCAGACTGGGATGCTGGAACGTCCGGACTATGTTGACTGGACTATCCGAAAACCTACAGGATATAAACGATGTCAGGAAGACAGCCATAATCAATGATGAGCTTAAATGACTTCATATGGATATAGCTGCACTTCAGGATACGCGCCTGGCGGGCTCTGGAACGGTGAGCGAGAAGGACTACTCATTTTATTGGCAAGGGACAGACCTTAATAAAACTAGAGAACACGGAGTAGGTTTTGCGGTTAAAAAAATTGCTAACTAAAATGGTTGAACCAGGTGAGAATGGATCAGAACGCCTGTTAACGCTCCGCCTGCAAACTAGCACAGGTCCCATCACCATTGCCATTATGTATGCACATACTCTGTACTCTGCCTCAGAAGCTAAAGATGAGTTCTACGAGAATCTGGCAGCAGTCATCAAAAGCATACCTAGGCAAGAACAGCTTGTTCTCCTTGGTGACTTTAACGCTAGAGTGGGTGCCGATAATGTTGCATGGCCTTCATGTCTGGGCAGGTTTGATATTAGCAAGATGAATAATAAAAAATAAAATAAAAATATTTTAAACACAGGCTTTTAATGCACTAAAAACCCAAAAATAATTTTTCAAGGAGTTTATAGCTTGCAGTAAATATGTAACATCAAACTGACAAAAAGCCTGGGGCGCTGATTCTATATGACATTAACCTGCTTTATACACCAATACCTCGCTCTTTCGACAGGTTAGGGACCAGAGCTATGACGAAAGTCGAAAATCGACGAAAGTCGAAGCATAGCCTTTATTTAGCTTACAGATGCATTAGGGCCGCCAAAAAACGAAAATAACTAACTATATAACACGTCCGAATGCGTGCAACACCTAGATAAACAGAAATAAACATAAGAGTAAAGAAAATACAGTAATAAATAAAAAATACGTAAATAGCATCTTACCTTAAAATCATTCTTGAGCAAGTAGATGATGAATATATACAGTATGTACAGTTTTGAATGTTGGTAATTTAGGGGGATTCTAGACTTAGAAAACCAGATGGAGAAAATTGAGGTGGCTCATCTTCAGAACTGGAGGATTTCAATCTAATTCTTTTAGGAGAAGGGCACTTTGAAGGAGATCTAACAAAGGCTGATGTTGATGGCTCGGAATCTGAAGGGTTAGAGAGAGGGGTGACTGAAGTTGGTTGTGGCGGTTGCGTCTTGAAAAAGAAGAGCAAAGACGTTTCCCTCATTGATGTCTTCTTCCTTTCCCTAAGAAGTTCTCTGTAACAGGCTGTTTGGTGTTCTAGCCCACTATTTACTTTTGAACTTCTGTCGAAATTTATTCTACGTTGAAGATCTGCTGCTTTGTGTAGCCAACTTCTTCTATAATTGTTTCAAGCTTCACTTGAAAAGCTCCTGCAGCTGCGGTATCTGCGCTAGCTGATTCTCCCTTCACTGCTATATTATGCAAATTTGACCTTTTCTTAAATTTCTCAAACCAGCCCCTGCTAGCTCCAAATGTCTCTTCAGCTGATGTCTATCCTTGTTCAGCCTTCATTGCATTAAATAAAGTTTGTGCTTTAGCCTGGATAAGATCTTGGCTTAGAGGAATGTTGTGGCTGACTTGGTCTTCAATCCACACATTTAACACTTTCTCCATCTCACCAATTAAATTGTGCCGCTTTCTAATAAGTTTGGTATGCACTGGCGTAGCGTTTTTAATTTCCTCTAACACTTTAGCTCTGTTCTTTACAATTGTGCTAACTGTAGTGCTTGGTACACCTAGCCTGCGGCCTTTTTCAGCATTTAAGATGCCTTGTTCATTAAGCTTGATTAGCTTAAGCTTTTCTTGCAAATTGAGAACCTTATGGGTTCTTTTAACTTTGTCACTACACTTAGGACCCATTATGAATATATTAAAGCAGAAAAATAAGTAGTACTGTATAAGGCCTAATCACACAAAAAAGTACAGTATGAAAACTGTACACGTGTCGTATAATCACGATATGAACACTGTCATTAGACTGTTATCACTAAAATAACTATGAACTGTTTACAGTATAATCACAAAAATAATATAGTATGAATAGTTTTGTTATTTTAATCACAAAAATAAGTAGTATTAATATGTTTAATCACAAATATAAGAGATTCAATGCGGACAACTTAAAAAAAAACAGTGCACACCGAACGGTTTCTGTTCAAAGACTGAACGACGAAAGAATCAAGATGACGCGCAGTTATGACCAAATGCGACGAAAGAGCGAAGCGAGCGACGAAATTTGGAAACGTGGTTAGAATTGAAAACCGACGAAAGAGCGAAGCGACGAAAGTCGAAGCGACGAAAGTCGAGGTATTGGTGTACTTCATTAGACACCTGTGGATAAAATATATGATGAGTGCTTAAGCGCCCCAGGCTTTTTGTCAATTTAATGTTACATTTTTACTGTGTTTAAAATATGTTTTTTTTTAATTTGTAATTTTTGTTGTTTTTAATTTAAGTCAAATGTAATCGATCCGCTAATGATATTATCAGTTTGCGATAAACGAGTCCACAGCACAGGCGGTGGATTTAATTATTCAGTAATTACACGGAAAGTTAATTTTTATTTATTTTATTTTTTATTTTGATAAGAGTTGTAAATAACCTTTTTTTTAAAATGTATTTGTCAGTTGTGTGTATGTGGGGGGTGGGGGAGAATGAAGTTTCAAGAGAGACAATCTTGTTGGAAAGAATACACCTAGATTATTTGCCGTTATCGCCAATTATAGTGATGTTTTTTATACATGTCGTAGATTTTCGATAGGGGAATTAAGACTTGGGTTGGTCCCTTCTGAATAGATTAGAATAAGTGATAGTCACAGTGAGAAGTAGTAATAGCAATAGATTTCCACGAGTGAGATGGTAGAAATGTGATAGAGGCTGTCTCTGAAATCAAGAAACCTTCTCTCTTTCACCTATTTTCTACGACATATTTAGATTGAGTCAGACAATCTACACACATATATATATGAAAATATATATATATCCACTCCCATACATACACACATAAGACAACAGTTAGACGTACAGACGTGGGAAAAACTATGACAATGATTATATGAAGAGTTTGGGAAAACGAACTGACCGACACGCTGGAATAAATTTTATGAGTAGTTTATTTATCAAGACTAAACTTCTCTCACAACATATCAAATCACATCAAGCATATACAAAAAAAATCATAAACACAAAATCAAGAAATGCTACAAGAATGATAGACCCGTTGGTATGATCCTTCCCTCGAGGTATAGCTCACAATCCCGTTAGAAGAAAGTGATAGCCCAAAGAGTCACAGATACATATGATTTAGTCTAAAATTCTTCCCCTTTAAGGTATAAACAGACTGGATACTCTGATCTAGTCTAAGGGAATATATATACATATAATTAGCAATACCTTGCATAAAGAAATGTTATGACAGCAAAAAATGAATGGGTGTCAAATTACCACCATAAAGGGATCGCTCAGTCCTGCATTCACTCTATTCATTCAACTGTGATCACGTGCATTTTTTATTATTATACTCACAGCACAGGCTCGATGACCCGTTACTTCTTTAAAATCTTAAAGTTCTTGCAAAAGTTATACATCAAATCTTTAAGGTAAGAATGTTTGTTGTTTTCTTCACAGATTTATCTCTTTACTCAAACGCTGGCAAAGTTTGGGTACCACAGTTTCACTATATATAAATGGAAAGAACACATATCAAATAATTATACATACTATAACTGATAATTTAAACTGCAAGCGTAGCTTGTCTTATAGTTTAACACTTCCCGTGGAATAAGTTATATTTAAAAATCAAACATCCTGAATTAGGAATACCTACGCATTCCATCAATACTCAAGATGTAGCAGTCATTTAATAAGTTAGTTTTAAAATATTCTCGACTGCGTATTAGCAGTTAAATTAAATCCATTATGGCTACATGATTTTAAGATAGAAATTATAATTTATTCCGCTTTCCACTGTAACTCGTCGATTAGAGAATATAACAGACTTAATAATTTAACTCTCTCTGCACAAATCTAACTAGCAAAATGAAATAAGCGATTTAACACTTTAACACTCACAAAATACTAGATAAATAATATAAGATTTACCTCAACACAGAACTACTAAGAACTTAAACCACTACGATCACACTAAATGACATCTCTATTAACAGAGATTCTAGAAATCGAACGAAGGCTTGTTCTAGTCTTGACTGCGAAGTTACTGAGTGAAAATGAAATCTAACTCCCTCCAGTATATATGAAACACCAGACAAAGATGTACACTATTTCTATAAACTACGCAATAGCCTCCCCTTCTCTTAACACCTCCTGTCTTTGCACCTCACGCCAAAATGACCATTCTGAGCGAATGCGTGATGGCGCCTTCTCCACCCTGACACTGAGAATCTACAGAGGAAACTACGTGTCAGATGCAAAATACCAGACAAATGTCTGATACTGCGCCGGGAGATGTCGGGATCCATGCCTCACCTCAGCGCTCACCGAGAAGCTACGTTTTGACAAGTGAGAATGCAGACGATATGTCGGCCCTATGTCTGAGATAGCCAAAAATTCACGGTTATTTCGTCAATCTGCAGCGATTGACCGAATGCATTCTCACGCCAAATCGTCTGGTGCAAGGAACTGACACGTTACGTAAAAAGTTACTCGTTTAATCAGCAATGAAATGCGTTTCTAAATGAGAAACGAAACTGGCGAAAGTGAGAATGGGAAAAAAAATATTTTTCGCAAACGAATGGATGCGAAAAATACAGGAAAAAGGTAAAGAGTGATACTAAAATAGAGGATACGGGTGAAAGAAAAAGAAGAGGATATAGGCAATTTAATGATCATAAAACCTCTGTGACATTACAAAAGAAATAAATTAATATTAATTTCAATTTTATTAATTTAATTACTTTTATGACTGATTATTGTATTGTCACGGGGAATACTCACCTATGTCAATTTTAAGAGCTATTGCTCATCTTGAAGTGATTGAAAAATCGATTGCAAGATTTGAAGGTGACAACAGGGTGACATACGTTGCGAGTTAAAGAAAAACCTGTAAAAATGAACAACGGCTCTTAGAGTTGTGTGTCCATTATAACTTCTGCCTGATGCAAAAACACAGCATAAGGTGTCATGGAGACACCCACGATCCAAGCACTGACACCAACTACATCTGATTCTTGTCAGAAGGCCACTTCTCAGGTCTGTGCTCTCCACGCGCTCGTACCATAGTGCAGACTGATACAGATCACTCCTTGGTTTGCTGCAAAATCAGAGCACAACCAAGAAAACTCTATCGTATCAGACATGAAGGGAAACCATGCATTGATACCAGCAAGATGTCAGGCACTGTCATGACCGCTCAATCTACTGTAACCTTAACAAAGTACTTAGTAGCCCTCAGCATGGTGATACTGTTACAGAGAACTGGGAGCATCTACGGAACACCATTCAAGGTACTGCACTTGCCATCTTTGGTAAGAAAACGGCAAAGTCAAATGACTGGTTCGATGCTTCATCAGATGTGATGGCACCTGTCATTGAAGCTAAGCGCAGTGCTACGAATGAATACAAACGTTCACCGACTGCTAGAACTCTACAGATCCTGAAAGCTACAAGAAGCAAAGTTCAAAAAACTGCTCGACGCTGTGCAAATGACTATTGGCTCCAGATCAGTAAGAGCATCCAGACCGCAGCGCAAACAGGCAAAATTAGACAAATGTATGACGGTATAAAGAAAGCACTTGGTCCCCAAAAAAGTAAGTCGGCACCGCTAAAAACCATTAGCGGAGAGAAGCTAACCGATAAGGGTAAGCAGATGGAGAGGGGGTCAAGCACTATTCTGAGCTTTACGCTAGAGAAAATACCGTTACGTCTGCAGCCTTTGATGCTGTCAAATGTCTACCAACTATGGAGAACCTGAATGCTGAACCAACATCAGAGGAAATCAGTAAGGCCATTGATAGCTTGGCCTCTGGCAAAGCACCAGGCAGTGATAGGATTCCTTCTGATTTAATCAAATGCTGTAAGAGCACGTTATTACATCCCCTGCATAGGGTGCTGTGCCAGTGCTGGGAAGAGACAACTATTCCTCAAGACATGCAAAATGCCAAGATTTTAACACTGTATAAAAATAAAGGAGACAGAAGTGATTGCAATAACTACAGAGGCATCTCTCTTCGTAGTATTGTTGGTAAGGTTTTTGCCAGGGTCATCTTAATGCGACTGCACATGTTGGCTGAGCGCATATATCCAGAGTCACAGTGTGGATTCCGAGCTGGTAGATCAACAACAGACATGATCTTCTCTCTCCGCCAGCTTCAGGAAAAATCAAGAGAGCAGACAAGGCCTTTATAAATCGCCTTTATAGACCTCCCAAAAGCGTTTGACCTGGTTAGTAGAGATGGACTCTTCAAAATCCTCCTAAAATAAGCTGCCCTTCTAAATTGCTGGAAATGATAAAGTCATTCCATGCCGACATGAAGGGAACAGTCCAATATGCTGGAAGCACAACACAACCCTTTGACATAAGAAGTGGCGTTAAACAAGGCTGTGTTCTGGCTTCTACCTTCTTCGGGAGCTTCTTTGCCTTACTCTTGAAACATGCATTCAGAGATGCAAATGAAGGAATTTTCCTTCACACTAGGTCAGATGGCCGTCTGTTTAATCTTTCAAGGCTGAAGGCAAAAAAACATAGCATTGTCAAAAATGAAAACTCTGATTATAAATGGCGAAGTCAGCCATCGAAGAAATCTTTGAGGCTCCTCCTAAATAATAAATGATACCGTGGGTTTGGTTTCTTTTATTCGGTTTCATATATAGAAACTCGTGACCGAATCCATTCGCGCAAAGCAGAATAGGATGACACTAACAAGCAAATCTTGCATTTGAAGCAATGTTTTGTAAAGCGATTTTATAAGAGACTCCCGCCACCGTAAAGCGTAGACATCGCCCTGCTTGATGTGGGAAGCCACCAGCAAGAAGAAAGATTCATCTATGTGACAGAACTGAATTTCAGCGACGACTTTAATAAATGGAGAAGAACATCAAAGAGCAATAAGTACTATTTCAAGCAACTATAATCGGCACGTGTGTGTTACGAGATGGATTTGGGGCGACTCCTTCTCGATCTCTCTTTCACTCCGGCAGTACTCATTTTAAATTGTTGTACTTACTAATTGCTTGCTTCTCCATGGTCAGCACTTTTTTCTTCTCTGCTATGTAGCAGATATTTTGTACTTTCATTCTTACACTCCTTTTAGTAATAATTCGTTTTATCTGTTTACCTGCCCATCCCAGCTGAGATAGTAGACAGGTGATGCAATGTTGAAACGGCAGTAATGTTGGTAAATTATCCTGTACCAAACCTTGGCTGCGACAGATTAACACTAAAATTGCCCAGCGTATTTGTTTAATCGCTGATAAGGCAAGGGTGCGTCTTCGCCAAGGTGGTAAAGAGACGGGTTTTGTGTGCTCAAGCGATATATAACGAGATTACTCGTCTGTGAGACACCTTATGGACAGACATAAATGACATAATCGTTTCACGAAGACATTACTTTATATGAAAGGAATAGGTTGTTACATCTGACACACATTGCCGCATGAGGTTACAGATGTGTTGGTGAGTTAGCTGCCAGGCAATCGGATGTTTTATTACCATATATGGGAGAGGTGACATTTGCATCATCCCCATAATTTTTCTATGTCGGAAATAATTTTAAATTTTCCCCCACGACACGCATGTTTTAAAACGATTGGCGCTTTCTTAGCATCATAAAAACCAAATGCGGGGGCAGACTTGCAATATAATCTGACAATTTTTGCAAGTTTAGTTCACTGTGAGAAATCGCTTGCCAAAGACGACATTAGACTGCCAGAAGTTAGAATTTAGAATTTCATTTATCAGGACGGACTTTTATTGGAGTATCTTGGAAGGACGTACAGGCCCAGAAAAACTCTACCATTTTAAGAAGGAACCGGAATCTGAGGAAACTGAACCACGCAGAGTAATAGTGGGAATTAACGTTAAAAAGTAACGACCCCAAGAACACGTGTAAGAGGCTGATTCAAGTGCCTTTATTCATCTGAGCAAAAAGTCTGTGAACCAGGATTGTCGTAAGTTGTGCAACTTACATTTTTTCATTACTAACATGTGCACTAATATGTATATATTGCCATGTGAAAATCGCTAGTGGATGTCCAAGTCAGTTTAGGCTGGCAACCTAAGCGAATAGAATGATGATTTCATGAACCACCACTGCAAGGGCTGGTGACTGCTTTATTGCTAGTATCTTACAGAGAATTAAAAGCATAAGTAGTCCCAAGTTCCAAATGGAGCAGGGAGTGAAAGATGAAAGACATGATGTACATTTTAAGTATAATATTTACATTATCAAACCAGTGTAAATGTCTGTGTAAACATATTCACTTTAAAATTAAAGAACCTTTCAAACTGTTCAAAAAGTGTAGATATAAATGAAAACATATTCAATTTATACCGTGAACACTTTTCAGTCAGTGGAGATGTAAATGTAAACATATTTTAACTGTACTGTAACCTTTTCATTTAAATGTAAAATAAAGATAAAGCTATTCAATTTAAATGTAAAGAAAGTTTTCTCTCGAGGGATTAAGTTTAATTCTCATCGAGGGTAAATTATGAGATAGATGAGATGGTAGAATAGGAGAAATGGGACACCTAGGTATGTGTCGGGAAATGCAATACTCATGAGCGCGTTTCGTTTCTATTCTTTTACCATAGTTGTTGGTGGTGGTACGAGTTGAGGGTACTATATCTGGAACAAGAAAGGAACACTGGCCTGAGCTTTAAGACGAGGGACCAACTTCGTAGACACTCCCTGACACTTCTGGGAACGCTATGCCCTACATCCTTGACCAGTGACGAGCTTTATCAGTAATCAGTCTACCGAGAACCAAATCATCAGCGGGAGCAGAGCCTACCATTGGCAGATAAATTAAACGTTAAAGCTGCCACGTGAACTCTTTTATAAACTTTCATTCCATCACAACAGTGGTGACAACTTTCTGTTAAATCATTTTTTCAATTTTTCTAAAACTTTGTTAAACCTACATGATTATTAAATCTGTTATTTGTAACTATACAAATGTAACTCCGATTTAATCATTTTAATCGCACTGCATGTTTGTCTCAGTCAGTTTACTAAATACACTCTAAACCGAGCTATCCCTTAATAATAAGAATTCCACTGAGTGAATCAGGGTGGGTGCTTAATGAGCTGAAATTAATATTTGCTTAATTCTTCATAACAGACGGCGGGCCGATATAAAGTTAACAATTGGCCTGCAATGCAGCATTGTTCGTGACTTCGGAAATATCTTATGAATCCCCCTTGAGATAAAAGCATCATTATCCTTCTATCTACCACTCTGCCAAGAGTAATCTTGTGCGAAAGTAGACACCTTTGAAGGCCCATATTAGATACTCTAGGTTTTGGCCACTTTTGGACCACTGCTGCAAGCAGGGGAGGCAATCCGTGACAGTGTCATTACATGATGAAATAAACACTGGACAGACAGACACGATAATTTTTTTTTTGGTAATATACATGCACCTTGTATTAATTTTCTAAACTTCATTCATTGTGTATTACAAATATATATAATTATTAAAGGTCTATTTATGTGTATTATTCAGTCTATTTGCATGAAATTGTCTGACGGCATTAATTTAGTTTATCTGACTCATTATAGTAAGTTGGGGGCTATTGACAGAGAGCTGCATTTAAAATTCACCCGTTGATACATATTTATCCCGAGAGCATAGGATAGATCTAATGAAAAGGTGACTAACTTCACAGCTGTCTTGAGCTGTCACTTAGACCTGTGAAGTTAACTTCTTGTTTGTCGTGTGCTATCTTTTAATTCAGATCCGAAATTCTTATCTATTTGTACTGTTTCCGATCTCGTCTTTCCGGGAACTCCTAAAATATCAACCACGCAACACTATCTTTCCAACAATTCATCCAGGTCATCTATATAAATCGTTCGGCTGATCTGCCGTACATACTTTTCTATTTATCTATCTTCTGTTTGACTCTCTATCACTCGACCTGCCCGTCCACTCGTCTGTATACCTGTCTTACTTTTTTATTTTACAGGCAGAGAACTAAACATCTTGTTTTATTTCATTTCAAAATAATCAGTAGGGCAGCTAAAATTCAGATTACATTTTGCAATTGTAAAATTTTAGAAAGAAAACAAAGTAAGTAATGAGTAAGTTAATGGATGCAAACGTTGAAGTTTATGTTCTAACAATAATTGTCAATTAGGGATTGAATGACACTTAAATCAGCGAAGAAAATGAACTGTGACCTGCAGATAACAGTTTCCTGACATCTTTCAATTTGCTACGACTTCAACAAACATGTGACCTAGTTCTGATTTTTAATTCTTTGAGTGTTTTCTGTTTTCACGCTACAAGAATGGAAATATGTATAAATCATTTGTGGTTCTAAAACATTTAGGATTAACAGGTGGCATGAGGAGTATGATCTAACTTTAACCGCGATGTAAAACAATTTGTGTTAAAAGCATTTTTCTTTATTTTGTCAGTTATTAATTAACTATTCATCTACAAATGTTCACATCGAAGAAAATCCCGCCGTTTAATAACTGCGGTATTTATTACATTAAGTTTAGTCCAGTTGAAAAAGATTGGTATTTATGAAAAAGATTGCCATTTAGCGCTTCTTGGGTTAAACGTGGAGCGTCCGATTGCCCTCGTTATTAGAACGTTTGCTTCTCGTGGCTAAGCTACAGGGTTCCGAGTTCAGAACCTGGTAAGGTTACGCTCCAGTCTACATAGCTGTAAATGGATACATGATTCTGTGTTGATTTAATGAAGGCAAGCGCAGCGCGGTAGAGAACTGATCACCCCACTCCATAATGCTGAACCTGTAATAATGAAGTGTCTAATACTTCTCTCCACTACGGCAATAATTGCTATGAGACTACCTTGACTTAGATTACAACGTGCGCCTCAGGCTGTCAAGGCAGCTTACATGAGGTTGTGCATGCTGTTGGCAACCTCATTATGTGAAACAAACTGCTACAGAACCGCTGTATGAGCATGTGACTGGTTGGTGCAGGCTTCCTGTAAGTGGACCAGCTGTAGTGGTTGTCCCATGCTTTGTAGGGAGCTTAGAAGAAATGATGATGACGATCAAGCTTTCAAAGCTGAGAGACAATGACGTCGTAGTCATGTTTGCCTACATGACCGGACATTAACAGTTTGGTATCTTTTCAATTCCAAGGCCTTGGCCTACTCTTTTTTTTTAAAGCACCCCGCTCAGTTCTGTAACGGTCCACTAGCGCATGGGTCGGCAACCCAGGAGCTTTTGGGATCTATTTTAGTTACTCTTGTCACCGCTCAGTTAGTATAGAATAGAATAACATAACACGATGACGATAATGAAGCATGAAAGAACATGGTCAACGGGAATACCACACACAGCCAAGCGAGGCACCGTTTGCCGTTACAGAGACCGGAGTAATTAAGAGAGATGACAAAAGAATATAGTTACTTAGAAGTTACGTGGGGTAGTGACTTAGTACCCCGTACGAACAGAACGACATACGACGTCTTCTGGAACGCTCTTCTGGTACGTCCTTTTCGGGTAAAGCTCTTCTGGTATGTGAGCGGACATGTAGTATTCCTTTAGTTGTCAAGACACGTGGCTGTAATCACTTCTGTTGTTCCCCTATTAACAGTATGTGTCAGTCCAAACAAGACAAAGACCTTGATACTGGGTCCAGTAAATAGTAGAAGACTTAAGGACAGTAGTATAGAACAGAGGGTAGGTTTCTGGTATTGTACAAACATAAATAACACATAAGGAAGGGAAACCCGAGGCCTGTAAACAGTAAATTAATATTAGACAAACATAAAGGTATGTCACCATCTGCGGTATCAGATGTGATCGTCAAGGAGAAACCAGTAATGACTTTCGTCAATCATCCAACTTACATCAAGTTATTGTGAACCAAACCGTTGGTATGTAGTGACGCTATTAACTCTCTAGAATACGACCAGTGAGATAGGCAAAGTTTTGTGCAGTAGAGAAATGACAGACATCAGATTTTCTTCGCAAATTAGAGATCGTGTAGGAATTGAATTGTATAAGAAGTACAGAGACCTCTTTGTAAAGAAAACTAGCTTGCAAACTGATAAAAGATTACTCCCCGGTGGTAGCAAGGTTCACAATGAATGTTCAGATACAGCTAAATACGATTAGATACAACAAAAGACAGTTCGATGCAGTTAGATAAAGCTAGAGAAACTTGAGTTGAATCATGACCAGTGAAAATCGACAGAGAGAATGACATGTGAGTTCTATCCAACAGTAGTTTATCTGTACATACTTTCATCTAAGGAACTTAAATAAAGTTCGAAAAACCCATTGGTCTTAGAGTACGTAAACTACGTGAATGTTTGTTTAGTCTGAAAGTGAAGACAAAGTTTATTTTAAGTGAGCTTTTCTGAAGGGAGAAGAGAGCTTGGTTGACTATATAAATCACAAGACGGCACTGACCGTCGGTGTTGACTATCCTGTCACACACTGGAACAAGAGATCAGAAGTAGACTCTGGCGATGGATAGGGCATACATTGAGGAAACCTGCTGGTAATGGTAGCATTAAAAAGCAGTCCTTGTTCTGGAATCACCAGGAAAAAAGAGGCAGTAGTAAACTGAAAAAAAACACGAGGAGAAGAGACCTAGAGTCGGAAGTGAAAATGATGGGGAAGACGTAGAAAGAACGAGCTAATAGCACGTGACAGGATGACTTGCCATGTGTTTGTTGAAGGCCTGTGCTCCACTGGGACTTAAAGGGTACTGATTGACTGATTGATTGATTGATTGATATTACTATAGAGTGTACCCGGTGTAGTTCCCCGGGGAGTGAAGAGACAAAGAAAGTATAAAGACTACTGCACCCTCAGGAAATTCGTACAAGGCCAACAATATAACGTTTTACATGGAGGCTGGCAACCTGATCACGTAAAACACATTGATACAGAATCCACCGCTGCGAGAGTATATGATTATTTAGGGCAGGCTTCCTGCAAGGGGATCAGCCACAGCGGTGGTTCTATGCTCCATAAGGCGCACAAAGGAGAATGATCATGACCATGGATTGTATGATAAAAAAAACCTTTTTAATTTAACGTTATTCAGTGTTTGAAGTTTATCTTCATTATTCTAAATTTTTGTCACAAATATGTCGTGATTTTTATTTGTAAAACATTATCCTGCGCTTCTGATGTCTATAATTTGTCTTACTTCATAGTTATAACTAAATGCTTCCACTATCTTTAATAGCATGAGATCTTAAGGCCGTAATTTTTTTAACGCATTGTTCATTTTTAAATCGTTTTACAAATTTCCTGTTTTTATATATATATATACAGTAGAACTCCATTTATCCGAACCCCAATTATCCGAACATCCAATTATCCGAACACTTTTTCCAGAAAAAAAAAAATCAGATGCCACAGTCACGTTAGACTAAAATTCTGAATCTTTTGATGCGGCAAACTTCAAATGTGTGCGAACAATTTGTAGAGAATGGGATGGCTAATGGTCGGTCGCTTACGTACAGGAAGTCAGTTAGATCATAAAGTCAGTTAATATCTGGTTTACCAATCCAGTGTACGTGTGCGTTCTAGGTAGAACACTGGCTAAACAGACAGTTCAACTTAAAATAATTGTGTCTGCTACTACAGCAGAATAATTTTGGTGTACAAGTATTTCTCTGTGCGATATGGCATCTTCCAGTAGGCCTAAAGCATATAAAAGGAACCGCAATGTTTTGTCAATTGAAACGAAAACAGAAATTATCAAGAGACTAGGACAAGGTGAAACTGTGTCTTCACTTGCGAGGATTTTCAATGTTGGGAAATCTACCGTCTCTGACATCAAAAGTAACAAGGATAAAATTATGAGTTTTGCATCGAAATTTGATAGCAAAAATGGGTCGAAGAAACGTAAAACCATGAGAAATGCGAAAGATGTGAAATTGGAAGAGGCTTTGTATATATGGTTTGTGCAAAGAAGAAGCAAAGGGGAACCTATCTCTGGTTCTCTGTTGTGTGAAAAGGCACTTCAGTTCAACAATCAACTTGACGGTCCTCCTGACTTTAAGGCTAGTCAGGGATGGTTAAGAAACTTTAAATCTCGTCATGGCATACGAGAATTGGAGATTCAAGGGGAATCTTTATCTAGCGATGCAACTGCCGCTAAAAATTTTAAAGAAACATTCTTGGCTTTTTTGGAAGAAGAAGGTTATTCACTCGATGATGTGTATAATGCCGATGAGACTGGCTTATACTGGAAATCATTGCCTCAAAAATCACTTGCATCTCAGCGCGAAGCAGCTGCCCCTGGGTTTAAAAAGTGCAAAGAGAGAGTAACAATTTTGGTAGCCGCGAATGCCAGTGGAAGTCATCGTTTACCGGTGCTAATGATCGGCAACGCCAAAAATCCACGTTGTTTAAAGAATGTGACATGTCTCCCATTGTGTTACAAAGCACAGAAGAGTGCTTGGATGAATAGTGAAATATTTCTTGATTGGTATACAAATCAGTTCATCCCAAATGTGAAGAGGTTGAGAGAACAAGAAAAGAAAACTGGAAAAGTAATTCTTCTACTGGACAATGCACCATCTCATCCAGAGACGGATACATTGAATGCAGTTGATGCAAATTTTAAAGTAATTTTTCTGCCTCCCAATGTAACAGCACTGATTCAACCAATGGATCAGGGCGTTATAGCAAAGCTTAAAAAGATGTACAAGAAGGAAGTCCTGCGTCGTTTATTGTTGGCTGAAGATGAAGAAAGTGTGGTGGCATTTTCCAAAAAGCTTAATCTCAAAGACTGCTGCTATATGTTAGCTGATGCTTGGACCACCCTGTCACAAGATAATCTCAACAAGGCTTGGAGTAGATTGCTTGGGAAAAAAAGGAGGAAATGAAACTACTGCAGTGGACACAAATGATGATTGTATAAATGAAGTTGTGGAACTGTTTCAAGCAATGCCCGGATTTTCGGACTGTGACAAAGATGATGCACACATGTGGCTAGAAGATG
Source organism: Oreohelix idahoensis (assembly GCA_024509875.1). Lineage (NCBI taxonomy): Eukaryota > Metazoa > Mollusca > Gastropoda > Stylommatophora > Oreohelicidae > Oreohelix > Oreohelix idahoensis. The sequence continues at coordinate 102,775 of JAMPIV010010241.1, forward strand.
ATAATGATTCTGGTTTTCAGTTTTTGAATGACGAAGAAATTTTGTCTTTTGTGCAAGAAGAAAACCAAATACATGTAGTGACCGATGATGAAGACTCCTCAGAAGTACATGATGTACTTGTAGATTATGAAGAAAAACCAAAACGTCCTGAAGAGCCCTTTATAGCACTAGAAACAGCGATGGCTTGATACGAGCAAGAAGATGACAGCTGTCCTACACAGCTTCTGCTGTTGAAGAGATTGCGGGACTTAGCAGCCAAAAGGAGACTATCCAGTTTGGTGTAAAAGAGGATTCCTCATTATTTTAAATAGTGGGCTACATCTGTGCAAGTACATATATACGTAAGTTGCGCCTGGTTTTGAATCGTTTGTAATGTTATTTTGAAAACATTTCTCTTTCTTAACAAAAATAATTAATACAAGTAGTACATGCACTGCAGTGTAATAAAAGATTTTGGTGATACAGTGATCTAATACAGTGTGGGTATTATTATTACAGTACAAGTATGTAAATATGTTTTATAGTGTATTTTCCTTGTGATGGTTAATTATTTTTAGAAATATGTGTACATGTACTCGATACATTATGTAATCCAGTTATCCGAACATTTGATTATCCGAACGATGCTCGGTCCCATGGGGTTCGGATAAATGGAGTTCTACTGTATATGTGTATACATATATATGTGTATACATATATATGTGTATACATATATATGTGTATACATATATATATATATATATATATATATATATATATATATATATATATATATATAATTGTGTTTTCATGTATATAAATAACGTGGCATTCACATGCTTTCCTCGTACTCAGGTATGTAACAGCATGTAGCCCAGATGTGGCCCATTAACAGAGTATGCTTGATCTAGAACAAGCGCCCGATTCCGTGACGTACGTTAGAAAGTGAAGCAGATTGTGCAGTAATATCTTCAGTCTCCAAGAACAAGAATTGGATCAAAACACATGCCGCATATACAGTTTTCTGTTGAATTATCGCTGCATGACGTATCTGTTTAATTATAATGCATGACATGTCAGTTCGGTTCTGGCTGCACCAATAAGCTTTATCTCCCCAAGGTGTAAAGACGGTCAAGAGACACATGCCAAATCCTCCTGTCACGTGCCATCAGCTCACGTTCTTTCAACGTCTTCTCATCATTTTCACTTCTGTCGCCAGTTCTCTTCTCCATGTGTGTTTTGGTCAACATGTGTCTCTATTTCCCTGGAGATTGCCTAGTAATGATATCAACGGGTTTATCTCCAGCATTTTTTTTTTTGCTCATCTCTTGTTCCAATGGGGCGCTTGTCTGGTTCTTGTCATCAGTTGGACATTGGTGACCTAGTCATACCATTTTGATCCTTTTATTCTATGCAAACACCCATTTATCAATGTCTGTAGCTTTTTTTTGGTTATAGTTGTTGTTCTCCGTGTTTCAATAGGATTGACTTGACATTTGAATTAAATATTCTTATTTATGTGCTGGACTTGATTTCTCGTGATCTCCCTGTTTCCCAATGCAGTGAAAGCTCCGCTTGCATTTTGTATTCTTATTTTGATATCATTGTCTGTCCATCTCACTTTGTCTATAACGTGTTTAATTCTACATCTTGTAGTGGTGTTTCTTCAAGTTCCACAGTGTTATCATTTCTAGCATTTATTCTCATTATCTGTGTCTTTTACCTGTTTATTTTCTGCATGGCACATCTGTTTAATTATGGCTGCATAACTATTTGTTTATTTTAAGTTACATGGTGTGTCTGGTGCCGGTGCGATTGCATTATGATAAACGCAGTGGTTTTCAACCTGGATGATATTTTCCACTACTGGGCGTTTTATGATGTTATTTTTTTTTTTTTTTTTTTTTTGGGAGCGCTAAAAAAGTGAAATAAATAGTTTCTGTTCTAGTTAAGAGCTTAAAGTTCTGTTTTTGTTCAATTGTTATTGTTGTTGTTGTTCAGAGTCGACGTCAGTGCACTCCGGGCTAAACCATAGCTTCCCAGTCTCCTTCAGCAAATGTCGAAGGGTAGAAATGCTAATTGTTCCTGTTGCGATTTTGTTGTAGACACGCCAGATGTATCCTCTCATTCGTCAATCCCTGCTGTTTGATGCCAAATTCCAGCAATCTTAGCCTTGATGATTCATCGATTGCCGTGTCATTCTCTAAAAGGCTTTCATTAATTGCCCTCAGAATCTTCCGCTTATGTATATCCAATGCACATTCTATGGTTACTCTTGAAGTTAGTCTATCAGCTCTGTCATTGCTGCGCACCCTTGCATGACCATAGCAACAGATCCACAACAATCCCTGAAGATTCGAGGCTTCTGTGGAAGTTTTCCATTCATGCCGGAGCCATCCACTTTGGACTTTCCGAAGAATGTATTGTGAGTCTGATACAAAAACCGCACTTGTTAATAAAGTCTCATTCAGCCACCTAAGGCTACAGTAGCTGCCTCTACCTCCGTTTTAATGCTGGAGGTTGTTATCATGTAAAACCCGCTATGTTCAGCGATGGATTCTGCCCTTTACTCTAGCAGAGAGCCCCATCCTGATTTCTCACCACGGATTGCAGATCCATCAGTGTACACAGTGGCATCATCTTCCTCAGCATAATCATTTATAATGTCCAATATAATTGAACCAACAGTTAGCAGTAAAAAAAATAAAATTAATAGTAAGTAATTGTTTTTTTTTAAATGGCTTCACAGGGATCCGAGCCCCTGGCCACCTGTTCCACTGCCTACCAGCCTATCACCTGAGCTACCCATCCATTATAAAAGCTTGCCATATTGACTATAACATGATGCTTAATATAGAGAGAGTAGAATATTAAGAATAAAGCACAAATAAAGCCAAAACAACAACAACAACAACAACAACAAACCGCTAGGCTCTATTTTTAACTTAAACAAATATAATTACTTTGATCTGGAAGTTTCATATATCTGGCAGCTGCCAGAATAAACACTGACTTTGTTCAAGGTGCATATTCCATAAAATAGTTTAGATCCAAAACTGGTTCATTTTTTTGCACACACATGAAGCTTTGCAGTTATTGACTGAGGTAATATTCGGAATTAACTGGTTAAACTGACTGTACCTTCATCTTTTTCTTCTCGTCATTCTTCATTATGAAGAATGGAACCACCACCTTAGCTGGTCTTCTTGCACCAAGCTTGCACCAAGCGGTCATGTGATCTCGCAAAGGTAGTTTCTGTAGCCATGTGTTTTACATGGTCAGGTTGCCAGCCCCATGCACAAGGTCATATTAGTCGCCTCTTACGACATGCATGTAGTAGCCCTATTCTTTCTTTGTCTCCTCAGAGGCGTCTGGGAACTACACGCGCCATAATCAATCAATCAATCAATCAATCAATCAATCAATCAATCAATCAATCAATATCCTTTAGCTCCCCAAGGAGCATAGGCCTTCAACAAACACATGCCAAGTTCTACTGTCACGTGCCATCAGCCCAAGGTTTTCCTCGTTGTCATCATCATATTCACTTCTGTCAAACTGTGCACGTGTTAGCTGTGAATAGTAAAGTCAATAGTAGTTTGTTTTGTAATGGGTCTAGTTACTAATTCGGTAGCGCAATGGTTAGTGCACTGGCTTCAGAGCTCGGTGGTCCATGGTTCGATCCTCAGTTGAGGTGGGATTTTTTAGACCACAAACGACTCCGGGGTTGACCCAGCCTCACGAATTGGGTACCAGAGCAACTCTGGGAAGGTTAAGGCGGCCGTCGTGATGCTGACCACATCACCCCTAAAGTGCCGATGGTCAAGAAAATGTGGGCCTAACACCATATTCTCAATATATCTCAATGGGCGTGTAACGGGATCCTTGGTTTTTTTTTTTTTTTTAGATTTGACATAGTGAACAGATTTAATGAGATGATAAATTTGAATGTTAAATAGTGGTTGGTGAATCCACCCAAGACACAAGTCTGTGATGTTGATGTGTAATGTCAAACGGATATCTTAGTATTGTTCCACTATGGTGAACTTGAAAGATTTTAACCAGGGTGAATATTTACAACTCTGACAGAACACGTCGATGCCTTCTGCTTATCCATAAACTGTACAGCAAAATGTCATTCATACTTCTAGCGCTCCTAACTGCGCACTTAGTGTCACAGCCTGGAGAGCATCAGTGATCAGACATGTCGAGAACTTTCTTCTCGTGGTAATTATTTATAATTTTTAGGCCACCGCAGGATCATCAATTGTGGTGACACTCGCCATATCCTGATTATTTTATGGGCTGAAATTTAAAAAAAAATATTTTTCTTAATGTTATTTGTAACCATTTCTCGTGTCCGGCAGGATTAATTTTTCATTCTAGATTCTTCTATTTATTATCATTAGCGTTCGTATGTATCCTTACCGTCAATACGACATGAGTCAATACTCAACAAACTGAACCAAATCTTCGACCAGATTCATTAATGAACGACGATTGACTTCAAGAGCTTTATTAGTAGGAAGGCATCGACGTTAAATTAATGATAATAATGATGTCGTAAATGATGATCTTACAAGTGAGGAGCCGCTCAACAACTGATTGCGTGTTCTGTCGGGGTTAGTTCACTTTTCTTATCCCAAACCCTGACCTTATTCCAAACAATAACCACTAACCCCAATTTGCCTAGCTGGGAGGGAGAATAGTGTAATTCGCTTCTGTAGCTAGACAGGGGTGCCGTTCAGAAGGTCCTGGGTTCGATTCTCCGGTAAGCCGCTCACTTCTGTTGTTTGTCTGTCGTCTAGTTTTCTGCTTCTTTATTTCTCACGAGCGCCTGAAACACGTGACCTTTATGTGTATAATATTTATTTACCTAACCCCAATTTGTATCCTTAACCCAAATTGTAACCCTTAATCCTAAATATTTACCCCAAACCATAATTTATATCCCTTACCACACATTTTTACTCCTAACCTTAATTTTTACCCCTATCTCCTATTTTTTAAACCCCTGTTTAGACCCCTAAACCTAGCTCCGAGTTTCCAAGCCCTAACCATAACCACAATGCTGATGTTTAACCCCAAACCCTAATTTATTACCCTAACTCTAATGTTTTTACCTCAAACCCTAATTTATTACCCTAACCCAAATTTTACTCAAACATTAAGTTTTTTACAGCAAAACCCTAATCTATAGCCATAACCATAAATTGTGTTATCCCTAACCCTAACTTTTTACCCATAACCCCCTTTTTTACCCCTAACCCAAACTCTAATTTTCAACCCCTAACCCTAACACACACCCTAATAATTAGTGTTCTTGTCCTAATCGTCTGTACGGTATGAGTCAATACTCAACAAAATGAACCAAATCTCCTACCAAATCCATTAACGACGGTTGACTTCAAGAGTTTTATCAGTAAAAAGGCATCGACGTTTATTCTGTGATCTTTTCATCTTTCTTGTCTTTTTATTCTATGATTACAAAATGTAGTAATGATAATATTGGTACTGGGCGTTTTTATATAAAAATTTAAAAATGAACTGTTTTACCTTTTTGTACTCTGCATGATGGATCTCCAATATTTTTAGATACGATGAATAAAAACAGTTCTGGTATGAATTTGTCTTGTGTTTGAAAATTAAATAGGTGGTTTTTTTCTTCTTCTAAATTTAAAGTTGTCTTTTATTTTAAACATATCTTTCTTCCTCTTGGACAATGAGACGACTCCTTTACGACTAAATATTTTTCTCTGGTCACAATTTTCACAAGTGAATGTAAGGATTTCGCAACGAAAAATATTGGTTACAGAGTTTTCTCTTCTTAACTAATGACGCAATTTATTTTAATTGTAACCCGCGGTGACATTTAGTTGAATCTAATTTCAATGGAGACAACAGAATTCTTACAAAAGAAAGAAATTGCCTGGACATTGAAGAAAGATAACTTACCACAACGTACTTACAACAGTAGAAAAACTGGCTTCGGAGCACGGGGATGATCAAGAGGCAATTAGATTGACAACATCATAAACATGTCACAACAACGGAGGCTCGCCTGAGCCAGTGCGAAACACTTGGCTCAGTAACACAAACACCAGCTTCATACTACACTTCGCGGCACATGTGGAACGGAAAAGTGCCGAGGCGGATCTACTATGAAGCTAATGAAGCTTTAGCTTAAGGGCCTCAAGTCCAGTTTTCTCTAAAATACGTTTCTTTTTCACCCCTCAACACCTTGTTTTCTTTTTTTTAAATAAAAGGGGCCCCTCTAAGAGTTGAAGCTTCACGACTCTGAAAATGTAGATCCGCCACTGGACAAGTCTAAACGTAAGTATAGTAGAAAGAGAAGATCTTTATCTGGTCCTGTACTCTTTATAACCTGGTTTTGAGACCCTTGATAATGGACACCAAGAAGAAATGTCGCAATAAAACTAGAAACAGAATGATAAGAAGCTTATTATTTGTATGTATAATTTTATATTTCGTAAATACTGCAGAGCGTCGATTATCCCAACTAAATGGGATAAACACTTGTTCGGTTAATCAGATAATTCGGATAATCAAACACACTTGCCAATACCAAGTTTATTTTAAACAAAGTGTAATTAGGTCTACAATTTAAGGTCCACGGGAGACAGGACAGCCCACACAGTAGCTAAAGCTAAAATTTGATTTGTAACTCCTGTAATGACAAATTAAGACTATGTCTATGCAATACTGCACATATCTTTGAATAAATAATAAGGGGAAAATGCATTAAGCTATAGGAGTAATATTTCAGCATAACAATTAGTGCACTAAAAGTAGACACTATAATTTTTTTTATTTGTTTTGGGCGGCAGCGGTGGTTCGGATAATTCACGTTCGGATAATGGACGGTTCGGATAATTTACTTTCGAAAATTTGACGTTCAGATAATCGATACGTTTTATGTAAATAGTTATAAACAATTTGTTTATCATTTGTTTCATTTTTGTTTTATATTTAGAAGATTTGAATTGATATTATTTCAAGATTATAATTAACAATGATATATGAAGTTCCCAGGAGTCTCCCATGAGACAAATAAACAATAGACCTTCTACTTCCCTCAGGCACGTTTTACACGGCTGCTGATATGAGGTTGTTCGTGAGGCTGGCTACCTCATCATGTAATATAAAGTGCCACAGAAACTGCCGCCGCAGGAGCAAGTGAATGTTTGGTGAAAACGTTCTGCCTAGGGATCAGTTATAGTGGTGGCTCCATGCTCAGTAAGGACCGCAAAGGAAAATGATGATAATGACGATGCTCATTAATGATGACGGTGATGCTCATTAATGATGACGGTGATGCTCATTGATGATGACGGTGATGCTCATTGGTGATGACGGTGATGCTATTTGATCATAAAAGTGATGCTCATTGGTGATGACGGTGATTCTCATTGGTGATGGCGGTGATGCTCATTAAAGAAGATGGTGATGCTCGTTCATAATGACGGTGATGCTCATTGATTACGATGGTAATGCTCATTGATGATGACGGTGATGCTCCTTAATGATGATGGTGATGCTCATTAATGATGACGGTGATGCTCATTAATGATGACGGTGATGCTCATTGGTGATGACGGTGATGCTCATTGGTGATGGCGGTGATGCTCATTAATGATGACGGTGATGCTTATTAAAGAAGATGGTGATGCTCGTTCATAATGACGGTAATGCTCATTGATTACGATGGTAATGCTCATTGATGATGACGGTGATGCTCCTTAATGATGATGGTGATGCTCATTAATGATGACGGTGATGCTCATTAATGATGATGGTGATGCTCATTGATGATGATGGTGATGCTCAATGATGACGACTTTGATGCTGATTAATGATGACGGTGATGCTCATTAATGATGACGGTGATGCTCATTAATTAGGACGGTGATTCTCATTGATGATGGTGGTGATGCTCATTCATGAAGATGGTGATTCTCATTAATCATGAATGTCGCCAAGGTAACACATTGTGTAAGTGGACGATAGACATTATAACATGCATAAATATTGGAAAAACTGGGCGTATGTCCAAAACGTTGATGACCACTGTAACAAAGCAATCTCTAGAATGTCTGTATCGGTAAGATGACATGGAAGATGTTGCTAACTGGAAAGAAATTATGTTAGATAGCTGTCAGCCATGTTAAAACTGTCACGAACAGGAGAAAGTGTTACCTCCACTTAAAACGTCAGATAAATTATGCAACGACCAACTCTGTTATGTTTTGATTATCCCGTGTGACAGTTTAATCGTATACAGACGCACACTAAATATACGGATGGCATATTCCTTGTAGATCTTTCCAAACAGGCTGTCGACATTTCGCATGCGGCGTTTTACATCTGAGCTAAAAGGATAAGTGCTAATAATTGAGTCAAGAGATGTAGATAATCCCTAAAAACATTTTACAAATAGTGATACATTATTTATCATTTATCTCCATTATTTCAGACAACTGTTAAGGCGATGACAAAACATGATTCGCTTCCAATCTGCATGGGAAACAGTAAGACTATGAGGAGGACTATAGTAAGACTTAGTAAGGTAATGAGGGGAACTATAGTAAGACTTAGTAAGGTAATGAGGGGAACTATAGTAAGACTTAGTAAGGTAATGAGGGCACTATAGTAGACTTAGTAAGATAATGAGGGGCACTATAGTAGACTTAGTAAGATAATGAGGGGCACTATAGTAAGTAAGATAATGAGGGGCACTATAGTAAGACTCATTAAGACAATATGGAGTACTGAATAAGACACATTACGACAATGAGAAGGACTGTATAAGACTCATTAAGACAAAGAGGAGGAAAAACTCAAGACAATGAGGAGCACTGTATAAAACACATTAAGACAATGAGTAGTACTGTGTAAGGCTCATTAAGACAATGAGGAGGACTGTATTAGGTTTCAGGAAGGCAATGGGGAGGACTGCATAATGCTCATTAAGAGACTAAGCATGACTGTATCAGACTCATTAAGACAATGCGAAGAACTGTATAAGACTCATTAAGACAATGCGGAGGGCTGTATGAGGCTCACTAAGACAATGAGCAGGACAATAGTAGGAATCAGTAGGACAATGATGAGAACTGTATGACACTAATTAAGAAAATGAGAACTGTATAAGACTCATTATGACAATGAGAAGAACTATATAAGACTCATTTAGGCAATGAGGAGAACTGCGTAAGACTCACAATACTATGAGAAGTACTGTATAAGACTCATTAAGACAATGAGAAGAACTGTATAAGACTCACAAGACTATGAGAAGAACTGTATAAGATTAATTAAGACTATGAGAAGAACTGTATAAGACTCACAAGACTATGAGAAGAACTGTATAAGATTAATTAAGACTATGAGAAGAACTGTATAAGACTCACAAGACTATGAGAAGAACTGTATAAGACTCACAAGACTATGAGAAGAACTGTATACGATTAATTAAGACTATGAGAAGAACTGTATAAGACTCACAAGACTATGAGAAGAACTGTATAAGATTAATTAAGACTATGAGAAGAACTGTATAAGACTCACAAGACTATGAGAAGAACTGTATAAGATTAATTAAGACTATGAGAAGAACTGTATAAGACTCACAAGACTATGAGAAGAACTGTATAAGACTCACAAGACTATGAGAAGAACTGTATACGATTAATTAAGACTATGAGAAGAACTGTATAAGACTCACAAGACTATGAGAAGAACTGTATAAGACTCACAAGACTATGAGAAGAACTGTATAAGACTCACAAGACTATGAGAAGAACTGTATAAGACACACAAGACAATGAGGAAGACTGCAGTGAGATTATTTTACACGGTAAGGTTAACTAAAATCTTCCCAATGTTATCGTGGCTCGATCCGGAAGTAATAGTAACAATGTAACCTGTCAAGCATGACGTAAAAAGCGACAAGCCTTTATTTGACGTGCGGCCGGCTTCTAAACTCCAAGATAGAAGAAGGTCCTCTTGAAACTAGGTGGATCAGGACATTCAGAGAAAGCCGAAAAGAGTCTGAGTTGCGGACTCGCCTTTTCTCTTTTAGGAGCAATTGACGTAGAAATAAGCACACACCCACTCACATGGCGAAGTGAACTTAGGGCAGATGTCGTAAATTTATTTTGAGAGAAGTCTTAGAAATAGTGGTCCCGTTTAGAGTGAAGAATGATGGTGAAGGCTCTATGATAGAAAGGGTTAGAAAGTAAGTAGTTGCTTCACAGAGTGCTGGGGAGAGTAAGGACAGACTCTTTTACGACAATCCTTTTCTCCCAATCTACTCCTTAAACTCTCCTGGCTAAACAATTATTTGCCAGTTTCCAAACACACATTCGCTCACACCAATTTGGTGTTTCAAACACACGGACGTTACGTGAATACAAACTATGGTAAACAAATATGGGTAATTTGGGCTTGGGTCTTCCAACACATTACTAAAAGTTTTATGATGTTTATTTATCATTAAAATCAGTCACAACATTTATCAGATAACAGAAAATTATCATAGGTACAGAAAATACAAACAACAAAAGGGGGCGGGGGGTGATATGAAGAGTGGTATCCAATCTGCCCTTCCCACTTGTAATAGACAGAAGATAACCCAGTCCAAATATAGGTAGTTATCAGAAAAAAAATAGATAATATAACCCCACAGTAAATTTAATTACTCTGAGAAAAGAGGTGTTACAGTACTAGGTATGGGTGGTAAAAAAAAGTCCTGTTATTCTCAATTGTTTTCTCTTTTACTAAGCAAATGTAAGGGGGTGGGGAATAAACAGAGTTATAAAATCCCACTTAAAAGAGAACAATACAGGGAATACAGTAAAAGTATTTACTAGGTAGGCAAATTAAAAATGGTTGCAAAATAAATCTCATGTCATTCATGCGCGCTCGTGATGGCCAACACTCATTTACTCACACACACTTACCGATCGTAGAATCTGGCACTCCATAGAAAAATACACAAACATCAAATAAAAACTCGACATAGGTAGTGTCTTTTTCTTCTGTGTCCAGCCCCAGATTATCAGGTTTATGCGTTAGTACAGTCCCGAAATCGCTGGATGGTGAAGCCTAAGTGTTCTTTGTTTTTTGTTATGTTAAAAGGAAAGTTCTATGGGATGGCACGGTCACGGATACAGGTGGTGAAAATGGGGTGGTCTCAGTGATTTCGCCACTGATGGTGAAACTTCTTAATGCGTGATGACAACAACTGACCGGTGAGGTATGGTTTACTTCGAGGGTTTTTAAATCCAGTGAAGAAAATATGCACAGTCAATGTTCAGGTGATTTCTATTTTCTTTTGCAGTAGAGCAGAATTAATAATGTAAATATAGCTCTGGCACTGTTCTTCTCCAGTTAAACTCTACAGATTAAATTGTATTGATGATGTGTTAAATTGTTCTTGGATTTACTTTCTTTCTGGAAAATTCAGATAGCTGGACCCCAACAGGATCGTCTCAAGATTAAAATTTAAACTGTTCATCAAAATATCTGGAGGGTTTTAAGAACCGAGTCTGGAGGACTCTATACAATGTTTTTGCTGGGACGCAAAGGTTATGATCACCCTATATGAAAGATAGAAAACATGTAATCATACCAAAAAATCAAATAACATTCTAAAGCGCGATAAATTTACCGTTAAGACTATTATATACACTCGCGTATTTAATTATATATATATTAAGAAAACACTTCGCGAGTCTAATGGTTAAAACACGCATCTATATATAGGACTTAACTTAATTAATTAGTTATAAATTCCTTCGCGACTTTAAAAGTTAATTTAAACGTTTAAGCATCTATTATCTTTGGAAATAATGTAATAGATATATCATTAAATTTTTAACTGGAAACTTTAGAGATACGTTTAATTTAATAGATTTAAATCAACACAAAATCCAGTAAAATAAAAATCAATGAACTAGACCACTGATCACTAGAAACTAATATATATTATACCGTTTAGCACAGAAAAGAATTCACTGCAAATATAGCCAAAAACTGCTCTATAATGCTCTGCTCTATAATGAGCAGTGCTCAGAATGGCAAAGACAGCTTTACATAAATTTTGTTGATTTTGAAAAGGCTTTTGACAGCATACATAGGGACAGTCTATGGAAAATACTGAGGGCTTATGGAATTCGAAGCTGCATAGTGTCAATCATAAAAAGCCTCTATGCCAACTTTACGTGTAGTGTTGGGCAGAGCAACCTAACCTTCGAGGTGAAGACAGGAGTACGACAGGGATGCCCCTTATCAACCACTCTATTTTTAACAGTCATAGACTGGGTGATGCGCCAGACAACAGAGGGCAGTCCAAGAGGAATAAGATGGACTACATTTTCAACATTGGAAGATCTGGAATATGCAGATGACATTGCACTGCTGGCACATTCACATCAACACATCCAGGAAAAAACGGATAGACTTAATAAATTTAGCCAGCAGGTGGGCTTGAACATCAATTTAAAGAAGTCTGAGGTCATGACGCTCAATGTGAGCAACCCTAAGCCCATATCAGTAAGGAATCAGCAACTGGTACAGACAGATACCTTCACATACCTAGGAAGCATAGTAACACCAGATGGTGGGGCAGGCAAAGACATCAACATCAGAATGAATAAGGCAAGAACAGCCTTCTTTAGCCTAAATAACATCTGGAAGTCCTCCCAATACAGCACAAGCACAAAATTAAGATTATACCAGAGTTGCGTGCTTTCTGTGCTTCTCTATGGTGCGGAATGCTGGAGAGTCACAGAGAAAGAAATGTCAAAATTGTCCTCTTTTCACACAACATGCCTAAGAAAAATTCACCGAATCTTTTGGCCGAATACCATCACCAACCAAGATCTGCTTACTCGTAGCAAGCAAGAGGACATGCATACCATCATAGCTGGCAGACGCTGGAGCTGGGTTGGTCATGTCCTCAGAAGAGACCCCGATGCCATCACAAGAACAGCTATGCTTTGGACCCCTGAAGGAAAGCGAAAGAGAGGCCGACCAAAAACAACTTGGCGGAGGACTGTGGAGGCTGAGATGCAAAGAATGAACCAGAGTTGGGGCACTGTACGCAGGATGGCCACCGACCGTGCAAAGTGGAATCAATTTGTTGTTGCCCTACAAGACGCCACTAGGCGTGATGGCCACTGACTGCTTTGACGGTCGGTGGTTAAGGATCGAAGAAGAAGAAGAAGATAGCCAAAAAACCAGGGGAAATCTAACAAGATTTTACTACAGCTAGTGCTTCTGTAAATCTGGCAAACGAGTGATAAAATGGCATTCTACAGGGTCTCTATTTATATGAAATGGAATGACAGATCGGGGGGACATGTTAGAATTTCACACTTTTTTAGAACTCAGGGACAACTCGAGATCCTATGCCGCCCGTCCCCCGTGATTATTCAATTCTCTGGCCGCTTCGTCTTTCCCGTTCGTTCCGTCTTTCGAGCGGTTCCAGCGCTCTCCTCTCGTTCACACTGCCGTGTTACCTAGTGGCAGAAAACTTCATCGTTCGCTTTGAGATCGTCATTGTCTCAGATCGTGTGCCGCTTTCTTCGTTTGATTTAGGCAACGCCTTTAAGGCAGGTACAAAAGAAAGGTGTAGCGAAATGCTTGCTTATGATTGCTCTAGAGGTTTCAGTAGGCGTGGTTTTACCTCCCCTTTAGACAAAGCAATGTCCAGAATGCACAGAAGATAAACTGTCTACATATTAATTAGCAAACGTGTTGGCGAGTCCACTCTGCTCTGACGCATATTAATGAGACCAGGTGGAGTTCCACGTTTCTGTTGTGCATTGCTAATGAGCCCAGGTAGAAGAACTCCCGTTGACGATAAAATGACCACAATATTCGGGGGTACAGATGTTATAAGGGTTCTACAATATCATCTAATATTTCAGGGTCGGCTGAGTTTCATCGTCACAATCGTCCCCTCTTTTGAGACATGAAAACATTTTTTCATGTTTGATTTATGACAACGAAGCTGCCCTGATCGGTAGCTTTTGGATGATTGGTAGGATCAACTTCCTGCTCTTCCCCCGTAGTCCAGTTTCTACCCAGGAAGTCTGCCCCGACATTCTGTTTTCCCATAATATATTCCACTTTGACAGAGTAAACGCTTAAAAGGAGGGCCCAACGCATGATCCTTGCATTAAATTCTTTATTGGCACCAAGAAAAGCTAATGGAGCGTGGTCTGTTTGCACCGTGAAAGATGTACCATAGAGAAACTCGTGATTGCGTCTGATGCCGTCAATCAGAGCGAGACATTCTCTTTCAACTATGCTGTAATTCCGTTCAGCTTTGTTTAATTTCCGACTGCCATAGGCAACTGGAAATAGCATATTCGGGTCACTGTCCTCGGCTTGCAGCAGTGTTGACCCGATGCCCTGACCTGACGCGTCGACCCGCAGTACGAAAGGTTTCTTGAGGTCAGGTAACCTCAAAATGGGGTATGCAGACAACTGTCCTTTTAAAGGGCTGTACGCGTGTTCGCACTTTTGATCCCAAATGACCTTATCAGGACAACCTTTCTTTGTGAGGTCAGTCAGAGGTGCCGTTAGTCCGTTGAAGTTCTGGATGTATTTTTGATAGTATGCACATAGTGATAAAAAGGAACGAGTGTCTTTCTTCGTTCGGGGCCTTTTAGCTGCAACTATTTTCTCCACGTTCTTCTTAACAGGCCAACTACAGCCGTGAGAAATAGTATGCCCCAGGAAGTCTAGCTTTTCAAACCCGATGAGACATTTGCTAGGTCTGGCTGTGAGACCAGTTTCCTGTAGTCTCCTGAGGAGCATAGCAACCGTAGCAATATGTTCGTCGTAGGTCTCCGATGCAATTAATATGTCATCCATGAAATTATGGATATGGGGACTTTGCAAAGGTTCTAGAAGCTTCCTCGTCATCCTGGTAAACACTCCTGGTGCGTTATGCAATCCGAACGGCATCACATTAAATGTGTAATGTCCTTCACTAGTGCTGAAAGCTAACAAAGGTTTAACTTCCTCCTTGACTGGTATTTGATAGTAACCTTTACTGAGGTCAATCTTGGAGAAAATATTTGCTTTGCTAAGCTTGGTGAACAACTCAGAAACAGTCTGGAGAGGTTCGGGCTGGAATTCCGTTACAGTGTTTAGCAACCGGTAATCTATACACAGCCGAACTTCCTTGTTGGGCTTCTGCAACAGCACTACACTGGAACTGTAAGGGGATGTTGACTCACTGATAATTCCTGCCTGACGCAGCTTGCCTATTTCTCCGCGAAGTGCATCAGCTTTAGGGTACGGGATGGGGTAAACTCTGGTTCGAACAGGGGTCTCGTTTGTTAATTTCATATCAAATTCGATGAGATTTGTTCGACCAGGTACATCCGTTAAGACTGCACTGTACTGTTTTAGTAGCGCCCTGGTTTCTGTTTGTTGTTCAGGTGAGAGATTGTCGCCGAACTTGACATCTTTAAAGGATTCTGTGGGTTGCAATGGGTACTCTGTGCAACCATCATCATCTTCCTCGTCTTCCGTTGCTATGGCGACAGCCTGGAGATGTTCGGAGGATGGCACCGGTCTTTCCAAATATTTCTTAAGCAGATTTATGTGGAAGACCTTCTCCTTTCCTTTAATGGAGATCTTGTAATTGGTGCGTGAGATCTTTTTAAGGACGGTAAACGGCCCTTGCCATCCGATGCGAAGTTTATTGCTTCCGGTTGGAAGTAGCAACAAAACTTTCTCCCCTGGTTGGAGTTCTCTCTCTTTTGCAGCTTTGTTGTATCTTTTAGCATGTTTAGCGCGGGCTTTCTTAAGGTTGGTTGTAGCTAGATCCCATCCTAGCTTTAGCCTTTCCTTGAGCTCAGATACATATTTGCTTGCAGAGACGACTATCTCGTCAGCCTTTTGGTCTGTCAGGGACCGAAAAAAGGCTTCTAATGGCCCCTTTATAGGTCTGCCAAATAAAAGTGTAGCTGGCGCGAATCCCGTAGACGCTTGGGGGACCTCTCTGTAGGCGAATAAGGCAGCAGATATATATAGATCCCAGTCTTCCGGTTTCTCCTGACCCAGCTTACGTAACATCATGGCGAGGCTGCCGTTAAAACGTTCCATGAGCCCATTTCCGGCCGGATGGTAGGGACTTGTGTGGATATGTTTGGCTCTCAAGATCTTAAAGATCTCTTCCATTAACAGGCTACGGAATTGGGATCCATTGTCCATCAAAACTTGTTGAGGGAATCCCAACCGTGTAAAAATTTGCACGAGGGCTTCTGCGACATGCTTGGAGTCCGTGCATGTTAGCGGTATAGCTTTGTCCCACATTGTGCAAGTGTCGACTAAGGTCAGGATGAACCTGTTCCTTTTTTTGGTCCTTTCCAGGGGTCCAATGATGTCGACAGCAACCCGTTCAAATGGAGTCACTACTATTGGCATTTGCCCCATAGGTACTGGGGGTGTCAAGTGCTTGGGTGCTACACGTTGGCACTGGGCGCAGGATTTCACGTATCTGATAATTTCAGAGTTCATTCCTGGCCACCAATAGGGGTTTTTTATTCGCTGAATAGTGGCGTTTTGTCCCATATGTCCGCTAAAGGGAAGAGAGTGCCCCATTACTAAGATCTGGCTTCTGTACTGCGTCGGTACTAGGAGCTGGTTATTCCCTGTATCAGGGTTGCCCGTTCTACGATACAATACGCCATCCTTCGAAAAGATGTCTCCGTGGTGTGTGGGGTCCTTAGCCATGGGCAGTTTTCTAAAGCAGGGCTCCAGAGTAGGGTACTTTTGTTGCGCCTCTTTTAGTTCGTTCGGCAACAAATTTGGCACACGCTCCCTCTCCTTCTTAGTTGGCCCTCTTGTGGTTACCGCAGCCACAATCGGCTCCTTTGGTCTCCCAATAAAAACGTATCTACATCCCAGGATAACTGGGTAGATCGGATCATCCATTATGGCCGCTTTAATAACACCTCTGACAAAATCAGAGTGTATTTCTACCAGTGCGATAGGAAGCGTCCTGGGTGCATCACCCTTGAAAACCCCACATAGTTTGACGGTTTCCTCTGTCTCCTGACCGGGTTTGACTAGATGCCTGGCGACAATACAATCAAAACTTACTCCAGTGTCAAAAAGACAAGTAGCAGAGGTACCGTTCAAAATTACAGTTCCTCGCGTTGAGGGTCTATCCCTCTCAGGTTGAGAATCACTGACATTGACTCTACCTTGCGAGGCTGTATGCAAACATCCGATGCGGTTTGGACCGGTATGCTTGCCCTGATCAGACGTTCTTGTTGTAGGGGTCTTCCCTTTTCCTTGACCCTGGTGGCCACGATGCCACGTAGGCTTGGTGGGTTGATCAGAATTGTTGTTTGGGGGATATCGGGTTTTGTAGAATTTCGATTTTTCCTGGGGAGGTCTCTGGTTATTAGTTTCTCGTTGGTTATAATGCTGAGAGGAATTAGAAGAATAGGATGACTGCTCTAGATTTTGTTTTCGAGATGGCTCATCTGTGGTTTTACGTTTAGTGCTGGAAAGTTCGACCATTGCGTTTGTATAGCGTTCTGCCTTATTGAGGATGTCCTCAAGCCTGACTGCGCCCTGTTCAGCCAAAAATCTACGGGTTTCGTTTGACAAAGTTGACTTTATCTGTTCCACAAGAACAAGTTCAAGAAGTCCCTCATATGTAAGAGGTAAATCAGATAATTCAATCCACTCTGTCAAATAGCCCTTGAGACGTGAAGAGGACTGGGGAAATGTTTCCGTGCTCTCTTTTTGGCTGTTTCTGAACATCTGCAGACATTTTCGGGCGGTCATCTCAAACCGCTCTTGCAAGGCCTTCTTTAGCATGTCGTAATCATGTTGGTTGGTTCCCAGCTTTGTGTACACGTCATAAGCATTGCCTTTCAATGACGTTGAGAGTTTAAGTGATTAACGGGAACTCTCTAACCCATACAGATTTGCGAGCCTCTCGAATTTTTCGAGGAAAGTACCAATTTTTTCATTAGGGCTAGGGAAAGACTCTAAAGTAAAAGACATCGCAGTTAATTGGGCAGATTGATTGCTGGAGAGATCCATTGACTGAGACTGGGGCGACGACGAATCTCCATTATTTGAAGTAGAAGCGCCCCGACTCTCTAAAGCCTTAAGCGCCAATTCGTGCTGTCTCTCCCTCTCTCTTTCCCTGCGAGCTTCCATCTCTGCCTCAATTTTCTTGTGTTCCAATTGACAATCTTCCGCTTCTTTCCTATCTGCTCTATCCTGTGCTTCTTTCCTCTCTGCTTTCTCTTGCTCCGCGTCGTACCTTTCAAATTCCTGGTTGATAAACAAGTTCGCGGCTTCTGCATTTAATCTTGATTCCTTCGCCTCCAGCCTCAACATGGACCTCATCATAATTCTTTCTGCCATGTCAAAACCTGTGTGCTTCTATTACTAGGGAATAGTAAGAAGAACAAAGGAGGGAAAAAAACTCAAAGCCGCTACGAGAAAAAACACAAAGTATAAATTTACTTGTGTTACCTCCTACCTTGTAATGTGCTAACTTATCGCTGCTATTATCTGTCAGTTAAGACTCTTAATGTAGGCGACTATGCCACGTTAAATAGTAAGTCAAACACTAGAAAAAAATCTACTTTTACTAACAGTAGAGAAAAATTTATATTAAAACTATTTAAAGGAAAAAAAAAATGTCCTACAATTTTAATTCTCCGCCACAAAACTCCGCCCACCGAAGTCAGTTTTAGAGAAGAGACGATGTTAACTAGACTTTAAAAAATCAGAACAAGGCGTCTTTAGCTTAGCTCAACTCTTGTAACTTCAAAAAACCTTTGTGACTGTAAAACAATCACGCAATCCCTGCAAATCTTATTTAAAAAAAATTCCCAATTTTCTCTGCTATAGACTAATTAAAGTAACAAATATTTTTGTTTATCCGTAACTTTCTACTGCTGTGGAAAGAAAACAACCTGTAAATATGTTGTGTGGACGACCCAAATACCAAAGGCGTTGTCTAGGGGGTGTAAATTATTTTTATTATTTATTTCCCTAACTCACAAAGACAGATCACTCACACTCTATCTAGTTAGACCCAGACTTAAGATCATACTCAAAATCTCGGAGAGCGAGCATTTATTGTGGGTGCATCAAATGTAGCTCAAAAATATCCCGGCGAGCCAGCCATTTATTGTCGTAAATTTATTTTGAGAGAAGTCTTAGAAATAGTGGTCCCGTTTAGAGTGAAGAATGATGGTGAAGGCTCTATGATAGAAAGGGTTAGAAAGTAAGTAGTTGCTTCACAGAGTGCTGGGGAGAGTAAGGACAGATTCTTTTAGGACAATCCTTTTCTCCCAATCTACTCCTTAAACTCTCCTGGCTAAACAATTATTTGCCAGTTTCCAAACACACATGCGCTCACACCAATTTGGTGTTTCAAACACACGGACGTTACGTGAATACAAACTATGGTAAACAAATATGGGTAATTTGGGCTTGGGTCTTCCAACACAGTACTAAAAGTTTTATGATGTTTATTTATCATTAAAATCAGTCACAACATTTATCAGATAACAGAAAATTATCATAGGTACAGAAAATACAAACAACAAGGCGAGGGGGGGGGGGGATATGAAGAGTGGTATCCAATCTGCTCTTCCCACTTGTAATAGACAAAAGATAAACCCAGTCCAAAGATAGGTAGTTATCAGAAAAAAATAGATAATGTAACCCCACAGTAAATTTAATTACTCTGAGAAAAGAGGTGTTACAGTACTAGGTATGGGTGGTAGAAAAAGTCCTGTTATTCTCAATTGTTTTCCCTTTTACTAAGCAAATATAAGGGGGTGGGGAATAAACAGAGTAATAAAATCCCACTTAAAAGGGAACAATACAGGGAATACAGTAAAAGTATTTACTAGGTAGGCAAATTAAAAATGGTTGCAAAATAAATCTCATGTCATTCATGCGCGCTCGTGATAACCACCACTCATTTACTCACACACACTTACCGATCGTAGAATCTGGCACTCCATAGAAAAATACACAAACATCAAATAAACACTCGACATAGGTAGTGTCTTTTTCTTCTGTGTCCAGCCCCAGATTATCAGGTTTATGCGTTAGTACAGTACCGAAATCGCTGGATGGTGAAGCCTAAGTGTTCTTTGTTTTTTGTTATGTTAAAAGGAAAGTTCTATGGGATGGCACGGTCACGGATACAGGTGGTGAAAATGGGGTGGTCTCAGTGATTTCGCCGCTGATGGTGAAACTTCTTAATGCGTGATGACAACAACTGACCGGTGAGGTATGGTTTACTTCGAGGGTTTTTAAATCCAGTGAAGAAAATATGCACAGTCAGTGTTCAGGAGATTTCTATTTTCTTTCGCAGTAGATCAGGATTAATAATGTAATTATAGCTCTGGCACTGTTCTTCTCCAGTTAAACTCTACAGATTAAATTGTATTGATGATGTGTTAAATTGTTCTTGGATTTACTTTCTTTCTGGAAAATTCAGATAGCTGGACCCCAACAGGATCGTTTCAAGATTAAAATTTAAACTGTTCATCAAAATATCTGGAGGGTTTTAAGAACCGAGTCTGGAGGACTCTATACAATGTTTTTGCTGGGACGCAAAGGTTATGATCACCCTATATGAAAGATAGAAAACATGTAATCATACCGAAAAATCAAATAACATTCTAAAGCGCGATAAATTTACCGTTAAGACTATTATATACACTCGCGTATTTAATTATATATATATTAAGAAAAGACTTCACGAGTCTAATGGTTAAAACACGCATCTATATATAGGACTTAACTTAATTAATTAGTTATAAATTCCTTCGCGATTTTAAAAGTTAATTTAAACGTTTAAGCATCTATTATCTTTGGAAATAATGTAATAGATATATCATTAAATTTTTAACTGGAAACTTTAGAGATAGGTATAATTTAATAAATTTAAATCAACACAAAATCCAGTGAAATAAAGTGAATGAACTACACCACTGATCACTAGAAACTAATATATATTATACCGTTTAGCACAGAATAGAATTCACTGCAAATATAGCCAAAAATCCAGGGGAAATCTAACAAGATTTTACTACAGCTAGTGCTTCTGTAAATCTCTGGCAAACGAGTGATAAAATGGCATTCTACAGGGTCTCTATATATATGAAATCGAATGACAGATCGGGGGGACATGTTAGAATTTCACACTTTTTTAGAACTCAGGGACAACTCGAGATCCTATGCCGCCCGTCCCCCGTGATTATTCAATTCTCTGGCCGCTTCGTCTTTCCCGTTCGTTCCGTCTTTCGAGCGGTTCCAGCGCTCTCCTCTTGTTCACACTACCGTGTTACCTAGTGGCAGGAAACTTCATCGTTCGCTTTGAGATCGTCAATGTCTCAGATCGTGTGCCGCTTTCTTCGTTTGATTTAGGCAACGCCTTTAAGGCAGGTACGAAAGAAAGCTTGTAGCGAAATGCTTGCTTATGATCGCTCTAGAGGTTTTAGCAGGCGTGGTTTTTACCTCCCCTTTAGACAAAGCAATGTCCAGAATGCACAAAAGATCCTTTAGACAAAGCAATGTCCAGAATGCACAGAAGATAAACTGTCTACATATTAATTAGCAAACGTGTTGGCGAGTCCACTCTGCTCTGACGCATATTAATGAGACCAGGTGGAGTTCCACGTTTCTGTTGTGCATTGCTAATGAGCCCAGGTGGAAGAATTCCCGTTGACGATAAAATGACAACAATATTCGTGGGTACAAATGTTATAAGGGTTCTACCATATCATCTAATACTTCACGGTCGGCTGAGTTTCATCGTCACAGCAGATATGGTACGTTTATAGAGGGCGTAGAAAGACCAGGAACTTATCTCACGGGACAGCTGCTTTGGTATGTTTTTGTTTAGGACATGTGCTCCAAGGACCTATTGATGATAATGATGATGACCATGACGGTGAACGACAATGGGTGGTGTAAGTCTTACTTGCTCATGTACTTTCCAGTTGTTTCTGGGGAAAGGAAGAGAGACTAGGACAAATGATTCATCAAGCATGTCATAAGAGGCAACTAAGTTGAGGTTGTGCATGAGGATGGCAGCCTCATCATGGAAAACACCGCTACGTGAGCATTGTGGGCTTTGACGCTGGCTTCCCGTAAGGGGGCAGCTGTAGTGATGGTTCAGTGCTACATAACGAGCAAATAGGAAATGAGTGAATGAGTAGTGATGGTTATATGCTACATAACGAGCAAATAGGAAATGAGTGAATGAGTAGTGATGGTTATATGCTACATAACGAGCAAATAGGAAATGAGTGAATGAGTAGTGATGGTTCAGTGCTACATAACGAACAAATAGGAAATTAATGAATGAGTAGTGATGGTTATATGCTACATAACGAGCAAATAGGAAATTAGTGAATGAGTAGTGATGGTTATATGCTACATAACGAGCAAATAGGAAATGAGTGAATGAGTAGTGATGGTTCAGTGCTACATAACGAGCAAATAGGAAATGAGTGAATGAGTAGTGATGGTTCAGTGCTACATAACGAGCAAATAGGAAATTAGTGAATGAGTAGTGATGGTTATATGCTACATAACGAGCAAATAGGAAATGAGTGAATGAGTAGTGATGGTTATATGAAAACAGGCATACACATTAAAGAAAACAGGCATACAAATATATTAGATAAACATCAAAAGATTATCAATTTTATCACTCTCATCAATCTTAGTCTAGCTGCCAAGAGAACACAAATAAAACAAAAATACTAAGCCGGATGAAAATAAAAGCCATTGAAAGCCGTTTGTACTTGTATGGATTAGGGTTAATGCGCACTTTCTTGTCTCTACAGTTTCTACACCCGGTTCATGGATTGAAACCTTGTGGCGTCCCGCTCCAATATTCCCAGCTGTAAATGGGTCCCTAACTCTGGTCTTGAGTTTATGAAAGTAAAGGTAGCGAGAAAGGAAACTGGTCACCCCCACCTCATAAAGCTGGAGCTAGTATAGTGAAGTCTCTAACACTTCACTTCCCTACGGCCGTATTTGCTATGGGACTACCTTTTACTTTTTCTACGCGTGTGTCCCAAAAGACAGACACATTTACTTACCTAGGATGCATAGTAACACCTGACGGCGGAACAAGCAAGGACATTAGCAACAGAATGAATAAAGCGAGAACAGCCTTTGCTGTTCTCAACAACATTTGGAAGTCTTCCCAGTACAGCACAAACACCAAATTAAGACTATGAGAGCTGTGTACTTTCTGTGCTTCTCTATGGTGCAGAATGTTGGAGAGTAACAGAGAAGGAAATGTCGAAACTGTCCTCCTTCCACACAATATGCCTAAGGAAAATTCTCCGAATCTTTTGGCCAAACACCATCAGCAATCAAGAACTACTTATTCGGAGTAACCAGGAGGACATGAACACCATTATAGCTGGCAGACGCTGGAGTTGGGTTGGCCACGTCCTCAGAAGGGACCCTGATACCATCACAAGAACAGCTATGCTATGGACCCCCGAGGGAAAGCGAAAGAGAGGCCGACCAAAAACAACTTGGCGGAGAACTGTGGAAGCTGAAATGCAAAGAATGAACCACAGTTGGGGCACTGTACGAAGAATGGCCGCCGACCGAGCAAAGTGGAATCAATGTGTTGCTGCCCTACAAGACGCCACCAGGCGTGATGGCCGCTGACTGCTTTGACGGTTGGTGGTTATGGATCAAAGAAGAAAAAGAAGTCCCAAAAGAAAACATTGTTATCGTAAGGTGTGTCAATTATTTGCCCTATATCCCAATCAGGCGCACTCTCCCTAAAAATGGAACCGAAACAGTTCAACCGCGCAAACATAGATAAAGAGTTTAGTGTAGTTGGCGGTGAATTACAAGTCCCGAGTCCGAAAATTTCTGGTAGAAGATGCAACAAGGGAAAGAATTATTCTACGTACTAATCGCTTGGACCCGAGTAATTCAAAGTCTAATAGTGTTACTGGACAACAACTGCTGGAAATGATGGTAGGAAATAGTACAAATGTCAAAGGGCAAACGGATGTTTGACCCATCTTCACAACATAAAAATAAGATTAGGTATTTCGAGATTTTTTTGCTGTTAAAAGAAAAGCAGGTTGTCTCTAAATATTAGCTTTGATCAAAATTTATTTGTTTTGGTTTTAAGGACTATTTTCATTGCACACAAACAACTCCCTCAGTGCTCCGATCTCCTCCCTTAGATCCCGCAAGCAAGGAGGATCTCAGCACAGTGCACGAACTCAGTAGCACCGGTGAGAATCCCAATGTGTGTATATAGGAATCACACATTCTATAAATATTTGTGTGGTGGGCAGAGCCGGATTAACGTAGTAACACAAGTAGCATATGCAACGGGCCCCGCGCTTTTAGGGGCCCCGCGCCAATAAATATGTACATAATTTTTTGGTCATCTTCTAATACGAGCGTTGATGGGAAGGAGCGAAGCTCTTGACTGGGTTGGAAGGAAAGTCCACTGATCCCCCAGCCTCGCAATGACATATCATTGGGCCAAAAGAGCTGGAAAGCTCGAGTGCCGCTGGTTAGAGAGAAGAAAAAAAAATACGAGCGTTAAACCAATGATCTTGTGATTTATGCCATCTTTAGCGCCTTTTCATTTGGTGTCACGAAGTTGTGAGAGAAAGAGCATAAGAGGGTGACTTAGTGTGACTTTTCATTATTTTAATCTTAACTGTTTGCGGACGGAAGCCATTTAAGTGGCGTTGAAAATTTGGTCACGTTTGGACGGAAGCCACTTTCTTGGCTCTAGGCGACTGCCCCTCTAATTTTGTTTCGTTCTTTGTGAAATGAATTTGCATTAACAATAAAAACTAGAATTTAGGAAACGGAAACTTTTCCTGTTTTAACTGAGGTATACGGCGTGCTCGCACTCTCTTTCGATCGTGATTAAAATTTCTTGATTTGTAAGGTTAGAAAACTCAAAAGATGAGCAGTAGATACAGAGATATTGGACGTAATTATGCTTCTGGAAGTGAAAAACGTAAAGCGAAGAAAGAAAAAAAAAAAGAAGAGATCAACTTGTGATATCAAAAACACGTAAGCTGACAGAATATTTTGATGTTCATGGTGGTGGTACTCTAACCGCTGAAGCTGGAAGTACAGGAACAACTAGTACTAGTGCAGGCTGTGCAGCAGAAAACATACAGCAAAACCCAGTATACACTGAGTCTGAATGTGAAAGAATAAGTGAAACGAAGAAGTACTCTAATGATATTGGTGACTGGCCGAACAATATAGATGACTGTGAGCGTGAATATTGGATATCCAAGGGAAGTGAAAAATGTCAACATGTTGATAGTGCCTTCTCTTCATCCGTGCGATTGTATGACACTGAAAAGAAAACTCGATACTGTCAGAAGTCTTATTTTACACATATTCATAAACTTACAAACAAGCAACATGCAAGAAAATGGTTATGCTATTCAGAAAGTAAAGGGCGCCTATTCTGTTTCCCATGCAAGCTTATGAGTTCAGAATGTTCATCAAAGTTTATTGTGGAAGGGTTTAATGACTGGAAAAATGCAAGCAATCTATTGCGTCGACATGAAGAAAACTCCTCACATAGACAAGCTTTAATTTCACTGTTGATGCGTAAAAACAAAGGTGAACGTGTCGATTCCCATCTTGTGAAACAAATGGACATTCAAGAAAAGTATCGGCACAAACTTCTAGAGCGAATAATTGAAGTTGTGAAGTTTTTAGCAGAACGAGGCCTTTCATTTCGTGGCAGTGATGAAATTGTTGGGTACCCTTATAACGGGAATTACTTAGGGTTGTTAGAATTACTGGCCAAGTTTGACCCTTTTCTGGCAGAGCATATAAGTACTCATGCAAACAAAGGATTTGGACATACATCATATCTATCTAAAACAACGTGTGAGGAATTCATCAATCTGATTGGATCCAGCATACTGGATCACATTCTCTGTGAAGTGAAGAAATACAAGTATTATTCCGTTTCATTGGATTCTACTCCAGATATATCTAATATGGACCAGCTGACTTTGACTCTGCGCTATGTTTTGCCATCTGGACTAGTTGAAATATTTGTGACATTTTTGGATATGGAAGGTCATAGTACTGAACAGCTTACTAAAAGTGTACTAAATTTTTTAAAGGCAAATGACATTGATATTAAAGACTGCCGTGGTCAAAGTTATGACAACGCCAGCAACATGAGTGGCAAGTTTATAGGATTACAAGCACGAATTAATTGATAATGATAATTACTATGCAAATTAAAAATGTATGTGTTCAAATATGTTTGTGTTGTTTTACTGTTTTTTTTTAAAATATAGGGCCCCTTTCTTAACATATGATACAGGCCCCGCACTAGCTTAATCCGGCCCTGGTGGTGGGTAGGTTTCTAATTTTTAAATTTTGCCAGGGCAGTGGCCTGATAGGCCTACTCTTTACAATTTCTAACTGCCGTGGGATTTTTAACGTGCGCAACTTGCACACGGGACCTCCTAATTTTTCACCCTTACCCAAGAAGGCTAGGCATCCGATCTCAATACCCAAGAGACCGGGGAGGGGGGGGGGGGGGGGGGGGGGGGGGGGGGGGGGGGGGGGGGGGGGGGGGGGGGTAGGGGGGGGGGGGGGGGGGGGGGGGGGTAGAGTATGACATCATTAGGACCACTGGTTATGAAAAAAAAATTTCCATACATTATATTCCCTCAACTGGGAATCGAACCCGGTATTTCTAGATTTAACGGCGGACGCCATACCTCGTAGCCACTGCGACCCTCTTATTTATTTAAATATTATACACTGAAAATAATGAAAAAGTATTTTATGCAACATATCTTTGTAGATGAGCGTCCTATTGACAGAGTGATTAGAGCGCTGGTCTCTCACGGTTCCGGGTTCGAATCACGGTACAGACACGCTCCAGTCTACCCATCTGTAAATGGGTACCTGACTTTGAGTTAAGGAAGGGACAGGCAGCGAAGAAGGGATCTGGTGACCCCCCACCTATCGATGCTGGACCTAGTATGATGAAGTCTCTAACACTTCACTCCCCTACGGCAGTATTAACTATGGGACTACCTTTCATCTTTGTAGATGGAAGTAAACAAGAGTTTTTCAGTGTTATATAAATATAATCCTCATAAAAGGATGTCATTCATGAACAATTAGTAAAGATGCAGGAAGAGCACAGGAGACCACTGAGATGGTGTCTTATGGAAGAGTGGTTAGAAGACAATGAACTGCTAAAATGAATATTAAGGATGTTATGAAAGAAGACAGTACACAAAGTAAGCTTATTATGCCCACTAGAAGAAAGCAATCCATTTTATTTGGACATGTTATGAGAAGAAGAAAGATGGTGACAACAGAAAATATTGAGAGAGAAATAGGTAGATAAAGGACGACAAATGGACAAGATATTGAACACTTTGATATCATACAATGGAAAGAAGTCAACAACCGAATTAATCAACAGTATTGGGGCTAGGAAGTTATCAGTTAATGAATCAATCAATTAATCAATCAATCAATTAATCAATCAATCAATATCCTTTAGCTCCACCAGGAGCATAGACCTTCAACAAACACATGCCAAGACCTCCTGTCACGTGCTATCAGCTTAAGCTTTTTCCACGTTGTCCTCAACATTTTCACTTCTTTCTCCAGTTGTCTTCTCCGTGTGTTTCTTGGTCGACCTCCAGCTCTCTTACCCTGGGGGCACAAGAACAAGGACTGCCTTGTAATGCTATCAACAGGTTTCCTCAATGTGTGTCCTATCCATCGCCATCGTCTACTTTTTATCTCTTGTTCACTAGCACTTGTCACATACCCCACCAGGCTTGAACGAACGAACGAACTTTATTTTCAAAGGGTTAAGAATCGGGCACTCAGGCCCGTCTGACATTCTGCCCTTCCTCTCTCTCTCATCATGTATACTGTATCCTTTCATCCTCACATTTACTTTAAACATTATTTAGGCATTTATCATTATGCAAGTAATATAACATCATACATTTGCAATAATCATCATAATAAAAGTATGTTTTTAAAATAAATTTAAAAAAACAAAATTATATGAAGAAAAAAACAAAGAAAACCAATACAAACAAACAACAAGACTGATTACAAATCGAATTCCTCAACAGTAAATTGAAACAGAAGAAGAAAAAGAAGAGAAAAGAAAGAAAGAATGAAAGTAAGAAAGAGAGAAAGAAGGAAAGAAAGAAAGAAAGAAAGAAAGAAAGAAAGAAAGAAAGAAAGAAAGAAAGAAAGAAAGAAAGAAAGAAAGAAAAGTTATGTATATGTGAACAATACATCCTGCAATATAAAGTTCCGAAACAATCATACTTACAACTTTGGTTATTTCATTTTTATTTCGTAATACGTCACGACTTTTAAACACATTTTTAAAGCGTTTTTAATATGATTTCTAACACTAGTGACCCCTACTGTCTGATAAGTGAAATACTGAAAATTGTGTAAATTTTAAAATCGATATTTTCAAACCCAATTACTTTTCTTGAAAATCATGCAAGTCGGTGCGTCCTTATGCTGTGAGCATGCGCAGGGCTTTACAGCATCATGAACTGCGCAAACAGCCCAATCCAATAATGTCTTAACAATTTCGCAACAGTTGCAAACTTTGATTTTGTAGTGCAACTTTATATCTAAAAGATATACTGATAAGATAGGTTGCATAAAATACTTTTTCATTATTTCATCTAAATTGTTCCAACCTACTTCTTGGGTCGTTGACATGTTCCAAGAATTTCTTCTTCATAATACACTTGTTCAAAGAATCAGAACATGTAATAGAAGCACTTAGGAAGTCAAATTAATTTGAAGATAACTAAATATTTAACGTCTTCTGCTTAAAAAACAAAAAAATTAAAAGAACTGCTGTCTTGTAACGGGGGCATCAGCGCGGCTACAGGCACTATTTTTTTAAGAGTATCTAGGCATGATAAGAATGTGTGTTGAAAGAGACGTTTCAGCGGATACGAGAGATTCAAACTGTGCCCAGACGTGGGTGAAATACTAGACACCGTCTGTTTATATTCTTCATGTTTCTGCAGTTTCTCTCCCTTAGCGTCTTGGGACTACTACTGTAGTTGACCTCGTTCTAGGATGGTATAGATAACTTACAGGAAGGTATATATAACTTGTAGGAAGGTAAAGATAACTTACACAAAGGTATAGATAACTTGCAGGAAGGTATATATAACTTGTAGGAAGTTAAAGATAACTTACAGGAAGGTATAGATAACTTGCAGAAAGATATAGATAACGTGCATGAAGGCAAAGATAACATGTAGAAAGGTATATATTTATATATATATATATATATAATATATATATATATATATATATATATATATATATATATATATATATATATATATATATATATATATATATATAACTTGTAGGAAAGTAAAGATAACTTACAGGAAGGTATGGTTAACTTGCAGGAAGGTATATATAACTTGTCGGAAGGTGTAGATAACTTGCAGGAAGGTATAGATAATTTGCGGGAACGTATATATAACTTGCATGAGGCTATAGATATTGCAAGAAGGTATAGCTAACTTGAAGGAAGGTATATATAACGTGCAATAAGGTATAGATAACTTGGAGAAAGGTAAAGGTAACTTGCTTGCAGGGCGGTATGGATAACTTGCAGGAAGGTAAAGGTAACTTGCAGGGCGGTATGGATAACTTGCAGGAAGATACGATAAATTACAGAAAGGTATAGATAGCTGTCAGATAGAAGTCTGTGCCAAAGTATTCTATGTAATCCTACAGTGATCGTTAACATAAAAATTTACATGTTGAGGTTGCTAGCCCCACGCTCACCCTCTAATTATTCACACGTAGACATGCTTCGTAATATGCGTGGCCCTATTCTATCTTCCTAAGTATTGAATCTCAGACCCCTTGTATCCACTCAGAAAGTGGTGTATTTTGGGAGCTGATTTGTGGTGCACAAACGTTCATTAATCGTATTTGTGCACTCATAGCGCTCCCACTGAACGCATGTTGTGCATTATGTCACTTAGTAAACATGATGACGTGAGCAAGTTGTCAAGCGTGACATAAGCTTGGTTACAATCAGGGTTTTGGAGTCGGCCAGAAAATATTCCGACTCCCACTCCGGAAATTTTAGAAGTCCGACTGCGACTACAGTTTTTGTAACAAGTGATATAGCATAAAATTATGCACTTGCAGTTTTATCGAGTGTATATGAATAGAAGTTAGGGACTACATTCATTCATTCATGTTTTATATATATAACAAATCATCCACACTTGCATGCTTTTCCACACATGTGTTTCATTTTATTAAAAAATTAAATTATAGTGTGGCTGTTTCCGTTCCGCCAGATAGAATAACACAACATTTCGTGTGAAAGTGCATGTATTGTTTTCAAAAAGTGTTCCGTGATAATAAGTGGTTTTAACAAAAACTTTCGCCCCAAAGGCGATCTTTGTCCTCTCAAGACTGTGTGTAGTCCCGGTTTCCGGGTCTTCCCAGTAAAGTAGAGGCAGTGCAATGTGACTGTGTCCGTCTAGATAACGTAGAGGCTCGGTCGCTGCTACGCTATTGATGAGCAGAGCAGTGTCCTATCGAGACTGTGTGTTTTCCCGGGTTCGGGTCCTCGCAGTTGAGGTATGCAAGAGCTGTCCGTCTTCTTGGTAATACAGCTCGAGAGTGGTAGAGGCTTGGCGCCGGCTGCGCCTACGCCTCGATACGTCTAGTCACGGAGATATAACCCCCTTTGCAGGGTAGAGAACCTCTTTTCTCGTGGCATTGCACCCTCGCTACCCGATAAGAGGTTCCCTGGGGTTGCAACAAAGCCCACCTTTGACTGATTGCTCGTGTCAGTCTTGTCTCGGAGCTATACCCCCTTTGCAGGGTAGAGAGCTATCAAACCTCGGGTCAGTACACACACGCCAAAGTGGGCCTGGTGTAACCTGGTCTGAGTCTAGGATGCTCCCTGGGGTGAAAAAAAGCCCAAACCACTCCCCAAACAGTGCGTAGATGCGCGGCGGGTTGCTTACTCATCGCTTGGGGGCACGATGGGTGGCTTTCCGGCCGTGTGGCAACACGGACCGTATGCAGAGGCGTGGCGGTGGCTGCGCCACCGCCATACCAAGCTGCCTGTGTGCCAAGGGTATAAGAGTCTAGCTACTCGCACCCTCATCGGGGATAAAAGCAAGCAAGCAAGCAAGCAACAAAAACTTTCAAGTTTTCATGATTTGTACATCGGGTGAGGGTTCATGCACACCAATTTTGACGCACTTTTTCTTTGTCGGACGCTACTAATTTCGTGAAAGAATAAAAAAAAAAAAAACCAAAGTATATGTTTTATATAACACCCACACCGCGCAAGTTGCACACCGTGCGTTGCCCACTTTGTTTTCTGGCGCGAGTTACTATTTTGATTGTGACCTACCGACGTAACATACATCGGTAATTATGTTAGTTGGGATGAGGAAAATTGACATATATATATATAGTTTATTTTCATTTCTTGTGTGCTTTTTTCTAAATGTGCCAACAAATTTCCAATTGTGATAAGAACTTTCTGAAATTTTCTTACATAATGCAAAAATGAATGTACTTGTAACACGAAAGTGGTATTAGGAGTTCTACTTTAAAATGTTATTTCAATTTTTTTAAAGCGGCCTTCTCCCTTGCATGGATCAAACATGGATCTACCTTGACTTAACTCGTAAAATTCGAAGTCGGAGTCGGGACATTGTTCACCGACTCCGACTACAATTAAAAAAAATGACCGACTCCATGACTCTGACTCGGACACCACAGCCCTTGTAACTTACAATTTGTCAGCCTTTCAGGGTGAATAGATGTGTGCATGGCCAGTGTAATTTATGATTTCTTGTGTGTGCCGTTCGAGGGATCCAGACAGGGTATAGCGTCTATATGATCTTTGGTGAGATCTTGGAAGTGTTCATATGTGTCCGAGGCCAGCGTGTTTGCTATGAAATACGTACTACTTAAATGAAGACTTATTGTCGATGCCAATCCTAGGAAGTGGATGTGAGCGCAAGACGTGGGCATCAGTGTGTGGATATAAAAGTTTATTATTCATTAGTCTAATTCATTTGTGAACCTCAGTTGCTGTCAAGTAATGTCAATATATATATATATATATATATATATATATATATATATATATATATATATATATATATATATATATATATATATATATATATATATATATATATATATATATATATATATATATATATATATATATATTTTTTAACCAGCGGCACTTGGGCTTTCAGCCCTTCGGCCCAATGACATGTCATTGCGAGGCTGGGATGCCTGTGGACTTTCCTTCCAACCCAGTCAGGAGCTTTGTTCCTTCCCATCCACAGAGTGTTTATCTCAGGAGCCGTTCAGGTTATTCAGCCAAAATCCCGGTCGATGACACCTTTTAAAATGCCCAACCCCGGGCTTGAACCTTGAACACCTGATCGCCAGCACAATGTGGTAACCATTACACCAGCGCGGCTCCCATATATATATATATATATATATATATATATATATATATATATATATATATATATATATATATATATATATATATATATATATATATATATATATATATATATATATATATTTTTTTTTTTTTTGCGTACGCCCACTATTACTCGAGGCGAAATCTCAGGTTAGTATATCTAAACTGAGACTGATTTTTACGTGTGTATTCCTTTTTTCCTTGTACAGAGACAGGTTTCCCTCGCCATTCAGGCAGATACTCGCCGATTTCGGAGGTACCCATTAGAGCTGGGTCGGCTCAGGAGCCGTCAGTCCCTGGTGGACGACACAGCTTCAAATGTCCTCGCCAGGGCTCGAGTTAATCCAGTCCAAATCCCGGTCAACAAAAAATCTTCAAATGTCCTCGCCCGGGTCATCCAGATTCCTGGGTCACCTGGTCGCCAGCGCAGTTTGATAACCACTACACCAGCGCGGCTCCCATATATATATATATATATATATATATATATATATATATATATATATATATATATTTGACGAATCAGTTGTGCACTTTTATAACTTTCGTCCTCTCCGGCAGTATCACTTCTTTTCTTTATTTTCCTCACCGATCATCCTAATGTTTGGCATATTTTTGCCAGCCGCTCCCAGACTTGTTTATCATACCATGACAAGGCTAATTAGACAGGTCAGCGGATTATACGTTTATCACGTAAGTCGTCTAGCCACCTTTGATAGAGACGATCTTTATTGACAAATGATGGTCGCGCAAAATCGATGAAAAGAAAGCCATATTGTCTGATGAATCCGTCTGAAAGCATCTAACCTAAGCGCAGATTGTGATTGCTTATTGCTAGTGGTGAGGCTGGCAACTTCAACATATGAAAATAGTAGATTCATAAACCACTACAGCAAGCGCAGGTGATTGCTTATTGCTAGTCGTACAGAAAAGCGACAGCAGAGGTGTCCCCAGACTCCGAATGGAGCAGTGATGAGTGATGATTGCATCCCATGTGCATCAAGTGTATAATATCATTTTGTGAGATATGTGTACCTTGTTAATTGTAATTCAGGCACGCCATTGCCCTCGCACTGTCCAAGCACATATTTTCGCAGTTCAATACACTGTATAATATATATATATACACTGGACCGTGAGAGTAATTTGCTTGAGCATCATATTGTACGTTCCGTAACGGTTGAGAGTAAATGTTCTCGTATCACCAAGGTATTTACCATATATACCTTTAGTGTTGTATATGCAATTAACTGAACACAATTGAACACAACGAAACCATAATAGTGTATACTAATCCCAGTTAATCAACGTCATTATCATTACACTTCTGCTTCGCAAGGAGTACAGGCCTTCAACGAATTTATGCCAAATAGCCATGCCCTGTGTCATCCTTTAAAGGTGGTTCAATGTCTTATGTATAACTTTCATGCATGTCTTCAGTAGTCTTCACTATATGGTTTTTGGTCTCTCTCTGGCTCTTTTACCTTGAAGATTTCAGAACAAAGACTCTCTTGAAATGCTAATAGGTTTCTTATTAAACAGCAGCGACATTTTCACATTTCTAATTGCAGTATCAATAATCCTTTCATCGGTTCGACATTGGTACTCTTCTCAAACTGTTTCAAAACTTTTACTCTACACAAGCACCCATTATGAAAGTCTGTACTTGTCGTTTTTGTTCTACTAAATGTTTCAAAGCCATAAAATGTAAACTGAGTTTGACATTTAGCTTGATTCTAATTTTTGAGTTGGACTCTATTTATCTTGATTTCCATTAATCTCTCAGTGCAACGTGAAGCTCTTTTGCCTTTAAGTATTCTTACTATGGTATCATTCTTTTTTTTAAACAACGTTTACTAGTTATATGAGTCATATAAATATGAGTGCACATCCTGTAGGGATGTTTCTCTACGCGTTATCTGAACGATGGATTCTTAAAGATTGTGTTATCTATTGTCCAAGTCTCGATAGACGAACAGAAAGACTGGGACAGTCATTTGCTAGAATTTAGAGTGTGAATCAGCTTAATGATCTATGACGCTGTATGTCAGGCTTGGAAAGGATGAGAAAGAAAGGAAATGTTGAAATACTAAATCGCACAGCATGAGAAATTATAAACGGAAGAAAGGGTAAAGCGAACGAGAGAAACATCGGAAAAAGCTATTTGTATAACAAGGTTATATAAGAGATAGATCGAGGTAAAAAAAAGTCTTAAAATAACTGAGAATAAACGTGAGCATGAATCAGTCACGTATATATTATATGCTGAGATTGCACGACAATCTAATTCTGCACGTTCAATTACATCATGGCGCCCCATATCTGCATATTTTATGTGTACGGGCCCAAACACCACATGCGATATTTAACCAAGGTTGAAAAAAAAAGATATACGAATATCTGAAGTGATATGAAGAGAATTAAAATGGAAACAGAAGAAGAGTCAAATAATAAGAGCACAAAATCAATTATACAGTGTAGCAACTTAAATTGCTTATAAGGAGGTGAAAATAATGCAATCATTTGTTTGAGAAAACTGATTGCTAAACACGATGTATAATAATTGAACCTTGTTTTATACAGTGCCGTCATAAGGCATGGGCACACTGGGCAGTGCCCAGTGGCCCTACGATTCTAGGGGCCCCATGCTGGGATGCTACCATATTGTTCATAAGACATCCCTTAGCAGAGTGGATAATTACTCGATCTCTCGCTGGAAAGGCCTGGGATTCAAATCAAACATGACGTGGGTAAGTTGACGAAATTTTTGTTGAAAGTATCATCATCAAATACCATAATTCTCGCCGTAAGTACTTGGTCGGTCGGTCAGTCACATTTTGCACACCGTCATTAGCGCACTTTTTTCTATTTTCGAGGGAGGGCATTAACTTTCAACCTCAGCTAACGGGGTGCAACTGTGATTGAAAGTTAGACAATAATTGTATTGTTTCCCCTTATATGTACTCTCGCGAAAACAAAAAAATGTGTGACGGTGTGCATTAAATCAACAATCAAGATACTCTTCTGTACAGTTCCATTCGGGAAACGGATTTAACTCATCATTTTTCTTAAAAATAACCTTAAAAATAAGTTTCTGATTGTTTCTTCAAGACAACATTTTAATTTAAAGTATTGCAGACGTATTATTATGGATCAAAATAACAAGATGGCTAAAAGGAAGAGACGATCGCGTCATTCACAGCGAGCAAGCGAGACTATAGAAGAAGCAGCAATGTAATACGTGTAACAGAAACAACACACTATAATTAAAAACCTGCCAATTTTGGCGGGTTGTTGCTAGTGAAATTATAAATCTATAGGTTTAATTTTATTGACCGTTTACATTTTTATTCCCGTAGGTGAGTAGGGCTGGTAGGGGCATTGATTTGCCCAGGGCCTACAACGCTGTTAAGACGGTCCTGGTTTTATATGTATCAAGTAGCCAAAATAAGACAGATCACAAGGTTCTCTCTTCAAATAGAGAATAGCAGACCTTGAGAAATCATGATTTGGTATATGTCTTATTACAAAGCGGGCGTCCGACTGACAGAGTGGTTAAAGCTCTGGTCTCTCGTGGCAAAGGTACCGTGTTCAAATCATGGTACTGACACGCTCCAGTTTACCCAGCTGTAATTGGGTACCTGACTTTGAGTTAGGGAAGGAAAATGCAGCGAGGAAGGGAACTGGACACCCACCTCTCGATGCTGGACCTAGTATGGTGAAGTCTCTAACACGTCACTCCCCTACGGCAGTATCTGCTATGGAACTACCTTGACCTTATTAAAAAGTGAACGTTTAGAAACTCACTAGGTCATTTATTTAGAGCACAGATAGACTATGATGAATTATTATTCTGAAACGGTGTATGTCTTACAAGAGGAGAACAATTAGAAATTTACTTGGCCATTTCTGAGTACTAACAGACTATGAGGAATCATGATTCACAAGTGGTCTATGTCTTATTAGAGGTGAAAATTTAGAAACTCACTAGGTCATTTATTTAGAGCACAGATAGACTATGATAAATTATTATTCTGAAACGGTGTATGTCTTACAAGAGGAGAACAATTAGAAATTTACTTGGCCATTTCTGAGTACTAACAGACTATGAGGAATCATGATTCACAAGTGGTCTATGTCTTATTAGAGGTGAAAATTTAGAAACTCACTAGGTCATTTATTTAGAGCACAGATAGACTATGATGAATTATTATTCTGAAACGGTGTATGTCTTACAAGAGGAGAACAATTAGAAATTTACTTG
The DNA here is from genome assembly GCA_024509875.1 of Oreohelix idahoensis. Classification (NCBI taxonomy): domain Eukaryota; kingdom Metazoa; phylum Mollusca; class Gastropoda; order Stylommatophora; family Oreohelicidae; genus Oreohelix; species Oreohelix idahoensis. The sequence continues at coordinate 139,638 of JAMPIV010010241.1, forward strand.
GCCATTTCTGAGTACTAACAGACTATGAGGAATCATGATTCACAAGTGGTCTATGTCTTATTAGAGGTGAAAATTTAGAAATTTATTTAGAGCACAGATAGACTATGATAAATTATTATTCTGAAACGGTGTATGTCTTACAAGAGGAGAACAATTAGAAATTTACTTGGCCATTTCTGAGTACTAACAGACTATGAGGAATCATGATTCACAAGTGGTCTATGTCTTATTAGAGGTGAAAATTTAGAAACTCACTAGGTCATTTATTTAGAGCACAGATAGACTATGATGAATTATTATTCTGAAACGGTGTATGTCTTACAAGAGGAGAACAATTAGAAATTTACTTGGCCATTTCTGAGTACTAACAGACTATGAGGAATCATGATTCACAAGTGGTCTATGTCTTATTAGAGGTGAAAATTTAGAAACTCACTAGGTCATTTATTTAGAGCACAGATAGACTATGATGAATTATTATTCTGAAACGGTGTATGTCTTACAAGAGGAGAACAATTAGAAATTTACTTGGCCATTTCTGAGTACTAACAGACTATGAGGAATCATGATTCACAAGTGGTCTATGTCTTATTAGAGGTGAAAATTTAGAAACTCACTAGGTCATTTATTTAGAGCACAGATAGACTATAATGAATTATTATTCTGAAACGGTGTATGTCTTACAAGAGGAGAACAATTAGAGATTTACTTGGCCATTTCTGAGTACTAACAGACTATGAGGAATCATGATTCACAAGTGGTCTATGTCTTATTAGAGGTGAAAATTTAGAAACTCACTAGGTCATTTATTTAGAGCACAGATAGACTATGATGAATTATTATTCTGAAACGGTGTATGTCTTACAAGAGGAGAACAATTAGAAATTTACTTGGCCATTTCTGAGTACTAACAGACTATGAGGAATCATGATTCACAAGTGGTCTATGTCTTATTAGAGGTGAAAATTTAGAAACTCACTAGGTCATTTATTTAGAGCACAGATAGACTATGATGAATTATTATTCTGAAACGGTGTATGTCTTACAAGAGGAGAACAATTAGAAATTTACTTGGCCATTTCTGAGTACTAACAGACTATGAGGAATCATGATTCACAAGTGGTCTATGTCTTATTAGAGGTGAAAATTTAGAAACTCACTAGGTCATTTATTTAGAGCACAGATAGACTATGATGAATTATTATTCTGAAACGGTGTATGTCTTACAAGAGGAGAACAATTAGAAATTTACTTGGCCATTTCTGAGTACTAACAGACTATGAGGAATCATGATTCACAAGTGGTCTATGTCTTATTAGAGGTGAAAATTTAGAAACTCACTAGGTCATTTATTTAGAGCACAGATAGACTATGATGAATTATTATTCTGAAACGGTGTATGTCTTACAAGAGGAGAACAATTAGAAATTTACTTGGCCATTTCTGAGTACTAACAGACTATGAGGAATCATGATTCACAAGTGGTCTATGTCTTATTAGAGGTGAAAATTTAGAAACTCACTAGGTCATTTATTTAGAGCACAGATAGACTATGATGAATTATTATTCTGAAACGGTGTATGTCTTACAAGAGGAGAACAATTAGAAATTTACTTGGCCATTTCTGAGTACTAACAGACAATGAGGAATTACGATTCACAAGGGGCCTATGTCTTATAAGACGTGAAAATTTAGAAACTCATTAGGTCATTTCTTGAGAGTACAGAGCGCATACCATGGGGATTATGATTCAGAAGAGGGGTGTGTTAACTCATGCTTGTTTTTTTCACAAGGTGACTATGCTTTATGCTATCGAGTTACACCAGGAGAACACGAATAACGCCACCCAGCTGAGTGTAGTGATCCGCGGAGGAAAACATAAATCACGTACACACCTCATGTCCAACGAGTGTGTTACGCGCTGTTATCCCGAGTTTGTTCACTTGTCTTGATAAAAGTATCTATTACAACATTCCAAACATGAGTATGTATCCCAGTAATAAGAATCCAAATAGTGAACGAAAAGTGAAGTCTTAAGTATTGAGAAGAAGCTCATAATATAACGTTTAAAAAAAATAAATGTAATATCGCTAGAGCATCGATCCTAAAGAACTCCATATTACGCACCATTAGAGACAACGTTGCGTTATAAAAAAAGAAACTTGTTTAGCAGAAACAGCTACGAGTGTTACATTTTCTATTAGAACAAGGCCTAAATAAATAGAAGAAATTAAAAGGCTATTAAGTGTGTGGATCAAAGACAGAAAAAAAAGCGATCGGGAGCAGCTTTTTCACAATTAAGGAGAACGCATTAGATAAATATGAAGACCTTAAAGAAATTTCTCTAAACCCTGCACAAGCGTGTCAGTTTAGTGTTAAATAAACAAACAACACACAAAGATATGTTTCAGGCACTCGTGAGAAATAACGAAGTAGAAGACTAGAAATCACACACACACACACAAAACATAAATGATGGGCTTACCGGGAATCGAACCCAGGACCTTCCGAACGACACCACCGCCTAGCTACGAGAGCGAATCGTTACTATCCACTCTGCCAGCTAGGCACCATAAAAATAGTGCTTCGCAGACAGAGGTCCAGCACTAACTCTCCGCGTAACCCAGATATGTACCTAAGAACGACCCAGATTAGTTATAGACGCAATCACTCTGTTACGTGCAGTCTTTGATATCTTACAATATTATACATTGGTATTCTTGTTATCTTCGCAAATATTTTGAAAGCAAAATAGTGCTTAAGGGAAAGTCATTATTGAGTTACTTCCCTTGAAAGTTGTGTCGGCTCTTTCGATCAAACTCCGCGGATAAATCCATTTTACTGCGATTTATTCGTTGTTTGGGTAATAATAGATTGTTCTTGCTTCAGAATATCTATGGCCTGAATGTATGTGTATTGTTTGTCTGAGTAGGACGAGTCTGTCTTATATCTGTATATCTTTACATATCTAAGTCGAATTATATGTTCTGTTGTCTCTAGAGAGGTCGAAGGCTATTCGGCGGATGTGTCGCTAGAGAGTGGTGTGATTTGGCTTCGTCCTGATAGGGACTGTGTGTTTTCCATGTCGGCCTGTCGCCGGGGAAAAAGTGATCTCAGTATTTGTGGGGAAGGTGATAGTCGTCTAAACCTATCGTATATGCTTTACCCCAGTGTTTAGTCGTATTGCCAAGGAATGGCAGTTTCATATTTCCTATACCAAGGTAATCAAAGATACTCTTATGAACTCTCGATCGAAGCCACCATTTTCGATAGTTACGATTTGAATGTCTAAGAGAATATATTTGACTCGATGAAAACGACTTCGATTCCTAGCAGCACTATATCCTGTAGATTGCAGTCAATTGTTCATGATCAAATCTACAGAGCAATGAAATGTTTTATGAATGACTAACTTTAGGACAGATTCATTATCTGTATCCAAACGTGAGTGACAGCTCACGAGTGAAGCCATCTTGGAACCAAAACATGTAGTGACTTTCAAGAAGAGAAAAGGGATGCCCGTATTATCGCTTGATCAGTCCAGAGATCACTGCTACACATGAGAACCCATTGCTAGCGGTTCAATATTATTATATGGAAAAATATGTGCTGAACATTATGTTGAAGAATCGTCGCTAGACGAGATTAGGTTTAGAAGCCATCTGAAATATTGTTTATAAGCTGACGTGCTCAGTCAGTGAAGTCAGATGATATATATGTATGGGCGATACTGAGTGCTTGGCTACTGACAGTCCATTATACAATTATTCTACATGAGTGCCCATGTAACATTGCAAGACCATTTGTCCACTGTACTATGATGTATTATGGCAACCTGTGATTTGTCACTATCTGTGCTGTCGAGTGTGTACGTCCAATTAAACTTTAGAAAAGGTACACAGTCGTTGGTGTCGATGACTTCCAGCCATACATGAGTGTGAGAAAAGAACATTTTTTGTCAACACCACGAACCTTTATCATCATTCGCACATTATACACTCAATCCATGTCTACACACCACTGCGTAGGTCAAGTTGACATTCCATACACTACAGTGGAGCAAACAACACCATAGAGATCTTATCAACTGATGATGATGATGATGTCTGCTTCCATCCACTTATATCTATCTTTTGGTGGATATCATTAACGGGAATAAAAATCCAACGTTATTCAACTTTATCAAACTTTATCAACTGGTGGACCAGCTTTCTGGGTTTGACCTCGCAGAAGTTCAGAAGTCAACAGATTACCGATACCAGACCGTTTCCTGTGGCTGATACGACACACTTGCAGTATTGTTTGCTCTTTGTCAACACTTCGTCACGTGACCTGTCAGGTGAATGCAGTATGTAGGTCAGCGTTGTTGACATTTTTTACATTAGACATTATAGAGTTTCACAGAACAGTTGGATCAATTCTTCTCAATGTTAACAGGAAGACAGTATGAGTGAACTAAGAAGTCCTATTTTCATCGATGGATCTTCTTGTTTTCCATATATGAACTTTAATATTTAAGGCCAGAATGTTTAATTGAATAAAGTGGCAGTTTGTTTGTTTTCATAAAAATAACTTTGCCATTACTGTAAGACTGAGCCTATTTTGCAACACATACTATCATACACATAATTTATATATATTTATGTTTACATGTTATTTGTTTGTATAGTATGTTAGTTTCTATGTCAGCGGGTTGTGTTTAAGGTTGGGCGGCGTCCTCACAACAGAATATCCCACGTCATAGAGGGTCCGTTGTGGGCGTTTTCTATAGGTGCAATTTTCTTGATTGAAAATTTGCTGCGACAACTGTTGCTTTTGTGTTAGCTGTGAAGTCTGTAATTATTGTTATTTTTGTAATATTTCTTTGTTCTTTAGTTTTGTTTTGATTTGTTTGTAATTTGTTGGTCTAACCTTTTCTATCTTTCAGTTCTATTCACAATTTATATTCATATATTGTGACGTCATTTGTGTTGTTATTCTTTGCAGATTCAGTGATTATTTTCATTGATTTCCCTATTTGATTTATTTTGATTTCTGCAAACGTTCTTGTATTGTCAGTCCTATTTGTACTTTATGTATTCTGTTGGTTGACATATGTTTTATATAGGTATATTTCATAAGACACAATTGCCTGTGCACTGCACTTGGATTATGGTATAAACCAGTACCTGATTATTATTACTATTATACAAGACCTTATTAAAGGCTTGTGACCCACAGATATTGGGATAGTATACTGATTAATCAAGTCATTGAGAACTTGTGGTATTATTATTGATTCAGGTGATTAGTATTATTGTTAGACATCATGGCTACATTAGAATACTTCATTACACAAGGGAAAGCCCTTGATAAGACTGGTCAACAATTAGAACAATGGGCAGTTGCTCAATATGACAAAGCATTAGCTGCAGAAGAGAAAAGATTAGCTGCAGAAGAAAGAAAAGCTATGGCGGAAGAGAAAAGATTAGAAAGAGAAGCTGAGGCTGCTGCTGAACAAAAGAAATTGCAGATGCAGGTAGAGGAAAGGAGATTTGAAGCTGAACAAAAAAAATTGGAAGAGAAGCTGCGGCTGAACAAAAAAGATTAGACAGTGAAGCTGAACAAAAAAGATTAGACAGGGAAGCTGAACAAAAAAGATTAGACAGGGAAGCTGAACAAAAAAGATTAGACAGAGAGGCTGAAGAAAAAAAAGCAATAAGAGAACATGAATTTGAGTTGGAGAAATTAAGATTGACAAGTATGAGTAATGTTAATCAGGCATCTAGTGGTAATGGTAAACCTTCTACTTACAAGGTTAAGGTTCCACCGTTCAATCAGTCCAGTGACGATATTACATTCTGGCTGGATAGATTTGAACGTTCTTGTCGTACACATAATGTGGATAAATCACAATACGCTAATCAATTATCAGAAAACTTGAAAGGTGAATCTTTGACTAGATTATGCCTTGTAGGAGAAGCAGATAAGGATAATTATGATGTCATTAGGGCGGCTTTGATAAAAAAATATCAGCTAAGTGAGGAAGGCTATCGCCTTTTATTTAAAACGATGGTACCTGAGACGGGTGTAGAATTCTCAGAATTCACTGCAAAGGCACGTCTCACAGTTGATCGTTGGATTGAGCTTTCCAAAACAGAAAAAACGTATGAAGGACTTATGGATTTGTTGCTCAGAGATAAGATTATGTCATGTGTGAACAAACCTTTCCTTGAATTTATACATGAGCGTAAACCTAAATCTCTAAAAGAAATGGAAGAATATTGTTCCCAATATGTCACTGCACACCCCGACGTGACTTTTGGCAACACTAAGATTAAGGAGAGTATGCCAGTTGCTTCAGCAACACCATACAATCCCAATTATTCACACAGATTTCAGGGACCTCAAAACAGATTTGATAAAAAAGGTAACCATAATAGTTATCAAAACCAAGGTAACCAATCATTTCAGGGTTCTTCTTCAAAGAACTGGAGACGACCTGATAGCTCTCGACACAGGGGTGGTCATAATTATAGGAATTTCCGTAGAGGAAGTAATTATAGAAACTATCAGGGTTATCCGTCTTGGAGTCAACAAGATCATAATTACAGAGATACTCATTATAATGAATATGATAATGGTAACCAAGGGAACTATGACTCAAACCCAAATAGGGGTTACAATAGAGGTAACAATAACTACAGAGGTGATAATAACCGAGGTAGATCTCAATACAAAAGACATAAACCACATTTTCAGGCAAACTCTGCACAACAAGAGTCCCATGAAGCCTATAAACAGAGTAAAGATAATAATGATGCTAGTAATATGGCATGTGCCGCTTTTGATTTTGGGAGAGCATCTCAGTGCCCCCAATGCAAAACGTTATTTGAGCCAACCACAGTGTCTACTTTAAGCTGTGGCCATCCTCTTCCTGCTCTTCCAGCATCAGTCGCGCATGATGGAAGAGGTTCTCTTGTCTTACATAAGGGTTTAGTGAATAACAATCCAGTCTCTGTGCTATTTGATTCTGGATGCACCACAATTGGTGTTAGGCAGTCACTCGTAGATCCTCCCGTGCCACTGGACAAGTAGTCAAATGTGTAACATTTGGCGGCACATTAGAGAAATACTCTACTGCTATCATTAGGATTGCTACTCCTTTCTTTACAGGAGATGTACACGCATGTCTTCTTCCGAATCCGATCGCTGACCTCATCATCGGTCGCATTCATGGAGTCAAGGAATGCACTCCGCAACAAATTTCCACGTGGGAAAGGCAAAACATGCAGATTGCTAACGCTGTAGTCACTAGAGCTCAGGCTCTTAATATGCCTCAAACTTCATCTATTGAAGATAATGAAGTGCATAACCAAGATAATCCCTTGGTAATTTCTCGTGACTCGTTTATAAAACAGCAAGAAGATGATCCCACTCTGAAGAAATTCTTCATTCTTGCAACTAAAGGTGATCCGAATAAAGACACAAGTCGTAAATCGTGGATTACAAAGAAGAATGGCGTACTTGTACGTATGGTTCAAGACTCCATTACGTCAAGTCATTCTCAAATCCTGGTTCCCAAGAATTTGAGAGTTAAAATTTTGCAGCACGCTCACGACTCTCAGTGTGCTGGACACATGGGTTTTTCCCGTACTAAGTCAAGAGTCCTTGCGGCTTTCTTTTGGCCATTGGTAAACAAGGACATACGTATTTATTGTCGATCTTGTAAAGTATGTCAGGAAGTTAAATCCAAAGGTCCACGGCATGCTGCACCCATTCAGGCGGCGGACATTCCTATTCGGCCGTTCCAAAAAATGGCTATAGACATTATTGGTCCATTTAAGATCAAGTCTGCCAGAGGACATCAGTTTATCTTGACGTGTGTTGATATGTGCACACGTTGGCCAGAGGCTATTCCTCTGAAGAGCATTACTACTGCTGATATTGCAGATGCTCTTTGGCTTATATTTTCTCGTCTGGGGTTCCCCGGAGAGATATTGTCAGACCATGGCACCCAACTAATATCAGATACCATGTCTCAAGTAATGTCTACTCTGCAGATAGATAGATCTTTAAGTAGTATCTACCATCCAATGTCTAATGGTATGGTCGAACGCCTTAATAGAACACTTAAAAACTTACTGGGGAAGATAACTGAGGATCATCCTCAAGACTGGGACAGAGTTTTACCTGCGGCCCTCTTCGCTTACAGAGAGGTACCCAATGAACATACGGGATTTTCTCCCTTTGAACTCGTCTTTGGCGCGCGTCCGCGTGGCCCTATGTCGTTGCTTCACGATCTCATAACATCTGACAATATTGACGATGACACAAAGTCATCCTACGAATATGTCATCGCGTTGAGACAAAAAATTATCGAAGCATGCAAATTAGCAACTTCTTCTTCTGAATTTGCGAAACAGAAGGCAAGGCAATTTGCCAATAAGAAGAGATGCTTACGACAACTTTGTCCTGGTGACAAAGCATTTGTATTACTACCTTGTAGGGAAAACAGATTACTTATTTCTTGGAAAGGTCCGTACGATATAATATCGAAAATTTCCGATGTCGACTATATTGTCGATATTGATGGGAAGCATAAAACCTTCCACATCAATATGCTTACTGAATTCCATGAACGTCCGGATTATTTGCAACCCATTTTCCAAGCAACGGACAATTCTCCAGTACAACATGGTCATTACTCATCACTGTCCGTGATACAGGATGAGGAAACAAGTTTTTTCAGATGTAAATCTTCCTCTTCCAATGATCCCACTTCATTCCAGTGAATCATGGAAGAACGTTACTGTCTCTCCTGATTTGTCTCTAGGAGAACAGCGACAAGTTTCAACTATGTTGCAAACATTTCAGGATGTACTCACTGACATCCCTGGACAAACGAATGTCATTCAACATGACATTGTTCTAACTGACCATACTCCTATTAGGGTTAGACCTTATCCTATACCTATACATTTTCAAGCACAGGTCGAGAAAGAGTTGGATGAGATGATAGATTTGAAAATAATCGAACCATCCACCTCTGCATATTCTTCGCCGATGGTTATTGTGCGTAAAAAAAGACAATAACATACGTCTTTGCGTTGACTATCGAAAATTGAATCAAGTAACGAAGTTCGATGCCGAACCTATGCCTTTACTGGAAGAGCTACTTACTCGACTCTCCAAATCTCATTTTTTCACTAAACTTGATTTGTCTAAAGGATATTGGCAAGTTCCTTTATCTGAACGCGCCAAACCTCTCACGGCTTTTTCAACACCTAGAGGTTTGTTCCAATGGAATTTTATGCCTTTCGGTCTTATGAACGCACCAGCTACATTCGTACGCATGATGCGCCGAATCCTATCTTATCGGTCAGATGTCATTGCATATCTAGACGACATCTGTCTTTTCAGCGATACTTGGGAAGATCACTATTCAGGGTTAGATGAATTGCTGTCTACTTTGCGTGAGCACAACCTGACAGCGAAACCCTCTAAAGCCTATATTGGTTTTAGCGAAATTTCTTTCCTAGGCCACCGAGTTGGTCATGGTTTCCTAAAGACAGAGGACCATAATACTAGTAAGATACTTAACATCTCAATCCCTAAGACTAAAAAACAGGTGAGAAGTCTGTTAGGTCTTATTCAATTTTATGGCAGATTCATTCAGAATCTATCCTCTATCATGGCACCTCTCTCAACACTTCTAAAGAAAGGTTCGCCTAATGTGGTCCACTGGTCTCAGGAATGCCAATGCTCTCTGGATAAGATTAAAACATTGTTTTCAACACCACCTATTTTAGTGCTACCTACTAAAGATAAGACATTCGTTCTTCGTAGTGACGCTTCATCCACTGGGATTGGAGCGGCACTAATGCAAGAGTACTCTGGAACTCTGCATCCTGTAATGTATATTTCCAGAAAACTTAATGCGGCAGAAAGGAATTATTCGGTTTTAGACCGTGAGCTATTAGCTATGGTTTGGTCGATCCTCAAACTACAGAGATTCCTTCTAGGCGCACATTTCATAGTAGAAACCGACCAAAAAGCTCTTACTGCTATACAGAGTAAGAATTTGAAGAGCTCGAGGTCTACTCGATATGCAATTGCTCTTCAACCTTTTCATTTCTCTGTGCGAGCTATTCGTGGATCAGATAATGTGATGGCAGACATTCTGTCAAGATGCCCACATGATTCCACATAACTATTAGGGCTTAGACTTCTTGATATGTCTAGTTCTATAGTAGTTCCTTTTCTATATCATGATAGATACACATTTGTAATTTAATAATATAATGATTGTATCACTACATAGCGGTTCATTGATGTTTATTCACCGCTGTGCTTTGATGATTTTTTCTTCATAAATCATAAATTTAAGATATCTAATACGAAATGATGATATGAATTTTTTAGGCATTGTGTAATTGCCAGAATTGTATTATACTTTGATGACACCTTCCTGGAAAAATATACTTGTAGAGAAATAATTTCTCTCAGTTTATGAGACACATTCTCACCAGTCGCTCCATAAGTCGACTTAGCCTCATATTAGGCGTTATAGGTATTCCTGATATTTTCATCTGCGCATTATTCATGCGTTGTGAGCCTATTGTACGTTGCTCCTAGATGTATTTCAAAAAAAAAAAAAAATGTTCCATTTTTTTTTCCCGGGAGGTGTGGTAAGACTGTTACGTGCAGTCTTTGATATCTTACAATATTATACATTGGTATTCTTGTTATCTTCGCAAATATTTTGAAAGCAAAATAGTGCTTAAGGGAAAGTCATTATTGAGTTACTTCCCTTGAAAGTTGTGTCGGCTCTTTCGAACAAACTCCGCGGATAAATCCATTTTACTGCGATTTATTCGTTGTTTGGGTAATAATAGATTGTTCTTGCTTCAGAATATCTATGGCCTGAATTTATGTGTATTGTTTGTCTGAGTAGGACGAGTCTGTCTTATATCTGTATATCTTTACATATCTAAGTCGAACTATATGTTCTGTTGTCTCTAGAGAGGTCGAAGGCTATTCGGCGGATGTGTCGCTAGAGAGGGGTGTGATTTGGCTTCGTCCTGATAGGGACTGTGTGTGTTTTCCATGTCGGCCTGTCGCCGGGGAAAAAGTGATCTCAGTATTTGTGGGGAAGGTGATAGTCGTCTAAACCTATCGTGTATGCTTTACCCCAGTGTTTAGTCGTATTGCCAAGGAATGGCAGTTTCATATTTCCTATACCAAGGTAATCAAAGATACTCTTATGAACTCTCGATCGAAGCCACCATTTTCGATAGTTACGATTTGAATGTCTAAGAGAATATATTTGACTCGATGAAAACGACTTCGATTCCTAGCAGCACTATATCCTGTAGATTGCAGTCAATTGTTCATGATCAAATCTACAGAGCAATGAAATGTTTTATGAATGACTAACTTTAGGACAGATTCATTATCTGTATCCAAACGTGAGTGACAGCTCACGAGTGAAGCCATCTTGGAACCAAAACATGTAGTGACTTTCAAGAAGAGAAAAGGGATGCCCGTATTATCGCTTGATCAGTCCAGAGATCACTGCTACACATGAGAACCCATTGCTAGCGGTTCAATATTATTATATGGAAAAATATGTGCTGAACATTATGTTGAAGAATCGTCGCTAGACGAGATTAGGTTTAGAAGCCATCTGAAATATTGTTTATAAGCTGACGTGCTCAGTCAGTGAAGTCAGATGATATATATGTATGGGCGATACTGAGTGCTTGGCTACTGACAGTCCATTATACAATTATTCTACATGAGTGCCCATGTAACATTGCAAGACCATTTGTCCACTGTACTATGATGTATTATGGCAACCTGTGATTTGTCACTATCTGTGCTGTCGAGTGTGTACGTCCAATTAAACTTTAGAAAAGGTACACAGTCGTTGGTGTCGATGACTTCCAGCCATACATGAGTGTGAGAAAAGAACATTTTTTGTCAACACCACGAACCTTTATCATCATTCGCACATTATACACTCAATCCATGTCTACACACCACTGCGTAGGTCAAGTTGACATTCCATACACTACAGTGGAGCAAACAACACCATAGAGATCTTATCAACTGATGATGATGATGATGTCTGCTTCCATCCACTTATATCTATCTTTTGGTGGATATCATTAACGGGAATAAAAATCCAACGTTATTCAACTTTATCAAACTTTATCACACTCCTGCTTGCAGTGGCTGATTTAGTGACTTTAACCACCGCATTGTTATTGAGTTTATTATTGTTGTTTTAAGTGTTATACTTGCGAGACTGTACAGGCTTTGCGTGTTCTACCCATAACACTATTAGTCCTGTTATTTTTGTTGCACTGAATTGTAGTTGGCAGTGATGTTTAGAAATAGGTACACCGCGCGTTGTAACAGAAACGACTGTGTTCAGAATCTGGAATAATTGCAGCCAATATGTAACTTTTATCTCTGCCAGACAATTGTGAAATACTATCAACAGAGCAGTGGAAAATTTTCCACCAAAGGGTACTTTACCAACGTTAACCTTCACTTGAAAGAAAAAAATTGCGTTCCTATCTGATGCAGATCACGATTAAAGTGATTTGTGTCAGCTAGCTCGTGTATTTCACTGAGGAGGGAGAAAAAGTGCGCCTAGGGATATCCCACTTTTAAAATTCCGACGGGAAAAATTTGAAGACATTTTTCTTTTACGTCTCCCCACCTTGTGATCTAAAGATCACCCCCCCCCCCCCCACCACTCCCAACCGTGATCTACTATAGATCTGGATCTACGTTATGCTGGCTCCTGCCTTAAGTAGATCGACTGTAGATCGAAACGACGAGACATGGTGGTGCAAAGCAGGCATTCCGTCATTTATAGATGGTGCTGATGGGCTGGTGCTGGTGCTGATGGTGATGATGGTGCTGGTGCTGATAGTGCTGGTGATTATAGTGCTGGTGCTGATGGTACTGTTGCTGGTGCTGATGGTGCTGGTGCTGATAATGCTAGTGCTGATGGTGCTGGTGATTATGGTGCTGGTGATGATGGTGCTGATGCTCATGCTGATGGTGCTGGTACCGATGAGATTCATTCATTCATATATTCAGCTCCTCGGTGAAAACAGGTCTTTAACAAATTCATGCCAATTCCTCCTGTCTTATGTCGTCCCCTCAAGGTCTTTTTAAGTTTTCTTTTATCTCTTTCATTATATCTCCAGTTCTCTCCTCTATACGTTTGTGTGTGTTTCTCTACCTTTCCTATCCTCGGGACTCCAGTCTAAGTTCTCCCTAGTAGTTCTACCAACAGGTTTCTTCATGTGTGTTCTATCCATCGTCAGATGATGATGTGGGGGGTAATAGCGTTGAAGTCTAAAGTATATGTGTAATGAATGGAATTATATAACTGTGGAGCATAGAAATATCCAGGTTAGGAACGGCTAAAGAAAACTAAGTTTTGGGTATAAATCTGCAAAGGTCAAGGATGGTGACCTAAATAATGACGAGAACTGGAACTTCCTCATTAGATGAAACTGTGTCTGTTAACGACCAATGTAAATTGTCTACTGCACTGGATAGACATGCGCTAAGTAGCTTAATGAGTCGCAGGTTCAGCGTGAACTAGAATGTGGGTTTTGACAGGTCTATCAGCATCGCTGTCACATTTGAAAAAAACATAGTATGTTTTAGTTCAGATAACAATAATAGGAAAAAGTAAATGTGTCAATCAAACTGGAACAAAAACTTCGTCAGCATGTTGAAAAGTTGGACTAGACAAAAGTCTCGAGTCTGCGTTGTATCGTCGAACACAAATGAGTACATTAAAAGATGCCGGTCTTGTTATTAAAAGTGCCAATATCGCCATTTCTTTTTCTCTGCAGAAGACACTAGCGTTTTTAAGAACAACAAATACTACAGCTACAACTACTCTAATTACAACAACCCCTCCAACTACAATAACTACAACAACTACAATAACTACAGCAACTACAACAACTAGAACAACTACTACAACTACAATAACTACAATTACAACTACAACAACTTCTACAACTACAGCAAATACAACAACTACTACACCTACCACGAAAACTACTACTATCACTACGACTACCACTACTACTATACTACTGTGACTGTTATTACAGTTGCTGCTGCTACTACATTTTCTACTATTGCTATTTCTACTACTACTACTACTACCACCACCACCACAGTTATTATTTCCTCCCACACAATCTCATTATATTTCAAAGTCACTTGAGAAACAAAATTGCAAAATCACTTCATGCTCAACCGCTCAGCTCCGATACAAGAACCGCCATGTTCTTCCACACCCCTCAACAGTACAACCCCGTCCATGTCTACAAAAGTAACTAAACTTTAATCCTGCAGACTTCCTTCAGAAACTAATACTTTCAATGGCCTTCATTTATCAAGCTGAAAAAATAATCAATACGGAATGGCCTCTAGCTGTGCTCGGATATTTGGTCTGCTCAGGATTTGGCCGTTCCTTGTGAGCTGTCGAACAGGACAACTGACCTTTGCGATAAAGGTAATGAGAATACGTGTTCGCGTAGAAAGTATTTATTAGAAACTGGACTGAGCGCAATAAAGTAGGTCAGAGAGAGCAAGTAGCGGTTGCTGTCGCGGTTGTTTAATTTAAGAGATGTTGTTGGTTGTTGTGAGAACACTGGTTACACATTGTTCAGGACACTGTGATATAGTCGCAAAATACTGCCGTGAATAAGACAGTCGAACAACAAAAGGAGAATATACTGAACAAACTTTTTTATTGCATAAGGAAAAATCAATGACATAAGTAACATGATTTTTTTAATGGATGTTTTGCTTCATTTTGGAAAGGCACGTTCTGCTCAACCTAAATACAAGGTCCGTCCATTATATAAGTATGCTTGTCCAAAGTTAAAGATCGTATGAGTTTAGTATAACGGTACCAACCTGACAAGATGAATTCGCACATTTATTTTGTTAGTCTTTCGTTATTCTTTTCTCGTAATTGTTACATTTCCAGTTTCTTCTCCTCGACCAGGTTCTCACGATTTTATTTTGCCCACTCCCTCATTTATCTGAGCATAACTCATACCTTCCTCTAGGGACCCCAAGATGCAGCAATAGTGAATGCAGTCAGCGACCCATAGCTGTACTGCTTGCATCAGGACCAGCGAACCAGAGCTGGTGAAGACCGCACTCCACCTCCACGTGGTGATCCTGGAAACAGTCTGCAGCAGTGCAGTCTGGCTGAGCGAGTGCGGATCGCAATGGGAAGGCAAACCCGGTCCCTAAAAAATGCCGTGCTGAAGTCGGATGTGTCGACCGAAAGGTGCAGATATCACAGCTTAGGCGTAAACAGACACAACGCAACCACCGTCCTTTTCAGGGCGAACGAAGAAGAAGAAGATACCTTCCTCTGATCTGTACTTTCTATTCTTAAATATTGAGTCAGTCTGACACTCATTTAATGAACTTGCTATTACCATGGTTGGAAGCATAACAAGGCAGGGATTCAGTTGACCAATGAATTCAAAATCCGGCAGGTAATTAACGTTAATAAAACGCAAGCTAGATTTACTGTCTCTAGATTTCATTCTCGCTCTGCTACCCGAGCAAATTTCCCGTTTTCCGAATTTCAGACCTGGAATGCAAACATTCTCCCACCTCAAGCTCGGTTAAATCCGCATTTTGATCGACACACACCTCTACATTCTCTGCTCAGAACGCTCCTAAGACTGGGCTGAGTTTGGGCCAATACGCAATAGATGATAAATTCAATAGCTAGAGAAGCTGAAATTGCTTTTAGTCATCGAACTCCTGGACAATAATGATCAGCGTTAGTATTCAGTCTACGCTAGATATAAATTTCAGTACTAGTAATGGGCCTAACAGTTAATATTATCCATGGTGAGAATAATACTTCAGTATAATGGTAAATCCCAGTAACAATATTTCTCCTAAGCATTTCAGGTGCTTTCTTAAGATTCAGTGCTTAGAATGAGCTAGGACTGGAAAATAAGCATAGTTCTAGTAAAAATCATGTCAGAAGATTAGCCATGGGGAGTGACACATCAGTCCGGTTAGGTGGTTATACTAACTCTTCAAATACAGCTGTTTTGGGCAAATTTCATTTTTGTTTCTGCAACCGAACCCAATTCTACGAGACATCAGAAGCCAAGGTGGCGAAGCTCTATATAAAATATTGTGGGGAGGGGGGCGGTGGAGAGAGAGAGAGAGAGAGAGAGAGAGAGAGAGAGAGAGAGAGAGAGAGAGAGAGAAAGATAGAGGATTATAACCTAAACTGTCTAAAACGAACGCTGTAACTGGACCGATTAAAACGACAACGCACATACTGTCAACAAGACTAGCACTTTTCAAATACATCCATCAGGACTGAATATAGCTTAATCACGTTTTAATTACAGGTCTTAGAAAACTCAGGAACTAATTTCATAACTAGTTAATTACTATTTCATTACCAATTGAATAATAATTTAGTACAGAATAGTAACTTGTCAATGAAGAAAACATACTCACAATAATATAAAGAAATTTGATCCTGTAATTGAGTAAATGTACTTGTCTTGATTGTCATTACCTTATTTTAATTAGTTATAACTTTGATTTTGTTGATTTTTGTCAATTTTACCTGAATAAGTATTTAAATTTTATATTTGTAAATAAACAATAAAAGTTTGAGTTCTATAAATTTGAGTCATTAGGTCATGTATCGTATTTGTTTGCACGGACCTTAGATGTCCTTAAACCTTCAGGCGTTTTTTATCTTTTGATCTATTTCTATTGCCTTAGATGCGAGGAAGATGATGGAGAAATTACTCATGCGCTAATTGTTTCAACTTTTCTTAAAGCTAGTAACAGTTGCCTTCACTTTAGTCCTCAGTTGTTTTACTAGAAGGAAATATACTTTTTTTTAAAAATCTACAAGCAGAAACTATTCTTACATGTATTTCTGGAGAACATTACTGAAATTATTAACACTCTCATCCAACTATTACCTACTTGCACGAACACGCCGCAACTATGGAAACTATTGTGAAACAATGGGTTCCAAAAGTTGTGGGAAAGTAATGGATCGCCTTTACCAATTCATCATCATCATTTCAACCGTAACCCGTCATGGGTCGTAGGGGCGCCATGGTGGAAGCATCAGCAAACAGGGTCCTCCACTGCTCTCTATCCTCATCAATGCGTACAAGTGTGGAAAAATCGTGCCCTGTCCTTTCTTTGATGTTATCAGCCCAGGATTTTCTTTGCCTTCCTCTTCTCCGTTTACCTTCGACTGTTACCTGAAGGATCGTCTTCGAAAGGGAGTCATGACGAGTTACATGCCCAAACCAGGCAAGCTTTCGACGTTTCACTACTGACAAAAGTGGTTCTTGGTGGCCTGCATAGGTGTTTATTTTCTCTCTAACATTATGTTAGACATTTGATTTGTGCTCTTTATAGCAAATGCGCAAAATTCTTCAATAACATTTTATACTCCTATAACATTTATACTTCTATAACATTTATACATTTATATTCTTCTATAACGTTTATACATTTTACCAATTACACGACACTTAAAATAGCGAAAGAAACCATTTTTAGAAAACGTTTAAAAACAATTTATTAACAGGATGATTAAAAACTATTAAATATTTTCTCTGTTATTGTTGATCAGAATCGATATCATTGCACTCCGGGCAAACCCATAGGTGTTCAATCTCCCTCAGTAAACTTCGAAGGGTATGAATGTTAACTGTTCCTGTAGCGCACTGATTTTATACACGAGGGATGCATCCTCTCAAACCTTCATCCGAGCTGGTCTTACGTATGATGCCAAATTCTAGCAGAGCCTTCCTGATTCATCGGTTGCAGTGTCTTTCTCTAGCAGGCGATTTCTTTGTAATTTAGGAGCTTATGGGCAAAGCTCGCCATAACAGACAGTTCTCTCTGATGTCTTAATTTGCTTCTTTTAACTCTTTTTGTTGGAGGAACCAAACCTTCGCGTCACGATATTCGACATTCTTCCTCCAAGGATCGTGTACAACGTCCATTTTGTTACAGTCAGATGCCCTCGTGTCTGTACTTTACATGGTATAAAACTGAAGTTCTCCTGCCAATAAGACTTAGAAAGTTTGAAAAGACCCTTCAGCAAATTTGCAATGATTTCATATATATATATATATATATATATATATATATATATATATATATATATATATATATATATATATATATATATATATATATATATATATATATATATATATATATATAAAGGATACTAAGTTGTAGAGATGCTAAGTTGTTCACGTTTTTGACGTTTGCTTTTCTACAGAGTGAAGTAGCCGACCCCGTGCCCAACCCTCCTTAGTCGTCTTCTAGGGCATGCCGGGTATGGTACAATATTACTATTCTTTACTCCCCATTCGAACACCGTTGATGCATTGACAATAAAGACGCCATGAAAAAATCTTGTACAGATTTCACAGACAGGAAAGCCTGGTTAGAACGTATTAAAGGCTTATGGGATAAAGTGAGCGGACGGACAATATCGATGATTATGGTGATGATGATGATTGTGATCATATATACTTACACACATAAACACATACAAAACACATTATACAACGGTCCCATCGACGAATGTGTAGTTTAAAATCTGTCCTTATGTCAGCACAGATCTTCGTTTTGGCGCTGCCAAGCACTTTTGACTTCGTACAGGGCTGACCATTATGTCAACAAAATCCAGACAGTAGACCAACAGCAAGTAAAACGAGTACACTCCCCTTGTCAACGAATCTGGGCGGCAGTTTGCAAAGTGCCAATCCATAAATTTTGGAACTTATCAGTAGGAGAGCAGAAAATATCCAAAGATTTCATCACTTCTGGCACTATCGCCTCCTCTTGCCTTTAAATTTAATGTTTTCATCGCATCCTCCTAAGTCGAAGTGGTACGGGGAGACGCACTTTGCGTTTCTGTGTCAAGTGGATTACACTGGCTAGCGCTAGGTCGGTAAAAAGTTATTCAACATTTTGTAAATCCTATATCAGGATTTCCTAATCTTATTTGTGTCATGGACCCTTTTGATTGTTCGATGAAGGCTATGGACCCCTTCTTGCAAAAACAAAATTACATCAAAGCATAATTAAACATTTTACTTTCTAAATTTTGGTTTGGTTTTGCTTTTAAAGGACCATTGTACACGGATACCATCAGTGCACCGATCTCCTCCATTAGATAACTGTGATAAAATTAACCGTGATACAACGTTAAAATATCTCCAAAGATAAAATGTAGGGATAAAAAAAATATTGCGTAAGCTACTAGAAGACATGATCGCCCATGCCGCGGGTCACTAACCGCCATGAAATTAACTTGTTAGACGTGAAGGCAAAACGTTTACCATTGTAGACGGGATGAGAACGAAGATCAAAAAGAAAAATATGACTGAACACGTGCTGGAAACTAGCAAGGCTATAAAGACGCAATTGGTGGGGAAAGGAAAAAAATTCACGTCCCCAAGTTGACACAAGGTAAAGAAATCGACAAAGGGGACCTTAGCTATTATACGCAACAGTCATTTCTTGGACGCTTTTGCGATACTTAGTCCTTTTATTTGAATTCAGCGGCAAACGCATTACAGAAGATGCTCGAACATATTTCAAAAAGACAACTAACCTTGAAAAGTAACTTTTTCTTAATAATAATGTTAAGAATATAAAACCTAGCTGGCCGGATGGCCCATCTTGAGCAGAGAAATAATATGCTTTCATTTATACAGACGGATAGATAATAATGAAGATATTGACAAAAGACTGTGTTGTTCATATCAGCGAACGACTGCATTGAAACAAAAACATGTCACTAATTTTCAAAAAATTGCGGCCTTGAGACTCAAGTGCTAAAATCTAGTTAGAATGAAAGAGAGGGGGCATTAGGGAAAGTTGTGGCTAAAAAAAACTCTAGAGGCAGAATTCGTGTAGGAAATGCATGTATAAACAAGGGTGTTTTTGTAAAAAACGCAAGTAGAGACAGACGGACCAACAGACAATAATACATACTTGACTGAGGTATGACTGAATTGACTTTTGGGTAGGGGGTTTGAATTTGAAAAGGGGGAAAGGCGGTGATTGGCCACAGATAAACATATTATCGGCGCTCAGACGCGCATTTTTGCCATTCATCTTAAATTGTCCAGTAGTAGACACAGTAAATAATTCAGTGGTGTATTTCCCAGAAGCTAATTGCAATATTTAGAGGGACGCCATACTAGAGCCAGCAGCTCAGCTGAGTTTCGCTAGCATATAACTGTGTTTTCTATTCATAATTCTGAACTGTGAGTTTTTTTATTTGGCACCAAAGTGGTGTCAAATGCTGTGTGGTAAAATCCAAGTGTGGACCCGTGCAGTATAGTATTTTGGCAGAGCAGCCTTATATTGCCCCCAAGCACGGAGAGGTGGGGCCACCAGATTCCAGCACCAGAATTACTCAGTCAAAGATACGTGAGCGTCTGGCCTGCTGGATATTCACCAACTTAGTTTCTAACTACACACCAACTATATTCCCATCAACTAGAACCTACCATGTTGGGAAATAAACTTGTATTCCTCCCATCAGTAAATGGACAATGTTTGGTAGGCATAGACTGGGAGTGATGAGGCCACCCCAACAGCACATCCATTAATCGTTCTCCCAGATAAATTACAAATATAAACAGTAGTAATATTAACTAGTCTTGTAAAATTCATATGTACACACCTTTCGTTTATTATGCCATATATTCATGCATTTTATTCATAATTTCAAAACCTTTCATATGTTCTGACCAAAATAAAACCTTGGTTCAGAACAAATAAACTTAAAGAAAATTTAATATCAAAATTTTAAACAGCTTGACTTAGTTCAGTGTGTTATAAATTGTATTTATATTATTAGACTTATTAAATATCTGTGTGTGTGTTTGTATATACTAATACAACACCTTACATTCAGAACCCTAGATTTTTAACGTAGCCACCTTCATTAGAAAAAACGATATGTGTGAGGTCGTAAGTGGTAGCAAGAAGGGCCTTCTGTAAATTCACAGCTACATTTATCTCAGGAGCCTTCACAGCTGACCTCATGCATCACACTAGGTAATATCACAACCATACATTACCATCAAAACCACTACATATATTGGGGTCTCTTGTCCAGGGATAATTAGCTAAACTTGTAATATTAGGATCTCCTGGTGGGAGAATTAAATTAGGGGAACACATTGTAAAAATTAAAAGTGTCCCTTTAAATTAAAAGTGAAATTAAAAGTTGGTGAATCTTCACAGCCAGTGGTAATTAATTAGTTAACTGGCTAATTAGAATTACTTTAGTGGTTAGAGATTTATTTTGCTCATTGCTAAGTTGTCTAAAAAGTATGGCGGAGCTAGCTAAGTTCAGATCAGCTGCTGTGCTAACGGCGAAGGATATGGGAATGGATGGGCAGGGTTTAATTCAATATGTAACTGCTGAATGTGATAAGTATATTGAACGGGAAGAAAGAAGATTAGAAAAAGAGGCTGAAAGAAAATTAGAGTCTGAAAGATTAGCTGAAGAGAAGAGGCTACAAATTGAGGCTGAGACTAAGAGGCTGCAGATTGAGGCTGACAAAGAGGCTAAAGCATTAGAGGCAGAAGAAAAACGACAGCAAAGGGAGGCAGAAGATAAAAAGGCCGAAAGGGAGGCAGAAGATAGAAGGTTGCAAAGGGAGCACGAATTACGACTAAGGGAGCTGGAGCTACAAGGCCAGGCTCCTGAAAATGGTGCCAGCCCTTTTGCCTCAGATGCTACGCCCAGTCTGGGAGCCTCAACATCAGCTATGGGGTTTCATTTAGACCATTTTGTTGAAAAAGACGATGACATCGAGGGGTACCTCGGACGTTTTGAGTTATTAGCTACTACCTATGGGTTAGAGAGAGAGAGGTGGAGTTTAAAGTTATCACAGGGACTGAGAGGTACTTCTTATGAAGTCTTCGCAAAAATGAACAGAGAAGACCAAGACAATTATGACATGTTAAAGCAGGCTTTGTTATTAAGGTACGAAAAAAATGGTGAATTTTATCGTAAGAAATTTAGAAATGCCAAACTGTTGTCTGGGGAGACATACCACCAATTCCCTGCCAGACTGGAAACCTATTTGGAGAAATGGACTGCTCTGGGGAAGACCCAAGATCTTAAAGAGATGATCATGATTGAGCAATTGAGAGAGTCCATGGCTCCAGACATGAGAAAATTTCTCATGGAACAAGGTGCAGAGAAGTTGGGGGAGGTTTTAAATGTCGCTGAGAGGTATCAGGCAGCCCAGGCAGAGGTAAGTGGCTCTAAAAAGAAGCACATAGAAACTTTTAAAGCTCCACAGCCATTTAATAAATTTGAAAATAGAGAACAGGGTAATAAGGGCAGGACAAACTTTGAACGGCCAAGAAATGACTATCGAGACAGAAACTCACAGTTCAATGACCAAAAATACAATGAAAGAAAACCGTTTAACCAAGGAAAAAGGTGGTGTAAATGGTGCAAGAAAGATAACCATAACACCGAATTTTGTAGAAGGAAACCTTCAAACATTGCTGCAATGAAGTCGGGGACTCAAAGATTAAAGGTTAATCCTAATGGACAGCAGGAACCTTATCACCCCCCAGTTTGTGAGGATGTTATTTGTAATGGGGTCACCATAAGGTGCCTTTATGATACAGGTTTGGATTATGATTCAGTTGTGAAGTCTAGCCTAGTGGACCCAAGTCAGTATACCACAGAAACAGTGGAAATACAAGGGGCAACTAAGGACATACCACTCATGACACTTCCCATCGCAAGGATAACGGTGAAAATTCGCTATGTGGAAGGAGAAATCAGAGCAGCAGTGATAGATGAACCAATCTACCCTCTGATATTGGGGTGTAGATACGTCTTCTTGGGGAATCCCGAGAGACCTGTGATCATGGCGACAGTGCAGACCAGGTCACAGAAAAAGGAGGAAGAAGGTGAACCTATAAATGCTCATCCAGAGGAGATGAGGAAGGCGCAGGCTGAGGATAGGACACTCAAGCCATGTTTTAAAAAATTGCCCGAATGCCACACACCTCCGAGCAAGGGGGAATATTTTATGAAGAACAAACTATTATACAGGAAGGCCGGAACTGGAACAAATGGTCACAACCAGCTGGTTCTTCCCACTTCATATAGGGATAAAGTGATGGAACTCGGGCATGCGATTCCCTTCAGTGGTCACATGGGGATCAGCGCCACAGGACAGCATATAGCTTGTCATTACTTCTGGCCAGGGATAACGGAGGATATAAAAAGATATGTCAAATCCTGTCCAGAATGTCAAAGGGTAGCTCCAAAGCACTGGACTGCTCCTGCAACTCTAGGGGAAATGCCCATAGTGGGAACACCTTTTGAGAGGGTTGCAGTGGATATTGTGGGACCTCTCACTCGGACCAAGAGGAGGAACAGTTACATCCTTACTCTGGTGGACACTTGTTCTATGTGGGGAAAGGCGGTAGCCCTGCCATCAATTGATTCAAAACATGTAGCAGAGGCACTACTTACAATATTCACCCGATTAGGATTCCCGCATCAAATCTTGACTGATAATGGCTCTCAGTTCAAGGGGAAACTAACGGAAGAAGTTTTTAAGCTATTTCAAGCCAGACACTTTCATTGTAGTCCGTACCATCCGCAAGGGACCGGCCAGGTAGAGAGGTTCAATGGGACTCTCATTTCTATCCTGAGAAAGCTGGCACACGAAAAACCGGATCTGTGGGATCAATTCCTGCCCGCCGCATTGTTTGCGTATCGGGAGGTACCACATAGTTCAACCGGGATGGCTCCCGCAACTCTGCTATTTTGGGAGGCCAATAAAAGGTCCATTAGAAGCGCTATTAAGGACCTGGACAGATGAGAAGGCGGAAGAGACTGTTACCTCATCTTATCAATACGTGAACGAACTGACCACTCGTTTGAAAGCTGGATGGAAACTGGCAAATGATAATTTGAAACAAGCCAGGAAGAAACATGCAGCATATTTTAATAGGAAGGCAAAGGACCGAAAACTAGCTGTGGGAGAGAAGGTGCTTCTTCTACTACCCGGCAGCAAGAATAAATTACAAATTGGATGGCACGGTCCATATACGGTTCTAGAGAAGGTGTCTAGAACAAACTATAAAATTGACAAAAAGGGGAAGGAGAAAGTTTATCATGTAAACCTGTTAAAGAAGTATCTGGACAGACCACTCCAGGAAAGCACCCCCTTACTGACCTTGGCTATCGCAACTCAAATGCAAAAGGAACCACTCACCTCACATGAATACCCATTACATCCGTGTGAAACAGCAGCACAGATAAAAGTCAGTAAGCACCTGACTAAAAACCAGAGGGAGAGAGTTCAACAGGTTCTGGAGGAACATACAGATGTATTAACAGATAAACCAGGACATACAAATTTGCTACAGTATGACATGAAACTGGTAGACTCAAACCCAATCTGTATGAGAGCCTATTCTATTCCGTTCGCGAAGGAGAAGGCATTGAAGGAAGAAATAGATTATTTGTTGAAGGAGGGGATTATTTCACACAGTGAATCATCTTTTAGCTCCAGTGTCGTCTTGTTGAGGAAACCGTCTGGGGAACACCGACTGTGCATAGATTACAGGAAACTGAATGCTGTCACAGAAGGACAAGTGGATCCATTACCAGACACAAAACAGTTATTTGCCAGATTAAACAAGGCAAAATACTTTTCAAAGGTGGATCTTAGTAAAGGCTATTACCAGATTCCAGTGAAGCCTGAAGTGAGACCTTATTTTGCTTTTAGCACATCGGAAGGACATTATGAATTCAACATGCTACCATTCGGACTGAAAAATGCTCCGAGTGTATTTTCAAGGATGATGTGCAAATTGTTGGATCCCCTGAATAACCCATGTATCACGAATTTCATGGATGATATTCTCGTCGCCACAGAGACATTTGAAGAACACATTGACGCTCTAAAAATGTTATTTAATAGGCTTAGGGAGGCGAACTTAACTGCTAGGCCAACAAAATGTTGTATTGGATGCAAAGAGTTGGAATTCTTGGGACACACTGTATATCAGGGTAACATGACCCCTGATCCCAAGAACGTGGAAAAACTGCAGAGAGCACCTTGACCACAAACAAAAAAGGACGTGCGATCATTCGTGTCGTTATGCGGATTTTATCAAAAATATATCAAAGATTTTAACTCTATTTGTGCTCCTCTGACTGATCTGACTCGCAAGGGACTTCCAGATAAAATTATTTGGACTGCGCAAAGTGAATTAGCGTTCCAAGACTTAAAAGAAAAACTCACTAGCAAGCCTATCCTCAAACTGCCTGATTTGACACAGGATTTTGTCGTAAGAACAGATGCAAGTAATGCAGGACTCGGGGCGGCTTTGTTGCAAAGATCATCTTCACCTGATGGAGAACTGAACCCAGTCGCTTATGCAAGCCGCAAATTGAATAAGGCGGAACAAGGATATTCCACAAGCGAAAAAGAATGTTTAGCGTTAATCTGGGCAATAAAGAAGTTTCAAATCTATCTGTATGGTAGGACTTTTGTGGTCCAGACGGATCATCAGCCCCTCGTATTCTTATCTCAGGCTAAGCATGAAAACGCAAGATTGCTGAGGTGGTCTTTATTGCTTCAACCTTATCAGTTTAATATCCAATATATCCCAGGCAAATTGAATGTCGGTGCAGATTTCCTCAGTCGGCACCCCTGTGATCAAAATTAGAGTAGTGGCAGGCGTGAGGAGTAATTTTATCTATGTGTATCACTGGTTTTGGAACTTGCCGTAGGCATGTTTTCAAGCGGGGAGATGTGTGATAAAATTAACCGTGATACAACGTTAAAATATCTCCAAAGATAAAATGTAGGGATAAAAAAAATAATGCGTAAGCTACTAGAAGACATGATCGCCCATGCCGCGGGTCACTAACCGCCATGAAATTAACTTGTTAGACGTGAAGGCAAAACGTTTACCATTGTAGACGGGATGAGAACGAAGGTCAAAAAGAAAAATATGACTGAACACGTGCTGGAAACTAGCAAGGCTAAAAAGACGCAATTGGTGGGGAAAGGAAAAAAATTCACGTCCCCAAGTTGACACAAGGTAAAGAAATCGACAAAAGGGACCTTAGCTATTATACGCAACAGTCATTTCTTGGACGCTTTTGCGATACTTATTCCTTTTATTTGAATTCAGCGGCAAACGCATTACAGAAGATGCTCGAACATATTTCAAAAAGACAACTAACCTTGAAAAGTAACTTTTTCTTAATAATAATGTTAGGAATATAACACCTAGCTGGCCGGATGGCCCATCTTGAGCAGAGAAATAATATGCTTTCATTTATACAGACGGATAGATAATAATGAAGATATTGACAAAAGACTGTGTTGTTCATATCAGCGAACGACTGCATTGAAACAAAAACATGTCACTAATTTTCAAAAAATTGCGGCCTTGAGACTCAAGTGCTAAAATCTAGTTAGAATGAAAGAGAGGGGGCATTAGGGAAAGTTGTGGCTAAAAATAACTCTAGAGGCAGAATTCGTGTAGGAAATGCATGTATAAAAAGGGTGTTTTTGTAAAAAACGCAAGTAGAGACAGACGGACCAACAGACAATAATACATACTTGACTGAGGTATGACTGAATTGACTTTTGGGTAGGGGGTTTGAATTTGAAAAGGGGGAAAGGCGGTGATTGGCCACAGATAAACATATTATCGGCGCTCAGACGCGCATTTTTGCCATTCATCTTAAATTGTCCAGTAGTAGACACAGTAAATAATTCAGTGGTGTATTTCCCAGAAGCTAATTGCAATATTTAGAGGGACGCCATACTAGAGTCAGCAGCTCAGCTGAGTTTTGCTAGCATATAACTGTGTTCTCTATTCATAATTCTGAACTGTGAGTTTTTTTATTTGGCACCAAAGTGGTGTCAAATGCTGTGTGGTAAAATCCAAGTGTGGACCCGTGCAGTATAGTATTTTGGCAGAGCAGCCTTATATTGCCCCCAAGCACGGAGAGGTGGGGCCACCAGATTCCAGCACCAGAACTACTCAGTCAAAGATACGTGAGCGTCTGGCCTGCTGGATATTCACCAACTTAGTTTCTAACTACACCCCAACTATATTCCCATCAACTAGAACCTACCATGTTGGGAAATAAACTTGTATTCCTCCCATCAGTAAATGGACAATGTTTGGTAGGCATAGACTGGGAGTGATGAGGCCACCCCAACAGCACATCCATTAATCGTTCTCCCAGATAAATTACAAATATAAACAGTAGTAATATTAACTAGTCTTGTAAAATTCATATGTACACACCTTTCGTTTATTATGCCATATATTCATGCATTTTATTCATAATTTCAAAACCTTTCATATGTTCTGACCAAAATAAAACCTTGGTTCAGAACAAATAAACTTAAAGAAAATTTAATATCAAAATTTTAAACAGCTTGACTTAGTTCAGTGTGTTATAAATTTTATTAATATTATTAGACTAATTAAATATCTGTGTGTGTGTTTGTATATACTAATACAACACCTTACATTCAGTACCCTAGATTTTTAACGTAGCCACCTTCATTAGAAAAAAAGATATGTGTGAGGTCGTAAGTGGTAGCAAGAAGGGCCTTCTGTAAATTCACAGCTACATTTATCTCAGGAGCCTTCACAGCTGACCTCATGCATCACACTAGGTAATATCACAACCATACATTACCATCAAAACCACTACAATAACACAAGAAGGATCTCAGCTCAGTGCACGAACTCCAAAGCATCAGCGAGGATCCGAATATGTGAATGCAGGAATCACACATTATATAAATTTTTTATGTGATGGGTAGGTTTCCTTATTTGTAAAATTTTGCTAGGGCAGCGGCCATATTGTCTACTCTTTACGATTTCCAACTGCCGAGGGATTTTTAACGTGCGCTACTTTCACACTGCATCTCGTATTTTATCGCCCTTATCCGAGAATTTTAGGTATCAGATCTCACCACCCAGGAGATCAATTGGGACTATGACATCATTAGGAACCACTACTTCTGAACTAAAATTCCCATCAATTGAATTCCTTATACTGGGAGCGAACCCGGTACCTTTAGAATTAGAGACTGACGCCATACCTCATAGCCACTCTGACACCCTAAGAAAAAAAATGCTTGTTATTTACAGGGACACAAATCCATTAAAAACCCCGACGGGGTCCGTGGACCACAGATTAAGAAACCCTGTCTTATATCAAATACTTCCCCGTTTAGTTCCCTGGGGTCTATTGTGTGACATTAAAAGACCTGGCCTACTGCTTCCTCATGCATGTCGTATAAGGTTGCTAAAATGTGGTTGTGCATGGCGCTGGCAACCTGATCATGTAAAACAAATGTCTGCAGGAACCACTGCTGCAAGAGCGTGACTATGCTGTCTACAGGATTCCAGCGAAGGTGCCAGCTTCAGTGGTGGCTCTATGATGATAATATCAAATATTCAAGTTATATGGCATTACAAGTTCATGTTTTTTTGTTATCGTATTTCGTTAGTATCACATATGCTTCTTTTTCGTGGACTTCGACTTTCCCTTTACACGGTTAAATACGCCACGCTAGGTCTTTGCAGATCTTACGGGTAATACCCAGTTTTTTTTTATTTTCCAATTTTTCATACTTAGCTCTCGCCTTTTTTTTAAATCCAGTAATATTTCCATGACGAAGAACTTGTACCAACTACGTTGGCTTTTTTCTTTGTCTTTTGTCCTAGTAAGATCCATCACATGTCTTCAATCTTTTTCTTTTGTGAATATTCATCCACCTTGCCCTAAAGCCAGATCTCTTGCATCGTGGTCACATGACAGTCGATGACTGGATTAACTTGCAACTATGTGACTGTTTCATTCCAATTCTGGGGTTTCTTATTGATGTCTCGCGTTGTTCTCATCAACTTCTTTTTTTCCCCGTTTTCTCATACTATCTCCAACAAACAATCTATCAACAAATATCAGCGTCTCGAGGAGCACAGGTCCTGAATAAATACATGACAAAGTCCTCATGTACTGTGCCATCAGATCACGGTCTTTCCATGTTTACTTTATCCCATACATGTCTGTTTCCTCTTTTCTTGTCTGCTAAAGTTTTGTTCAATTCAATACCCAAGGAGCACAGGCCTTCAAGAAACACATGCCAAGTCCCCCCCTGCCAAGTCCCCCCCTGCCAAGTCCCCCCTGCCAAGTCCCCCCTGCCAAGTCCCCCCTGCCATGTGTCATCAGCTCAAGTTATTTCTACATCTTCGTCATCACTTTCACTTATGTCTCCAGCTCTCTACTCCATGTTGTTGACCTCTACCTTTGCCTCTTTGACCCCGAGGATTCCAGAACAAGGAATGCATTGTAATGCTATCCATAAGTGTCCTCAGAGTGTATCCTGCCCATCGCCAGCGTATGCTCTTCTCATCTCGTTATCCACTAGCACCTTTCTGGTTCTTGTCATCAGGTGGTTGAAGTAACAAGAAGAGACATGGTCCGCAACCAGACGATACGTCAAGGCCTAAAATCCCACCCCCTGCAGACCCAAGTAGAACAGTCCCAACTAAGATGGTTTGGCCATGTCTGCAGAATGGGAGAAGATCAGCTACCACGACAAGCATGGGAAACTAAGAGCCAGGGATCCAGACCTCCAGGACGACCTAGAGTCCGCTGGGAGGACAACATTAGACAATCTTTGAAGGACCGAGGACTAGAATGGAACCAGGCCAGGAGGAAGACAGCCGATAGGATAGTATGGCGCTCTCTCTTCC
The DNA here is from genome assembly GCA_024509875.1 of Oreohelix idahoensis. Taxonomy (NCBI): domain Eukaryota; kingdom Metazoa; phylum Mollusca; class Gastropoda; order Stylommatophora; family Oreohelicidae; genus Oreohelix; species Oreohelix idahoensis. The sequence goes on from JAMPIV010010241.1 coordinate 169,521, forward strand.
AAACCTCTACACCTCACGGTAGAAGGGGAACGACTAAGTAAGTACGTCATCAGTTCCACGTTAGTGACTTTGTCATACAACATCAATCCTTCTGTTGTACGCAAGCATTCATTTATGAAAGTCTTTAGCTGTTTGGTTGTTGTTTTCTGTGTGTTTTTTTATTGTGTTTTGTGTTTGTTTGTTGTTGTCTCCCCCTATTTCTTGTACACCGAGGATCCCGGAAGTGGGACTGCCAATGCAGTCAGCTAGTTTTCTGAATGTGCGTCCTATCCATTGCCAGCGTTGTCGTCTCATCTTCTGTTCTACTGGCATTATCATTTTCCTTCGCTCTACATAAGGTGAGCGTCCGATTGCCAGAGTAGTTAGAGCACTGGTCTCTCGCGGTATAGCTGCCGGGTTCGGATTCACGGTGTCGACATGCTCCAGTCTACCCACCTGTAAATGGTGTACCTGACTTTGCTATTGAGTTACGGAAGGAAAAGGCATAAAGGAAGGGAACTGGTCACCACACCTCTCGGTCCTGGACCTAGTATAGTGAAGTCTCTAACACTTCACTCCCCTACGGCAATATCTGCTATGGGACAACGTTTACCTTTTTTTAACCTTCTTAAGTTGCATGGAGACACCACCTCAGCTGGTCTCCTTGCAAGAAGCCTGCACCAAATAGCCACATTCTCTTGCAACAGTGGACTCTGTAGCAATTTGTTTTACATGCTGACGTTGCATGCCCAATACACATCCTCATATTAGTCGCTATTGTACGACATGCCTCAGGTTGCAATACATTTTTTTTTTGGTCTTTTCGGAAGCCACCGGGAATTATACATGGCGACTCCTTGTTAATGATCAAGCTGTATTCTCAGTCACGCCCCTGAATATCTTCGTCTCTACAACTGAATAAACTCAAGCAACGCTTCTGATGAAATAGTTTGTACAGTTTGTGAGGATAAATCTCCGCACTTTTGACTAAACTCGGATCATGCGAGCATCACCAGCAAACAAACGCCGAACAGCGGCCGTCACGTAATGATAACTACTCGGACAAAGATGAATCCAAGAAGTCAGACCATAAACGTTACTCTGAATCGAAACCACAACTAAGGTTTTATGCAACTCTTCAAAGCTTAAGCATGAGAAAAAAACGAAAATAGTATAGCCAAAGAAACGTACCAGATAGAATATGAAAACATCAAAAAATGTCATCCAGTAAACAAACTATACTTTCAGATGCGTATAATTCAGAAGACTCTAAAACTGTGTTCAGTACTAACACACTCGGGTCGCCACTTCCGTTTCAGAAATACATGTGTTTAGCAAAGTAGAACTCAATGAAATCATGGGGTCATAAATTTTAATGAGGACGAGGAAAAAAGCATACAACATTAGCCCGGGAGTAAAATCATATTCTAAACGGTGTAACTGTAAAGACCACAGATCATATACAAGCACACTTTTCAATAACTGCTTCAACAACACATATTTGATGATGTCATGCAGTTTGAGGCAAATCATCTAATAATGAAAAAGGAAATCAGTGTGCAAAGTTGAAAAACTTTTTTTTTTTTTTTTTTGCGATTTTGGCTACGGTTAAAATCATATTAACAAGTAAATTAACAACCATTTCCAATAACAAATCAATCTTTTAGACACATTTCTTACTTCATTATGAACGTTAATATGTGTGTATACATATATATATATTTCTTGTTGTTGCTATTGTTGCTGTTTAACTAAGGCTGCTGAGCTTCTTGCTCTTTCACAGCCAACACTGCGTTGGAGGCTCCTTGGTAGTAACTTTACTGTAGATCTAGGCTTTTCCTATGGCTTTTCTGCCCTTCCAAAACGTGTTGAGTTGAAGTAATGAACTCCGCTTTCTCCAGCTTGGCTTGCATTTAAACATCATCACATCTGGTCCCAAGCTAGGAGTAAGAAGCTCGTGGCTTACTGTGCAGTCACCGCCATTTAAGGGGCCTCTCCAACCATGCAGAGCTAACATTCTGGGCTCTCGTTCTGGGCTCTCCCAAGGAATAGTCACGTTCTACACAGAACCACTAATCAGCTCCCCCTACCTATCTTTAGGTTGATAGTGAGATCCTCCTACATTCAGCCAAACAAGTAAACTGCAGAGTTACGTCAGAGGCTTAAGTGACTCCCCCAAGCTTAGTGTGCAATCTGGGTTCTCAATAAGTTTCACCACAGGGGGAATCTCTGGAAGTATGTTGAGAGAGTAATGAGAGAGTAATTAGCCTCACAGACAGAGGCTCATTTCCGCGTATGCATATTATAGCATTGTGCTTAGCCGGTAGTTATAAAAGGATGACTCCAACTCAAAATTTGCAAATTTCTTCTTCGTCGATTAGCAAAGTGGTTAGTATGCTTGCTTCTCGACGCAAAGCTATCGCGGTCGATACCTGGCAGCGCCACGCTGCAGTCTACGCAGCTGAAAATGGGTACCTGACTCTGATTTTGAGTTAAAGAAAGCAAAAGCAGTGAGGAAGTAAACTGGTCACTCCTCATAAAATCTAATACCTAGTAAGTCTCTAACGCTTCATTCCCCTACAGCAGTATCTGCAATGGGGCTATATCTTTACATATTTTTACTCCTGACGGAACCCTGAACACCACACGAGGTATTACGAACTATACAAACGGCTTATTTATTTAACATCAAAACCAAAACAGACATGGATAGGTTTGTAACTACGAAAAGTTAAGTGATATCAGTCACACAAAGAAATATACAGCAAATAAACAACGATGTAAGATTAAAAGACGTGAATGGCAGTAAAGAATAAACATGAAAGAAGATGTGAAATGGAACTGGGAGCAAGTTCCTAAAAAAAAAAAAAAAAAACCTGTATAACAGGTAACAATGATGTCTTTCACGCAAAGAAATTGTTCGCCGCCGAGATGTGGAATGTTCCAAATCAGGCCAATCAGATGTAAAAGTATACATTGTGACATCAAGAAATGTTGCAAAAATGCGCATTTGCGTAATGATTACTGTACGGTATATTTAGGTAATTTTAACTTACCAAGCACGTATACCAATCAAAACAATGACAAGATAAGACTTAAAACCAACACCTTACACTTTCAATGTGTGCAGTCCCGGTAGAAGACTGGGCAGCTGGAATAAGTAAATAGAGTGTGATTTGACTAATTACATAACAATTACATATCATCTCTCTATCCACAACATTTATGTGTGTCTAAATGCACGGTTATCTTTAAAATGTGTGTGTCCTGAATATATACTTTTAGTCAGGGGTCAACAACCGGTCTCGGCGAAAGCTAAAATCACAATAAACTGGCCTTGTCTCAAGATGAGAGGAAGGCTCGTATCCTTTGGCTATCAACTAATGCGTGGATTTAAAAAAAATCCATCTTAATTTCTGCTAGCGATTATTGTTTGCAGTTTTAAAACATAAGTGCACTGACTTTATTCACTATCCCCAGCGCGCCTACTGGATACTCGCTCGCCAGCAAAAATTCTCGTCAATTGGATAGATTTGGATCAGTGGGTGCAAGTATTTATGCACTCGTTTTAATCTCCTCCATCTGCTAGTGTGGCCTCCAGCGAACGGAAATTGTGAATTCATAGGATTTATTATGACATTGTCACAGAGAGCTTATCTCCATAGTCTGGAAATTTCAACCTTGGTGGAACAGTGTAGTGGTTTTTCTTGTAGCAGAGAAAGTAACTTATTTACCAGGATTATTAATATAACGAGCGGCAGTTTCTTCGCGAAACTGTGGTCCTAACCCCTTTAGTTAGTTTTTCTTGGGAGTGAGAAAGTGTACGGGTTTTGGTAGTTTGGAGTGAGACGTTTGGCCTGACAGATCGAGTTATGTTTTGTGTTATTTTCTGTGGTTGTAATATTAATAGATTCACTAGCCCTTCAGAGTTAGTAAAGGCATTACTTATTTTTTTGGTTCAATGTTGTAGTTTCTTTAATAAATATATTTATGTGTACTAAGCGGTCAGAATTCACTCTATTCTTACTGTCACTTAAGGTTTGCTGTTGTAGTCCTTACTGTAGTAGATTATTCTATTTAGCATTGGAGTACGGACGAGGGTATGACATCTTAAACAGAGTCCAAGTAATGCTGTGAAGTAGACATAAGATACTTGATTATATCTCTCTTTTCTCCAGAAGTTATACATCTCTCCATATTTTCATTAGTGACTTTAATTCTTTCTATTTTCACATTATCATTCCTATTCTGTCTAAACTCGGACATTTTCTATTTCCATACTCACGACACTGAGCGTCCTGTTGAATGACCTGTTGGCGGTCTTGCTGAATGTATGTTGAACGTCCTACTTAATGTCCTGCTGAATATCATGTTGTGTATGCATCTGAATGTCCTATTGAATGTCCCGTGGAATGTACTGTTTAACGTCCTCCTAAACGTCCTGAATGTCCTGCTGAAAAAATGTAGGAAGGAGAAGTAAAGTAAAAGAGTACTAAAAGAGTTTACAGCTACAATAGACTTGGCGGGGTTAAAGGTCAACTTAACTGTAGTCCCACAACAGATACTGCCCCATAAGTAGCAAAATGTTAGAGACTTCACTTTACTAGGTCCAGTATCGAGAGGTGGGGGGACCAGTTCCCCTTCCTTGCTGCATTTTTCTTCCCTAACTCAAGAGCAAAGTCAGGTACCCATTTACTGTTGGGTAGACTGGAGCGGAGCCTTCTTTAGCCTAAACAACATCTGGAAGTCCTCCCAATACAGCACAAGTACAAAATTAAGATTATATCAGAGCTGTGTGCTTTCTGTGCTTCTCTATGGTGCGGAATGCTGGAGAGTTACAGAGAAGGAAATGTCGAAATTGTCCTCTTTTCACACAACATGCCTAAGAAAAATTCACCGAATCTTTTGGCCAAATACCATCACTAACCAAGATCTGCTTACTCGTAGCAAGCAAGAGGACATGCACACCATTATAGCTGGCAGACGCTGGAGCTGGGTTGGTCATGTCCTCAGAAAAGACCCCGATGCCATCACAAGAACAGCTATGCTTTGGACCCCTGAAGGAAAACGAAAGAGAGGCCGACCAAAAACAACCTGACGGAGGACTGTGGAGGCTGAGATGCAAAGAATGAACCAGAGTTGGGGCACTGTACGAAGGACGGCCACCGACCGAGCAAAGTGGAATCAATTTGTTGTTGCCCTACAAGACGCCACTAGGCGTGATGGCCACTGACTGCTTTGACGGTCGGCGGCTATGGATCAAAGAAGAAGAAGAAGAAGACTGGAGCGGGCCGACACCGTGAATCGAGCCCGGCAGCTTTGACGCGTGAGACCAGTGCTCTAACCACTCTGTCAGTCGGACGCACAATGTTGAATGCATTACAACAAAATAAGGCCCAGAACTTCAAGTAAAATATTTTGAGAGCAGGAAAGTCAGCACATCCCAAACCAAATATATTGCTGTATACGCTTACCAAATATTCTTGATTGTGCACATGACAAGGAGATGACAGTCGGTATGTATATACACGGAACTCATCTCATCTCATAATCGGAACCTCTTCTACCCGGTAAAATAGAGTGTAGAGGTGACCCAAAGAGCACAACGCTCCTGGGCAAAACATGTAATCAAATTGTTTGACAAACAGGTGATTAGCCCATTGTGTATATGCACAGAACATGCACCGAAATCATTAGGAAATCTGTAGGACAAACAGACATTCTGCTACACTCCTTATCGTCACTCCAGATTATAATGATCGAGCTGACAATGCCAATTCATTTCAAGCTAGGTAAGCAGCACTCATTCAAATTGGCCAGGTATGATGATCTTGTCATGGACTTGAGACATGCAAGGTCGCAATGCGAGTTATAGCTGTAGAAGTAGGCACAAGAGGTCTAGTGGGTGCCTCCTTGTATGATCTACTGAAACAATCATGTATGAAAGGGTGGTCAGAACATGGGCACTTAAGAGGTTCAGCTAAGCTGCAGAAAAAGCATCTTGCTGGGTGTGCAGCAACCGCAACTGACTATGGAATTCGGGACATTAAGCCATACATTAAAAAAATTTTCACTTTCACAATTGTCTCAAGCGGACAGCGTGGATTATATTAGAGGAGTGAAACTGGAAGTCATAACCAAGGCAGAGTAGGATCATGTTTCAGCTCAGGCAGGAAAAAGTAACATGAGGCTGACACTTGACTTAGGAGTCATTTCCCAAGCGCCCCCCCCACCCCTTCTTTTAAAAGTGTATAGGACCTAAAAGGGATGGAACACTTGTTTGACGGGGGATAATATCTGATGATCAGATTGCCTATTGTAACGATTTCAATAGAGTTTCCTACAATAGAGAACGTAAATCACTTGACATGAACATGCTATTTCCAAAGGTGGCAAACTTATGAGGAACAGAAACAGCGCATATGGCCATCACCAGTACCATTCCTGGAAAAAACTCTACGGATATACCAACAGCCTCAGGCTGACCACTGCTTTCTTTGAACATATTCTGAAAGTGAACGAAGAAGATATTGCACACCAGCAAAACTGAAACACACCAGTCTGCACCAAGAGGCAAGATGGATTGTCTCATAATCCGAGAGGTCACATTTTGGCTGGTAACAAAAACAAGAATCTAGAGGCTTTCATTGCATTCCGCAGACGTGAAGTAGCCACAACACCCCAGTGTTATTTGTTTCAATAAACAAAGAAACGACATTTTTTTTTTTTTTTTGGTTGTATTCGGCTACAACTGTAATATAAAGTTGTGGGACCGTATTTCTTCAAAGCGCTAGTGCTCTTGTGTCTTGATAAAGTCTCGGCATGACAGGATAAAGGTTTCAATCCTTGTTTACGGCCCAGACTGTATTAATCGTTCGTCCGTATGTGATTTTCTTCCCTTTTTGTTACCGATTCTTCAGTATGATGTATTATTATTTTTTAAACTTCGCAATCCATCATTCGGGGGAATGAATAGTTAGTTTATACATATCAGCCGAAATGTGTTGGGATTTACACATGTGAGCCGAGTAAATTGTCGATTAACCGAATATCAATCACTCGAAACAATCATTTATTTGAATCTATTTGTTTTTCCTAACAAAACACATGTCAACGAACTAGTTACATCGGGATATTTGAGCTCAATTTAGACGTGAGTTAGATATTTAACATGAGTTAGACCTAAGGGAGTTTGAAGTTTCAAATGCTCCTGAAAGCCATGAGTTAGATTGAGAGATGAGTTATGATTGAGAGAGATGAACTATTAGCACCAGTTAGAGCTTTGAAGTTTTTGCAAAAATGAGAGATGGGTTAGATTGAGAGAGAGAGAGAGCAAATCTACTGCGGTAGCTCAAGAAGTGATGAGTTAGTGCACAGGCTTTCAACTAGCTCCAGGACCGAAAGTGGTGCAGAGAGGGCTTGCTAAATAGTTGAAGAAAATTATTCCTCATTTGAGGTGACGATTTTTTAGGCCCGCAAACGATGAAAGGAAAATACATGATGGCTCCGGGGTCCGACCCAGCCGCTGTGTATATGGCAAATTGGGTACCAGAGCACCACTCAGAAGTTGGGAAGGTTAAGTTTCAGGCGGCCGTATAGGAAGGCCTGTGAAAACTTAGAACCCATTGGTCACGTAGGACAGCTGGTTTTCTTGACCGGACAGAATTTAATAAGGCAGCCTACTGGAGAAACCAGATGGGGGACCAATGAGAAACAATGACATTGCACATGAGCGGAACATCACCCCTAGTGTGCCGATGGTCAAGAAAATATGAGCCTAACACCATATTCCCAATATGCCTCAAGTGGGCGTTTAGCGGGATCCTTTAGCTTTTTTTTTAGATTGAGAGAGAGAGAGAAAGAAAGAGAGACAGAGAGAGACAGACAGAATGCTAGAGTACTTGTCTGTTAGAGAGAGAGAGAGAGAGAGAGAGAGAGAGAGAGAGAGAGAGAGTAGAAACGAACAACATATATTTTCAAAGGGTTGAGAATTGAGGTACGCAGACCCGTCTTACATTCTGCCCTCCCGTTCTCTCCTCTGTTGCACTGACTTCATTTGTTCTCACATTTATTTTAAAGTAATAATCTCAAGAAACCCAAAAGAAACCCCTTGGAATGACAAGGTTACCAATGTGAAACTGATGACAAGAACCAGACAAGTGCCAGTGGAACAAGAGATGAGAAGAAAACAATGGCGATGGAAAGGACACACACTGAGGAAACCTGTTGATAGCATTACAAAGCAGTCCTTGTTCTGGTAGACCAAGAAGCACATGGAGAAGAGAGCTGGAAACAGAGGTGAAAATTATGAGAAGAACGTGGAAAGAACTTCAGATGATGGCACGTGACAGGAGGACCTGGCATGTGTTTGTTGAAGGCCTATGCTCCTTTGGGAGTGGAGGGTTATGAATGATGAAGAAACCCAAAGTTGAACAATAAAGAGTTAAAAAGGTAGCCACCCCCCCCCCCCCCCACATAGATGATACTGTTGAAGTGTTAGAGACTTCACTATACTAGGTCGAACCTCGAGAGGTGGAGTGGCCTGTTCCCTTCCTCGCTGCCTTTTCCTTCCCTAACTCAAGTGCAAAGTCAAGTACCTATTAACAGCTGGGTAGACTGAAGCGTGTCGATACGGTGAATCGAACCCAGCACCTTTGCCGCGGCGAGAGACCAGCGCTCTAACCACTCTATCAAGTGGAAGCTCAAAATGTAGAGTAATATCATTAACGAATAAAGTAACCCGCCAAAACACGGCGCGGGGGTGGGGGCGGGAAAAGGAAGGGGATAGTTACAGTGTGCACATTCTACTGCATGTCCTGACGAAGGTACTATTTCTTCTGTGGTTACTTCATTCATGTCCATTTCCTTCAGGAGTTAATCAATAACATACAAACTCTATGATATGCAGTGATGCTTCTCTGGCTAAATTTATAAATATGTAAGACATAGGTGCTTATTCATATTTACCCTAATGAGCTCTGCGTGGTATAACAGGTAAAAAAAAACAAATACAGAAATGTTGCCAGAATAACAGGCATAAAAGTTCCTGAAACAAATGCTATTACCAGATGAGAAATGATGCGGGTTGTTTCAGTCAGAGTGCAATTTAGTTCCCACGCCGCCGTGAAACATTGCAAGTTTACTGGGAAAAGATGCGACAGGACGGTACCCCTACAAGCATTTCTCTTAAAAGGGGATTTACGTACTTTGTCTGATTTGCCAGAAAGAAAGAGGATTTTGTGATGAACATTATTACAGATATAAAATGAAAATGTTTTATTAATTCATTTCTGTAAGATTGACCCCCAGATGTTGAGGTTTCTTCTTCTTCTTCCTACACTCTCAGACGTCAACTTGAATATGTTCAAAGAAAGCAGCGGTCAGCTTGAGGCTATTTCTATCTCCATAGAGTTTTTCCAGGAATGGCACTGGTAATGGACACATGTGTTGTATCTGTTGCTCATATGCTGGGCATCTTTAAAAGAGATGTTGAGGTTTCAGTTTCAGCCTTTGTCAGGTATATTGCTAGTGAGCGTGCGATTGGCTAAGCGGTTAGAGCACTTTCCTTTCGCTGTACAGTTACCGGGTTCCATGATCGAAACCTGGCAGTGTCACGCCTGTAAATTGGTACCCGACTCTGCTCTTAAGTCAGAGAAGACAAAGGCAGCGAAAAAAAGAACTGGTCACCACAACCTCATAAAACATCTGGACCTAGTATGGTGAAGTCTTTAACATTTCACTACCCTGCGGCAGTTTCTGATATTGACTACCTTTTCCATTACGTTTTTTACATTGCTATTATTGTTAGGACACGAATATTTATTTGTCCATTTATCTACTGCTTAACCCCTGAAGCTTGTCCGGGAGTGTTGATTATTACTTTCAGATTAAGAGAACGTGTTGTAAACTGTGTGCTGTCAAAGTGAGCTTCTATAATGCCATATCTGTAACAAATTCCACCCATGATGTCATGAGCGTTACCTACTCCTGATCTCTTCCATACTGAGGTTATATTCCAAACGCTGCTCGTTCTCTGAACCCATCTTCGTAATTCTGTTTTGAATATACGCTTTCGCTGGTCCTGCTCCTATGGTGTCTTACATGTCTTTGTGTCTCAGCACACTGAATACTTTATCTACATTTATTACCATCGTCATCACCAGTGTTCACACTCAGACAGCTGAGTGAAAAGGCCCTTGAGTATAAGAGTGAGATCCATCTTTGTTTCATAGATCTGGAAAAGGCGTTTGACAGGGTCCCTTGGAGCAAACTTTGGGACTGTTTGGCAAGGAAGAATATTCCAGCACCTCTGATTCATGCTATACAGAGCTTCTACAAGTCTTGCAGAAATTATGTGAGGACAGCAAACCATAAGTCAGAAGAGTTCAGGACCATCACTGGTGTAAGACAAGGTGATATCCTATCACCTTACCTCTTCATACTCCTTATGGACGATGTCATCAAGGCATGTAAGGAGAGAACAAGAAAGTATTCAGTGGGGTACTGGAAGATGAGAGGTCTATATTTCAGAGCTGGCATTTGCTGATGATGTTGCCCTGATTGCTAAATCAGAGGCACATCTCCAATCCAACCTGCAAGTCTGGAAGGAAGAGCTGGAGAAGAGAGGGATGGTCATAAGCAGCTCTAAAACAAAATCCATGGTGATATCACGAGAAGAAAGAAGACATCAGATTAAGTTGGGAGAACAGGTCCTGGAGCAGGTCGACCACTTTAAATACCTCGGAGCTATTATAGACCGAAAGGGAGGCATCAAAGAAGAGTTGGCCACTCGAAAAGCAGCAGCTGGGAGACTTTTTTCAGGCCATAAATCGAGGATTCCTCAGCAAGAGAGAGGTTGGTAAGAAAACGAAGATGGCTGTATACCGCTCCACCTATGTCCCAGTCTTGACATATGGATGCGAGTCATGGGCAATGACTACAACCCATAAAAGCCAGATCCAAACCTCAGAAATGAGGTATCTGAGGAAGGTGGTTGAAGTAACAAGAAGAGACATGGTACGCAACCAGACGATACGTCAAGGCCTAAAATGCCACCCCCTACAGACCCAAGTAGAACAGTCCCAACTAAGATGGTTTGGCCATGTCTGCAGAATGGGAGAAGATCGGCTACCACGACAAGCATGGGAAACAAAGAGCCAAGGATCCAGACCCCGAGGACGACCCAGAGTCCGCTGGGAGGACAACATTAGACAATCTTTGAAGGACCGAGGACTAGAATGGAACCAGGCCAGGAGGAAGACAGCCGATAGAATAGTCTGGCGCTCTCTCTTCAAAACCTCTACACCTCACGGTAGAAGGGGAACGACTAAGTAAGTAAGTATCACCAGTGTCGGCGTCTGTGGCCTAATGGATATGAACGCAGTTTCATAATCCAGATATACCAGGTTCGAAACCTGCTGCAGGCGGTTTGGTAGCAGATCGCTTTGTGTGGATTTTTAACAATGGTATAAGCGCCGTACCGTTCAGAAAGCAATGGCAAACTACTGAATGAAAAAAATTGCCTAGAGAAATCACAAACAGCCAATAAAAGCTGGGGTTGATTGCCACGTCCTGTAAAGGATAAGCAACTAACTTTAACATCACCAGTATCACCACCACCAGCATCATCATCAATATTCTTGTTGCTTCTCATGGAGCATGGAACCACCACTGTATCTGCCCCCCCCCCCCCCCTACAGGAAATTCCTGCATCAAAGCACCCATGTGCACTTGTAGCGGTGGATTATGTAGCAATTTGTTTGACATAATGAAAATGCCAGCCCTCAGCACAAGCTCATGTTAGTGGCTTGTATTGATATACCTGAGGGAGAAGTTGTTCTAATTTTTCTTTATCTCACTAGACACTCCCAGGACTCGTCAGTTTGTTCACAGTCTATTCCCAGATGTATTCACAAAGTCTGGCACACAAAAATATTACTGGGAACATCGTTCTGCTTCCTTAAAACATTTGTTGAACATTTTCTGGAATGGTCGTTCCTACTGCAACATTGTCAGATCTACGATATATCAACAATTTAAACAACACACCACTTTGGTGGATTAACTGGTGACTACCAAAGTCGTGTATTGCACCAAAGCTAAAGGTATATATGGTCGTCATTACAAGTAACGATTTCTCCTAGTTTGGCTCTTGAATTTTATAAAATGGCGTCCACCACCTCGTGGTGTTATTCTTTAAGCATTTCACGAATTCTTCGATTTAGGAAAAACATAAATTCGTCAAAAATACACTGGATTGTTCTGTCTGCTTAATTATCACGTGTCAAGATTTACTGTACCTTCGATGTTCATTAGAAAACACGAATGTCCAATGGATTGTCTTTTGAATATTCACGCTTGTTCTTTGCTCTTCCTGTGTGCTCGTCTCTATTCTGTTACTACAGGAAAATGGGTTTCGTGGTTTAAACCCATGTTGACACTTATTGAGTACGTCACGCGACCTAAGCACCAACGGGAAAGAGAAAGAGCTTATGTCGTTCATCCGTTATTTATAGGTCTGCCGTGACCTTATTGTTCTCAAATTCGCTTTCTATTTTTTTTTTAACCAGCGGCACTTGGGCTTTCAGCCCTTCGGCCCAATGACATGTCATTGGGAGGCTCGGGAGCCTGTGGACTTTCCTTCCAACCTGGTCAGGAGCTTCCCTCCTTTCCATCCACAGAGGATTTATCTCAGAAGCCGTTCAGGCTATTCAGTCAAAATCCTGGTCGATGACACTTCTTCAAATGCCCACGCCCGGGCTTTAACCTTGAACGCATGATCGCCAGCGCAATGTGGTAACCATTACACCAGGGCGGCACCCATTCGCTTTCTATCTGCTCTCTATTCTGTAATCCAACGAACCACCAAGATTCCTTCTGTAATACTCACACTTATCCTTTTTGCCTTAACATATAACGCGGTTATGTCCCATGCACTGATCGCTGTGACCAGTGACCGCCAAGTGGTCAATTTGCTGACGAGATATTTCAACTCTACAATTTGTTTTTTAGGTTAGTTTTAGCAAGGTCAACTCTTTTCTTCTCTCTCTCCATCTGTTTCTCTCTCTCTCTCTCTCTCTCTCTCTCTCTCTCTCTCTCTCTCTCGTTGCGTTATATTTATTATTAATATTTATGTTGTCTCTGTTTTGATCTTCGTGTCATGTGCTTGCTTGCCAGATACACGTGGATGAAGAGGGAAAGTGTTGGGTCGCAGATTAAGAATGCACATAAATTGATAATCTCACAGGCTTTGCATTATAATTCTGCAACAAAAAAGCTGTACAGGAATGCCTTAAAAAAATCACATATAAAAACTTCGATTAACAGTTCAAATGAAGCAAACACAAAAAAGAAAGATGGGAATGAACTGCGCATGCGCTGGCTCATAGAAACAGATTCCCTAGAATTATTACCTTAAACACCTTTGAAGCTTGAACTCTTGGAAGGGCCCCTTCTATTTAAAAAAAAAATATTGGGGCATGGGAAAGATTTATAGAGAAAACTGGACTTGGGGACCCTGAATCTCAAGCTTCACAGTAGATCTGCCTCTGATTACAAATGAAAACATAGACTTAACTTACTGCTTTACACAACAGAAGAATGTATTCTCCACTAAAAGAACAAGATATTAAAAATACAAATTAATGTTTTTTCCACCAAGCCTTCATCATCTGCTAAACTCTCTAACGCCATCAAGCTACGCGCCTTTCGTGAAAAATAATTTTGTCGATAATATATTTTTTTTCTTATTTCTACTTCGTTAATCACACAATTTTTCGTGACTCGTGACGTTAATGCAGAAGACCCATGCGTACATGTCAGACTTCATACATGATGGAAATCAAAAACAAATTAATCAACATTGCGATGGCTTCAAGCGAGTTCAAGCAAATTGTTTATCCTGCATTGCTGATCTGAGCTTACGATTCGTTAGATTTCTGTAGGTTTCGCATGTTAATATTTTGAGACGGCCCCTGTTGTTATGTATTCTAGAAATGGCAAAGTATGAGTGGATAGCTGCGACGGAGGCCGATTTGGTCATTAGGTACTGTGGCTGAGTTTTGATTAATTTGTTTGGATATATTGATTTTAAATTGATTTTTGAGTGATTGAGCATGTGTGGTTATGAGTGTCTATGAGTTGAGATTGTTAATTATTAATAACTAGGTGGGTTCACTGAATGAGTTAGTATACGTTGAGTCAATACATGATAGAATGGTTGAGTAGTGAATGTATGTGTGACTTAGTGGTTTTTATGAGTGGATGAATGGCCGTAAAAGTAATTTAATGAGAGAGTAAGTGTACAGTAAACGACCACATTATAACGATTAAGTGAGTGGGTGAGTGAGTGAAGGCAAGTGAGAATAAACAAAAAAATTAAAGAGTCAACGAGTGAATTTCTTCTTCTTCGTTCGTCCTGAAAAGGACGGTGGTTGCGTTGTGTCTGTTTGCGCCTAAGCTGTGATATCTGCACCTTTCGGTCGACACATCCGACTTCTGCACGGCATTTTTTAAGGACCGGGTTTGCCTTCCCATTTCGATCCATGCTCGCTCAGCCAGCCTGCACTGCTGCAGACTGTTTCCAGGACCACCACGTGAAGGTGGAGCACGGTCTTGACCAGCTCTGGTTCGCTGGTCCTGACGCAGGCAGTCAAGCTATGAGTCGCTGACTGCATTCACTATTGCTGCATCTTGGGGTCCCTAACGAGTGAATAAGTGAGCAAGCGTATCATTGAGAGAGAAATTGAGTTAGAGAACGTTTGGTTGATCTGTGAATTATAGAAGGAATCAGTGAGTGGTCAGTGAGTGGGGCCTGGAATGAGTGAATGGGCGAGTGACTGAGTGAATGGGCGAGTGATCGAGCAAGTTAATAAGTGAGGGTCCTACACTGACAAATGACAACACCATCGTCTCAACGTACATCTCTACAAGCACCACTACTGTCAGTGAAATGTACAACCGAACTACAAAACAAAATATGCAACCACAACTACAAACAGTAAAATATACAAGTACAACTACATTCAATAAAATATACAAGCACAACTACAAACAATAAAATATACAAGCACAACTACAAACAATAAAATATACAAGCACAACTACAAACAATAAAATATACAAGCACAACTACAAACAATAAAATATACAAGCACAACTACAAACAATAAAATATACAAGCACAACTACAAACAATAACATATACAAGTACAACTACAAAAAGTAAATATACTAGCACAGATACAAACAGTAAAATATACAAGCACAACTACAAACAGTAAAATATACAAGTACAACTACAAGCAATAAAATATACAAACACAACCACTTACAGTAAAATATACCAGCAAAACTACAAGCTATTAAATATACAAGCACAACTACAAATAATAAAATATACAAGCACAACTACAGACAGTAAAATATACAAGCACAACTACAAACAATAAAATATTCAATGACTACTACAAACAGTAAAATATACAAGCACTACTACAAACAGTAAAATATACAAGCACAACTACAAAAAGTAAAATGCACAAACACAACTACAGACAGTAAAATGTACTAGCATAATTACTGGCAGTAAAATGTCATTGGAGGAACACACCTGAGACGTGACGAAGAAAATAATTGTTGAATGCTGGGAATTAAAAGGATCATTCGTTCAAGTGATGCCCTGGTCACATCGTATTAACGATTATCGTGTCTGGATCGAGTTGACCTACTATTGATTGCGAGTTGCGGAATGGAATACTGCGATTTTTGTGCAGTATAATTAAACAGTAGTTTCAGAACATAATTATGTGAAATCGAATGTCAGAAACAGGGAATGTTCATTCTCTTCGTCTTTTTCAGGTATCGTATCTGGTGACGTCGGTCATCATTTTCTTTCAAAACTTCATGTCTGTTTTTTTTACTTTTTCCATGCCATGATGTAAACCTGCCCAGTATTTTCTGTCGTCCTCTGTCTGTCTGTCCTTCTATCTATCCTGCTGTTACTACTTATTCCAACTTTCTCCTTCTCATTACATGCCCAAAGAAAATGAATTGCTTTCTTCTTCTGTGGGTGATAAGCTTTCTTTGTGCGCTACCTTCTGTCAGGACATCCTAATTACTTTAAGCTGTCCATGGTGTTCTTGGAGGCTGCGATAGGGCAGTGTTTAGTGCACTGGCTTCCTAGCTCGGTGCTGCATGGTTCGATCCTTAGGTGAGGTGGGATTTTTTTAGACCGTAAACGACCCCGGGGTCGACACAGCTTCATGAATCTGGTACCACAGCAACTCTGAGAAGGTTAACGGGGTCGGCTTGATGCTGACCACATCACCCCTAGTGTACTGATGGTCAAGAAAATATGGGCCTAACACCATATTCCCGATATGCCTCAATGGACCTTTACCTTACCTTTATGGTATTCTTAACGTTCTTCCATAGAACCACATCTCTGTAGCCTCCAGTACATTTCCTGTCTTAACTACTTGCACTTGACTCACTTCCGTATGGCAGCTGTGGTTCTATTTAACACTAAAGAACTCACTTCCACTGACAGAAATCTGTTGGGTAAAACATGTTCCATTGTGTGGAACGCTGATTTAGCCTGCCCTACTAGTGTGCCGATGATCAAGAAAATATGGGCCTAACACCATATTCCCAATATGCCTCAATGGGCGTGTAACAGGATCCTTTACCTTTACCTTTTACTCTACACTTCACCTCTGACACGCATCTTTCATCTGATGTTACTGATGTGCCTAGGTATTTGAATCTGTGTGATCGAGCTTTATATTGTATTATGTATACTCATTGTGGAATATATTACACTGGTATACACACATTTTGGTGCCTTAAATTTTATAGCTGTTCTTGGGTAATTTTGGGTTGCTGATTCCAAAAATGTAATCAGATTTTTTCTATCAGCTCTAGTTTTTGAGATAACTAAGAATGACCATATTAGTAGGGCAATTGTTATGTACAATCCTAGAGTTAGGTGCTATCAGTGGCATTTTGACTTTAGTCTGCATTCATATTATATGTAATTACTGTGCATATATTACCAAGAATGTAATAAAACTTTATCACTAGCACTTGTTTAGTCAACACTCAAAAAGGATCTTTTCGAGGACTTCCTGGAATGTGATATGCCCGGATAGTCACGCTTAAGGGTCCAACAGTAATCTGCCATTATGTGGGCATCCCAAAGTCCCTGGTATCTCTCTTCCATTGTTTTTATATCTTGGTGAAATCTTTCACCTTGCTCCTCATTAAAGTCGCCAAGATTCTCCGGAAATAAATGTAAATGGTTATGGAAGTAGTGCAATTTTATGCTCATGTTGCATCCAAGTTCACAAAAACTCGACAGCATGTTTCCAACTAATTCAGAATAATTGTCTGCTTTAAAGTTACCCAGAAAGTTTTGCACAACTAAAACAAATGATGACCAGGCTGTGGACTGTTTTGTTCATGGAATCAATAAAATTGGATCGTTTATTAACTTTCTAATTTGAGGTCCATCAAAAATTCCAGCTTTAAGTTTGTCTATGCTCAATTCTGGAAACTTTCTGCATAAGTAATTAAAACAGGTACCATCTTTGTTCAGTTCCTTAACAAATTGCTTCATCAAGCCAAGCTTTATATGTAATGGTGGCAGTAGAACTCTTTTTCGATCAATGAGAGGCTTATTGACAATATTTTTTTTCTCCAACATTAAATTCATCCCTCAACGGCCACTGTTTCTTTGTCCAGTGCATATCTTTTGCCCTGCTATCCCACAAACATATAAAGCATGGATATTTGGTGAATCCCATTTGCTGGCCAAGCAAGAAGTTCATCATTTTAAGATCTACACAAACCATCCAGTTATGTTCTAAATACTTCAATTTTTCCTTTTTTTTTGTTGTTGGGGTCAACCTGTAATAATGAAATACAAAAATGTCTGTATCTCAAAAACTAGAGCTGCTACAGACAAGTAAATGTGATATTTGGATTGAGCAGGCCTCATTTATGTACAATCAAGAGTAAAATGTTTGGCACCAAAAAAATTTTGTTTGTTTGTAGGGCTGTGTTATTTTAAACCTCGCTATCTCTCTACCAGACTTTCATAAATGGGTGCTTGCTTAGGAGGATTCAAATTGTATGACAAGATCACTCAAGTTTAACTTATAACTAGAAATAGACAAGTGCCAGCGGAACGGGAGATTAGAAGAAGACGCTGAGTATGGTGATGAAACCTGTATGATAACATTACACAACAGTCCGTTTTCTGGAATCACCTGGAAAGTTAGAGGGAAATTGACAGATACATGATGAACAAGTTAAAGAAACCACGGAAAGATCTTCAGCGGATGGCACTGGACCAGAAGACTTCGCATGACTGTTGAAAGCCCATGTTTCTTCGGGAGCTGAAAGTTAATGATAATCTCCCCCTTGATCGTCCTATGCCTGTATCTTATTTTTTTCATAGACGTTATACAAGCGATTTGATTATCTACTACAGTCTCAATCTTAATTTCATGTATCTTTCTTCATACCGTCACCTTAGTTCTACTTTATTCTATCTGCACTTCAGCAAGTTGTGAGAAAAACGCGGTCAAAGTTTTTTTGGGTTACTAGTTGAAAAGAAGAATATATCACATTAAAGTGAAATTTGTCATCATGATTGAAACTATTAACTGTACGATATTGTGTAGGATGATAGATTGAAACTATTAACTGTACGATATTGTGTAGGATGATAGATTGAAACTATTAACTGTACGATATTGTGTAGGATGATAGATTGAAACTATTAACTGTACGATATTGTGTAGGATGATAGATTGAAACTATTAACTGTACGATATTGTGTAGGGTGATAGATTGAAACTATTAACTGTACGATATTGTGTAGGGTGATAGATTGAAACTATTAACTGTACGATATTGTGTAGGATGATAGATTGAAACTATTAACTGTACGATATTGTGTAGGATGATAGATTGAAACTATTAACTGTACGATATTGTGTAGGATGATAGATTGAAACTATTAACTGTACGATATTGTGTAGGATGATAGATTGAAACTATTAACTGTACGATATTTAAGGATGATAGATTGAAACTATTAACTGTACGATATTGTGTAGGATGATAGATTGAAACTATTAACTGTAACTGTACGATATTGTGTAGGATGATAGATTGAAAACTATTAACTGTACGATATATTGTGTAGGATGATAGATTGAAACTATTAACTGTACGATATTGTGTAGATTGATGATAGGAGATAGATTGAAACTATTAAACTAGATTGAAAACTATTAACTGTACGATATTGTGTAGGATGATAGATTGAAACTATTAACTGTACGATATTGTGTAGGATGATAGATTGAAACTATTAACTGTACGATATTGTGTAGGATGATAGATTGAAACTATTAACTGTACGATATTGTGTAGGATGATAGATTGAAACTATTAACTGTACGATATTGTGTAGGATGATAGATTTAAATATTTTATGTCGATTTATGACCTCAGGTCAATGTAGGTCAAAAGCGGAAGTAAAATAAAGCAGTAATAAGGCGACGATTATTTACATTATGGCTACGGTCAAAAACACTTTCATAAAATGAATTTTATTTCAGTCTTATCCAGTGGGGGGTCTCTGCTGCTCCCTCAAGGTATGGCGCACAGGACGACTGATATAAGGCTGAGCATGGGACTGGCAACTGTCATCTCGTAAAATAAATTCAAGAAACCAACGCAGCAACAGCGTATTTATAGTTGGTGCATGCTTGACGTAAGGAGGCCCAGCTATAGTTGTGGTTCCGTGCCCCGTTTTTAAGCCACAGGAAAATGATGATGATGGCCATTGGATTAGGTATATCGTGTGGATTGACAAACATCTTTAACGTCATCTAAGAAGTATTTGAGGGACTTAGGCTGCGTCTTGTGCTAATAATACACGAATACAGGTCAATAGCAAGCATCCCTAATACAGAAAGAAGGAGGACGATTGACAATAGAACAGTAGTTGAAGTGATAGTCTCAGCGGGGAATCGAACCAGGAACTATCCGAACAGCGTCATCGCTTCGTCGTGAAAGTAAATTATGAAAGGACACACGTCCAACTAAGCACCCTAATTTTTGTTGTTGTTGTTGAGATGGTCATGCTCACGACACTAGACACATCTATTGAATATAAGACCTGGAAAAAAAACCCAGAAATGTAATCACCTATGTAACTTTTCTTCTAGCAAGTATAAGCCAAATAACACACCCACAGGCCGAATAATTGTGTCTAGTAGGTCACAGAGAAAGATGGACAATTAAAACATACCATTGGTTGCTTTAATTTACGGTTAGGTAAGCCCAGAAATAAATAAATAGAGAGAGAGAGAGAGAGAGAGATAGATAGATAGATAGAGAGAGAGAGAGAAATAGAGAGAGAAGAATACGAGGCTAAGAGATAGTAGATAATAAACAAAAACAAGTAAATATCATGCACTTTTAGGAAAGATAGAATTAGGACACACGACAACAGAACAGAACCATAAGTTCATTATTAAATTTAAAAAAGTTAAACCCAAATCAGTTGCTAAGAAACAAATATCTAATAGCAGATGGCAAAAATTAAAAAAAAAAAAACGCACACACAAACACCAACATCATATGATAACATGATTAACACATTCAACATAAAATGAAAGAAAAACGCAAGTACCCTAAAGATTCGTGTTAATTAAGCGTGAATCAAACAAATCACTGAATTCTAAATACCCAAGAAGTGGTTTTTAAAAAAAAAAAAACAGTTTTGCCTCGTTTTTGCGAGACGCACTTCTTTCAACCTAGACACAGGGTACGTCGGTTATATTAGGGCGCATGTAAAAAAAAAAAGACCCTGTGATCTGATTCAGGAAGTTGTCTCCTGCCAATAAGGAACGGGCTTGAAGCAAAAACTTCAGAAAGTTGATAGCACCAACAAGAAACACTGGCTACGTAGAGACAGAGAAGATAACAGAACATGATCAGGAAGTTTGAGAACGCTCTCTTAACTGTTTTTAACTTGGTTGGGGTTGTGGGAATTAAGAGTTTTGAAGTGTTACTGGTTACGAAAATTAATTTACGAAACTAAGTATTCATGAAGGAATATTAAATAAAGCTAGCCAAGGCAATACATTTGCACAACGGATACAGCATCTCCGGACAATATAAGATGTAAATTTGATTTATCCTCGGATGACAGGCTTTAAAAGCATGTTGCAGTAATTAGATGGCTGCATTACCAATAAGATCTAAGACTTCGCATTCTTTTTTTTAAATATGGAACAACTGGGTGAAACTTTACAAGTATTAGGATTAAAGTTAGGGTTTATGGTCATGATATTCCTAAACCTAACCTTAATCATAACACCATATTTCAGATCTGTCGCTCTCGGAGGAAGAGCGCTCTGTTCTCAGTAAGGGCCTACAATTTGTTCCTCTTCGCCCGACCCTAGACCCATATAATCTCCTCCAGGATGTTCATCGATTTCACCGTCGCATGAGGCTGAAACTCCATTTTAGACAGGAGGACAGCACTCCGCAGTCTCAGGCTGAATCTGACATCTTCGCACGTTTTTCTGACTCCACGAAACCTCCTTTTACACCTAAACCTGGGGCTTCTCATGTCCTGGACCTGTACATAAAGAACACCATCCACGACATTCAGCAGCTCCGTCCTCGTAGATTGCACTATTCCAATCTCACGTCTGCGGAGTCCCATGCTCTCTCCCTTCTTCGCCGTAGAGACGACATTGTCATCAGACCGGCTGACAAGGGAGGAGCCATTGTCGTCTGGCAAAAGGACTTATACCTAAGTGAAGGTAAAAACCAGTTGACCAATGGCTCTTTTTACAGGCCCAGGACCAGCGATGCTACTGTCTCCAACAATCGCATTGTACACAGCACCATTAAGCAGCTCATCACCAGCCAAGCTCTTCCTCCCCGCGCATCTCTTCTTAGGATTCATGATAGTTCTTTGGGCAAGCTTATATTCTACATGCTCCCCAAAATTCATAAGATCGAGAACCCTGGCAGACCTATTGTATCGGCCTGTTCCTGTCCTACTGAACACATTTCCGACTTCCTCGACAGCATTTTCCAACCTATCGTTCAGAATCTTCCCTCCTTTATCAAAGACACTAATCATGCTCTTACAACTTTCTCCTCTATCCGACTCTCAGCAGACCGCTCCTACCGTCTTTTCTTGTTAGACGTCTGTTCTCTGTATACCTCAATTCCCCACCCCGATGGTCTCCGAGCTCTTCGGTTTTTTCTTGACCAGCGCACTTGTCCCTCTATTCCCACTGACACTCTTCTCCGTCTTGCTGAACTGGTCCTTCAACTGAATTCCTTTGAATTCAATGGCCAGTTTTTTTGACCACATTAGTGGTGTTGCCATGGGAACGAAGATGGGTCCTAACTATGCCTGCCTGTTCATGGGCCACTTGGAGCATCAGATATGGCAACAATACTCCGGTCCTTTCCCCGGGTTTTACCGCAGATATATCGATGATAGCATAGGTCTCACAGATATGTCCGAGACTGATTTATCCCGCTTCATCGACTTTGTCAACCACTTCCACTCCACTATCAAGTTCACCTCCCTCATCTCCACAGTATCTGTCAACTTTCTTGACATTACTATTACTATCACACCCTCCGGCCTCAATACCTCAGTATACTACAAGCGGACAGATGCCCATAGCTACCTTCTGTATACCTCTTCTCATCCTCGGGCTTGTCGTGACTCCCTTCCATTTTCACAACTTCTCCGCCTCCGTCGTTTGTGCCAAGACGATGATGACTTCCACTTCCGAGCCAATGAGATGTTGGATTTCTTCCGTAGCAGACTTTATCCCGAACATGTTCTCACCTCTGCCTTCCAACGTGTTCTCCCCATCTCTCGTCAGGAGGCCCTCAAACCTCACTATAAATCCACTTCGGATAGAGTCAAATTAATCTTGACCTATCACCCACACAGTACTGCAGTCAAACAGATCCTTTTCCGCCACCTACCTATCCTTCAAGCAGAGTCTGTGACCCAAGAAGTATTCGGTGAAGCACCTTTGGTGGCATATAGACGCGACAAGAACCTGAAGGACCTTCTTGTTCACAGCCGTCTCCCAAAGGAGAATGCCACTCACTTTGGCACATTACACTGTGGTCGGACACGATGCAACACGTGCAAGTATGTCATCTCAACCCACAAGGTGTCTTTTCCTGAGGCTACGTACACCATCACTAGTAGCTTCACATGTGAGTCATGTAACGTCATTTATACGATCATATGTAAACGTTGCTGCAAAACCTATATTGGCCAAACAGGCAAACGACTTGGGGACAGGTTCAGCCAGCACTTGAATGACATCTCTCAGCACAAATCCACACCAGTTGCCATACACTTCAATGGCCCTGACCACCAGGGTCCCATCGACATCCAGGTCACGGCGATCAGATCCTGCTCCTCTGACGCTGCTAGCCGAGAACAGCTTGAGAACCGTCTTATCCACCGCATGGGGTGTCTAAAACCAGCTGGGCTCAACACTCTACACACCTTTGTCTGAGGTCACCCTTTCCTCGCCTGTTCTACTTTGACTCTTTCCACTCTTATCCCATTTTTCTATTTTCTGCCGCCCTCTAATTATACGCATGAATATATAATACACTGTTTTTAATATGTCTAGATTTTTTATTCTATTTTTTATTTATTTATCTTCGACTCATTCTGTTCCCTTCTATTTCCAGTCCCCACTTCTATTAAGTTTGGGTAGTTTATTGCTTAGTTTCGTTTTTTAGTTTCTAAGTATGTTATTGTGTACATCCGGTGGTGGCAGTCATTTCCTTTTCCTGGCACGCGCCCATAAGCGTTAGGACTTTGTCGCCTTCAGGGAAGTACCTATTTTTTAATTTTTATATTTTTTTATATACCTTTTTAGGTTCTCATGTGTCCTATCTAACCTTCACTTTCTTTCCTTTCCCTGACAAGGCCTTGTGGCCGTAACGTTGGCTATTTTCTCATTCTTTTGTCCCCGTAAGACGAATCACCTTTTTTCGATTTTTTTTCACACCCATTCCAAGTATTTTCAGAGATATACCAGAATCTCAGAATGGTTGAAATGATACAGTCTGTCTGATACTGCCTTAAAAAACAGAATTCAGAGACGCAGTAATATGGTGTTATGATTAAGGTTAGGTTTAGGAATATCGTGACCATAAACCCTAACTTTAATCCTAACCCTAACGACGTAGGCGAATTATTTGGATGGCTTCGAAGAACACGTCCCACTGTATTTCATTTCATCCTCTCAAGTTTTTACAGAATCGGGTTTAGTAAATTTGCCCTTGTGGGACCTCGTGTCTCTGAAAAAAAAGGAAACAAAGAAATAGCAGGCTCTTTGCTCCTCTGAAGCATATCGTCAGACTCTACTAAGTTGGAAATTGTGAATGAAACTAGTAACCACATTACTTAAAACAAATAGTTCCATAGACTACTACTATCCCATCATACCAAACGCTCTGGCAAAGGCTTTTATTCATCGGGACCTGGTACTGTAGTGATCTCGTGCTTTAAAAACAAAGTGAATACAAGCACACACAAAATAAACAGGAAATTTCATTCATTCATTTCATGCAAGTGATAATAACAAACTGATTTCTATCTTAAAAAAATATATAATGCAGCAGAGATCTATTTAACGCGTGCGACCTATATTATTACGCTGCAGAACAGCAGTATTTGTAGTGCCGCGATCTCAGAAAAAAGAAATTGAAAATTTTCAACACAAATCAGTGTGTTTAGCGATATACTCAACAGTAAAACAAGTCGACGTAAGCCTGATTTTATGACGATGTAAAGGTAAAATTAAAGGATCCAGTTACATGCCCATTGAGCCATATCGAAAGTATGGTGTTAGGTCCATGTTGTCTTGACCATACGGCACACTAGGATTGATGTGGTCAGTATCACGCCGGCAGCCTCTAACCATCCCAGAGTTGCTCTGAAACCCAGTTCATGAGGCTGGGTCGACCCTGGAGCCGTTTGCGGTCTAATGAATCCTACTTCAACTGGGGATCGAACCATGGACCACATAACTCGGAAGCCAGCGCACTAACCGCTGCACTACCGCGGCTCTCTTAGGGCGATGCATCGCATTTAATGACAAAACAATTTTCTTTTTAAAATTTAAAGCACTAAGGTAAATTACTCAGATCCTGGCCTCGCCCACACATCTTGTACTCTTAATTTTAACAAACAGGTATTACTTACCTCCTCATTCCATTGTTTAGACACCGCATACAACTGATGAATGAAATGTAATAATGAACATCATTTTGGTCTTAACAGTCACGCCCTCTTTAGGCAAATTTTTCTTTAGAAAATCAATTAATTCGTTCACCTTAATGTTCTCACTACACGGAATAATGGCACGCCACAACCAACGATAATAGCGAGGTTTGTACAGAGAATTAGCGGTGTGGTTTTTAATGAGCAGTCCACTTTATGTAGAGAACTCACTCCACAGCATAGCGTGCAGCGTTAGGAAGCCTTGTCGCGTATCTTATTGGTTTGGCATCAAGGCATCATCTTATTGTATCTAAGGTAACGCGGTTGTCTCAGAATTTAGAAAACTTTGAACACTACTCTACGTTAATATAAAAATGTGGCAAGTACTTTATGGAAGAATACTATACTCCTGTCCGGTTCTGCAGACTGGTAACAATATCTATAAGAAAGTACTAAATGATAAACCAGTGTTCTGTAGTTTTCTTGCAAACAACTGGTCTTTTGTCTTCAGCGCGCCATCCCACAGACAATTGTTGGTACTATATTATTGATTATAGTTTATTTATTCGGTGTCCTGTCATAGTAGCATCAGTCGACAAGCGTTGATGTTCTATATATGTATTATTTTGATGATTTCAATATTCATTGACAAATGTATGTGCTACACTGGACAAGAAGTGAACAGAAATGTACAACAATAAACAATCAAATAATATTGCTGTCAACACAACAGAATATATTAATCGAAAGAATGTTACCGAGGCCTGAAAGTGCATCAAAGAATAATAATACTGTACGCTACTATGCACGTAGTAGGATGCGACTAAGGATGGTTGGGCATTAAGTCGGCTGCCTCATCCAGTAGAACATGTAAACATATTCGACAATATAAATCAACCAATCTAATTTAAGTAAAACTATTCAGCCATGCAATAAATAAAATCAAAAGAAATTAAGTCGAAAACAAAAATAAGAATCTTCAGCTCAAATATCAGGATAGCTCTATTTCATTTCTCTGAAACATGGAGAACATACAAAATTTAGCCAAAAAAAGTTAATAACTTTCATAAGTAGGTGCTTGTGCGAAATAGAAGGATTTACATGGAGGGACAAGATCACCAATCAAGAACCAGACAAAGGCCAGCGGAACAAAACGTAAGAAAACGCTGGGGCTAGATACCTGACACACCTGATGAAAGCTCGTGATATCCTTACAAGGTAGTCTTTGTTCTGTAATCCCCAGGTTAAGACAGGCAGGAATAGACCACAATTACACGGAGAAGGGAACTGGAGACATACATGAAAGGCGTAAAGAGACATGGGACGACACTGAATTGTTGCCAGGAGACAGGACGGTTTGGTTTCTTCTTCTTCTTCCTCGTTCGTCCTGAAAAGGACGTTGGTTGCGTTGTGGGTGTTTACAGCGAAGCTGCGATATCTGCGCCTTTCGGCCGGCACATCCGACTTCAGCACGGCATTTTTTTGGGACCGGGTATGCCTTCCCTCTTCGATCCCTACTCTCTCAGCCAGACTGCAGTGATGCAGCCTGTCTCCAGGACCACCTAGTGGAGGTGGAGTAGGGTCTTGGTCAGCTCTGGTTCGCTGACCCTGACGCAAGCAGTCAAGCTATGGGTCGCTGACTGCAATCTCTATTGCTGCGTCTTTTGGTCCCCAGTTTGGTTTGAATTTGTCGAGGGTTTGCGCAACTTTGGAAGCTAAACGATAATAAAGATAATAATGATGGATATTTTCACTCTAAAAACAGCAACTATCAACATCTAAATGACAGTATAAAATTACAAATTGCCAACATTAGATTATGTAATAACGTGACATGTCGTACAGCTAGGCAGAACGAACCTCAACTACGTGATCATAAAATTACGTGTTAAGTAAATCTGCGACAGAAACGCAACTATAACTGGAAAAATTGAGAGTAATAACAAAATATAGTCCCCTATAAATTTTGTACAATGAATTATCCATTTAAGAAACGATAGGGTCTATACAAAAGCCTTAGTTTCAAGAATGTTTTTGTTCGTCAGCAAAATAGTCGTCACAGACAGACTGTTGTTTAATGTCACCACGGCTTAAGTCACTGTACAAATATTACGGGAGCGAGATATTTTCTACCAGTTAACGGACTATAGATCCAAGAACAAACGCTACAGTCGAACGTTTGTTTGTGGCACACCACAGACAATGTGACAATCAGCATAAATAGTACCTGTTGACACACCACTAAAACTCGGTTAACGACAAGAACCGAATCCGCACTTATAAGATCCAAGTAAATTGTGACACAGAGCTGACCACTCAAGCTAAAGTTAAACTCTCATGTGTAGAGCTAACGCAAAAAAAAAGACAGAATTCACGGAGATTCTCGCGGTTAGTTCCTTGTCATTTTGACTCGGTCATGTTCTTCCGTCATCGATTTTTTTGGTGTCCCTGCCTAATAATGATCCTGAGCGGATACAAGTAGAAAATGGCAGACTGTCGACCTACCTGTGGTACCAGCGGGATGTCGTCCACGTTTATTCTTCCATCGTGATCGTCATTAGTCCTGTGACAAGGTGTTTGCAACCACTAACTCCGATACCTGGAAATGATGCCGATGCACTTGAAGGACAAGAATGAAGGCGCTGGGCAGCAAACGTTGATCAACAGAAAGAAAAAGGGAAAGGGGTGGGGAAAACTGTTGATTCCAGACTCTTCAACGGCGCGAGGGCTAACTGTGAGCTACGGAAGCCGGCGTTAGAAAGAGCGCGTGGCAAATAATAGATTTCTAGTACTTGGCTGCACGAAAACACAACGGCAGCTACCTCCACCCAGGAATCCGCCTACTCGTTATTTCTCAGTTCCTTTCCTCTCTTTTTTTTTCCTACCTTCTTTACTCTTTCTCGCACTCTATATCGTTCTTTGTCTCTAGCTTTCTATCTCAATTTCTCCCTCATACTTAATGCATTCGATCGATTGAAAGACAATAAAGAAAAAGAATTAAATTATATCTTCTTTTTCTTTTTACTATCACCCTACCTATCCCCCAGATCAGCCCTAAACATCAAAGTAAAAGGTGTCAATAGAAAACCCTTCCAGGCGATTGAGTACCAATTTTGTCAGTGCTGGAAGCATGTGTAAAAAGCAACCTAAATGACCTATTTTACGATAAACCGCCCGGAAACAGAGTTTTGCCACCCATGGCAACATTTGGTCACAAGTGTCCTTAATATTTTTGGAAAATTATTTGAAACAGGAACTTTACAACTGGTGACTCTACGGGGGTGTTTTAATTAAATTAAATTTTATTTTTAAGTAATAGTTTAAAATAGCGGAATACAACTAAGGAGCTTGGAGATCTATTTTAGAAATTCCGAGTTCTCTAAAGATCTACTTTATAACATTTTGTCCGTTTTTAAGTTTCAGAGAACTTGGAATTTGGAATAAATGCATTTTCTGTGTATTTGTAATCTTTACTGGGCGATCTGCTTCCTGTAATTCCAGTGGAAGAGAGGCGGAAAATGCAAAATAAAAGATATTTTACCGAATGTTAAGCTCACTTCAAACAAAAGATCGACTTCCTATCTTATGTAGTTTACGAAAGACGTAAATTTAAGTAATACAGCGCGTAAGTTTTCCCTGGGAATGCAGACAAATGTACCTTAATCCTGGTGATGACGTTTCATACATTTAATAATGGACGTACACTTGGCGACATCACGATTACAGTCACTTGAACAGGTTGGCAAAAAATCATCGTATACTTGAAAAATGGGTGACAATATCAGATGTACATTTATGTGGCATGTAAATATAATGGAACGATAGTAGGCAAGCACTCAATATTCTGGTTGTCTATCGTCTCATGCTTCAACTGACTAATCGCGTCAGTTAAGGTGGATACATAATCATCAACAATGGTTCACTGTCAGAACCTTCTCCTGGCTAAGTTTCTCAAGCCGTAAATTCATCACATGTTTATAGCAACAATGTTAAACCACAGTAGTGGGTTTTCATAATATATAGATCTCTGTACCATCATCAGATAATAGGACCTTTTCCGTTCTCCGACGATGATCCGCTTACAATGGCGGGAATCCAAAATGGCTCTCCTCCGTGAGCTTCGCTCACCCAGGATGAAAAATTATGAAGCAGAATTAATTCGTAATTCGTACATAAATGTCCTCATTGGGCTTCTATACATTTCTGCTATCAATAAGGCTGGTTACATCAAGTAATCTAGTGCTGCTAGACAACCCGTCATCTTCATCTGTAGTCAATGATCCTAGATGTACGATAATACGTCTCCCATCTAGGCTTAGCAAAAAAGTTCAGCAAAAAGGTTTTGGTTTTACCTGGCTTTAGGAAAACACACACAAGCGAATAACGCACGCCATTCCTTGGCGTTAATAATCAACATTAGGAGAATCTCTGATACTACAGTCATACAGAGAAACAATCTCCTTCCTAGAATAAATCACAGAGATCAATCTTCAGACATTCTAGTCGAAACAGCCCATAGCAGCGACGACATGACAGCCTTCTCTGTCGACACCCTAATCGACGCATGCGCAGAAATGCCTCTGACCCCAGAGTTCAGCTCAAAAAAATAGACCGACATAGAAATACAAAGATACAAAGATATAAGACCGAATCACCTTAGATAGTCAAGGAATAAATATAAATTCGGGCCATAAACATTTTAAGCAAGACCAATCTGTATCTGGCCATACCAGACGCAAAATGACGTAAATCCAGTATTCATACGCCAGATTGAAACACAAGAACAGATAACCCATATAACCGAATATAACATCGATCAATCGGGGTTCTGTGCGTTAGACTAAGAATCATTGATTCAAATAAAATACTTTTCATCAGATAAATAGTTATACTTTACATTTGTATGCCTACCAACAGTAATCTGTGCGTCACAGACTACCACACAAAAGAATCTGTGCGCAACACACAGCTTGTCTGAAAGTTCTCTAACTTAAAAATTCTTTGTTTCCTTCCCAGCCACCTCAAGGTCAACCAAATCATGACGTCGGATCTAACGGTATTTGCGATCGACCGGTTCACCTACCTCTAGTTTGAAAAAAAAAACAAAAAAAAAAACGAAAACAAAAACCAATAGTACGTAATCAGATTTAGACATGGACAATAGGCTAGAAATACGGAATGTTTTGAAATATGCCCTTCGTCAGTTACAGTCATAAACAGGAGACAACGATGATTTTTGTAAAATATGACTTTTACCTCGCTGTAGACTGGAGCATGACACCACTATGTTTCGAACCCGGCACTTGTGCCATGGGAGGCCAGCGCTCTATCTACGCCAATCGGACGCAATAAAGAAGCAAAAAGAAATAATAACGCAAAGAAACCAACAACCAAAAAAAAAGAAAGCGACAATGAAAATTAGATAATATTAGAATAGTCTTATGTAAAAGTGGATTGTTTTAAAACAATATGACGTGATAACCAATCAATATAGGCAGACATGTCCTTGACTGGAACCCACAGGGGAAGAGAAAAATGGAGAAAACATAGAGAATTAGGGGGTATAACACTGGCAGCGGATGCTAAGACTATCGGGAACAAATATATCAAAAATAGGCTGAATTGTCAATAGCACTATAATAGAAATAATGAACATACCTACAAACAAATTCATTACACTTCAGTTCAGCAAGAAACATATGCTGTTCAACATATTTGTGGCAGATCTTCCTCGTCTGTGCCATCCACTTAATATCTTCTTACGTCTTCTTTATCCATTTCTATTATGTCTCCAATTCTATACTCCATATATTTTTTTTGGGTGTTCCTCCACCTCTCTTTCCCTGGGGACTCCAGATCAAGGACTGCATTGTAATGCTATCAAGTTTTCTCAATGAGTGTCTTACTCATCGTCAGCGTCGTCTTCTCATTTCTTGTTTTACAGGTCCGTAACCTTTAATCTGAAATCGTCGGGAACACCCGTGTTTCGGAAATCGGATTTATTCGGCTTGCAGATATCACCCGAAACACGTTCTAAAGTAGCCCAAAGTCGCCCAAAATGTGTTCGAAGTTCGCCCAAAATAAACTTTCGATTTTGAGAATATTTCGGTTTTCGGGTGTTCGGATAAAAGAACACGAACCTGTACTAGCACTTGTCTGGCTCTTGTAATAAGTTAATAAATCTTTTGGTGCCATTTCAATATACAGTTACCCATTGTAACACAAACAGACGGACATTATCATTATGTAGTAAGCTAATAAAGTCCCATTGATTTTGTGCCTACTTATATTTTTCTGATGATAAAATCTTCTTCAACAAAGTTGGGCTACGTTTTAAATATGCATAGAAATCAGAGCATGAAAGCTCCTTGAAATTGTAGTGGACAAGTAAAGTGCCTTTAATGGAATCTTTCTTTCAGTGCTTCCAAATCTGCTTCAGTAGAAGGCTGTGCAGTCACAGAAATTATCATTGCAGCTATTTTGGTTTTGGCACATGAGAATTTGCTGGCAATTTCTGAATCTTGGAAAGTATTCTTGAGTAACACTGAAGTTCAATCCATTGATCTGAAAGAGTAGTGATGTTTTACAGTATGAAAAGCAAAAGCACCCTCGGCCGCGGCAACTTCAAACCTTTCCTCGCTTATTTCTTTATTTAAAAATGTCAGTTTTTATTGCAAACATTCAGACACAAGTGCTTTCTTGTGCTTTTATGTTACTATATGTTTTTTTTTTTAAAAATCAGCTGCACCTTTATTTGCTACTGATACAAATGTGCGGCCTCTGCATACAAGACATTCTGCTTCATACTCTTGTCGACCATTGGAAAATCACTGAAATTTTTTTTTAAATTCATCCGTGAACACACACTTCCGTTTTGGCTTTTTGAGCGGGTATCTGTAACATAAATATAATATAATGCCCCTAATCAACGGTACATTCGATGTTAAAATTATTTGTAAAATGCAACAGAAGAGGTTTTAATTTTAACAAACCCATTATTATACTAGTAACTACTCATGTATTTTTTCATAATAAACAAATTGCAATAAATATAAAAGCAGTACGAACTAAGGTTAATATTATTTGCAATAGACAACGAAGTTATAATTGACTAAATCCAGCCCCAAGTTCTTATTTATGTCGTTTACTCTGTTATATTTTCCCTCAACAAATGCCAATAAACTTAAACAGCGTTTAACTGGGTTAAAATATGATAGTAATCTATTATAAACTATTGAACAACATGACAACTTACGGTAGTGTGTTGTTGACAATTTGCGCGATCCGTCGATTTTGCGGAGACGAAATTCCTTAATTCTGACACAATTTCTGTACTCAGAAAAAGTAATTTAGCCAATCACATAAAAGCCGGATATTTCAACATTTAAAAAAATATCCGACCGGACGCTCAGTTTCGTCGCAAAAGACCTGACAAATCCGGCCAAATCCGGACGTCTGACCATCCTACACTACATGGCATTGGGCCGAAGGGCGAGAGCCCAAACGCTGCTGGATCAATAACAACAACAACAGCAACAAGAACTCGCAACCACTCAACGAGAACCACTGGTGTATATCCTCTCATTCGTCCATCCCTGCTGGTCTTACGTTTGATGCCAAACTCTAGCAACCTTAGCCTTGTTGATTCATCGATTGTAATAGGTGATCACTTTTTCTGTAAAGTAATTTCCCTGTATCCATGTCCAATGTCCCCACTATGGGAGATGTGGAACTGATGGAAAGAATCAAACTCCGACTAGTAGAACAAGATATGTGGAGAAAACGCTAACGGTGGATAGGTCCCACATTGAGAAAACCAGTCGGCAGCATTATAAGGCAGTACTCTTAAATCACCAAGTCAAGAGAACATAGAAGGAAGAAAATACACACACACACATATGGAGAAGTGACTTAAACACACACATATACAAACACACACACACACATGGAGAGGAGACGTAAACAAACACACATACAAACACACATATATGGAGAAGAGACTTAAACAAACACACAAACAAACATACACATACATGGAGAAGAGATTTAAGCAAACACACAAACAAACATACACACCTATGGAAAAGGGACTTAAACAAACACGCATACAATCACACACACATATGGAGAAGAGACTTAAACAACCACACACACAAACACCCACACATATGGAGAAGAGACTTAACCACATAGGAAGCTTTGGCCTTTATTTGTTGAAGGCCTATGCTCCGATGAAAGCTGGGAGTTACCTTCTATTTAACAGCAGTGTAAATGAACAGTTTTGTCTTTGTTACCAGGGCTGTGGAGTCGGAGTCGGGCGTCGGAGTAGTGAAGTCGGTCGATTTTTATCGAAGTCGTGAAGTCTGTCGATTTTAGTCGGAGTCGTGAAGTCGGTCGATTTTAGTCGGAGTCGTGAAGTCGGTCGATTTTAGCCGGAGTCGTGAAGTCGGTCGATTTTAGTCGGAGTCGTGAAGTCGGTCGATTTTAGCCGGAGTTGTGAATGCGGTCGATTTTAGTCGGAGTCCGTAAAAAATGTCGGGACTCCCACTCACAATTTAATGATATAAAGCTAGTAAAATCTTGTGTAGGAAGTCGAGCCGGACTTCTAAAATTTCTTACTTATTTACTTAGTCGTTCCTCTTCTACCGTGAGGTGTAGAGGTTTGGAAGAGAGAGCGCCATGTTATCCTATCGGCTGGTTCCATTCTAGTCCTCGGTCCTTCAAAAATGTGTCTCAAATTTTAGGAGTGGGAAAATTTTTGGGCCGACTCTACAACCATGCTTTCTTTTTCAAAGCCCACCTGTTTCGCTGTAATTTACAGGAACCGTGCATGTTTGTATCATTAAAGAGCACACTCAAGCACACATTATGCTCGAACAATTACACGAAAACAATGCAGAATTGAATATCGATTTCATTGCAAAACATTAATAATTAAAATGGATTGCATTGTTCATGGCTCCGAATTATAACTATTGAAACAAGGAATGCACTAGTTTTAGTTTCAAGAATTAGCAACTACTCAGTTTCAAGAACTTGCGAAAATATGCAGGTATCACTTCATGGCATTGGGCCGAAGGGCGAGAGCCCAAGCGCTGCTGGATCAATAACAACAACAACAGCAACAACTCGCAACCACTCAACGAGAAAGAGTTAATGGTGCGAATGGATAGTAAGAAGTTTGCTAATATGTAACTGGTTATAGGAAGGCACATTAGAGCATTACAGATTTCAAATATAGTAGCAAACATTGTTAAATATGCAAACTGTTAAATAAGCGAAAACAGACAGTCCTGCATTTACACAGACAAAACGAGCGAACAAATGAAATCTTTATTTCATCAGGATAAAGAAATAGGAATAACTGCCTTTTTACGTTTCTGCTCTGTAATAACACATTTGTAAAAGTGATTACAAATTAATACATAACAGACGTGTGTTTAGATAGACAGACGTGCATGTAGACAAGTATATGGACAGAAAGACGGGCATTTAGACAGGTAAATACACAGAGAGACGGGCATTTAGACATGTCTATAGACAGAAAGAGGTGCATTTAGACAGGTATATAGACAGAAAGACGTGCATTTAGACAGGTATATAGACAGACAGACGTGCATTTAAACATATATAAAGACAGAAAGACGGGAATTTAGTCAGAGGGAAATGTATTTAGACATACATGATTGCATTTTGACAGACTGACGGGCATTTAGACAGCTAGAAAGGCATTAGACAAACAGACTGGTGCAAGTAATCACGAAAACAGATAGACGAAAAGATAGACAGGAGCAGTAAAACACAGACTGACAGGCAGTAGATAGACAAGAGCAAGTAAGCACACAGACCGACATGCAACTAATAGACAGACAAAGCAGGCAAGCACACAGAACGATTGGCAAGGTACATAGACAGACAAGAGCAAGTAAGAACACTGACCGACGGGCTGTAGACTGGCAGACGAAATCAGGAAAATATATAGACCGACAGACAGCAGACAAACAGGCGGGAACATTCAGGCGCACAGACCCACCGGCAGAGGACAGACAGGCTAGAGCAGGTAAGCACAAAGACAGATCGGCAGAAGACAGACAATCAGGAGCAGGAAGCAGCCAAGCTGACAGGTAGCAGATAAACAGACGAGAGTAAACAAACACTTAGAACGACAGACAGGCACAGACAGACGGTAGCAGGCTGTCGTGAGAAATTCTAATCCACATATATAAATTAAAAAGTAAATGTAAAGCCTAACAAATGACTTCTATAAAAGGAAAGAAGAATGGTAAAGAACAGTGCTGTCACAATGACTGTACTCGAAATCCCCCCTTGTTTTCTCCTGCGTCTGCAAATTGTAACGTTTCACGTTGATAGTAAAAGCCTTCTGCAGCATACACGCGTTTCCCCAACACAATAAAATGTGTACTCCATTTCTAAGAAAAACCTTGAGATACGCAAGATGACCTAGATTTAAAATTCCATTCATGTCATTTTATACACTACGTTACCAAAAAAAAAACGAAAGACAGATGGACTAAAAATAGAAAGAAAGGGAGAGGCTGAAAGCCGGAACGCAGGCAATACTACCACAGTCTCGCGATACACAATTACTACCATCACGCGTGTAAGGCCACAAGCACTAGCTTTTTTCAAATCGACAGTGATAAAAAACACTACACACACGAGAGTTAGTTTTTAAAAACTCACAAAACGCTTATTAGGAAACATGACATTATACTGGTTTACGTTTGAAAACATTACAGTACCCAAACACCACATCGTATTCGAAGTAAACAGGAGGTAGAAGAAAATGCATATTTTGAACGCAGCCACTTAGCTCCTTTAAATTTGTATATTTGGGTTCCTTAGGACTTGCTGACAAAGAATATGTTAAACGTTACGCAAATAGTCTAGGAATTACCAAATTATAGCCAAAATAAAATAGTGAGGGATGTCAGACAACACCAAAATCAGAATCGCTCAGTGGCAGATTTTCACACCACCATTGTACGGGAAATGGGTCTCCATGTTAAATCCGATTTGATTGGAGCGCAAGAAATGTAAGGCTAAACACGATTAGTCGGGCTATAAATACAATCTTTTGTTGTATGGGGAAACGGGAGTAGGAGTACTTTTTTTCAAACGATTGGGTAAACATGGCACGATTGGTTAGACCCGCGAATATAGTCAGTCAGATGCGTCAGGTCACCACCACATGTTCAAATAAACTTACTACAGAACCAGTGCGTTGAGCACCAGTGCATATTTTTCTAAATAAAAGCCTGGGACATCGGCAGATCGAAATTGTGCTATATTCAGTGCCAGTCAACGTAACTGTGTATTATTCCATGAATTGTGGTAAGCTTGATATATTCAATATCTTTTTAATGAAAATTGAATGTAAATTGATAATTTATGTCTGTATATATGTGTGTGTTACAAGGTGGTTTGCTCTGAACAATGTTCCATGTGATATGAATAAAACAATTATAAATTTCTGGCCATTGTTTTTTTCTTTGATATGTTAGGTTTTTTTCTTCAGTGATAGTTCATCGTGCCTTCGATGGAAGATTAAGCGAATGCGGGGGTGGAAGATTCCGAACAATACTTGAACCTTGGAATACGATTGATTTGATAAGTCATTTCATTGAGTCCATACATTTAATTCACAGTTGTACACACAGGATGATCTTTCAAACTCAGTGTTTGTCCATATAATTCATGCTAAATTAATCAATAATATAGATGCTGGTTGACGTGTCAGATGTCCAACGGATATAATTTCAGTATTGTCGTCAGAACAGCACAGCTATATGCACGCGCAGCTAGACATGGCTACCTGCCGACAGTGAGACTGCGGGTCTGAATATATTCAGACGAAGACGACCATTCTTCTCCTTCTCCAGAATTCAGGGAGTTAATCGAGCTAACCTCCATAAATTTCCCTCTCATATAGAGTTCTAGGACTGACCCTGGTCCATCAAAAATGCACATAAAATGGCCATATCATGCCATTGAATTGGAAGGTTAAAAAAACGCAGCTATTCAGGTTGGCGGTCAAGTAACAAAGGGTAGCGTTTCTTAGTTACCGACTGTGACCCAAACAACGCTATACACGTCATAATCGATCGTGTATGGAGCGTTCAACAATTGAAACATCTATCGCAATATATTAAATGCCTTAACCTTTACAATTGCACGTCCGCTAACCTTTAGCAGACGGCGTTAATATCATATACCGTAACAGTGTGGTTCAGTAGCGAACATGAGGTAAAGCCTATATAGTGCTCCAACCTGAACAGAAGGTGTCGGAGGAAAGTAAAACTGCATGGAATTGCCAAACAGTACACTGACACCTAGCTTATTGACTAGAAAGAAATAATGCTGGAATTGCAGAGGCGTAGTAACCATTAGGGAGGAATATACTGGTGTAAATTATTTCAGATGAAGCTGACAGTTGGCCTACCGCTCTGAACTCAGTGTTTGTTATGTAATGTGTTCAGTCTGTAAATAGATTATAAATTAGTTTATGAAGTAGGAGGTACAACCTTCTTGTTTTGGTCCTCTTTATTGAGCAGCACCTGCGGTCTTCTGAGCTTTGCTGAACCTAGAGGCTGACAGCATACTCCTGGGTCCAGATAGTGACCAGTGAGGTGTCCAGCCCTCCAGAACACAGGGAGCTATCAAGCAGAGGAGTCTTATCCTGCCGCCATCACGAAAGATAAGCCTATGTGGCCAGTGGAGCTCAACATTACCCCCCCTCAAAATCTGACTTTATAATAAACCAGAGGGAAAATACTTGTTTAAATTGATAGGGACTGTGAACTTTTCCCCATACTACTTACAAGATAAACAAACACTTGAAGTCATGATGACAAATAACAACATAGCTTGAAAAAACAAAACCAGTATTACCTCATATTACTACTACACAACTGACACACATAAGATAATATTAATAAAATATGTCACTACAAGATTCATATTGATAAATCATGTACATATAAATTGTAATTAAAATTGATTGTGATTCCTGGTTCACTTTGTAGTTGAATCAGGACATATATATTAATGAAAGTGCTTAATACATATTGATATTTGAAAATTTACCAGTGACTCATTTAAGATAGTCTTATAGAATGGTACATGTGTGTGAGTGTAACAGTGTTGTCAAGTGTGGTGGAATAAATTAAATTGTTTATCTGTCTGTTGTTGTTGTGACTTACACTTCATCATATACATACCCTAGACATTTAACGTAGTCATCACAATATTCCAGAATAATTCTGACTGAGGCATAATGTGGTAGCAAGTAAGGTTATCTGTAAAACACTACACCTATTAGATACAGATACCTTCACAGCTGACCTCAGTCAGTACACTAAGTCCCCTATAAATATTTATAACATCCCACTTTACCACACAGGCAAGCACACAGACCGACAGACATGTAGACAAAGCAGTACTGAAAATAAACAGGCTGACAGACACACATACGAACGATGATACAAACAGATAGATAAAGGAACAGACCAGAAACAACATCCAGCACGGGTTTTTAAGAATGTAGCCATGCCTTGTGCTAGCCTCACATACAGACCCCACTTCCCCAATCAGTGCAACATTCACAACGCCCACGGCAAAGACACATGAAAATAAGAAAGACACATCTCTGTCTTGCGCGCACTTTCCCAACCAGATGGCGTCCATGAGGTGACTGAAACGCTGTCTAGTCAGACCTGATCAGGGCACAGTGCAACCTGATCGATAACAAGTGGTTAGGAAGGATTTCGATGAGCATCCACAACGAACCGTTGCTGTTCACGATATTTATCGATGTTATAACGAACGCTTCCACGTTAAATTGATGTCATCAGCATAAAACTTGTCTTTTACATCAACATCGCCCCGATATGACATCAACTATGATTTAAAAAACCTATCAGTTTATATCAAAATGATTGCAAAAAGTGTAATGCTAACATAAACTTTGACCCTATGTAAAACGTGGCAAATAAACAAAATGTTGCTTTAAATTTGTTTGATGTAGTTTTAAGGACTATCTTCATTGCACACAAACAACTCCATCAGTGCTCCGATCTCCTCCCTTAGATCACACAAGGAATATCTCAGCACAGTGCACGAACTCCGTAGCACCGGCGAGAATTCCAGTGTGTGTATATAAAAAGGAATCCTACATACTATAAATATATTTGGTGGGTAGGTTTCTAATTTTTAAATTTTGCCAGGGCAGCGGCCTTATGGCCTACTGTTTACGATTTACAAATGCCGTGGGATTTTTAACGTGCGCAAATGCACACAGGACCTCCTATTTTTTCTCTTTTATCCGAGAAGGCTAGGCATCCGATCTCACAACCAAGGAGACAAGTATGACATCATTAGGATGACAGCTTAAAAAAAAAAATTCCGTAAATTATACTCCCTCTACTAAGAATCGAACCGGTACCTCTAGAATTCGAGGCGGACGCCATACTACTTAGCCACTCCGACACCCAAAATTATTGGGTATTTGTTTGACAATAGTAGTAAAAGGTAAAGGTAGACCCCCCCCCCCCCCCCCCCCCCCAGCAGAAACTGCCGTAGGGTAGTGAAACGTTACAGGATTCACTATACTAGGCCCAGCTTCGAGAGGTCAGGTGACCGGTTCCTTTCCCCGCTCCCTTTGCCTTTCCTAAC
This sequence comes from Oreohelix idahoensis, assembly GCA_024509875.1. NCBI lineage: Eukaryota > Metazoa > Mollusca > Gastropoda > Stylommatophora > Oreohelicidae > Oreohelix > Oreohelix idahoensis. Next base: position 209,509 of record JAMPIV010010241.1, read on the forward strand.
TCAAGATTACAGTTAGGTACTCATTTACAGATGGGTAGAATGAACGTAGGCCTGTCATGATTTGATTGAAATGTCTGTCACTTTTAGCCGAGTGGTCTGCCCTGTCGTGTTCATAATTTTTTTCTACTCCCACTTTTCTGTATTATAGCTCCTAATAGCGCTATTTCTGGCATTGGTCATGTCAATCTTACGTTGGATTCACTACTTTCACTCCTTTACACGTGGACATCGGCATCTAGCTAAAGGTCCTTTTATTCTGCCTTTCTAGTAGATGACCGCTAGTTCCCCGTATTCTTTGAGTTACAGAAAATCGTGGACCCGGGGAAGTAACTTTAAGTTTTCATCCTTCTGCCTGCGTCTAGACATCTCGAATTCAGGTCGCTCGCTAGACCGCTTACTGTTGCTTCAGATTACGTCTTTTTCCTGTATCTCAAGTCGCCATGGAAACATTTCCCTAGACCCTTATGTCTTGTTACGTTAGATCTGTGCATGTGCAGAAGCCACGCTCAGCAACCTGGAGACTCTATCTTGCTATTTAAGCAAGAGGGCTCTGTCACTCAGTACCACAGTATCAAGAAAATTCTGCCACTGGACAAAGTGATATTCTGCGCCAGAGCTAATAACAGTTGTTAGTGCAAGAATTATTTTGTATTCGGTAAGCACACATTTACGTATTTAATACAGTGGGGTGTTAGCTTAATCTAATGGAATATAGATTCCGTGTTGCTTTAATTCATGTTAAATACATATGCATTTCTTTTTTCCTTAAGGTAAATTTTTTTCGTGACCGGGATGCTCTGAATTTTATTAAGTGAGCAACAATCCATAATCATTAAGTGTTAGCTAGGCGCTGGGTTTTCTTTAGTCAGAAAGAGTGAGCCGATGTTAAGTTAATTTTTAACAAAGTTCTTTTCCCACATGATGTGTGTGCGTAGAATATAGCTGGAAAGAGTTTTATTTTGCTATTTGATATATATTGAGTGTAAGACCAATGCTAAATTTTTATAACTCATTCAGTGTTGTCCCTACTTGGATGATTATGACTAAGGCCCGTATAGTTAGCGGCGAAAGGTGTTAATACCTAACGGTGGTCTCGCTTTGCCAGAGTGTGTGGGACTATGTAAGTGTGTGTGTGTGTGAATATGTTTAGCCTCAGATCACTTTGCGACGCAGTGCATCAGAAATGCGTGGCGTGTAAACAGAAACCTAGTGCGCGGACTACAGAGGAAGCGTTTTCTAGGCATAACTGAGCAAAGTGTGTGAGAGATGGGGTTTGTTTTGATTTTGCGAGTGAGAGAAACGGCGAGTAGAATGTAGAATTTTATTTATATTTTGCATGGGTGAGAGACTAAATGAGAAGGCTATAGGTAGTAATGAGATATCGAATTGCTGCATATTTTCAGAGCCTTGGTCAGCACATTTGTCTGTGCTTCCTGATGCGATTTGCTGCTGTCAGGAGATTACAATTTTCCACATAATAAATATTACTAGGCAGTCTTCGTCATACTGCCAGGTTTCAGTTATAAGGCTGGTGTGTGAATTACGTAACCACAGCCTATTGTTGAACGTGTTTATTGCTCCAGCACATACGGCATGTCGCCTTTGCTATCCAATCATTTTCGGCAACACTGTCCGACCCATTACCAGCCAGTATACCACTAAACATCGGTTTCTGTTACCTACACGCAAGCGGTAGCCTTGCGTCCTGGATTATTCACCTACAGCACATATTGCCACCAGTTGCAGTTAACCATCATCTCGACACCTACGGGCTTTGCCCTCTAGTCAGGTTTGGCAACACTGTCCAACCAATTGATAGCCGATTACCGCTGAGTACACTGACATAACGACCGAGAGGAATAGTCATTTGCCGGTACTCGTCACCTGTTTTATAAGTTCAAGTCTTCATTATCCAGTATAAGAGGTGCCCAAGCGCGCCTACTGGATACTCGCTCGCCAGCAAAGGTTCTTGTCGATTGGATAGATTTGGATCATTGGGTGCAAGTATTTATGCAAGTTTTAATCTCCTTCACCTGCTACTGTGGCCTCTAGCCACAAGAAATTGTGAACGCTAGGATTTACGTAGGAGCTGTTCCAGAGGGAGCTTATCTCCCCATCATTTGAATACTAAAGTTTGGAGGAACTGTGTTTGGTTTTTCCTAGTTGCGGATTACTTATATACCAGGACAATTTTGCTCAAGACTGGAGATGCCGTTTTCATCACTGAAGACTGGGGGCCCCCTGTTAGCTAGATAACCTGAGTAGTGACAAAGTGTACGGGTGTTGGTAGTTTGGAGTGAGACGTTTTGCCTGAGAGATTGAGTGAAGTCTTGTGTTATTTTTCTGTGGTTGTGATATTGATACATTCACTAGCCCTTCAGAGCTAGTGAAGGCATTACTTATTTTTTTTTTTGGTTCAATGTTGTGGTTTCTTTAATAAATATACTTATATGTACTAAGCGGTCAGAATTCACTCTATTCTAACTGTCACTTAATGTTTTATGTTGTAGTCCTTACTGTAGTAGATTTTTCTATTTAGCATTGGAGGACGGACGAGGGTGTAACATCTTAAGCAGAGTCCGACTATGGCTGGGAAGTAGACCTAAGATATATTTGATTAAATCTCTCTTTTCTCCAGAAGTTTTACCTCTCTCCACGTTTTCATTAGTGACTTTAATTTTCTCTTTTTTCACATTATTCATTCATATTCTGTCTAAACTCAGACATTCTCTGTTTCCATACTCGCGACAATGCCATGAACGTGTTAAAAAGACGATGTCTGTTTTTCTTATGTTAGAATCCACCTATTCATGTCTATCTATATCGAGGTTTCTAAACATGTTGTGTGCCATGCACCCCTTTGATTGTCTGATGAAGGCTATGGACCCCTTTGATTATTCTATGAAGACTATGAGCCTCTTCTTGGAAAAAAGAATGCACGTAAAAGCATAATTAAAAAAAAAACAAAAAACAATTACATTTGAAATGTTTGGTTATGTACATGGACCATTATAATTCATTTACGGTCCCCCAAGGGAATCCACAGGATAAGAAGCTGTGATCTAAATGAAGTATTATTTATGCAATGAACTCGGTTTAAAAAAAAAACACTTTCTGTCTCTGTTACAATCCACATCAACTGGGTCCAGTTTTATTCAGTCGTTTGCCACAATCTTCTTCAAAATTCTCTTTCTCTCATTTAGTTCTTAAAGGACGGGAGACCGGTTTTCAGGGCCGGTATAATGAAACTATGTTTATTTGGTTCGAATTGTCCCAATTTTATATTTTATTAATATTCATTAAATTTACAACTTTGTTTACAATTCATCATCATCATCATCACCCTCAGGTGTAAGGAACATCAACCTTTTACAAACTTAAGCCAAGTCTTTCTGTCCAGTTCCACCAGCTCCGATTTATCTTACTCTCTTCATGTTTGTCCCCAGTTGTCTTCTCCATGTGTTCTTTGGTTTCCATTTACTGTGTGTAAGATTACCATAATTTTAGACGTTACATTTTAACACTATATGAAAACTCGAACATGGGAAAGTTACTACTCTTTTTAAGAGTTAGTACCTGTCACGGAGTGTTTTGAGGGTGTTTTGCATGTATGAATGTTCCCATGCTCCAGCGGGAGTTTAATTAGTCATTTGAGTTGTTGTGAGTTGGGTATGCTTGAGCTGTAATATTTTAGCCACAAGCAACGTTGTGAGCAGAGATTAAGACAAAAAAGATTACACACCCATTGAGGCATATTGGGAATATGGTGTAAGGCCCATATTTTCTTGACCGTCGGCACACTAGGGGTGATGTGGTCAGCATCACGCCGGCCGTCTTAACCTTTCCAGAGTTGCTCTGGTACCCATTTGGGGCTGGGTTGACCCAAAAGCCGTTTGCGGCTTAAAAAAACCCACGTCATCAGGGGATCGAACCATAGACCGCTGAGCTAGGTAGCCAGTGCACTAACCACTATGCTACCGCTGCCCCCTAGAGATTAAGACAAGCTGTTAGCTATAGTTATGCGTGAATGAAGCTCAATGGAGTGTGGAAGGTTTTCGCGGGTTTGGTGAATACGAATGAAATGGGTCAGTCAGAGAGAGACGTGTTGGGTCAGTAGTGTGTTGGGTCAGTAGAAAGTTGAGTCAGTAGACAGTAGACAGGAGACAGCGAAGAGCGTAGAGAAGAGAGTGGATGTCTATAGTAGTGCGCGAGTAGAGGGCCAGAGTTGTGCAGTGGATTTATGAAGTATCCTATTTTGTGGCTGCAGATATTCCGAGAATCAGAGTGATTGTAGAATACTCGAGATTTGTTATGTCTCCAATGATTGTACTAGCCCTGCGCCCATTGTGACTTATTTGGGATATAATATATTCACGGATATAGTTGTTGGAGTTGGTGTATTACTCCTTAGACAGTGAGCTAGACGAGCGGTATGAGTGTTGTCTGATCTTCTACATCCATCCACATACACCCTACTCGTCACAGTACCCATGTGTTCAATATGTCCCAAACATCTCAGCGAATTCAATCACATGATGTTAATTATTGGTTGTTGTTGCGGGTTCTTTTGGTTTCATCATTTAATCTGGTTCGTGCTTCTAGGGGTGTTGCTATAATTTTAGAACAATGTTCAAATGCGGTCAATGATTTGACTCGAATAATCATCTAAACATCTAAGCAGCTGGTGCCTTCATATAGTGAAGATACCCCGAACACTTGCGACATTTTTCGAAACACATACAAGCCACAGCCATTACGGCCGGTGATAAACACAGAGAATGAATGCCGTTCTCCTGCACGCGCACTCACGTCATAATTTTATACGCGTCGTACTGCGATTAGCAACCTTCTTTTGAGCACTACAAGGTTCCAATATAATGGACACATTATGGTGTGCAAAAAGAGATGTAACTGTTGTTACATTTATCAAGCAATGCCTTTCAGCTACACATGGGACTAATGTCCGCAATAAAAAACATATCAAGTCATTCTGTCCTGTGTCAAGTCTTCCTGTCCTGTGACAAGTCTTCCTGTCCTGTTGTCGTGAAAAATTCTAATCCACATATATAAATGAGAAAATAAATGTAAAGCCTAACGAAGTAATTTAATAGAAGGAAAGAAGAATGGTAAAAGACCAGTGCTTTTCCCAATAGCGTACACCTGCGTTGTAGAACGCCATAATGACTGAACCCGAGATCCCCTTTTTCTACTTCGTCTGCATAACTGTAACGCTTCCACGTTCGATAGTAAAAGCCTACTGCATAAACTACTCGCGTTTCTAAAAAATAAAACTGGTACGATATTTCTTATACGACCTTGATAGACACACTGCTTAATGACCTAGATATAATATTACATTAATGTCATTATATACACTACGTTAACCTAAAAGACAGACGGGCTTAGAAGAGAGAGAGAGAGAGAGAGAGAGAAAGATGCACGGAGGAATGCCAATCCCACGTCGTCTCGCGATTAAAAAGTGAACGCGAAAGGCATGCAGGCCTGATGCTGATTTTTTTTTTCAAATAGACAGTGATAAAAAACACTAACGATACGAGGTAAGGTTTTAAAAAACATGTTTAATGCTTATTAGGAAACATGACACAATAGTGTTTTACGTATGAAATCCTGACTTTATACTGACAGAACAGTCGAAAAGGCAGAACAGGTGGCGGTTTGAGGAATAAAAAAAAAACAAATACACGAGCTGACAAAGAATATGTTATGTGTTACGCAAATGGTCTAGTACTTAATAAATTATAGCCATAATACTATAAAGAGGTTGTCTGACAGCACAAGATCATATTTGCTCATAATGGCTGTTTGAACAACACTGCGTTAGGGGGAAATGAGGCCAACACGTTAGATACGATTTGATTGGCGGTAGTCATATGTAAGGCGAAACTTGATTAGTTGGACTGCAAATACTATTTGGTTGTTAATGGATACGGTAGGATGGGTAATATTTTTTCAAAGGCTATTGTAAACATGGTCTCATTGGTTAGAGCGTTCGATATAGGCAAATAGAAGCGTCAGTTCAGGGCCAATTTTGAAAATCCAATTTGTAAGAAGCAAGTGCGTTGAGTACAAGCTAATATTTTTCTAAATAAAAGCCTGGGATAAGGCAGATCGAAATTGTGCCAGAATTCATCGCCAGTCAACGTACTTGTGTATATTTCCTTGAATTGTGGTAAGCTAGACATATTTCATATATATGTATATATATATTATATGAAAATTGAATATGAATTGATAAATTGTGTCTGTATGTGTGTAGTTCAGTAGCAAACCGAAGGCAAAGCCTAGATATTGCTCCACCATGTAAAAGCTTGCCAGAGAGGAGTATAAATGCCTAGGCATATATGGGATTGCCATTTAGTAACATGACACCTATCTTATTGTATAGAAGGAATTACAGCTGGAATTGCAGAGGCGTTGTAACCATTAGGGAGAGGAATACTGGTATATTGTCACATGAGAAGCTAGTAGTTGGCATACAGCGATGAACTCTGTGTTTGTAATGTCCTGTACTTCAGTGTGGAAATGGATATTATATATTAGTTCTGAAGAAGGAGGTACAGCCTTCTTATTTGAGGGACCGTGGTACTGAAGTATTAGAGCAGCACCTGGTCTGAGTTTTGCTGGATCCAGAGGGCTGGCAGCAGACTCCTTGTCCAAGATATCGACCAGTGGGGTATCTCAAGATAACTGAGAAGCAAGCGAGCAGAGGAGACAGTTTTCCTGCCGCCGACTCATAAGTTAAGAATTCGTCAGCCAGAGCAGCTCACCCTTGTATAACCCTCCTTAAAATTGACTGTAATAATAAAGCAAGAGGGAAAGTTAGTGTTTTACACACAAAAAAAGAACTGTGATCCCTTCAAGATTATTTCCACCATTAACAAACACATGAAGTCGTGATGACAAACAACAACATAGCTTCAAAAGCCAGTATTACCTCTTAATACCAGAGCATAACACTACACACATATTGTAATAATATTCTATGTCAAGACAAAGATCCTTTGTATAATTTGTGTACATAGACATTGTATTTACATTTGATTGTGATTCCTGATTCACTCTGTAGTTGGATCAGGATATCTATTCTTGAAAGCAACTAATACATAATTTAAAATTTAACACTTGACTTACTTAAGCTAGTCCTCTAGAGTGTTATATGTATGTGCTTGTCAGAGTGTTGTAAAGTGTTGTGAATCTTAAATAAAGTGTTTATTTGTCTGTTGTTGTTGTGAACTTACACTTCATCATTATCATAACCCTAGACATTCAACGTAGTCATCACTATAGCCCAGAATAAGTCTGACTGAGGTCTAAATGTGGTAGCAAAGTAAGGTCATCTGTAACACACCACACATATTATATACAGATACCTTCACAGCTGATCTCAGTCAGTACACTAAGTCCCCTATAAATAATTATATAATCCCAACTTACCACATATTTGTTTAGTTAAATATTGTATACATTTGCCTGTTAGAAAATGGCGGACCTGGCAAAATTTCGATCTGCTGCTATGCAGGCTGCTAAAGAGTTAGGATTGGACGGGCAAGTTATGATTGCTTATGTCACTACTGAATGTGACAAATTTATTGAACGCGAAGAAAAAAGATTAGAAAAAGAGGCTGAAAGAAAATTAGAATCTGATAGATTGGCCGAAGATAGGAGAATAGAGGCTGAAAAAGAAATTAAGAGGTTGCAGATTGAGGCTGACAAAGAGGCTAAAAAATTGGAGGCAGAGGAAAGGAGACAGGCTGCAGAAAGGGAGGCAGAAGAAAAAAGATTGACTGCGGATTGGGAAGCAGAAAAGGAGGAGAAAAGATTACAAAGGGAGCACGAATTGCGATTAAGGGAGTTGGAATTTCAAGGCCATGCTCCTGAAAATGGTGCCAGTCCCTTTACTTCCGATGCCACTGCTAGTCAGGGAGCCTTAACCTCAGCTATGAGCTTTCATTTAGATCATTTTGTTGAGAAAGACGATGATATTGAGAGCTATCTAAATAGACATGAACTGTTAGCTACCACGTATGGGTTAGAGAGAGAAAGGTGGAGCTTAAAGTTATCTCAAGGGCTTCGTGGTACAGCTTATGAAGTTTTTGCCAAGATGAGCAGAGATGACCAAGAAAATTATGACATGTTAAAGCAGGCTCTTTTGTTAAGATATGAAAAGAATGGAGAATTTTATAGAAAAAAATTTAGGAATGCTAAACTACTGTCAGGTGAAATATATCACCAGTTCTCTGCACGGTTAGAGACATACTTGGAGAAATGGACGGCTCTGGGGAAAACCCAAGATCTTAAGGAAATGATCCTTATAGAACAACTAAGAGAGTCCATGGCTCCAGACCTGAGAAAGTTTCTCATGGAACAAGGTGCAGAGAGGCTGGGTGAGTTACTAAATGTTGCTGAAAGATATCAAGCAGCTCAAGCAGAGGTAACAGGTAATAAAACGAAACAGGTAGACTATTTTAAGGCACCATAAACTTTAATAAATTTGATCATAGAGATCAGAACCAAGGTAAGCACCAGTTTGATAGGCCACGGTATAATAATAATAATAATAAAAATAAAACCCCACAATTCGATGAAAGGAAATTTGATGAAAGAAAATCTTTCAACCAAGGAAGGGGGTGGTGTGAAAATTGTCGGATGGACAATCATGACACTGACCGTTGTAGAAGGAACCCTATAGTAATGGCCACCCTTCAGGTCAGGTCGACCTCAAGAAAGGAGGAGGATATTCTGATAGATACCACTCCAGAAGAGATGAGGAAGGCGCAGGCTGGGGATAAGACCCTCAAGCCTTGTTGTAGGAAATTGTCCCATTGTCACACACCTCCAGAAAAAGGAGACTTCTATATGAAGAACAAACTAATATAACGGAAGACTGGAACTAGATCCAAAGGTCAGGGACAGCTGGTACTTCCTAAAAGGTATAGGGCAGACTTAATAAGGAGCTTACATGTGAGAAAAGATGGGGACCATGAGAAAATAGGTACCATCATTCAAAAGGTAGCTCAAATTTATTATTGGCCCAAGGCAAGGTGGGACATTGTGAATTTTGCAGAAAGGTGTAGCATAGCACATGAGGGAACACCCACAAGTGGGAACATTGATCAGGACCTGGACACGCCACGGGGCAAACGTAGGCCTGACACTGAAAGAAAAATAAATTTAATAAAGTGGACCAAGTGGAATGGGAAGCCTCTTTTCACGGACAATCTTCAATTGACTTTTTTACAATGGCCACTATGCGGCGAGTGCAAAAAGATGTCTTACCCCAGAATAAGCCGACAATCCCTCAATCGGACTTAGGTAAACTGGAGGAAGAAGATGTAGAGAGGAAATCTCTCATCAAGAATTCTAAGTGGGGAAAAAGCCCCAAGAGAAAAATTGGTAGCGGTCGATTTGTGCATGATGATTCGGGGAAGAAAAGTCATCACAACAGTGCTTCGAGTGCAAAGAGCCTGACATGTGCCAGGAAAAATAAGTTTCCGAATTTAAAAGTCCATATGTAACTCTGTTAAGAACGTGGACTGATGAAAAGGCAGAGGAAAATATTACATCATCATACCAATATGTGAATGAGCTGACCACTCGTTTAAAAACTGGCTGGAAACTTGCCAATGAAAATTTGTGGCAAGCCAGGAAAAAAACATGCTGCCTATTACAACAAGAAAGCTAAAGACAGAGAATTGGCTGTGGGAGAGAAGGTACTGCTTCTTCTACCCGGTAGTCAGAATAAGTTGCACATTGGATGGCAAGGTCCATATACAGTTCTAGAGAAGGTGTCTAGAACAAATTATAAGATAGATAAGAAGGGGAAAGAAAAAATCTATCATGTGAATCTCCTGAAGAAATATTTGGAAAGAGAAAATCAGGAAGAGACACATTTGTTGACCTTGTCTATTGCAATGGAGATGAAAAAGGAACCACTTTCATCATATGAATATCCATTACACCCCTGTGAGACAGCTGCACAGGTGAAAATCAGTACACACTTAACGAAAGATCAGAAGAAGAGAGTGCAACAGGTTCTAGATCAGTGGTGGCCAAGCTAAGGTTGGCCGAGGGCCAGATTATGGTAAAGGGTAACACCCGAGGGCCAGACCTATAAAATCCTTAAAAAATAACGTTCTGATATTTAGTTTTATGTATGTATATATATATATATATATATATATATATATATATATATATATATATATATATATATATATATATATATAATAAACCACGTACAGAAAGCAGCGGCAAACTACTGTACTGCACATCTGCCAAGACATGTATACCAGTCTTCGAACTGAAATTACTGTTTAAAAAAATATAATGAATCTGATGTTTTAATTTGTTTTGTAATTTGTAATTTGACATGTAATTATTTATTTCAAACATACATTTGTGTGTTATTTCATTGTGAAGAGTGTGGCTTCAATCAACAATAAGAGGCCGACCAAAACAGGTTGGCGGGCCGGTCAAAACAGGTTGGCGGGCCGGATCTGGCCCGCGGGCCGTAGTTTGGCCACCGCTGTTCTAGATGATCATACAGAGGTGTTAACGGACCGTCCGGGGCATACAAACTTATTGGAATATGATATGAAACTTATAGACCCAACACCTGTATGTATGAAACCCTATTCGATTCCTTTCGCTAAGGAGAAAGCCTTGAAGGAAGAGATAGACTATTTGTTGAAGGAAGGAATAATTTCACACAGTGAATCTTCGTATAGTTCCAGTGTGGTGCTCTTAAGAAAACCCTTTGGAGAACATAGACTCTGTATAGATTACAGGAGACTGAATGCTATCACAGAAGGTCAGGTGGATCCATTGCCGGATACAAATCAGTTGTTTGCCAGGCTAAATAAAGCTAAATATTTCTCAAAAGTGGATCTGAGCAAAGGATACTATCAGATTCCGGTAAAGCCTGAGGTTAGACCTTATCTAGCTTTTAGTACCTCAGAGGGACACTATGAATTTAACAGATTGCGATTTGGATTGAAGAATGCGCCTATTGTCTTCTCTAGAATGATGAGAAAATTGTTGGATCCACTACACAACTCAGATATCACCATATAGATTAACTCCTCATAATGTACAATTTGAGGAACATCTAATATTCTCATGACATGTCGTTGAGCAGACTCAGAGAAGAGAAATGGTGAATATAGATTGCTAAGCAGCATTAAGACAAGCCGTAACACTTGCAGCTGTTCAGTAACATATCTGAAATGGATTCTTGGATTGCAGAGGTCTGGGGCAGATTTCTTGAGTCGTGCCTACTTTGAATTGACCCACCTGCATTAATCCATGATAAAAATAAAACCAGCGAAACATGGGTGCGGATTTTCTAAGCCGCCATCCGTGTGATGACAATCACAATGATCACCAGGAATAGCAATACATTTATCTAGGTGTATATAGAATTATGGACTGACATATGATGTCTGTTTTAAGTGGGGAGAATTTGTCGTGAACAATTCTAATCCACATATATAAATGAGAAAATAAATGTAAAGCCTAACGAAGTAATTTAATAGAAGGAAAGAAGAATGGTAAAAGATCAGTGCTTTTCCCAATAGCGTACACCTGCGTTGTAGAACGCCATAATGACTGAACCCGAGATCCCCTTTTTCTACTTCGTCTGCATAACTGTAACGCTTCCACGTTCGATAGTAAAAGCCTACTGCATAAATTACACGCGTTTCTAAAAAATAAAACTGGTACTGTATTTCTTATACGACCTTGATAGACACACTGCTTAATGACCTAGATATAATATTACATTAATGTCATTATATACACTACGTTAACCTAAAAGACAGACGGGCTTAGAAGAGAGAGAGAGAGAGATGCACGGAGGAATGCCAATCCCACGTCGTCTCGCGATTAAAAAGTGAACGCGAAAGGCATGCAGGCCTGATTTTTTTTTTTTTTCAAATAGACAGTGATAAAAAACACTAACGATACGAGGTAAGGTTTCAAAAAACATGTTTAATGCTTATTAGGAAACATGACACAATACTGTTTTACGTATGAAATCCTGACTTTATACTGACAGAACAGTCGAAAAGGCAGAACAGGTGGCGGTTTGAGGAATAAAAAAAAACAAATACACGACTATCCTAGAATAATACATATTTTGAACGAAGCCACTTAACCCCATTAAACTTATATATTCTTGTACCTTAAGACTTGCTGACAAAGAATATGTTATGTGTTACGCAAATTGTCTAGTACTTAATAAATTATAGCCAAAATACTATAGTGAGGTTGTCTGACAGCACAAGATCATATTTGCTCATAATGGCTGTTTGAACAACACTGCTTTAGGGGAATGAGGCCAACAAGTTAGATACGATTTGATTGGCGGTAGTCCTATGTAAGGCGAAACCTGATTAGCCGGACTGCAAATACTATTAGGGTTGTTAATGGTTACGGTAGGATGGGTAAAGTTTTTTCAAAGGCTCTTGTAAACATGGTCTCATTGGTTAGAGAGTTCGATATAGTCAAATAGAAGCGTCAGTTCAGGGCCAGTTTTGAAAATCCAATTTGTAAGAAGCAAGTGCGTTGAGTACAAGCTAATATTTTTCTAAATAAAAGCCTGGGATAAGGCAGATCAAAATTGTGCCAGAATTCATCGCCAGTCAACGTACTTGTGTATATTTCCTTGAATTGTGGTAAGCTAGACATATTTCATATATATGTATATATATATTATATGAAAATTGAATATGAATTGATAAATTGTGTCTGTATGTGTGTAGTTCAGTAGCAAACCGAAGGCAAAGCCTAGATATTGCTCCACCATGTAAAAGCTTGTCAGAGAGGAGTATAAATGCCTAGGCATATATGGGATTGCCATTTAGTAACATGACACCTATCTTACTGTATAGAAGGAATTACAGCTGGAATTGCAGAGGCGTTGTAACCATTAGGGAAAGGAATACTGGTATATTGTCACATGAGAAGCTAGTAGTTGGCATACAGCGCTGAACTCTGTGTTTGTAATGTCCTGTACTTCAGTGTGGAAATGGATATTATATATTAGTTCTGAAGAAGGAGGTACAACCTTCTTATTTCAGGGACCGTGGTACTGAAGTATTAGAGCAGCACCTGGTCTGAGTTTTGCTGGATCCAGAGGGCTGGCAGCAGACTCATTGTCCAAGATATCGACCAGTGGGGTATCTCAAGATAACTGAGAAGCAAGCGAGCAGAGGAGACAGTTTTCCTGCCGCCGACTCATAAGTTAAGAATTCGTCAGCCAGAGCAGCTCACCCTTGTATAACCCTCCTTAAAATTGACTGTAATAATAAAGCAAGAGGGAAAGTTAGTGTTTTACAAATAAAAAAATAACTGTGATCCCTTCAAGATTATTTCCACCATTAACAAACACATGAAGTCGTGATGACAAACAACAACATAGATTCAAAAGCCAGTATTACCTCTTAATACCAGAGCATAACACTACACACATATTGTAATAATATTCTATGTCAAGACAAAGATCCTTTGTATAATTTGTGTACATAGACATTGTATTTACATTTGATTGTGATTCCTGATTCACTCTGTAGTTGGATCAGGATATCTATTCTTGAAAGCAACTAATACATAATTTAAAATTTAACACTTGACTTAAATAAGTCTGACTGAGGTCTAAATGTGGTACCAAAGTAAGGTCATCTGTAACACAACACATATTATATACAGATACCTTCACAGCTGATCTCAGTCAGTACACTAAGTCCCCTATAAATAATTATATAATCCCAACTTACCACACCTGTGTCAAGTCTTCCTGTCTTGTGTCAAGTCTTCCTGTCCTGTGTCAAGTCTTCCTGTCCTGTGTCAAGTCATTCTGTCCTGTGTCAAGTCTTCCTGTCCTGTGTCAAGTCTTCCTGTCCTGTGTCAAGTCTTCCTGTCCTGTGTCAAGTCTTCCTGTCTTGTGTCAAGTCTTCCTGTCCTGTGTCAAGTCTTCCTGTCCTGTGTCAAGTCATTCTGTCCTGTGTCAAGTCTTCCTGTCCTGTGTCAAGTCTTCCTGTCCTGCGCCATCCGCTCAACGCTTGTTCACGTCTTCTTGTCTCCTGTTATGTTTGCCTCCAGTTCTCTTTGAAATATTTTTGCAGTCAATCAATCAATACCCCATGGAGCATTGGCCTTCACTTGCCAAGTTCTCCTGCCAAGTTCTCCTGCCAAGTTCTCCTGCCAAGTTCTCCTGCCAAGTTCTCCTGTCACGTGCCATTTGCTAAAGTTCTTTCCACGTCTTCCTCATCATTTTCACTTCTATCTACAGTTATCTTCTCCGTGAGTTTTATTGGTCTACTTCTACCTCTCTTTCCTTGAGGATTCTAGACCAAGGACTGCCTGTTACTGCTAAATTTATATTTGATCTTCATTTATTTCTCCCACACTGTAATTCCTTCCAACATAATAGGTTGATTCTAACAAAAAGACAGACATTATGTTGTGAACAAGTTCATTGCGTAAATACGTCTGCATAGTAGTAATAACTGTGTCGTGATTGTATCTCCTGCTCCTCAGTAGTGGTCCAACAATGGCCAAACCTGTTTATCTGTAACCTATAATGATGAGGGTCTTCAAAGGTATCAACCTTCGCTCAAGATTACTCTTGGCAGATATAAAATAAAATAATGGTGCTTGTATTTAAAGGTGCCTCACAGGAATTGAAAGAAAAGAAAGCATAACAACTGAGTTTAGATAGCTGTCATGAACGTATTATTCATCCGCCCCTTCTGTGAGGTAATATATTTTCGCTCGTATTTCTGAACCCGCTGCTGAAGGTGATTCAGTAAAATCATAATCTAATAGAGATATCTGGTTATGTAATTAGACCAAAATGATTCATACGGGTGCAAATATCCACTTCACTCAATAGTGATTAAATCAACTATAGCTTTACAGATACAGATAAACAGGTTTTATAATCACTTACATATTAACAATGTAAACTAAATAAATTTGTTTAAAAAAATAATCAGTGATATTTATCATCATCGGATGATTTAAACTGTGGTGGAAAATTTAATAAATTGTGAAATGTTCGTTAGTTGCGCTGTTATAGTACTTAGCTTCGGATGTAGGGTCGGTTGGCGTCTGCTTCAGCCGCTGTTGGTTCCCACAAGTGTCTTGTACTGTATGTTTTTTAATAGTCAAGTCTGGTGGCTCTAGCACGTCTCATTCGTTATATTAATAATAATAATGGTAACAATAATAATAATAACCACTTTAGCCATAACTGACTATGGGAATGCGCCCCTGAGGCGACATAGCCCTCAGCTGCTTATTTTCCTGGTGCTTCTTTTGACGTTTTCTCCTCTCTTCCGCTTGCCGTGAGAGCTTCTTTTCGCCCAATTTGAGGTGGCACAATAGAAAGCATTACCGCTTGGTGCGATCAGCAGCTTCATCCTTCCAGGTTGCGGGATTTGTGTCCAGTGCCCTCACGTCTCTCTTGCACACATCTTTGAACCTCAGCTGCGGTCGTCCAACTGTTCTTTTGCCATCTGCCAGTAGTCCCTAGAAGACATCTTTTGGGATGCGACCATCTTCCATGTGGCGGACATGGCCAAGGCAGCACGTCTTATGCATTAAGGCTGAGCTAACTAAAAGGGTTGTCAAGCGTCTTCAAGACCCGTCTGATGTTGGTGTCTAGCGTCGACTGCTGGCAACTTGTACCACAAACTTCTATCACAAATATGTACCACAAACTGAGAAAAAATTTTTCTTCTAAGTAAAGGGTGTTCGGACATAAAAATCAGGCGCCCTCCGCTTCAATTCCACACTTCCTTTTCCTCAGAAACTTTATCCTTACATATAATTAATGTTAAACTCAGAGAAACGGATGAAAGTGCGTTTGGACAGCGGAAAACGACAATTGCATTATTTAACCATGTTTGAATATACACATAATCTTATTGAAATGTTAATATAATAAAATTTGTACACCATGATGTCATCATCATCCACTCCTACCTCCACATGGAGCCTGGGGCTAACTCTGCTTTTTGGTTCCTTGTGAGGATACCCGCACGAAGAAGTTACAGCTCTTGCAGTGGTAGTTCATGAATTCAATCATTTTATATGCTGAGATTGCCAGCGTCGTATGAACATGTACATCTACAAGCAATTTAAACATGTTAAATGCAAAAAATATAATATAATACCTATTATAACTTACCCCGATTATCGTGAACGAATTTACAGACTTGCAGTGCACAGGAAAAACCTCCGAATAGTGTCGGGCCACTGGTTTTAAGAGGCCGTCTTACAGGTGGTCGGAGTATTACTTTAGTTATAATTCCAATATTATTCTGTATGTAGGTTCCTAAGACTCGTGGTTTCCAGTACTATAGTCGAGTTTTCTTTCTGTATACTATTAGAAGATCCTCTAATATTTGGTCCTGTCCTTATGTTGGAATCCTGTTTCTAATTGTTATCGTGGCTGTCTACAATTTTTTTTTTTTTTTGACGAGATGGAAATGCAGTGAAGTAGTCTAAAATGTTGCAGATTATAAGATAATTTTCACCCAAACATCCATGTGGATTTTGTGGAAAAAGCTGCAGTCAGAAGTGTTTTTTTTAAAGCACTTCCAATACTAATCAAATAACGAATTTGTGTCTGATATTAGTAGGGGTCTTTTTTCCCCCACTACCCTCGTGTAGAACATTCTATATGACACCATAATATATTTTCATTACATGTCATTTAACAATTTATTCTGCATGTCTTTCTGTCTTTCGTGACCATATGAGGTCCTGGTTCTTCAGTTTCGCCTGTCCTTTTAACAAACTCACTACTTCACAAATCTAATATCATAATCTCCTATCAGATGTTATTTCCTTGTAATTGTTTCTCACAGCAAAGTCCGTCTGCCGGAAGTATTGCATCCTTGTCCGTGTCTTATTCTTCAGCAAGATGGTCACTTCCTACATTAAAGTGAGATCTGCTGTGTATTTTGTCATGTCGTGTGTTTGCATGCTTGCGCCTTATCTTGCGGCAACCTGGTGGCGTGTATTGTCCCAGACAAGAAGTCACAGTTAAAAATAGGAGTGTCGCTCAGAAAATAACCAGGAGAGAGGTTTGGATTAGAGGTGTGACAAAATGTGATAAGACAACCTTGAACGATGAAAGCGAACCAACTATAAAGGTAGAGCACAGGAGAGAAAGTGAAGGAGGTCACAGAAACATGTAAGTACCCATTTACAGATAAGTAGATTAGAGGCTGGCGCTGAAAGAATATAAACCGAGATCACGGTATTTGCAGCTACAGACAATCGCTCTACACACTCTACTAATCGGATGTTGCCTTACTTATACACCCCCATATTTTTGTCGTTTTCAAATAAGATTTAACATTTGGTTTGACCAATCCATATTTTAAAAATATAATTCTTTAGCAAAATAGGAAAGGGATATTATACCGCCTTGGCTTGGACTGAACACAACAACTTTATCAGACTAGCTTCCTAATAAGCTCTACACGTCTTTTGCCCATTAATCTGGCTAGAAAAATTGATCGCCGGGTTCAGATGTGTGATCGCCTTTCAAACACTAGAAATTGAAAGTCTGTAAAACTTTGGCAACGGCTACAGGCTAAACTTCTAATGCTCGGCCGCTCCGGGAAAAAGAAAGTGACAATGCACGACTTAAAGAATCGACAGGGTGGTAGCTAGGGAGCGAAGATGTATATCAAGATGGGTGACGAGATAGAGGATGTTATGGAGCTCAAAGGACAGCTTTTTTTATTAGCTTTCGCAGTGACGTCAAGCCAAGTTTATTAAATTAACAGAGGAGCGGTAACCCGAATTTAAAATATGTGGGACCGGTTCAGAGACTTCAGATCACTATGCGCTTTTATTGGCGATCCCTTTTAAGGCATTGACAAAATTCTGAAGATTGATCAGGACAAGGAGCCACAGTTCACATGATCTGAACTAGCTCTTGTAGAATTTATATTTGATGACAACATATCTGATGTTGTGGGGTGCACCATTCTGTACACTATTTCTTCTGTGGGATATATATTTTATCTGGTCTCGTCTAGTGTATTCATTTATTCGTATTCCTGGCCATTTTGCATTTACTCATTCGTCCTTCTTAGAAAGATCACTAGGAGACTTTTAAAATCTTTGGCAAGTCTGGTCACCTGAGATATCACTTTTGTGTTTCTCTCGCAATTTCCGTTTTCATGATCATTTTCCGTTGCGCTCCTTAATGCGCATGAAGCCACGACCACTGTAGCTCGTCTCCCTGCATGAAGCCACCACTTCTGTAGCTTGTCGCTTCTGAAGCCTGCATTAAACATTCACATGCTTTTAATATGTCTTGATTTTTTATTTTTTATTTATTTATCTCCAACTCATTCTGTCCTCTTCTATTTCCAGTCCCCACTAATATTACGTTAGGGTAGTTTATTGTTCAGTTTCGTTTTTTAGTTTCTTAGTATGTATTGTGTACATCCGGTGGTAGCAGTCATTTCCTTTTCCGGGCACGCTCGTGCGTTCGCGGGCAGCAACAGTGTTAGGACTTCGATGCCTTCAGGGAAGTACCTAGGTTTAATTTTTATATTTATTTAGGTTTTTATGTGTCCTATCTAGCCTTCACTTTCTTTCCTTTCCCTGACGAAGGCCATGTGGCCGTAAAGTTGCCTATTTTCTTTGTCCTCTGTCCTCGTAAGACGAATCACCTTTTTTCGATTTGTTTTCACACTCATCCACAAGCTGTTACAGCGGTGTATTCTGTGACAATTTATTTTACATGATGAAGTTGCCATCCCCATATACAACCTTATATTAGTCGCCTCGTACGACATGCCTAAAGGTGCATTTGTGCTATTCTTTATTTGTCTCTTCAGAGACCCGCCCCCCTGAGAACCACACTAGACATACTTATGTTATACCATTTTTTTTGGTGTGTTTGTTGAATAACCTAAAACAGCATTAAAATGTTTCTTATATGTGTCAACGAATTCACCATTATACAGCATGAACTGCGCCTCACGAAAACATTGAAAGGCCTGCGTGCTCTTTTAGTGCGTGTTTTATTTAGCTTTCACAGTGCAGTGCTTACCTTGTCCGTAGTTTCCCGAAAAGCTGATTTGATGTTTTCGTTGTTCATTGCAGTACGTTTCACTTCGACAACACTGACAAACAACATTTTTCTTTCTTATATAAGAATAAGTGTTCTTAGGTCAGTTTCTTGCGCTGATTTCAAATTTGAAATCCGTTTATCTCTATCACGTCGGGTTCTTAAGATATTTGTGAATAAATATATTTTTGGGAAACCGTTATTTGCTCCGTTTCATTTTTACTATATAACTTTTTAAAAATTAATAAAATGCAAAATAATTCTACTTTTTATACTGCTAAAAGATGCATGACATATGTTACGTTATATTTCAAATAGTTACTGTATTTTGAAATAATTCTGAGTGAAATATGGCTTCTAGAAGTTGTAGAAATTCGGCTGATCTGTTCTGTTACGTGTGCGGATATTTTCCCGATCGTGTTCACCAGAAAAACTTTACACCATTGCTAAAGAAAGCATATGAACTTTATTTCGATTCGAAAGTTGATGATGCAAATAAATCTTGGAAGCCAAATGCAGTTTGTTCGACTTGTGCAAATACATTGGCATGTTGGTTACGAAAATCGCCGAAGCATAAGTCGATGCCTTTTGGAGTGCCAGTAATATGGCGTGAACCGACAAATCACGCTACTGATTGTTACTTCTGCTTGACAAATATCTATGGTTTCACTTTTAAAACTAGAAAGTCTGTGGTTTATCCAAATATTGAATCGGTTTCGAAACCAGTGCCTCATGATCCAATCACGTGTCTGATCCCAGTTCCACCAGAACAATATCCGTTGGACGTGAATGAACCATCAGAAAGTGATAGTTTACCTGCTTTAGAAACTAATTCTGACTCGGATTATATACCGGTGAATGATGGTGTTCACTTAATTAACCATTCAGAACTTTCAGATCTAATACGTGATCTCGCTCTCACCAAAGGACAAGCGGAATTACTCGGTTCGCGACTCAAAGAATGGAATCTTTTAGCGCCCAATACTCCGATATCTAAATTTCGTCATAGACACAGACAACTTGTTCAGTACTTTGAGATGGATGATGACATTTGCTATTGCAAAGATGTAAAAGGTCTAATGGTGCACCTCGGTCATGAGCACATAGTCAACGAATGGCGACTTTTCATCGACTCTTCCAAGACTAGTCTAAAAGCCGTGTTATTGCATAATGGAAATTTATTTTCCTCAATTCCAGTCGCCTACTCTGTTCATATGAAAGAAACTTATGACAATATGGCTATACTTTTGGCAAAAATAAAGTACAATGACTACCAATGGCGGATTTGTGAAGACCTAAAGGTCATTGCAATTCTCACGGGCATGCAGACTGGGTATACTAAATTTTGTTGCTTCCTATGTGAATGGGACAGCCGCAACAGACAGGAACATTATGCAAGAAAGGTGTGGCCTATCAGGGATCGTATGCAGCTCGGGCATAAAAATGTAATACACGAGCCAGTAGTTAACAAAGACAGCATCATTTTATCACCGTTACATATAAAGTTGGGGCTCATGAAGAATTTCGTAAAAGCGTTAGATAAAACGAGCAAAGCTTTCACTTATCTTCGAGAAAAGTTTCCGCAAATTAGCGATGCAAAGATAAAGGAAGGTACCTTTGTAGGACCTCAGATTAGGAAAATTATTGCAGACAAACAATTTGGGAACTTGTTACATGGTAGTGAACTTCGCGCATGGATGGCATTCAAATCGATCGTCGATAACTTTCTGGGAAATCACAAATCTGTCGACTATGTGCATATTGTTAAGCAGTGCATAGATGCATACAGAATTATGGGCTGTAACATGTCCCTCAAAATCCATTTGCTCGATTCGCATCTTGACTTTTTCCCTGACAACTTTGGCGAAGTCAGCGATGAACATGGAGAATGATTCCATCAAGATATCGCCGTAATGGAGTCACGTTATCAAGGACGGTGGAGTGTGACCATGCTTGCCGATTATTGTTGGATGCTTCATCGCGATGTACCACATGCCATTCACCGACGAAAGTCGACTGCAAAGAAATTCAAGCCTACATAACTGTTATACTTCTTGTACGAATGATGTTGTAATACTGTATGCGTTGTTAAAAAACTTCAATTGCGTATTTCTCGAGATCCCGACCTGATAGAGAAAAACGGTTTGCAGATTTAAAAACAGCGCATTAAAATTGACCAGAAAAACATAGAAATGTTAGAGAAAGAAAAAAAAAGTTTTTTTTTGTTAGCCAGTGCAATTAGCAATATGTGAACACTGGTAGGAACAATAAAGAACAAGTGGAAAGAACTAGACTAATGTAAGTGGAACATAGACGCAGAAGAAGCTGAAGATGAATAGGACACACTTTATGTAAACCAGCTGATAGCATTATAATAGAATTACAAGACAGTCCGTGTTTCTGGAATCCACAGGGTGAGAGATATGGAAGAAGATGGGAAAATACTGGAGCAGGAAATTTATGGCAGACATAAACAAGATAAAATAAGATATGGACGGTCTTGAACGGATTTATTATCCGTTATTATAGTTATTATAGTTATGGGACCCAAAGATGCAGGAATAGAGAATGCAGTTGTCACCGTAGGGTTTGCCCAAGCATTGTTTATGCTTCTGGCAAGGTTATATGAACGCTTAAAGTATGTCACCGTAGCGTTTGCCCAAGCATTGTTTATGCTTCTGGCAAGGTTATATGAACGCTTAAAGTATGTCACCGTAGGGTTTGCCCAGGCATTATAAATACATTGCCAAGGTTGGGTGAACGTTTAAAACAGTTCACGAGGAAGAAAATAGAGTGAGGATTAAAAATAACAGACAACGGTTCACTAAGTTCGCTTGCGTTAGTAAAACGTGAGTATTTTTTCTGGTGAGTAGTAAATAAAGCTCGACCAATAGTTTGAGCTGTAAAACAGATTAGGGAACGAATCAGACGTAGCGAAAGAAACGCACCAGGTAACAATGACTAGAGGTCAGAAAAGTGTGCGGGTTTCTGGAGGGCAGTCGGGTTTCAAAAATTGAAGAAGCAAGAAGTGCTTTTGGCGGTTGCCACCAGTTTTAACAGATTCTGTGGTTATACAGATAAGTTCAGAAGTTATACAGAAAATGCATAAGCTGTAGAGATAACTCAGAAGATTAACAGATTCTGTGGTTAGACAGAAATAGCATAAGTTTTAGAAGGTTCAGAGGATGTGATAGCTCTAGTCAGTAATTATACCAGAGAAGTTTCATATAGACAGAGTAGAAGATGATTAAGAAAGTTCTTATAGTCACAGTAGAGAGTGTATTTCGGGAGAGATTCAGGGAATTGCCTGTAAGTATGGTTTTGAACTTATCATTCATATTGATGAAAAATTGCAGGAGAAGTAAATCAGAAATCCCAAGTCGACATGTACACAATTGTTGAGAACTTTGTTGACTAAGCAACCTAGAGAAGAGAAGTATTTGAATGATACATTGATGGTCAAGCTTGGTACTGTTATATACGAATAGATGGTAAGAATGAATTACAAGAGGAAAACCATATTTTTATCAGAGTGAGTTCACAGAGAGTGAACCAATGAGTCGTCTACAGAAATAGTTACGACAAGTAAGCGACTGTGAGAGTCGACTTCTTTAAGAACTACCTGCATGCTCTCGCATGTAAGTATGGAGTATAGAAGACTTGTTACATGTATAAGAATTATAGTATGCTTTTCAGGACCAGAAATAGAGGCAGGTCTGACCAAGTTTGGTCAGGAGGAATAAAAGCACAAGACAATGAGTTGGAAGTGCTGATCAGGAGTATTGAGGCATATTAAGCAAACTGAGGTAGAGTTTGAAGAGGCTAAACAAGTAAATGGAGATGATAGAAGAACAAAGGGAGATTAAGTATATATATACACGCGATAAAGAGTTTATGTATGAAGCAACTATGATACAACTGTATGTGAGCTCTATAAAGAATTACCTGCGTTATAGAAGAATATTACATGTAAATAAATGTGTTTTTGCGAGAGAGAAAACATATGTTTGAGTCTATCCTTGAAGGTTGTTGTATGTAAGCCAGGTCAATAATCATTATAAAATCCACTATACGATCAGTAACTATAATAACACCGGAGAAGGAAGAGAACGAGTCGAGGGTTGAGCAAAGGAGGACAAAGTAGTTCATCCAGGAATCACCAACTCTGGCGGAGAGGGCCAGTACTTATACACAGTAGCATTAACTTGGAAGATAAACAAAAGAGACTTGTGTGTGTAAAAACTTGAAATACTTCACTAGGCCTGCCATCTGCCACCTAATGAAAACACATCCCCACTGTTACACAGTCAGCGACCCATAGCTTGACTGCTTGCGTCAGGTTCAGCGAACCAGAGCTGACCAAGACCCTACTCCACCTCCACGTGGTGGTCCTGGAAACAGGCTGCATCACTGCAGTCTGGCTGAGAGAGTAGGAATCGAAGAGGGAAGGCAAACCCGGTCCCAAAAAATGCCGTGCTGAAGTCGGATGTGTCGGCCGAAAGGCGCAGATATCGCAGCTCCGGTGTAACCAGACACAACGCAACCAACGTTTTTTTCAGGACGAACGAGGAAGAAGAAGAAGAAGAACGGATGGCACGGGGCAGGTAGGCTTGGCATGAGTTTTATGACGGCCTGTTTTCCTAACGGAAGTTGAAGAGCAAAAAGGAATGATGAATGATCGGGACAACATACTAATATCTATAACTGCTCCCAACGACGGGGGGTGTATAGAAATAGCAACGGTTGAGTCGGTCAGGGGTTAAACATTTGACATTTTTTTAATGTATGTTGCGAAAACAAATAAAGCTGTAAAATGTATTTAAGTCCTATTCCGTATTTTACACTTATACCACACAGATAAGGTTTGTCGTTACTCCCCCACTTCAAAAACACATTTGCTCAGACTTTAAGTAATTTTTCTTTTAACATAAAGTCTTCGCTTTAGGGCATGTCCCAAAGCTCAGATTAGATTAAATGCCATCTGCCCATTGAGGTTCCGCAGTGGCAGACTCCAGTGTTTTTCGTCCCATCCGTTGATGGTACTCTGATAGGCTCCATTATTAGATGTTTTATTCCCACGTTAAAAGCACTGTTTTCCGTTTGCCTTGATTTCCATCAGCGTTTCCTTCTAATGTGGTTTTTTGAAAAATTGACTCTTCTCTAAATGTGCAGTATACTGTATTTTTATCCTTTCGATCTATTTCATTAAATCTCGTTTTTATTTATAATGTTTCAGTGACATATTTTTTTGCTTCCTTCAAAGTTGCACCACGTTTTTCTACACCCTCCTTTTGGCACGTGCAGTGAAAAGGTACAGGTAGTCTCATATCATATACTGCCGCGGGGGAGTGAAGTGTTAGAGACTTCACTATACTAGATCCAACATAAAGAGGTGGGGTGAACAGTTCCGTTTCTAGCTGTCTCTTCCTTCCCAAACTCAAGAGCAAAGTCAGTTACCCATTTACAGCTGGGTCGACTGGTTCGTGTCGATATCGCGAGAGACCAGGGCTCCAACCACTTTTTTAAAATAGGAGTTTTGCCTCATTGTGAGGAGGCCCACCCAGTTCGAGCAAGACACATGGTCCGTCGGATATATTAGAGTACATGTCTAAATATAAAAGATCCCAAGGTCTAGTAATCTCACGCTGTCAATCAACCGCTGACGGTGCAGTAACCAAGAGTAAATATAACATCTGAATATATAGATTTAGTTTACAATTGTTTGTTATTATATCTGTCTTTACATTTGTTTGTTATTTTATATGTCATTACATGTGTCTGTTATTATATCTGGATCTTTACACTTCTTTGTTATTATATATCAATCTTTACATTTGTTTGATATTATATGAATCTTTACATTTGTTTGTTATTATATACGTATCTTTACATTTGTTTGTTATTTTATATGTCATTACATGTGTCTGTTATTATATCTGGATCTTTACACTTCTTTGTTATTATATATCAATCTTTACATTTGTTTGATATTATATGAATCTTTACATTAGTTTGTTATTATATACGTATCTTTACATTTGTTTGTTATTATATATGTATCTTTACATTTGTTATTATATCTGTAGCTTTACATTTGTTTGTTATTATATATGTATCTTTACATTTGTTTGTTATTATAAATGTATCTTTACATTTGTTATTATATATGTATCTTTACATTTGTTTGTTATTATATATGTATCTTTACATTTGTTTGTTATTATATATGTATCTTTACATTTGTTATTATATCTGTATCTTTACATTTGTTTGTTATTATATATGTATCTTTACATTTGTTATTATATATGTATCTTTACATTTGTTTGTTATTATATATGTATCTTTACATTTGTTTGTTACTATATATGTATCTTCACATTTGTTATTATATCTGTATCTTTACATCTGTTTGTTATTATATATGTATCTTTACATTTGTTTGTTATTATTTCTGTCATTACATATGTCTGTTATTATAACTGTCTTTACATTTGTATGTTATTATATTTGGCTTTACATTTGTTTTTTATTTTATCTGTCTATACATCTGTCTGTTATTATATCTGTCTCTTTACATGTATTTGTTATTATATATGTCTTTACATTAGCTTGTTATTATATCTGTCTCTTTACATTTGTTTGTTATTATATCTGTCTCTTTACATTTGTTTGTTATTATATGTCTCTTTACATTTGTTTGTTATTATATCTGTCTCTTTACATTTGTTTGTTATTATATCTGTATCTTTACATTTGTTTGTTATTATATCTGTCTCTTTACATTTGTTTGTTATTATTCTATATCTTTACATTTGTTTGTTATTTTATCTGCCTCATTACATTTGTTTGTTATTATATCTGTCTCATGCCCCGTGTAGTTACTTGTGGTCTCCTAAGAAAGAAAAAAAATTAAGACTACTGAACCCTCAGACATGTCACCCAAGGTAACAAGTATGAGGTTATGCTTGGGGTTGGCAACCTCATAATGTAAAACAAAATTGCCACAGAAGCTACCGCATCAGGAGCAGGTGAATGCTTGTTACGGGCGTCCTTTGGGGACCGGCTACAATGAAATATATAAAGAGGGAAACCCGAGGCATGTGTGAACAGTAAATAAATAATACAGCATAATACACATTAAGGGTTATGTAGCAAGCACACGTAAGGAAGGGAAACCCGAGGCATGTGTGAATAGTAAATAAATAATACCGCATAACACACATTAAGGGTTATGATGCAAGCACACGTAAGGAAGGGAAACCCGAGGCCGGTGTGAACAGTAAATAAATAATACCGCATAATACACATTAAGGGTTATGATGCAAGCACACGTAAGGAAGGGAAACCCGAGGCCGGTGTGAACAGTAAATAAATAATACCGCATAACACACATTAAGGGTTATGATGCAAGCACACGTAAGGAAGGGAAACCCGAGGCCGGTGTGAACAGTAAATAAATAATACCGCATAACACACATTAAGGGTTATGATGCAAGCACACGTAAGGAAGGGAAATCCGAGGCCTGTGTAAACAATAAATAAATAATACGGCATAACTGTGATAAGAGGTTTTGATGTTAATAAAATTAAAGGTTAACAAGGTGAGGTCAAGCTATGTAAATTCCCTGAGTAAAGAATAATGATGATGTATTTCTCAGGGTCCCTATACGCTACCTCTTCTGATCTCACCCAGTGTAAAGTAATCTCTGTGGTATTATGTGGCTAAGTGTCTAGGGTAATGTATGCAATATATGTAATTTCAAAAAAGACAGAACTTCAACTTAACCAAATTTAAGTAAGCAAGACTGTTTAAAAGTTATTTACAATTTATTGTTCCTGTACCTCAAACTTCATGGGGTCAGGAATTCTTAAAAAAAAAATCAAGAAAAGGATATTTACAAACTATACATAAATATGTTGGACACTCTGTCCATGTCTGTAAACAAAAGTCACTGAAATGACTAAACCCTCTGTTCTTGTTACTATGTTGGATACTATCACCACTCTTTCAATATCAGTCTACTTAGTGTCATCATTCCCCAGGAAATAAGTTTTATATTATGAACTGTGGTTTTGAGATGAACCGCCAGAGCCGGCTAACGGACTTATCTGGTAAAATATAGTTGCTGCTGTTTTCTCAAGTACTTCAGCATCACCAAAAGTTGCGCCTTCTAGATGAAGATAATGGTTTTGGCTTCAAACTGTATCATAAACCTCCTCTCCCGTATGTTCTTCACTCAGATTATGGCAGCAACGTAGTACTTGGTAATTCAACCGCCAAGTAAAGAATAATCACATACACAAGCTTGACTAGCAGTAAAAAGGTTTTAACACTGCTTTTTAGTCCAGACGGCAAAGGCTTGGTCACAAAGTCTTCCCGCTGATGTCAGCGTGGCATGGCTTTTCAAAATACAATGGCCTGATTTTACAAGGAGGTGTTAATTTTTATCACTCTACCCTCAACCAATCAGAAGACGAGTCAAAAAAGTTAACTATTTTTGGGGGACTATAAACTTGAGCAATTTTAAGTGTGTTTGTTAATCTGACTAAATTTGTATATTATATATCTTAGTTATTTATAGACCGATTTTAATTATCAAAAGTGATAATTAAACGGCCAATTGCCCTCTATCGTCCTATATAGGTTTCCTTTAATTTTTCCTTAGCCTTTTCATCTGGGTAATTTTTAAGTAATTAAATGTGCCTTTACCCTGATATGAAAATATCACTAAATTAAATTTTACTAAGTTAAGATAATATTATTATGAGGGAACTTTTATGTTTATATGTTTAGCAATATCAGCGCTATAATTTGAGATATCTCTTGCATTTCAAGTATCTTTAGTTATCAAGAAATAAATTATTTAAGTTCGTTCAAAAACTCAAACTGGGTATTATTTCCACTTCAACCAAAAATTTTCGTGTTCTACAAAGAAGAGGTAACGATTTGATTGGTTGTTAAATTTTACTACGTCCTTCGATAAATATTGGGAAGGGTGTGTGAGAGCGGTGGGGGTGGTAACTTGTAACTTGTTTTCTTAGAAAAATTCAAATACTGTTAGTTAAATGTTGGCGGTAAATTTGACTAGACCCTCAGACAAATTTTAAATACTGTAGTTATTTATAGATTTAAGATTACGATAGCTAGTTCGTTTTAAGCGGGGAATTTGAGCGTGTTGTGATACGGATTCACTTTACTACATATCTCCCCCGTTAGAAAAGCGCGAACCACTAGTGCAGCTTTCATATCCGTATACAATCACGTTCAAATTGACTCAACTATGCCTTAGGGTGATCCTGGATTCCTGCAGGTGGATGCGTACTCAAAAAATCTGCCCCAACGTTCTGCGATCCATGAATGTACTCAATGGTAAACGAGTAAGGTTGTATGAGACGAGACCACCTTAACAATCTAGCATTACCATGCTTTGCCTGAGCAAGAACAACCAGGGGCTGATGATCGCTTTGGACCACGAAATGCCTACATACAAATAAATCTGGAATTTGTTTATTGCCCAAACTAAGGCCAAACATTCTTTTTCTACAGTTGAGTAATTTTGTTCCGCTCTGTTCAATTTGCGGCTGGCATACGCAACACGGTTCAATTCTCCTTCTGGTGATGAGGACCTTTGTAACAACGTGGCTTCCAATCCCACATTACTAGCATCCGTTCTCACCACAAATTCCTGACTCAAATCAGGTAGTTTCAATATGGGCTTACTGGTGAGTTTTTGTTTCAGCTCATTATATGCCAGCTCACATTCTGCTGACCATTCTATTTTATCTGGCTTCCCTTTACGAGTTAGGTCTGTCAGAGGAGCACACACAGAGTTAAATTTCTGGATATATTTTTGATAGAATCCACACAGTGAGACAAATGATCTCACATCCTTCTTTGTTTGTGGTCTAGGTTCTCTCTGTAGTTTTTCTAAGTGCTTAGGATCATTGGTCATGCTCCCCTGATGTGCAGTGTGTCCCAGGAACTCCAATTCCTTGCATCCAATACAACATTTGGTGGGTCTAGCAGTCAGATTTGCCTCCCTGAGTCTGTCTAATAACATATTTAGAGAGTGTACATGTTCCTCAAAGGTTTCCGTGGCGATGAGGATGTCATCCATGAAATTAGTAATACGTAGATTTTTCAGGGGATCCAATAGTTTTCTCATCATTCTAGAAAACACACTCGGAGCATTTTTCAATCCAAAAGGCAACATATTGAACTCATAGTGACCTTCCGAGGTGCTAAAGGCTAGATAAGGTCGAATCTCAGGCTTCACTGGAATCTGATACTATCCCTTACTGAGATCTACCTTTGAAAAATATTTTGCCTTATTCAGTCTAGCAAACAATTGATTAGTATCAGGTAATGGATCCACTTGACTTTCTGTGACAGCATTCAGTTTCCTGTAATCTATGCACAGCTTATGTTCCCCAGAGGTTTTTCTCAACAACACCACACTGGAGCTATAAGGAGATTCACTATGAGAAATAATCCCTTCTTGTAACAGATACTCTATCTTTCCTTTTAATGCTTGCTCTTTCGCGAATGGGATAGTATAGGCTCTCATACAGATGGGTGTTGGGTCTAGCAACTTCATATCAAACTCCAACAAGTTAGTGTGCCCCTGTTTGTCCGTTAACACGTCTGTATGATTCTCCAGAACCTTCTGAATCTTCTCCCTCTGCCCTTTTGTCAGATGATTGCTAACTTTTACCTGTGCAGGAGTTTTGCATGGTTTCAGGGTGTATTTATAAGAGGTGAGTGGTTCATTTTTCATTT
Source organism: Oreohelix idahoensis (assembly GCA_024509875.1). Taxonomy (NCBI): domain Eukaryota; kingdom Metazoa; phylum Mollusca; class Gastropoda; order Stylommatophora; family Oreohelicidae; genus Oreohelix; species Oreohelix idahoensis. Next base: position 239,415 of record JAMPIV010010241.1, read on the forward strand.
CGGTGGTTATGGCCAGGGTCATTAAATGTGCAACTTCCAAAACTCTTCTATCCTGATATTTCTTGAGGAGGTTCGCATGATAGACTTTTTCCTTTCCTTTTTGTCTATTTTGTAATTAGTTCTAGATACCTTTTCTAAAACTGTGTATGGACCTTGCCATCCTATCTGAAGTTTGTTGCTGCTGCCGGGTAATAGAAGAAGCACCTTCTCCCCTACAGCAAGTTCCCTATCCTTCGCTTTCCTGTTATAATACTCAGCATGCTTCTTTCTGGCTTTTCTCAGATTATCATTTGCTAGTTTCCAGCCAGTTTTCAACCGAGTGGTCAACTCGTTCACATACTGATATGATGAGGTTACAGTCTCTTCTGCCTTCTCATCTGTCCATGTCCTCAATAAGGCTTCCAATGGACCTTTAATGTGGCCGACCCATTTTCCATGGTACCGGTGCCATTCCGGTAATGCTCATGTAATTGGAAGCATTGTGGTGGTGACTTTTCTCCCCTTAATTTGCTATCACACACCAACCGTCCGCTACCAATTTTTCTACTGGGGTTTCCCCGCAGTTTCAGTTTCAAATTGAGGGGACTTCCCTCTCTTCTATTTTCGTCCAGTTCCAGGAATTCCGACCAAGGGATTGTCGGGTGGAACTGGGTTGAGGTCACTTTTTGTACAATACGCATAGTGGCCATTCTAACTGGTTTATTTAAAGACTGGGTGTGAAAAGGGGTTCTCCTATCCACGATGTCTACTGTGGTGGGGCGCTGTTCGAATATATTTTGTGTTTGTTTATTATTATTTCCGGTAAATTGCTACCCCTGTCCACAGTTAATGTATATGTTGATTTTGTTAATGTATATTTGATTGCCCCGGCGGTTGCTCATAATAATGCTCGTTACCCCGTTACATCCCGGGTAAAATCTCTCACTTTTCATAGTTTTGTTCCATACTTCATAACACACATGCAGGTTCTTTAACTGACCAATGAGGAACTAAAACAGTCTTCTTTTGAAACGAATTCGACATCTTTTAATAACTGATATTCCTTGTAGCATGCATACTCGTTCGTCCCAATTAATCCTTATTTCTTAACTCTCTCCACACATATTAATTTTATTTCAAGAGTATTCGAGCTCTTGTACAAACCATCTCCTGTCAGAAGGTAAACACTTCGTAGTAGGTTCCTACTGGAACTTAAAAGCAAACACAGCCAAAACACAGCTGTCACAAAGCTCAAGGTTTTTCTTCACCTTGGCCATTCACATATCAACAACAACTCTGTGTCATTTTCCGGTGCGCCTTATTTTCAATATCCCAAATAGTGCCGCATTTATCAGCACTAACTCAAACTCAATAAATCTAACATGTGGTGTGCATGGACAGACACCACATATTCCCCCCCCCCCCCTGCGCGCTACTGGAAACTGCAGGTTTCCAGGTCATCATTAACTATACTTAACTATAATGATAAAAAGGAAAATCAAATTCAAGCAATGAGTGAAATGATATCACGATGAGTGAAATGCAGTTAAAATATGTGGCAACAACTTGTGAGCAACATATTAATGCTACGAAAATATCGCTATATAATCTACCTATCAATTGATTATGAACATAAACAATGTTTGTTGTCACTTCCTGTACCCAGGACAGTTACATAGTTCAATGTATTACTCTTGACAGAGTATCAGCGATTACATTATTATGTCCTTCTATATGGACGATATCACAGTCATACGCATGAAAGCCTTAATTTCAAACAGAGCGGTAATCACGACAGCACTAAATGCTGAATCCCTGAAAGAAATTAATGCAATCAACCTATAGAAATACGACACTGAAACGTAAAATGCCTCCTAAACAGTCGCCCGCAAGAGACAAAGAAAAGAAACATATAACACAAAAGAAGCGAGATTTGCCCAACAATGATAGGACCAACAACCATGACGTTACATAACATTACTTATCTGAATCGACCATGAGCGTCCATTCTTCGCTGTAACTCCAATGCGTCGTTCCACGCAATATTAAATTGAAATGTGGATAATGTAGTAATCTTATAATGTAGTAATCAGCAATCATGATGACGTAATATGAAGACGTTCTCGTAACTCGTTTACTGAGTATTCAGTTCAATAGGAATGTCCGACCTTCACTCGTGTGAGACACATTGTAGAGATAGTGTCAATATATAATGATGGAGACGAAATGTTAATTTCCAACGAGTGACCGAATAAACTGATGAGGTGGCCTTATCAGTGTCCTAACGGTTTGATCTATTACTTTCGAGTCCACTTGTCCAGCGAAACGACCTCCTCGTAAAATCCCAGATTCATATTTCTCCCGTGAAGATATTCGTCAGATTGGTATAGCATCCCTCTCATGGTAAATCAGCGTGAACGATTTCGTCATGGATATAATGTTTTTTTCTGATCCTCAAGTAAGGTACCAGGTCTGGGCATGACCTAGTATACGAATATTGTAAATTTCATGTCTGCACAAAGTTGCATTCCAACAGCTGTCTCTGCATAAAAATGTTCATTGTTGAACAGCGATAGATTGATCAAACTTCCCGATATTGTCCCAACATAGGACTCTGTCTGCCAATAACCTGAGCAACCTTAAAATGTCCTTCAAATCCAACGGACGACAGCCCCCCATATCTGTGGTGGGGCGCTGTTCGAATATATTTTGTGTTTGTTTATTATTATTTCCGGTAAATTGCTACCCCTGTCCACAGTTAATGTATATGTTGATTTTGTTAATGTATATTTGATTGCCCCGGCGGTTGCTCATAATAATGCTCGTTACCCCGTTACATCCCCGGGTAAAATCTCTCACTTTTCATAGTTTTGTTCCATACTTCAACAACACACATGCAGGTTCTTTAACTGACCAATGAGGAACTAAAACAGTCTTCTTTTGAAACGAATTCGACATCTTTTAATAACTGATATTCCTTGTAGCATGCATACTCGTTCGTCCCAATTAATCCTTATTTCTTAACTCTCTCCACACATATTAATTTTATTTCAAGAGTATTCGAGCTCTTGTACAAACCATCTCCTGTCAGAAGGTAAACACTTCGTAGTAGGTTCCTACTGGAACTTAAAAGCAAACACAGCCAAAAAACAGCTGTCACAAAGCTCAAGGTTTTTCTTCACCTTGGCCATTCACATATCAACAACAACTCTGTGTCATTTTCCGGTGCGCCTTATTTTCAATATCCCAAATAGTGCCGCATTTATCAGCACTAACTCAAACTCAATAAATCTAACATGTGGTGTGCATGGACAGACACCACATCTACCTTATCATATTTATTTTTCCTTTTATTTTCAGGCCTGTTTTCACCATAGTGCTTTTGTAGGTCCTGATGATTTTCCCAACGTGTGGGCTTTCCCTTCCTACATTGGTCACAGGCCTCCACAAATTTTGCAATGTCTGCAGCTACGCCTGGCCAATAGAATTTCATAGATATCCGTTGACAGGTGGTACCAAATTTTGTGTGTCCACTGTGTGGTACAACATGTGCTTGTGCCATAGTCTTTTCCCTACATGAAGTTGGAAGTACTAGCTGTCCATGACCAGTGGATCCTTTTCCAGCCTTCCTATACATCAACTTATTCTTCATATAAAAGTCTCCTTTGTTTGGATGGGTATGGCTTTTTGGGAGTTTCCTGAAACACGGCTTTAGTGACCTATCCTCAGCCTGTGCCTTCCTCATCTCCTCTGGATGAGTATTTATTGGGTTATCTTCCTCTTTCGTTGACTGTGACCTTGTCTATACTGCTGTCATAATCACTGGTCTTTTGGGATTTCCCAAAAAACACATATCTACACCCCAATATTAGAGGGTAGATTGGTTCATTTATCACTGCTGCTCTAATCACTTCTTCCACATAGCGAGTTTTCACATTTATCCTTGCAATGGGAAGTGTCATGGTTGCTATATCCTTAGTTGCTCATTGTATCTCCACTGTTTCTGTGGTATATTGATCTGGGTGCACTAGGTTAGAACTCACGACTGAGTCAAAATCCAATCCAGTATCATAAAGGCACTTAATAGTGGCCCCATTACATACTACTTCTTCACATACAGGGAGATGATGAGGTTCCTGCTGTTCTGTAGGCAGTTTCTTCTTTCCCATGTTTCCTGTTTTAAGGCATGCAGGGTTTTTCTTCCTACAGTCTTTTGTGTAATGATTATTTAACTTGCAAAATTTACACCATTTTCCTTCTGGTCTGTAGGGTTTCTTTTCGTTTACTTGAGGATTTCTGTCTCTAGGATCAAGTCTTGGCCTATCATAATTTGGTTTAAACCTATGTGTTTGATCCCTATTATCAAACTTATTCTGGTTTTGTGGGGTTTTATTACTTTCTGCTTGTTTCTTTTTAACTCCAGCTACTTCTGACTGGGCTGCCTGATATCTTTCAGCAACATTGAGAATCTCCCCCAACCTCTCTGCACCTTGTTCCATGAGAAATTTTCTCAAGTCTGGAGCCATGGACTCTCTTAACTGCTCCATCATAATCATTTCCTTTAAGTCTTGGGTTTTCCCCAGAGCAGTCCATTTCTCCAAGTAGGTTTCTAGTCTGGCAGAGAATTGGTGGAAGGTCTTCCCACACAGTAGCTTAGCAGTTCTAAATTTCTGCCTATAAAATTCACAATTCTTCTCGTATCTAATTAACAAAGCTTGTTTTAGAATATCATAATTTTCTTGATCTTCTCTACTCAATTTTGCGAAGACTTCATAAGATGTTCCCCTAAGCCCTTGGGATAATTTTAAACTCCACTTCTACTTCTCTAACCCATAGTTAGTAGCTAGTCTCTCATATCTACTGAGATGGGACTCGATCTCATCTTCTTTCTCTACAAAAGGATCTAAGTGAAAATTCATGGCTAAATTGAGGCCCCCTGACTTGCACCAGTGTCAGAGGTAGATGGGCTGCTTTCATTTTCAGTAATATGTCCTTGCAGTTCCATTTCTTTTAGTCTCAGCTCATGCTCTCTTTGTAACCGCCTTTCCTCTTTTTCAGCCTCCATCTGCAATCTTTTTTCCTCTGCCTCTCTCTGCAATTTCTTTTCCTCAGCCTCCATCTGCCTAGCCTCTCTTTCAGCCTCTACTTTTAATCTTTTCTCTTTTTTATCTGCTTCTAATTGCAATCTTTTCTCTTCTTTATCTGCTTCTAATTGCAATCTTTTCTCTTCAGCTTACCTCCTATCTTCCCTATCTATAAATTTGTCACATTCAGAAGTTACATACTGAATCAGAATGTCCCCACTCATGCCCAAGTCCTTCGCCGTTTGCACTGTAGCAGATCTAAATTTAGCCAAGTCTGCCATTCTCTCACTCTCGTACACAAATTATTAATCTTATGTGCAAATAGTAATTATCTTCATTAACTATAGGCAAGGACAGCACATCCAATTTCCACAAATTGATTAATTGTATTTCATATTTATTTATTTCTACAATCAGAGCCCCAGGGTATGGTGGTAAAATAATTCCGGACATGATCCCAATATGTGATAAGAGGTTTTGATGTTAATAAAATTAAAGGTTAACAAGGTGAGGTCAAACTATGTAAGTTCCCTGAGTAAAGAATGGTGATGAAGTATTTCTCAGGGTCCCTATCCGCTACCTCTTCTGATCTCACCCAGTGTAAAGTAATCTCTGTGGTATTATGTGGCTAAGTGTCTAGGGTAATGTATGCAATATATGTAATTTCAAATAAGACAGAACTTCAACTTAACCAAATTTAAGTAAGCAAGACTGTTTAAAAGTTATTTACAATTTATTGTTCCTGTACCTTAATCTTTATGGGGCCAGGAATTCTTAAAAAAATCAAGAAAAGGATATTTACAAACTATACATAAATATGTTGGACACTCTGTCCATGTCTGTAAACTAAAGCCACTGGAATGACTAAACGCTCTGTTCTTGTTACTATGTTGGATACTATCACCACTCTTTCAATATCAGTCTACTTAGTGTCATCATTCCCCAGGAAATAAGTTTTATATTACGAACTGTGGTTTTGAGATGAACCGCCTGAGCCGGCTAACGGACTCATCTGGTAAAATATAGTGGCTGCTGTTTTCTCAAGTACTTCAGCATCCCCAAAAGTTGCGCCTTCTAGATGAAGATAAGGGTTTTGGCTTCAAACTGTATCATGAGCCTCCTCTCCCATATGTTCTTCACTCAGGTTATGGCAGCAACGTAGTACTTGGTAATTCAACCCCCAAGTAAAGAATAATCACGTACACAAGCTTGACTAGCAGTAAAAAGGTTTTAACACTGCTTTCTAGTCCAGACGGCAAAGGCTTGGTCACAAAGTCTTCCCGCTGATGTCAGTTTTGCATGGCTTTTCAAAATACAATGGCCTGATTTTACAAGGAGGTGTTAATTTTTATCACCCTACCCTCAACCAATCAGAAGACGAGTCAAAAAAGTTAACTATTTTTGGGGGACCATAAACTTGAGCAATTTTAAATGTGTTTGTTAATCTGACTAAATTTGTATATTATATATCTTAGTTATTTATAGACCGATTTTAATTATCAAAAGTGATAATTAAACGGCCAATTGCCCTCTATCGTCCTATATAGGTTTCCTTTAATTTTTTCTTAGCCTTTTCATCTGGGTAATTTTTAAGTAATTAAATGTGCCTTTACCCTGATATGAAAATATCACTAAATTAAATTTTACTAAGTTAAGATAATATTATTATGAGGGAACCTTTATCTTTGTCCGAAGGTCTAGTCAAATTTACCGCCAACATTTATCTAAGAGTATTGGAATTTTTCTAAGAAAACAAGTTAAAAGTTACCAATGGTAACTTTTAACTTGTTTTCTTAGAAAAAATTCCAATACTCTTAGTTAAATGTTGGCGGTAAATTTGACTAGACCCTCAGACAAATGTCAAATACTGTAGTTATTTATAGATTTAAAATTACGATAGCTAGATCGTTTTAAGCGGGGAATTTGAGCGTGCTGTGATACGGATTCACTTTACTACAATAACACACATTAAGGGTTATGATGCAAGCACACGTAAGGAAGGAAAACCCGAGGCCTGTGTGAACAGTAAATAAATAATACCGCATAATACACATTAAGGGTTATGTTGCAAGCACACGTATGGTTTGATTGTTAAGGACTATCTTCATGCAAGCACACGTATGGTTTGATTGTTAAGGACTATCTTCATGCAAGCACACGTATGGTTTGATTGTTAAGGACTATCTTCATGCAAGCACACGTATGGTTTGATTGTTAAGGACTATCTTCATGCAAGCACACCTATGTTTTAATTGTTAAGGACTATCTTCATGCAAGCACACGTATGTTTTAATTGTTAAGGACTATCTTCATGCAAGCACACGTATGTTTTAATTGTTAAGGACTATCTTCATGCAAGCACACGTATGGTTTGATTGTTAAGGACTATCTTCATGCAAGCACACTTATGGTTTGATTGTTAAGGACTATCTTCATGCAAGCACACGTATGGTTTGATTGTTAAGGACTATCTTCATTGCACACAGACAACTCCATTAGTGTTCCGATCTCCTCCCTTAGATCACACAAGGAGGATCTCAGCACACGTAAAAAAATACAGAAATGGAAGTGGTGGCGCCCTGCTCCGTAAGGAGCGCAAAGGAAAACAATCCCGATATCTGTCTCTTAACTGTAATTTTGGATATTCCAGTTCTTTTCTTGATTCCTGTTTCACATCTGCAATTCTCTATTTTACGTCCTAAATATGAGAAACTATTCGCTTGTTGCGCTATCTATACATCAGTTGTAATGTTGATTACATGTACTTTTCACGGCGGGAATGAGCAGAATTTATGCACTTTCAACGGTCGACAAAATTTACGCACTGCAACACACGTTGCTATTTGTGGCTTCAGTGAGATGTACTTTCCCGAAGTGGGTAAATGTTATGAAGGAAGAGGTAATTTTGGTTTATTTAGCCGATGACACTATGAAAATAAGACGAATATCGGAATGTCAGTGACCCAGTTTATTTGAATGTAACGTATTTCCAATATGTTATGACTCAAATGTAGTAAATATTTACCAACATCATTTATTAAACTAGGAAACAAAAAGTATTACAGTTGTCGTTTTTCTTATCACACGATATTTTGTTTGTCAATGAATGTGAAATATTTTATACAGGACGGGCTAAACGTGTGTCAGTAGATATGTACCAGTAACAAGTGGATAATCTAATTTGGGCTCAGTCGTCCCGAGCCAGCAGGGGTTAAATCACTCTAGCTAGCTATTAATTTAGCCCTCACTTACAATATATATATATATTCGTTGCTCTGTCTCACGTTTTATAATGAAGATAAAAGAGGTATTGCAGAACTCAGCCTTACACTCCTGTGACATGCCTTCAATGTCCGTCTTTTTCGTCCCGCTCAAGTCTGTTTTCAGTTGCATTCACTGTGTGTTTTCCGATCTTCCTCTATTTCTCTTAACCTAGGTATCACGGATACAGGTGTGGCTATGCCTAACAACACTCTTCCCGCTGTCTCGTTCACTAAGTGTAACACATACAACTCTCGGTTTTCACGAAAGGAACCAGTAAGACAGTCACTTCATAAGTTCTCAACGATTTAATATTAGAATAAGAATCAGTGTTCATCAATGAATGTTCTTGGCATACACTAATCGTGGTATGACATGGTTAAGACCAAAAATTACAGGTCAATTCCTTTCAACTGCCAGAAATACACAGGACTTTTTAACTCTCTTCCATATTCTCTTCCTTCCTTTCCGCTTTTTCACATCGCACCGCACGGTGGCTCTACAGAACTACGTAACACCAATAGCGTAAAAGTTGCGCACCATTTTCACACACAATCACTAATACTATTACTGCTCGTTCTCAAAATCAAGCTGCAATAAATAAACCAGCCCTTAAAACCTAACTTATCTATCCTGACTTGACTTGACTTGACTTTGAGCCATTGTCACTGAGCGTCGGCTCTTGGTGACCTGACTTATCTATCCTATACGATGCAAACATCGCAATAATAAAGCCCTCTATGAAGCACATGCGTTATAAATGCATTAATTAGGGACTTGTCCTTTGTTTTCTTTACTGACTATTCCATTCACATAGTGTTAACTTTTGATCTTTTGGGTGAATTAACCTCTGTTTGGATCTTCTTCTCTTTTCCTTTACCAGAGGGGAGAACCTATTTGATTAATTTTTCATTTTTGTCTGTAAACCATGGTCTATTGATGTATATGATTTATGTTGTAAAGTTTTAGTGATAAATAAACTTAATAAACCTTAAGTTATTGTGTTGATCAACCCCTACTTTATCTGTTATCCATAGTTGTTTTCACGTTTGTGCGTATTTGTCACAGAATTGTGTGCACGTGAGTGCAGTGTAACTTGTATTTTGTATAAGGAGAGAAAGTGCGTCTGATTTTAAATATAGTCGTACAGATAGGCTGGATTAGAGAAATTATTCAATCCAGAGACGGTTCCTTCTCTTACACTATCACCTCATGAGAAAAAAACTATTTCTTACACCTTACTCTCACATAGTTATCACTATCACCTCTGCTCAGACAGGACTATAAACATCTATTACCTATCTGATAAAAATTTACGACAATCGTTCTGACGACAGGCGTGCAAATTTAGCTCTAAGCGGTTAGAGCGATTTCCTATTGCGGCACAGTTACCGGGTTCCAAGATCAAAACCTGGTAGCGTCACCCTCAAGTTTACCCAGCTGTAAATGGGTACATGACGCTGCTACTGAGTTAGGGAAGGCAAATGCAGCAAGATAGAAAACTGGTCATTCCACTCCATTAAAGAAAAGCTGGAGCTAGAATAGTGAAGCCTCTAAAATTTCATTCCCTGACGCCAGATCTCTGCTATGGGATTACCTTCGCCTTTCAACAACTGAACAAAGAAAGAAACGAAGATCAGGTAGCATGATCTGGTCAATGGGAATATTATGGGTATCAGACGTACTGGAATACACAGACGACAGATCAGAAAGGTGTGGATGGAGGGAACTCATCATCAACAGCACCAAGCAAAACAAATTATTATGATTGTGGCAATGAAATATATGCGCTTTCACAAAAGTTAAAATTTTACTTCCAAAGGCTTCTAACGTTGCACAATGGGCTAATCACCTGTTTGCCAAGTCACATCGATTACATGTCCGCCCATGGGCCTTGTGCACTTGGGTACCCTCTACACCTCGTTTCACGGGGTAGAAGAGGTTCCGATTATGAGATGAGATGAGGCTTCTAACGAAGCATTCATTTCTAACTCGATCTTTTTAATTGCATGCAGTAATGCTACCGATATTTTTACAGCAGGAATTTTACAACGCAAGTGCTAAAAAGAATTTTTAAAAAAAATATTCATACAAACAAACAAAGACCAAACAACCAAGCAAACAAATTCCAAGGTATATCATAAAACTGTATTTTCCGTTTCAGGAGCGCACATAAAACAAAACGGAACTGAAGTTATACAGAAAGGACAACCCATTTAGTCAGGTTTATTTGAATGCTCAGATAACAGCATTCGTCGTTAAACGATTTGTCCCGATGAGCGATAGTGTAAATAAGTACGGTCTATTTTTGGAAGGTGAAATCTTCAGAGCAAACAGCGTTCAGTCAAGTACACGTTTTGTTCCATAATTTTAAATAAGCAGAAAAATCAGATAATTTGATCAGCATAGTTCGAGGAAGGATCATTTATGCCCAGATAATAATATCTAAGTTGGGGCGGTGAGATGGATCAGAGCGATACCTATAGAACTTCTATAACGAACATCATTTATATCTCTGAACCATTCATTATCCGAGGATATACAAACTCTATGTCAGGAAAATACCCAATCTTTTGTAAATAAATCTCACTATTCAGTTCAATTTGCTAGCTATCACAGAAAACTTAGTTTTTTTTAAGTAAAACGTCACAGAAATATTAAAACGGAAATTCTATTTAAAAACAAAAATGAACAAAGAAGCTAAAACCTAGAAGGTCACAGGCGTACACTTTCAAGGAATCGATCAAGAAGCTAGCGCTATCTCTATAGAAGTGCGTGGGTGACGTCACGAAAGTTGGCCTCTTCCCTTATTTCGATGGTATCGCTTACAGTCCTGATGTTCATCCTCTTCATCTTTGTAAGATGTTCCTCTTTTGTGCGTGACGCAGCACTTGGCAAGATCATCAATTATTTCTTGTTTCACTCCCTATGGAGCATGGCGCTACCAGTGCAACTGATGTCCTTCCAACAAGCTTGTACCAAAGCACTCATGTTCTATTGTAGCGGTGGTTTAAGTAGCAATGTTTTAAATATGATGTTACGAGCCCAAAGCACAACCTTGTGTTAGTCGTCTCTTACGACATGCCTGAGGCAAATTCTTTCATTGTCTCCTCAGATACCCCCGGGGAACTAGACAGGGCACTTGGGGTTATCTTACTAGCACTGTACGTAAAATACCGGCGTGATGCTGACCACATCACCCCTAGTGTGCCGATGGTCAAGAAAATATGGGCCTAACACCATATTCCCAATATGCCTCAATGGGCGTGTAACAGGATCCTTTACCTTTTTACTGTATGTAAATGCAAAATTTCATAGCACGTCCTAGTCTCTCGTGAATGGAAACGTGTATTTTAAAGAAAGAAACTATATTGCACTGCTACTGCCGTTGTTTACTTTAAAGCTATCTTTTCGTATAATTTGCTTAGTATGCACGTTTGGCACGCGGCTGCAACAGTAACTGCACGCTAATTGGACGATTAAAAATTGAACTTGATAACCTTTTTTGACAGCTGAAAATTCCCTTGCCCGCTGTGATCAATAGGTTGTGCGATACATTATATTTTATTCTGGGTAAAAAAGGATGCTTATATACAAGTGTGTTTTGACTTCTTTTTAACACAGATATTGTTATTACAGGATATATCGTGAATATAAATTGTTAGAAGAAAGTAATGGAAATTCATTGCAGTAAGTTTGAATAGTATATGTGCAGTACACAAGCTACCAAGGCAAAACTTTATAAGGAAACTCACTTTTAATTTAAAAAAAACAAAAAACAATATAGCTGTAATGTAATTAGAAAAATTATAATTTATATACTTTTCTACTTCTTTGTTCTTCACTTTTTGATTAATTGCTGAATGTGTGTATATAAAGTCCCTCTTAAACTGTGACCACATTTCGTTACTTTAAAATTTTTTTTTATTCAGCTATCGTGGGCATGGTATTTGCGGACAGTTTGTACTTTTAAACCTGAACGATTATTAAGGTGCTAGATCGTCCAAAAATATTGTTTCAGTCCTTAGGCTGAGCTTTTGTTGTTAATCTATTTATTGTTCATTATGTTTCTTAATAGCTATATCTTTTGGTTAAGTTCTAAGCCACATCATTTTTTCCAATGCATCTTCAGATAGTTTTATTGAAAACATGAATGTCATTAATGTAGCCTCATAATGTCTTTCCCAAAATAACTCGTCATGTTACGTCAAACACAAGACGGCTATCTGGAGTTAACTTGCCAATGATATTCCTTTAGTTTTTTTGGTCCCATTAACATGATGTCATCATTGTTTTTGGTTAACGGTTGTTCCTTTGATTGTGAGTTTGGCGGGACAAAAATTAGTAAACGCTATTTTTCTGCTGTTCCGGGCAGACAATAATCGCACACACACACATACACATACACATGTTGTTTCAAACTTCTTTCTCACACCAATAGGTGAAAATGGAAAGTCGAAAACGTGTTTTATCTAGAGAAGAATATATTTTTTTGTAATCTTAGAGTGTTGACACTTCTGACAATGATTGTGATTCTATGTTAATTCTAGTGAGGTCTTGAATCATTGGGAAGTGACAGCAGTGGCAAAAAAGATGAACATGTTGACACCAGTTCTTCTAATGTCGTGTCGTCTGAACAAAGTATCAGTCCGCGAACAGGATTGGTCTTTACAGGATTATCAGGGCAAAAGACAAATGTCTCAGACAAACACTATCGACTACCCATATTTTAGGCATTTCATAACTGACATACTGTAAGATGGTTTTGTCACTGAGACAAAAAGATGCACACAGCAGCTGCGAGAAAATCCTCTGGTGAAGCAAAATTCCAGATCGTACAGCTGGTTGTTGTTGGTGTTGGTAATATTGTTTATTCTGAGTCCTTCTTCAGAAACCAAGGTGGCAATGTATTGACCAACCACGCCTTAAGAAATATTTTTGCCTGTTTCTAAGATGTCTTCACTTTGTTGAAAACTCCATACCACCTACACATCATGCAGATAAACTATATATATATATATATATATATATATATATATATATATATATATATATATATATATATATATATATATATATATATATATATATATATATATATATATATATATATATATATATATATATATATATATATATATATATATATATATATATATACTACTGGACAAAAGTTAAGGGCCGCCATTCAGTTTAGACAAGGTTTATATACTGAAGCACATTAAAATCGCACCACCTGTATAATCCAGGAACAGAGTGTGAAATGTAAATATAAGTGTTTACAAGTTTACATATTTGGAATCTTTATTGATTTTCCTATGAATCCATGCTGGTCATTAATTTGTACATTTGATTGTTATGAAATTCATTGCATTCTGTACAGGCAAGGGAGAAAACCAAAAATGCAACCAATAAAAAAATTCATTCACACTATCCTCAGTATCTGGTATGTCGACCGTGTGCTTGCAAACAAGCTTGGCAGCGGCTCCGCATGGAACGCACAAGTCTCTGAAGGAAATTCCGGGGAATCAAGTCCCATTCACGTGTAAGAGCAGCTTCGAGCTGTTGCAGATTAGCTGGAGAACCTTGCCTGTAGACTCTGCGTCCAAGCTCGTCCCTCAGACGTTCTATAGGGGACATGTCTGGTGATAGGGCAGGCCAATCAATCGTCACAATGTTCTGCTGCTGTAGATATTGCTGCGTAATACATGCGGTGTGCGCACGTGCGTTATCCTGCTGGAGAAGCTGCAAGTCTGGATAATTTGTGAACGCAGGAGCAACCAATGCATCCAGAACCTCATCTCGATATGTCACAGCATTAACATTTCCACGGAAGACGTGAAGAGGCAAGCGATGGTGAAAACTGAATCCTCCCCAAATGTGAATACTGCCACCTCCAAATCGGTTGTGCTGACGAACACAGCAATCTGCAAAGCGCTCTCCACACCGTCGCCAAATCCGCATACGTCCATCAGCAAAGGATATGTTGAATCTGCTCTCGTCTGTGAATAGGACAGCATTCCACTGCAGTCTAGTCCATCTGACATGTTGCTCTGCCCATTGCAGGCGCTGCTGACGATGTCTGTGAGTCAAGTTTGCCCAACATAAGGTCGTCTTGCAGTAAGGCCTGTATCTCTGAGTCGTCGTATGACTGTCATTCGATAGACTTGCCCACGTCTACCCACTATTGCTCTTGCTGTTTGACTTGCCGGGAGAGAACGATTCCTTAGGTGACTCAGCACAATATGACGATCTTGCGCAGGGGTAGTAACTCGTGGTTGGCCACTCCGAAGTCTATCCCGGGCACTGCCGGTGGTTCCGTAACGTTCATTGAGACGTACAATAGTGTTGTGGTGGCAATTCATCTTTCTGGCAATGGCCCGCGAGCTCATTCCGGTCTCCAACATACCAATAGCTCGTTGGCGGTCGTTTTCAGATAGTCGTGGCATTTCAAGCACATGTACTGGGTGTTTTGTCTCAACGGCCTTTTTATACCGAGTATACTGCCACAACGCGTACACATTTTCAGGGTCATAGCTGTTGGGAATCGTGTTGCACGTGTAACTTTCATTGTTTTCATGTAGTATGTACACAAACCCGTGGGTTGAATCTGCACTTTCCATTCCAGCAGCCATTCGCTCTCTACCTCATGACAAACACGGGGAAAATCCATTCCCACACTTTTTTTTCCAGCTTCTCGGCATCAGTATATACTGTATAATAGTGGTGCGTTTTTAATGTGCTTCAGTATATAATTGATTGGCAAACTGTAAAGATAAGTGAAAATGTCAATAAAACTGAGCTCAGAGAAATGTATATACATTTCTGTGTGCACTAGGTTAATTTTTTTTAAATGTCAAAAAACTGGGTCACTTTAACCCGCACGTGAAAATTGCTATTGTTGCTGCAAAAACTCGTGGTTTTTGCAACACGCCCCGCTAGTTCAAAAGGTGAAAAAGTGAGTTGAATTTGAATGCACGTGGAAAATGATCATCGGTAAAGAGTGTTCACCGTTGGTATGCAATAAATCAGTATGACAAGTGGTCGAAATGATCACTGCATTAGCCATGCCACCAAGGAGAAGTCTCAGCACTGTAGACCGTAGTCGAGCCATGGCATGGATTCAGGATGGTCAATCTGTTCGTCATGTTGCAAGACGTTTAGCAGTGTCCCACTCTGCCATTCAGAGTCTTCTTGGGAGATTTCAAGCTACCGGACATTTGGAAAATCGACCCTGCTCAGGAAGAATTATATAAACCTTGTCCAAACTGAATGGCGGCCCTTAACTTTTGTCCAGTAGTATATATATATATATATGGTGAGCCACGAATGCCACGGAAAGATCACCTGTGCATGAAACATCTGGTTTCCCTGAAGCGAAAATGTTCTGACCTAATGTCATACGAACTTTGTGAGTCTAGCATCATATATATATATATATGTTATTTTAAAGCTCAATGAATCACTTGACAGTCTTACATCAGTCAAAATTATCATGAAGCTACCTTAATATCTTCTTGTGAAAGAGCAGATTATTTGTATGGATAACTGTTATTTTTCAATTTTCCGATAACTTCAAATGAACCGGCTTGATAATGAGAGCTCTATACGACTTAGTAGGAAATAAAATGCCGAAACAGCTGATGAAAATAATATTTGGTAGCAAAAATTGCATTTTTTTTTTACAGAGGTCAGGATGGCTATACACAAACGATAGCTCCACTATTGAAATACACCAAGGGAAGCAACAACAACAAGATAGCCTTCGGCAATGACGACATGCATGGGAACAATAGATGTCGTTGATCAAATGTTTGTTGCGCATCCTGAAAATTCAGAAGGAACAGGTTTTGGCAAAAGAAACTCTTCCGCCTTGTGTGGAAACAGACTTCACTAAATATATCTTTCTTGTACAGCAGATACACTTCCAGATCAAAACTGAACCATTTTCAGTTCAAAATAAAAATTGATAGAGAGATACTAGATGTTCACTACGATCAGTATCACATTCCTAGAAAGGGATAATTGTCCAGTGTAGATTCTAGTAAGGTGATGTCACATCCTTCTTCTTCTTCGCTCATTTTCAGACTTTTAAATCTGAACATGAATATGTTCAAAGTGAGCAGTTATCATCCTGAGGCAGTTGGAGTCTCCTTAGAGCATTTTTTTTTTCAAGAGTGATACTGGTGATGGCCATGTGCACTTTCACTGTTCCTCATATGTTGGTCACCTTTGAAGTAGATACTCAGCAGTCACTTTATTTGTGCCACAGTTACACTTATCAGTATTTTCTATCTTTAGCTTGTTGAATAGATGGTATCCAAATCTGTTGTGACCTGTGCGAGGTCAGAAGATTATCACTTGTTCATTTTGGATGAGCTGGTAAAATACGAAAATTCCTCCCTAACAGGAGCACTGATTCCATAGTGACAAATACGGCAAGAAAAAAGGTTCGTAAAGAAACCAGATGTATTTGTTAGGACTACTAAAGATCTGGTGCCCTACGCCGTATTTTTTAAAGCATTACATAAAGATAAATTACACATATGTTACGTGAACAATCAAGATGTCTTATTAAACTGTAAGTGTCCCGAAGAGTCAATGTAGAGTACAGGCGCATGATTGTATAAAACTATATAATTTTTTATTAATTACATACCACACACACTTCTTGCTGCGGTCTAAAAATTATATAACAGTAGTGCGCTTCTAGCCTTTGCACTAAATTGCACAACTCTTAACATAACGCGCCTTTTTTCCACTAATTTTGTTACGTATATCCCATCCCAACTAACATAATTACCGATGTATGTTACGTCGGTCGGTCTCACTCAAAATAGTAACTCCCGCCAGAAAAAAAAGCGCGCAACGCACGGTGTGCAACTTGCGCGCCGTGGGTGTTTTATAAAACAAACACTTTGGTTTTATTTTATTTTATTTTTTTTTATTCTTTCACGAGATTAGTAGCGCTCGACAAAGAAAGAGTGCATAAAAATTGGTGTGCATGAGCAATCACCCGATGTACAAATCATGAAAACTTGAAAGTTTTTGTTAAAACCACTTATTATCAGGGAACACTCTTTGAAAACAATTCACGCACTTTCACACGAAATGTTGTCATCAAAGAACTTTCAAATTGAATCTAAAATAACATAATTCTCGCCGTGTGTACGTTGGTCACAGCTGAGGAATGGAACCGTGTTGAAAAATTGTACTGTTTCCATTATATATTTTCTCCCGAAAATAGTTACAATCAACAAAGAAAAGCGTTCAAATCACGGTGTTCATAGACAGTTTGATTACACTGTATAATGGAAAGAAACCAAAAACACTCAAAAATGTACTTCTATCTGCTCATCCGGGAACGGAAACAGCACACTATAATTAAAAACCCGTCAAATTTGACGGGTTATTGCTAGTTTTAAATAATAAATATAAAATATAGTAAGACCTCATAGATCTAAAACATATTTGTCAAGATGCAATTTTGAGAAGTTGCTATGGTTGTATGCTCCTGGGTGAGCAAGGTTTATTGGGTACATTGCGGTGTCAAACGTGATTGTAATGTAAGTGGAGTTAAACGTTTGTGAGTTGCATGTGATGTTTGCACGTGCAGCTGAACGTTGATTGTTATGACATGTGACTAAAGTAGTAGTTATTATTGGCTAGAGTTAGCCTGAGGTATGGAAGGTGAAACGGTTACAAAGATGTCCATAGGGAGTTGACAGATGTTGTAGAACTGACGTGTCCCGTTGTTGCTCTTGTGTAGAGGAGCTGGTGTTTGTTGTGTGGTTTTAGTTGTTGCTAGGATCGATGTTATATATGATCTTGGAAATTGTCGTAGTCCCAGAAGTGATATTAGTATTATTCGAATACTGGTAGGTTGTCGAGATAGATTGGTAATTTCTTGTGCTTTTTTAGTACCTCATAAATATGGCATGTACAAGTTGTCATTATATTATGTCGAGATTGACACAGCCTTTGAGTTCATTTATTTATTGCTATATCCATGTGACAGATGAAAATAGAAGCTACCCTTGAATCTCACCGGGGGCCCTCAATTTTGTTGAAATCAAATCGCCAACGTGGGTCCCCCGTGGAATTCCCACGCGTGCTAATTAGAATGCAATAAGTTATGCTAGCAGCCACGACATTCGCCCTTTGTCTTACTTTAGTTTAGCCACACCTACTGTCTTCTCTCTCGAGCTATTAAAATAAAGCTATCTTTGGATCTCTTACTGTCATCCCTTCAAGGAGGCGTGCCAGAGGCGGCAGGCGGTCAGTTATCAACGTTTCTTGTTGTCACTAAAAGTGAACAGAGCTTTTAACACCTCTGGTTAACACGTGAACTCGAACAGTCTACGTTAGTTAGAAATCTTTGCAGGACGAAGAGGAACGGAGGAGTCTGGCAGTAAAAAGTTGTAAAAAAGAGCTTTGATTCGCGGCCCAAACGCTAAAAGTTCCCGAGAATCAGAAGAGACGAGAAATCTGACATGGAGCTAACGATTTCCAAAAATTTAATATGTAATGAAACATCCTAAAATTCAAGTTGAAAGTTGCTATCAAGAGTTCTGGAATAGTCTAGCACCTATTTGGAGTCTTATTTTATTGGATTCTCTATACAAATAACGTAGAGAACATATTCTAGTTTCTTGATTTGCGGTGATCATACCTTTGCGATCCAACGGTTCTTAGAGAGATGCATGGTCAGATGTCTTACGGCATCCCAATTATATGTTCCTAACATACACACATTGTCGGCAAAAAATCCGATGTTGAAGACCCTTCGCGGTCAGCCTTCTACATCCATGAGAGCGGTTAAATAACCAGAACACTGCTGCGTAAAATTTGTGTTAAATGTTAAACTGGAACGGAACAATGCCAGAAGATTTTTTTCATCTTATACATATAAATTTTCCTGGCCTGATGAGGCAGAACTTACAGCACTAATTTCTTTAAACAAACCCATATGACAGTAAAGTTTTCCTACCATCAAATTCTACAGAGAGCATTCACGGGTCATACCCGGCTATTTCCTTCCGAGAACAGCCTGGGAGTTACATTCCGCTGTATTTTCACATTCACTACGACAGAGAGCGTCATAGCCACTGTAGGCTAGACCCCTCCGGAGGGAAAACATATATTAACTTATAAATTTCCAGGACAGTGTAACCACCTAGAAAAAAAACTTATCTCAAACCAAGTACCTGCAGTACGAAGAGGAATACCCAGGAACAATATATAATCAACGCACCAATTCAGTGAATCTCCGCGAAAAATAGCAGTTGCCTAGACGGAGTTTTCTGGGGCTGAACTGGACAAACAACAGGACATATAATAGTCTTAAATACATTGTGTTTGATTAATTCCATGGAATGTATGCAGCGTCGGCAGAGGGGTAAGCATAATTGTAGTGAGTTTACTGTATGTGTGTAGAGAGTGAAACGGAACGAAAGAATTTATTTCTTAAGTTACTACTAATATAACATCTTCTCTTTTATCTATCTCTCACTAAGTCTGAAGGCCCAGGGGATAGTTTAAATTAAGGACATATTCTTTATCCGTCCTGACTACTCCCCACTCCCATTAGCAATCATTGTTCTGATCTTTTGGGTAAATTACCTCTGTTGGGATCTTCCCTAATTTTTCCATATATCAGAGGGAGGGTTTATGAGAGCATATTTTCTTTCTCTTATGTAACTATAATTCACTGATGTAATGATAACTATGTATTGATCTATTTTCTAACGATATAATAAATTTAATAAACCTTAAGCTATTGATGTTGGTCAAAACCTCCCTGCCATTTATATGTGACCCATAGTGTATCTGTTTTCTACGTATGTACGTATTTATGTCACAAAATTGTTTGTGTGTGCGTACGTGAGGGTAGTGTAATTTGAATCAGTATCAAGTGAGAAAGTGCGTCTCCATTAAAGTGTGTCGTACTAGGTAGGCTGGATTTAGAGCAGTTACTCAATCCAAGACCGTATTTTCTCTTACACCAGTTCTCCTCGTAAACAGGACTATTTCTCACACCTTCCTCTCACATAGCTAATGGGGGCTCGTCCGGGATTTGAACCCGGTACCTCTCGCACCCCAGTTCTCCCCGGGAACAGGACTATTTCTCACACCTTCCTCTCACATAGCTCTCACTATATCACCTCTGCTCGGACAGGATCATAAATATCTTAGGCCTATCTAAAAAATTACGACAGTATAGTGTGGAAACGTGTCCGTTGTACTGCGTTGCCGTTGTTGTTGTTGCTGATTGTGTGAGATGAGTGGTAACTGCGATAGTGTCGCTGCTGTCAGAGACAAAGGTGTGCGTGTAAGCACCTTATTGTCTCGTGACAATATTTATTGTTATTATTTTTAGGTATTGGCCATTTGATTGTTTCCCTTTAACAAACAATAAAATGAATTACATTCCTAAAAAAAACCAACATAAACTTTTTCCAACCAAAGCTGTATGTAGTCTGGCAATTACGTAAAAGTGATGCGCTTCTAAAAATAAACTAATGTTGTAAAATAAACTAATACAGATGAAAAACCTATGGCAAGGCACAAGCAAAGAAACAAAGTTACAACTGATCAGAGCTTGTATATTCCCAGTAGCAAGATACGGCTGCGAGATATGGACACTAAATAAAACAGTTGCAAAAAAAGATTACATCATTCGAAATTAAATGCTACAGAAGGATGTTGAGAATACACTGGACAGAAAAAAGACCAACAGAGAGGTACTGCACTCACTAAATGTAGAGGACAATTGGCTCCTAAATAACATCGCAATAAGGAAGTTGACATTTTTCGGTCAAATAAAAAGACATAATAGTCTGGAAAAATTAGTAATGGAAGGCATGGTCCCTGGAAAAGGGGGAAGGGGACGACCTAGACGACAGTGGATCCAGGACATCACAGATAGTCTGAACTTGTCTTTGGAGGATGCAGGTTGACTTGCCCAGAATCGTGATGCATTCAGAGCAGCTGTAATGGAGACAACGTTCTGGAGAGAATACGTCACATGATGATGATGATGCGCTTCTAGACATTGCACCAAATTGCACAAATCCTGAAATAGCGCTTTTTTTTTTTTTTTTTGCTAATATTCTTCGGAATGAACTATCAGCGTAAATGGAACAGTTTTAAAACGGGTCAATAGATTCAAATACCTGTGCATGTTAATAAAATTGGATAGATGATGCATCTCATAAGTGACGCGTAGAATATATATATATTTTCTAACTTTGATGATGAGAAATATTCCATTCAACCTCTGATGGGTTATAATTAGGATATTGTTTCCAATTCTAAATAATATAAAGATTTGCAGCTACGTGAAAGTGGCATCACATCTATTAAGTCAGTTATATAACTGGAAACATAAGGATTTTACACCCCTCCCCCTTAATATTATTTTTGTTTGGTGGTTTTGTTTGCTTTTGTTAGGTTTTATCTTGTTTTTGTTTGTTTGTGTTTTAACATACAAGCATAATTGGTAATTATGATTAGCCCTACGATTTGACAGGTGTAATGCCACTTTCCCATATCGGCAGTTGTTCATATTATTTGGAATTGAAAACACTATATAATCTAATTATAACCCATCAGAGGTTGAATGGGATATTTTTCATCATTAAATTAAAAAAAAAAAAAATCTCATATCCAGTCATTGTAAATATGGCAAATCAAAATATCAATTTTGTGTGCAAGTAAAAAAACCCACAAAACACTAAACACAAATAATAAACAGGGGGATGAATGTAAAGTCTTGGTGTGTTTAGTTGGATATTTAAATGACTTTCATTTGTCATAAGTCCTATGGATTATAAAAACATCATCACATCTTCACCCTCCCAATTATTATCTATTATAATATACTATATATAATACTATACTTTCTATAAATATTGGATGGATAATGCATCTCATTCGCGAAGAGTAGAATAGTCCAGGCGAAAGTAGCATTCTATAAAATTAAACATATTTTATGCAACAACTCTTTGTCGGTATGAAAGTGAGTTCTTCAGTCCTGGCATATGGAAGTGTGTCATGGACAAGTAGTAAACAAGTAGGAAAAGCACTGGAGACCACAGAGGCGTGGTTTTACAGAAGAACGTTAAACATAGAATGGACTGTTAAAATGAGTAATGTGGTTTTACAGAAGAACGTTAAACATAGAATGGGCTGTTAAAATGAGTAATGTGGTTTTACAGAAGAATGTTAAACATAGAATGGACTGTTAAAATGAGTAATGTGGTTTTACAGAAGAATGTTAAACATAGAATGGACTGTTAAAATGAGTAATGTGGTTTTACAGAAGAATGTTAAACATAGAATGGACTGTTAAAATGAGTAATGTGGTTTTACAGAAGAATGTTAAACATAGAATGGACTGTTAAAATGAGTAATGTGGTTTTACAGAAGAATGTTAAACATAGAATGGACTGTTAAAATGAGTAATGTGGTTTTACAGAAGAATGTTAAACATAGAATGGACTGTTAAAATGAGTAATGTGGTTTTACACAAGAATGTTAAACATAGAATGGACTGTTAAAATGAGTAATGTGGTTTTACAGAAGAATGTTAAACATAGAATGGGCTGTTAAAATCAGTAATGTGGTTTTACAGAAGAATGTTAAACATAGAATGGACTGTTAAAATGAGTAATGTGGTTTTACAGAAGAATGTTAAACATAGAATGGACTGTTAAAATGAGTAATGTGGTTTTACAGAAGAATGTTAAACATAGAATGGGCTGTTAAAATGAGTAATGTGGTTTTACAGAAAAATGTTAAACATAGAATGGACTGTTAAAATGAGTAATGTGGTTTTACAGAAGAATGTTAAACATAGAATGGACTGTTAAAATGAGTAATGTGGTTTTACAGAAGAACGTTAAACATAGAATGGACTGTTAAAATGAGTAATGCGGTTGTCATGGAAGAGGCCAATGTGCAAAGGAAGCTTATTCCTTAGGTTTAGAAGAAAGTGGCCGGATGAACGTTGACACAGTCGACCAGGGCAAGATTTTAAAAGGTACACAAACATTTATGAGAAATGTTGTCATAAAAGAACTGTAAGTTAATTAACCAATTTCCGTTCCATTAGATCAATATCACTTCTCCCTATGTGATTTAGGAAGGTTGCCCCATGGCTTCATATTTAATGCATCCGTATTCTTTTTTACTACAAAGATTTAATGACGATAACCTGTATGAAATAACCAAAGTAAAAATAGTGCCGTCTGTAATGCATATAACAGAAAGAGCACACTTTAATTAAAAACCCGTCAATTT
The DNA here is from genome assembly GCA_024509875.1 of Oreohelix idahoensis. Classification (NCBI taxonomy): domain Eukaryota; kingdom Metazoa; phylum Mollusca; class Gastropoda; order Stylommatophora; family Oreohelicidae; genus Oreohelix; species Oreohelix idahoensis. Next base: position 263,042 of record JAMPIV010010241.1, read on the forward strand.
TGACGGGTTACTGACTAGTTACTTCATAATTGCATTAGTCGGTAAAGATGTTACAACATTAAAACGTTACTGTAAACATTCATGTATTAAGGGACATGAATAACAAAAAAAGGAAAATACATTATTCGGATTAAGAGCACTGTTAACGGAGCCATTATCTCTTTCAGGTTGTCAAAGGGGACAGCAAAGTCGGTTGGCTGTCAAGTGGCGCAAAGATGAATGAACGTAGGCATTAATAAACAAATGTTCCACATAACAGACGTTGGAAAAACATAAATGTGGATTGTTTGTACCTTCAAGGAAAGAGATAGACGATATTGCATATCTTTTTATAATCATCTTAATGTTGCAATTCTGCTTTGGCCAACTTAGTGATGTAGTTTTGTTATAGCTACCTTAGTGTTACAGATCTATTGTAGCTACTCATTAAAGTAATCGAACAGAGGAGTCTTTTACTGCAGTCATCACGCAAGATAAGAGAGTGTGGCCATGGAGCTCAACATTATGTACCCCCATCTTAAAATGACATTATAAATTAAAATTAAGAGGGGAATTTAATTGTTTTAATACCAGGAACTGAGAACATCTCCAATACTAGTTCCAATAGAAACAAACTATTGAAGTCATGATGACAAATACCAACAGAGCTTGAACAAAACAAAACCAGTATTACCTCATATTACCACTACACAACTGACACACATAGGATACCATTAATAATATATGTCACTATAAGAATCATATTAATAAATTCTGTACATATAACTTGTAATTAAATTGATTGTGATTCCTGGTTCCCTTTGTATTTGAATCAGGACACATATACATTCATGGCAGCACTGAATACATATTGTTATTTGAAAAGTTATCAGTGACTCCTTTAAGATATCCTCTTAGAGTGTTATATGTATGTGAGTGTCACAGTGTTGTCAAGTGTGGTGGAATAAATTAAATTGTTTATCTGTCTGTTGTTGTTATGACTTACACTTCATCATACACATACCCTAGACATATAACGTAGTCATCACACTATTCCAGAATAATTCTGACTGAGGTATACATATGTGGCAGTAAGTAAGGTTATCTATAATACACTACTCTTATTAGATATAGATACCTTCACAGCTGATCTCAGTCAGTACAATAAGTCCCCTATAAATATTTATAACATCCCACTTTACCACATCCTGCTGGCCTGGTTCCATTCTAGTCCTCGGTCTTTCAAAGTTTGTCTAATTTTGTCCTCCCAGCGGACTCTGGGTCGTCATTGGGGTCTGGATCCCTGGCTCTTAGTTTTCCATGCTTGTCGTGGTAGCCGATCTTCTCCAATTCTGCAGACATGGCCAAACCATCTTGGTTGGGACTGTTCTACTTGCGTCTGTAGGGGGTGGGATTTTAGGCCTTGACGTATCGTTTGGTTGCGGACCATGTCTTTTCTTGTTACTTCAACCACCTTCCTCAGATACCTCATTTCTGAGGTTTGGATCTGGCTTTTATGGGTTGTAGTCATTGCCCATGACTCGCATCCATATGTCAAGACTCCATAGGTGGAGCGGTATACAGCCATCTTCGTTTTCTTACCAACCTCTCTCTTGCTGAGGAATCCTCGATTTATGGCCTGAAAGAGTATCCCAGCTGCTGCTTTTCGAGTGGTCAACTCTTCTCTGATGCCTCCCTTTCGGTCTATAAAAGCTCCGAGGTATTTAAAGTGGTCGACCTGCTCCAGCACCTGTTCTGCCAGCTTAATCTGATGTACTCTTTCTTCTCGTGATATCACCATGGATTTAATTTTAGAGGTGCTTATGACTATCCCTCTCTTCTCCAGCTTTTTCTTCCAGACTTGCAGGTTGGATTGGAGATGTGCCTCTGATTGAGCAATCAGGACAACATCATCAGCAAATGCCAGCTCTGAAATACAGACCTGTCTCATCTTCCAGTATCACACTGAATACTTTCTTGTTCTCTCCTTACATGCCTTGATGACATCGTCCATGAGTAGTATGAAAAGATAAGGTGACAGGATATCACCTTGTCTAACACCAGTGGTGGTCCTGAACTCTTCTTACTTATAGTTTGCTGTCCTCACATAATTTCTGCGAGACTTGTAGAAGCTCTCTACAGCATGAATCAGAGGTGCTGGAATGTTCTTCCTTGCCAAACAATCCCAAAGTTTGCTCCAGGGGACCCTGTCAAACGCCTTTTCCAGATCTATGACACAAAGATGCATCTCACTCTTATACTCAAGGGCCTTTTCACTCAGCTGTCTGAGTGTGAAGATTAGGTCTTGAGTACTTCGGTTTGCTCGGAATCCGCACTGGACTTCATCCAATTGTGGCTCAGCTAGGCATCGGAGTCTCTGCTCTAGGATTCTAGAGTAGATTTTACCAGGGACACTGAGAAGGGATATGCCTCTGTGGTTTCCACATTGTCGATTGTCACCCTTTTTGAACATCGGTGTTGTGATGGCGATCTCCCAATCCTTTGGTATGGTCTTGTTGTACCACGCTGCCCGTAGGACCCTTAAGAGTAATAGGTCGCCTCATGCTTCCATATACTTAACCATTTCTGGTGTTATACCATCATGCCCTGCTGCTTTGCCCATCTTGATTTTCTCCTGTGCTGCCTTCAGTTCTTCCATCTTTATGTCATCTTCACCACCATTGATTTTCTTTTCTGTGCCAGTGGTTATCATTTCTGATGCTTGACCTTGCTCACCATCAAGGAGTTCTGAGAAATATTCTTTCCATCTTTCCATTACTTCCTTCGGGGCAGTAAGCAATTTGCCTTGCTTGTCCTTTATAAATTTGAAAGGGCATTGAATATGCCTTCATACTGGGTCAGATGGCCGTCTGTTTAATCTTTCAAGGCTGAAGGCAAAAACAAAAATCAGAAGGGTCACTATAAGAGACTTGTTGTTCGCTGATGATGCTGCAGTCGTCACTCAAAGCCAACAGGAGCTTCAGAGCTTGATGAATCGCTTCACTAAAGCATGCAAGGACTTTGGCCTCACAATAAGTCTAAAGAAAACGAATGTGCTGAGTCAGGATGTAGGTGCTGCACCAGTTATCACTATCGATAACTATGAATTGGCAGTGGTGCACCACTTCACATACCTAGGGTCTACCATCAATGACAAACTCTCACTGGATACAGAAATCGACAGCCGCATTGGCAAAGCTGCAGCTACCTTTGCCCGCCTCACATCGCGTGTTTGGGGAAACTCTAAACTCACAATGAAGACCAAAGCTGCGGTATATAATGCCTGCGTCACCAGCACACTCCTATATGGCAGCGAGACCTGGACGACCTATGCTAAGCAAGAAAGAAGGCTCAATACCTTCCATTTGCGGTGTCTACGCCGCATCCTCGGCATCTCGTGGAAAGATAAAGTGACAAATGTCGAGGTGTTGTCACGTGCTGGCCTTCAAAGTATGTATACGCTGCTTAGACAGCGCAGACTTCGCTGGCTTGACCATGTTCGCCGCATGGAAGATGGTCGCATCCCAAAAGATATCTTCTACGGACAATTAGCAGATGGCAAGAGAACAGTTGGGCGACCACAGCTGAGGTTCAAAGATGTGTGCAAGAGAGATATGAGGGAACTGGACATGGATCCAGCAACATGGGAGGATGAAGCTGCCGATCGCACTAAGTGGCGATGCTATTTGCGGCACCACCTCAGATTGGGCGAAGAGAGGCTCACACAAGAAGCAGAGGTGAGGAGAAAACGTCGAAAGGAGCACCAGGAAAATAAGCAGCTGAGGGCTGCCACCTCAGGGCGCATTCCCATAGTCAGTTATGACTGAAGGGGCTATTATTATTATTATTATTATTATTGTTTTTCCTTCCTCATGTTTTTTAGGCTCTTATAGAACAATTTCTGGTTTTCTTGCGCATCGCTTTCTAGCTTTTCTCCAAATTATTCCCAGGACTTCTGTTTTGCTGCTAGCACCTTGTTCTTTGCTTCTGTTCTGAGTGTCACATATTCTCTATATTTCTCTATTTGTCCTGCTGTGTTTTTAGCTCCTAAGTATTGTTTCCATGCCATTTTCTTCTCTCTTATTTTCTCTTTGACTTCCTCTGTCCACCAAGGTGTCCTCTTTCTCTTGTTCCCAAGTCGGACTTCACCACATGCTTCTGCAGCAGCTGTCTTTATGATGTCCTTGAATTTACGCCAAAGAGTTTCCAAGTCATCAGGTTGTTCTTCTTTGTTGCTCACCGCTGCAGCAATAAGCCCCTGATATCTGGTCTTAATTTCTGGCTTGTAGGTCTTTATGCTCATTCCTACCTTTCGGTTACTTAGTTTCTTGCGAGACGTTTCGCAGTTCCTAGGCTGAGCAACTCTTTCAGTTGTTCTTTTGATTGTAAGCAGGTAGTGATAACTTCCAAACTCTGGCCCCCTCCAGACTCTTGCATCTCGGACATATTTGAATGAGCTCCTCCGAACAATGGCATAGTCAATCACTGACTTCTCATTCTTGGTTGTTCACATCTAGTGTATGCATGTATGTGCTTATGGGGGAACTTTGTGTTTGTGATGATCAGATTCTGCTCACTGCAGAATCTAAGGAGTCGCTTTCCATTGTCATTGATCTTCTCCATATCTTCCGATAACTCCACCCCATTTAGCATGGTCATTTCCAACTCTGGCATTAAAATCTCCGAGCATGATAATTTCATCTAGGCAGTCATCCACTGTTTTTTGAAGCAGCTCGAAGAATTCTGCCTTGACCTCTGCTCTCTCATCTTCATTTGGCCCATACACTATTACCAGGTTGACTATGGTTTCTCTTTCTTTTAGTTTTACAACCGTAATGCGCTCTGAGACAAATTTCCATACCTTGATACTATCTTTGTGGTTTTTGGCCACAATGCAACCCACGCGCCCTTTGGCTTTTTCAGATGTGCCAGGGATTACCCCTGTGGTGAAAGTTGTTGAGAACCCATCATTGCACACTAAGCTTGGAGAAGTCACTTGAGCCCCAGACGTGATTCTGAGGCTTTGGCTTGGTTGACAGCATGCAGAAGGATCTCACTATGGACCCAGTTATAGGCAGGGGAAGCTGAGCAGTGGCTCTGTGCAGGACGTGCCAATTCCTTGGGACAGCGCAGAACCAGAGTTCAGTGTTTTAGCTCTGCATAGTTGGAGAGCACCCTTAGATGGCGGGGAATGCACAGAATGCTACGCGCTTCTTACTCCTACATTGGGACAAGATGTGACGATCTTTTAAATGCAAACCAGGCCGGAGAAACTGGAGCTCGTGATTTCAGCTCAAGAGCTTTCGGAATGTCAGAAGAGCCACAGGAAAAGCCTAGATCTACAGTGTAGATAATACCAATGAGTCTTCAACTTGGTAATGGCTGCAAAAGAGCGAGAAGCTCAGCAGCCCTAGTCAAACAACAACAACAACAATAATATCCACTTTACTGTTGCATATTAGTTAATTATCACCTTAAAGTTGCAGATTTGTTATGGCCACCTTAACTTTGCAGATTATTTATAGCCACCTTTATGTTGCAGATTAGTTATAGCTACCTTAATGTTGCAGATTAGTTATAGCCACCTTAATGTTGCAGATCTGTTATAGCCACCGTAATGTTGCAGATTTGTTATAGCCACCGTAATGTTGCAGATCTGTTATAGCCACCTTAATATTGCAGATTAGTTATAGCCACCTTAATGTTGCATATTTGTTATGGCCACCTTAACGTTGCAGATTAATTATAGCCACCGTAATGTTGCAGATTTGTTAAAGCCATATTAATGTTGCAGATATATTAAAACCACCTTAATGTTGCAGATTAGTTAAAGCCACTTTAACGTTGCAGATCTGTCAAAGCAACCTTAATGTTGCAGATCTGTTATAGTCACCTTAATGTTGCAGATCTTTTATAGCCACCTTAACGTTGCAGATCAATTATAACCAGGCCTTTTAAACGGAGCCCGCAGCTGAAGCGCGGAGCAATGGAGCCGCAAGTTTTTGTTCTGAGCTTTGTGACGGTATTGCCTCCCCTGCTTTGCAGTAGTGGTCCAACAGTGGCCAAAACTCAATAGTATCTAATATGGGCTTTAAAGGTATCTACCTTCGCACAAGATTACTCTTGGCAGAGATGTATATAGAAGGGTAATGACACTTCTATTACAAAGTAAGTCTTCACAAGATATTCAGATAAGCGAATTCAATGATGCTTTGGCTGAGCACGTTAATTCAAGAATCTACAAACAACTTTTGTGAAGAAATTAAGCACTTATTAATTTCAGTTCGTTCAAGCCCCCACCCCTGATTTACTCAGTGGAATTCTTACTATTCTGGTATAGCTCTGTTTAGAGTGTGTGTAGTAAATTGACTGAGACAAACATGCAGTAACTTTAAAATGATTAAATCGAAGTTAAATTTGTAACATTACAATATATGAAAAAAAATTGAATAGTTTAGAAGAAACGTTTCATCATTGATTTATAGTAAAGACGATGGGGAAAATAATCACTTTGGCAGCGTATATTTTTCACTTAGCTGCCAATAGTAGTTCGTGCTCCCGCTGATGGGTTCTGTTTACACTGCTCTCACTCGTCGCTGGTCAAGGTTAAAGCGGCTGCACGTTCCTATAACGTCAAGGAGTAACGGCCAAGCTGGTCTTGCGTCTGTCTATAAGACCCTCTTATGATGGCGTCTCGTACAACGTCAGTCCACTTCTACCTTCACTTGGTTCCAGAGATAGTACTTTCTGATAGTACCACCAATAACTGTGGTAACACTGGCTAACAAAAAAAATTTTATTTTTTCTTTCTCTAACATTTCTATGTTTTTCTGGTCAATTTTAATGCCCTGTTTTTAAATCTGCAAACCGTTTTTCTCTATCGGGTCGGGATCTCTAGAAATACGCAATTGAAGTTTTTTAACAACCCATACAGTATTACAACATCATTTGTACAAGAAGTATAACAGTTATGTAGGCTTGAATTTCTTTGCAGTCGACTTTCGTCGGTGAATGGCATGTGGTACATCGCGATGAAGCATCCAACAATAATCGGCAAGCATGGTCACACTCCACCGTCCTTCATAACGTGACTCCATTACGGCGATATCTTGATGGAATCGTTCTCCATGTTCATCGCTGACTTCGCCAAGTTGTCAGGGAAAAAGTCAAGATGCGAATCGAGCAAATGGATTTTGAGGGACATGTTACAGCCCATAATTCTGTATGCATCTATGCACTGCTTAACAATATGCACATAGTCGACAGATTTGTGATTTCCCAGAAAGTTATCGACGATCGATTTGAATGCCATCCATGCGCGAAGTTCACTACCATGTAACAAGTTCTCGAATTGTTTGTCTGCAATAACTTTCCTAATCTGAGGTCCTACAAAGATACCTTCCTTTATCTTTGCATCGTTAATTTGCGGAAACTTTTCTCGAAGATAAGTGAAAGCTTTGCTCGTTTTATCTAACGCTTTTACGAAATTCTTCATGAACCCCAACTTTATATGTAACGGTGGTAAAATGATGCTGTCTTTGTTAACTAATGGCTCGTGTATTACATTTTTATGCCCCAGCTGCATACGATCCCTGATAGGCCACACCTTTCTTGCATAATGTTCCTGTCTGTTGCGGCTGTCCCATTCATATAGGAAGCAACAAAATTTAGTATACCCAGTCTGCATGCCCGTGAGAATTGCAATGACCTTTAGGTATCCACAAATCCGCCATTGGTAGTCATTGTACTTTATTTTTGCCAAAAGTATAGCCATATTGTCATAAGTTTCTTTCATATGAACAGAGTAGGCGACTGGAATTGATGAAAATAAATTTCCATTATGCAATAACACGGCTTTTAGACTAGTCTTGGAAGAGTCGATGAAAAACCGCCATTCGTTGACTATGTGCTCATGACCGAGGTGCACCATTAGACCGTTTACATCTTTGCAATAGCAAATGTTATCATCCATCTCAAAGTATTGAACAAGTTCTCTGTGTCTATGACGAAATTTAGATATCGGAGTATTGAGCGCTAAAAGATTCCATTCTTTGAGTCGCGAACCGAGTAATTCCGCTTGTCCTTTGGTGAGAGCGAGATCACGTATTAGATCTTAAGTTCTGAATGGTTAATTAAGGGAACACCATCATTCACCGGTATATAATCCGAGTCAGAATTAGTTTCTAAAGCAGGTAAACTATCAATTTCTGATGGTTCATTCACGTCCAACGGATATTGTTCTGGTGGAACTGGGATCGGACACGTGATTGGATCATGAGGCACTGGTTTCGAAACCGATTCAATATTTGGATAAACCACAGACTTTCTAGTTTTAAAAGTGAAACCATAGATATTTGTCAAGCAGAAGTAACAATCAGTAGCGTGATTTGTCGGTTCACGCCATATTACTGGCACTCCAAAAGGCATCGACTTATGCTTCGGCGATTTTAGTAACCAACCTGCCAATGTATTTGTACAAGTCGAACAAACTGCATTTGGCATCCAAGATTTATTTGCATCATCAACTTTCGAATCGAAATAAAGTTCATATGTTTTCTTTAGCAATGTTGTAAAGTTTTTCTGGTGAACACGATCGGTAAAATATCCGCACACGTAACAGAACAGATCAGCCGAATTTCTACAACTTCTAGAAGCAATATTTCACTCAGAATTATTTCAAAATACAGTAACTATTTGAAATATAACGTAACATATGTCATGCATCTTTTAGCAGTATAAAAAGTAGAATTATTTTGCATTTTATTAATTTTTAAAAAGTTATATAGTAAAAATGAAACGGAGCCAATAACGGTTTCCCAAAAATATATTTATTCACAAATATCTTAAGAACCCGACGTGATAGAGATAAACGGATTTCAAATTTGAAATCAGCGCAAGAAACTGACCTAAGAACACTTATTCTTATATAAGAAAGAAAAATGTTGTTTGTCAGTGTAATAGAATAGAGACATACGCTCTTCTGAATATGGCGTTTTCCGACACATAGTTATGTACCCCCTTCTTCTATTCTACCATCCCATTTATCTCAGAATTTACCGTCGAAGAGAATTAAATTTAATCCCTCGGGATAAAACTTTCTTTACAGTTAAATAGAATAGCTTTAGCTTTATATTACATTTAAATGAAAAGGTTAATAATACAGATAGAGTATGTTTACATTTACATCTCCACTGATTGAAAAGTGTTCACAATATAAATCGAATATACACTAATTTAAAGCTTGAAACTTTCATTAACTTTAAAATGAATATTTTCACATATACATTTACACTGGTTTAAAGCTTGAAAACTTAAATTAACTTTAAAGTGAATATGTTTATATGGACATTTACACTGCTTGACATTGTAAGTATTTATACTTAGAATGTACATCATTGTTACGGTGGGATATATTAGAGGATCATGCATGTATACGCAAATGATAGCAGGTGTTCATTCAGGACATTATGGTCAGTACACATAACAAAGCCGGTAGGTGAACAGGTCCACGGGAAAACATGGTTGACATTTAATACATAAAGTCACTTCACAATAGTATCCATCAACACATCAAAAGTACATAGCAATGGATAAGCGTAGTAGATTATCCCTCGCCCGTCAATAAGTTTCAAACGTTAGACATCTTTACGTGGCATATAATATAATAATGATGCACTACTGTCATCTCCACTCAATCCTGGCCGTTGTACTAAAGGTTCAGGCAATCCACGAAAACCAAAGTAATGCGGCAGAAGAAATCAGGGCAAACCAAATATTAGTTGCCTCATATCTCAAAGTTACACTTGTAGTAAATTATGGTATGAACTTCTAGATAAGTTCGTGAACCATCTTACACATAACTTGGTGGCCTCATAAAAATCAATAATGCCACAATGGATATATTCATATCACGCTCCATTATCCCGGAGCTCGAAAAATTACATCCCTCTTGGACGCAAACACAAAGACGGAAGCCCAATTAATTTACACACTGAACCCCATGACATGTGACCGAAACGTCACTAGTTGACCGTCGCTCAACACGGGTGAACGCATCGCTCACCACGGGTGGACGCTTCGTGCAAACCGTAGTTTGACTACAGGCGAAAACAATTCCTCACATAAAAATGGAAATGTGCTAGCGTGTAGCAACATGTCACACTATTTCATCTGCATCTCAAATCTATCCTTAACATATCACCCCCTTCACGGTGTAAAAAAAACAAATTTTTTTTTTTTCCAATTCAAATATTTCCTATGCGGAAATCTCGGCCAAAATTGATCATATCACAAATATTGAGCCATATCGAAAATAATCTAGTCGCAGTCAGTCTGCATAATGTAACTTATCATTACATAACATGCTAGATGAATTTGTCATCAGTCATAAACAGTCATATGTCAATAAGTAACAAGTCATATACAGTCGATATTCCAATGATGTAACAAAAGAATACATAAATGTATGATCATGTGAGTTTACAATAACCATATCAAAAAATAGCATGCATATATGAAAATGGTATGAGATATATAAAATAAATAAAAACAAAAAATCCAAATCAAAAATTCAAAAATGCATGAATAATAATTTTAAAAAAATAATTTAGAAGGTTATATCTCCAAGTAACAATGCTGTCAAAAATCCTAAACGCTTAAACGCAATTCACGCATGATATGAATCAAATAAGATATGAAACAATGCGATATGAAATTAATGTAACTAAAGCACATGAATAGCTCACAAAAAGAGAAAGAAGAGAGAAAAAAAAATAGTACAAGAACGCAAGGATAAATAATTAACACAATTATTACATTACTTAATTATTCTGCTCTAAGTACCTTTGTACGTTGGCAAGACAAGTAATGTCCAAAACAAATTTGCAATAATACAATCATACTCCAAACTATCTGTGTTAGGAGTAGATTTCTGGTACGGTATTAATATAGCAATCTTAATTAATGTGAATGTGCCTTCCAGAATAATAACATGATGTTTTAGTTGGAAATTGTTCATGTCTGTAAGTAGTATAACACTGTTCAATGTGCCACTGGTTAAAGTGATTAATGATTATCTCAAAGTCGTTTAAATCACAAATGTTAATATGAATGATTTGGAAATCAACTTAGTGTTCATGTACTCATCGCCCGTTGTCATAATGACTACTAGTGGGTAAACACCATGGCTTCACACATGTATAATATAAAGTCAATTAACTAAATGAATATGAATTTTCAGGTTCGAGCTGTGGGCATCTCGATAAAGCATCTGCGACCACATTTGCAGACCCTGGTATTGCCTCGATTTCATACTGAAAAGGTTGAAGCAGGATGGCGAACCGGGCTAGCTTTGGGTTCTGGTGATTCGCCTTCTTCAATGAGGAAAGGGATTTCTGGTCCGACTGTATGATGAAAGGTGCGCCCAACAAATATCGCTCAAGCTTGACTACCGCCCAGATAACAGCCAGCAGCTCCCTTTCTATAGCTGGGTACTTCCTTTCTGCATCATTGAGCTTTCTGGATATGTAGAGGGTTAGATGTAATCTTCCCTCGAACTCTTGCATCAGTGATGCGCCGATACCTTTTGAACTAGCATCTGTGCGGAGATAATAAGTCAGATTTGTATCTGGTAACCTCAAAATAGGTGGTACAGAAAAATTATTTTGAACATAATTTAACGCAGCCTGGCACTCTGGTGTCCAGTGCACGTGGTTCGGTAAGCCTTTTTTAAGCAAGGCAGAGAGGTCTGCAGTGATTGAAGACAAGTTCGGTATAAATTTACTATAATACTGAATCAAGCCGAGAAGACTACGAACTTGCTTCTTAGTAGTGGGCACAGATAATTTTAGGATTTTGGAAACATTCTGTGGCACGGTCTGAAGAAAACCATGACCCACCTTATGTCCCAAGAATAAAATTTCCTCAAAGGCAATAAAGATCTTTGAGGGCTTGGCTGTTAGGTGATGGAGACGTAAAGTGTCCAGAAGAGAATGTAAACCTAAGAAGTGCTCCTCCCAAGTGGAACTGAATAGACAGATGTCTATATATGTGATTATATCGGACCGATGAGAGAGAATTTTGGTTATTGGGTTCCCAGTTATTCCAATTCTTATTATAGTTACCAAAATTTTCCTTCCTTCCCTCTCCTGAGTTTACATTTACATCTCCACTGATTGAAAAGTGTTCACAATATAAATCGAATATACACTAATTTAAAGCTTGAAACTTTCATTAACTTTAAAATGAATATTTTCACATATACATTTACACTGGTTTAAAGCTTGAAAACTAAAATTAATTTTAAAGTGAATATGTTTATATGGACATTTACACTGCTTGACATTGTAAGTATTTATACTTAGAATGTACATCATTTCTTTCATCTTTTCCTCCCTGCTCCCTATGGAACCTGGGACTACTTTCTGCTTTTAGTTCTAATTAAGAAACTAGCAATAAAGCAATCACCAGCATGTGCAGTAGTGGTTTATGAATCATCATTCTATACGCTTGTGGTAAAATGCACCGTTTTAACCCTCCAGCTCAAATTATAATGATAATACTGTATTTGAATTTTGTTCCAATACGCCAAGATAGATCCTCTACACATCCCGCCACCATTGCTCTACCCTGCTCATATTTTTCAAAAAGTCCAATTCTAGTGACGTAAAGTTACCGTTTATAACCCGCTACTATAAAAATTTGAAAATTGTCAAGGTCGATAAAATCTAATGCAAAATATTGGACACTGCATGAATTTTTTTTAACTAACGTATTCTAAGAATCTATTATTAGTTACAACATGCGACAGTTGTCGTTAGACGTCGTTTAAAAAAAAAAAGTACGTTTTTCTAGTCGCGTTAGTTGGAAACAAGTCAAATTGGCTTGCCTCATTTTGATAGTCCCTACTAGTGAGGAAGGGAGAGGTAACTTTGAAGTTTTGCCAGCCTAAAGCGACACATAGTCTAACTAGTAATAATAGAATCAAACTGACGAACTTATTGATAAACGTACATAAATGTTTGGGATTTTCAAAAAAGAGTCAAATCGGTGTAGTTTAAACTGATTGGCTAATGTTAGAATAGACATAGAGGGAATAAAACTAACGCTTCTGCTATGCAGGGTGCCACTTGACAAAAATATTTCCTACAAGCAAGGTTCAAGGCAGGGCAATTAGTGACCGAATTTGCCTTTGCGATGAAGCAGCAGCTATCTAGAGTTGACCCATTGATAGCCTGTTAACCTTTAACAAATTGTTTGATTTATTTCATTGATTGCGGTAAGATAAATAACCTTTTTTAATACATTATTAGATGTAGAGGCCTGTAGTGGTTTTTGATGTTATTGTATGGTTGTTATGTTACCTAGTGTACTGGATGAGGTCAGCTGTGAAGGCTCCTGAGATAAAAGTTTATGTGAGTTACAGAAGGCCTTTCTGCTACCACTTACGACCTCAAACAGACCTATTCTACTATTATGAATGTTAGCTACGTTAAAAGTCTAGGGTACTGAAATGTAATGTGTAGGTAATAAAATACACAGACACACACATGTAAATAATAAGTCTAATAATAATAATAATAAACTCTATGATAAATGAACTAACACTGGCTTTTAGAGTTTAAGTTTGAAAATTTTTTTAATTTATTAGTCCTGAACCAATAGTTTCTTTTGGTCAGAACATATGAAACAATATATATTTATCAATAAAGTGCATATATATATTGCATAATCAAATGAAATATTTGTACATAGGTATATGATTACATTGGTTAATATTAATAATATCTACAATGTCTTGGGAAAAACTAGCACTGGATGTTTAGTTGGGGTGGCGTCATCATGCCCAATCTATGATTATAAAGTTCCTTGTCCTTGACATATGGACTGATATTAGTGTTTATCTAACAAAATTTTATTTCTTTATTGATGGTGGACACAGTTGATGAATCTACAGCAGGCCAGGTTTGCACTTAACTGGCCTGTGACGATGTAGTACAGAATTCTTTTGGCCCACTCCTCTCAGTAGCTGGAGTAAAATGTTAGGCTGCACAGGCACCCGCTCTTGTACTTCTACAAAAGCATCTGGCACAATCGTAGTGCCAGATCAGAAACTCTGAAACCAAAATTTGTGCCATGTGTCAACACTCTGTTTACTGCACCACTCTTACACACAACACAGCAAAACAACATTACACAGATTGGGTCAGATCCCTCTGACCAACTTAGCACATCTCACCCAGTTGTTATCAAATAGTACCAGTTCCCCAAGACTGCATTGCATCCGAAATATGTTCAATAGTTTCCTCTTCCATCCAATAAGTTGGGTGATATGTTCCCACTGATCTCAATTATAGATCCGCCTTCCATAGTCTTAGATAGGTTTTCATATATTATTTGTTTGTCTCTAGGCCCTGGACTGCTGCTGGGGACCTAGAGTAAGCACTCACTTGTCGTAATCATTTTTCATGATATGGCAGTATCAATCACTCAAAATATTAAAATAAACAAGTTCATCTGCAGTTTGATTTTTGCATTTTTAGGCTCAAGGACGCCAAAATGTAACTTTAGTGAAAATATGCACAAAAAACTGTTCGCTAGTCTGTATTGAACAATACAGTCTTTCGTCAATATCTTCCGTGTTATCTGTCCGTCTGTGTAATTAAAAGTATATTATTTCTCTGCTCAAGATGGGCTATCAAACTAGCTAGGTTTTATTTTCATAACTTTATTATTAAAGAAAACCATACTTTTCTCAAGGTTAGTTTTGAAATTTGTTTTTGAACCTTCATGTACGGCGTTTGCCGCTATATTCAAATTAAAACGACCAATTACCGTAAACCGTCTAAGATACGTCTGTTTCGAATAAGAGCTAAGGTCTTTTTTGTCAATTTCCTTACATTGTGTCAACTAGTGGCGTAATTTTTTCCTTTAAACTACAAATTGCGTCTTTTTTAGCATTTTAGATTCAAACACGTGTTCAGACCGTCATAATTTTTTTCTTTTATCTCCGTTTCTTCCCCGTCTAAAAGGATGGGTTGTTTAGTTTGCATGTTCCAACTAGTTAGTTTCAATGGCGTTAGAAAGCGATGGCGTAGGTGAAGAAGCCTCGGCATATCCTGCCTATATTTTTATCCCTACGTGTTATTTTACCCGTTATCTTTATAAATGGAGATATTTTAACGTTGTATCACTGTATTTTCACCACACATCTCCCCACCTGAGAACATGCACTAATGCAAGTTCCAAAACCAGTGATACACATAGACAAAATTAACTCCTCACGCCTACTAACTATTCTAATTTTGATCACAGGGGTGCCTACTGAGGAAATCTGCACCGACATTCAGTGACCCCGGGATATATTCAATATTAAACTGATAAGGTTGCAACAATAAAGACCATCTTAACAATCTTGCATTTTCATGCTTGGCCTGAGATAAGAACACAAGTGGCTGGTGATCCGTCTGGACCACAAAAGTCCTACCATACAGATAGATTTGGAACTTTTTTATTGCCCAGATTAACGCTAAACATTCTTTTTCGCTTGTGGAATATAATTGCTCCGCTTTGTTCAACTTGCGGCTTGCATAAGCGACTGGGTTCAGTTCCCCATTTGGTGAAGAGGACCGTTGCAACAGAGCCGCCCCCAGGCCTACATTACTTGCATCTGTTCTCACCACAAAGTCCTGAGTCAAATCAGGAAATTGGAGAATAGGCTTGCTAGTGAGTTTTTCCTTTAACTCTTGAAATGCCAGTTCACATTGCGCTGACCAAACAATTTTATCTGGATTTCCCTTGCGAGTCAGATCAGTCAGAGGAGCACATATAGAATTAAAATTTTTGATATATTTTTGGTAAAACCCACATAACGACACGAATGATAGCACGTCTTTTTTTGTTTGTGGTCTAGGTGCTCTCTGCAGTTTTTCCAAGTTCTTGGGGTCAGGGGTCATGTTACCCTGATATACAGTATGTCCCAAGAATTCCAACTCTTTGCATCCAATACAACATTTTGTTGGTCTAGCAGTTAAGTTCGCTTCTCTGAGCCTATCAAATAACATTTTCAGAAAGTTAATGTGTTCTTCAAATGTTTCTGTGGCGACGAGAATATCATCCATGAAATTCGTGATACATGGATTATTCAGGGGATCCAACAATTTGCGCATCATCCTAGAAAATACACTCGGAGCATTTTTCAATCCGAATGGTAGCATGTTGAATTCATAATGTCCTTCCGAGGGGCTAAAAGGTAAATAAGGTCTAACTTCAGGCTTCACTGGAATCTGGTAATAGCCTTTGCTAAGATCCACCTTTGAAAAGTATTTTGCCTTGTTCAATCTGGCAAATAACTGTTTTGTGTCTGGTAATGGATCCACTTGTCCTTCTGTGACAGCATTCAGTTTCCTGTAATCTATGCACAATCTATGTTCCCCATACGGTTTCCTCAACAAAACTACACTGGAGCTAAAAGAAGATTCACTGTGTGAAATAATACCTTCTTTCAACAAATAATCTATTTCCTCTTTCAATGCCTTCTCCTTCGCGAACGGAATAGAATAAGCTCTCATACAGATTGGGTTTGAGTCTACCAGTTTCATGTCATACTGTAGCAAATTTGTATGTCCTGATTTATCTGTTAATACATCTGTATGTTCCTCCAGAACTTATAAACACTCTCTCCCTCTGATTTTTAGTCAGGTGCTTACTGACTTTTACCTGTGCGGCTGTCTCACAGGGATGTAATGGGTATTCATGTGAGGTGAGTGGTTCCTTCTTCATTTTAGTTGCGATAGCCAAGGTCAGTAAGGGGGTGCTTTCCTGGAGTGGTCTGTCCAGATACTTCTTTAAAAGGTTTACATGATATATCTTCTCCTTCCCCTTTTTGTCAATTTTATAGTTTGTTCTAGACACCTTCTCTAGAACCGTATATGGACCTTGCCATCCAATTTGCAACTTATTCTGGCTGCCGGGTAGTAGAAGAAGCACCTTCTTTCCCACAGCTAATTCTCTGTCCTTTTCTTTCCTATTAAAATACGCTGCATGTTTCTTCCTGGCTTGTCTCAAATTATCATTTGCCAGTTTCCATCCAGCTTTCAGACGAGTGGTCAGCTCGTTCACATATTGATATGATGAGGTAACAGTCTCTTCTGCTTTCTCATCTGTCCAGGTCCTCAATAAAGCTACATCTGGACTTTTAATTTTCCATACTTATTTTTCATGGCACTCGTCGGGTCCTTTCCATTAGAAGCCTTATAGTGAGGACTTTTCTTCCTAGAATCATCACTCACAAATCGACCACTACCAATTTTTTGGGGGGTTTGCCCCCCCACTTTAGATTACTTATGAGAGATCTTCGCTCTCTTTTAGGTTCCTCCAGTTTATATAAGGCTGACCGAGGGATTGTCAGCTTATTCTGGGGTAAAATTACTCTTTGTACTCGTCGCATAGTGGCCATGTTAATCCATTCAAGTGAAGACTGGGTGTGAAAAATGGGCTCCCATTCCACTTTGTCTACTTTATGATAAGTATTTTTCCTTCCAGGCCTAAGTTTGCCCCGTGGCGTTTCTAGGTCCTGCACATTTTTCCCCTTTGTGGGTGTTCCCTCATGAAATACGCCACATGCTTCTACAAAGTTCTCAATGTCGACATTTACGTCGGGCAAATAGTATTTTCGAGCAACTTTTTGGCAGATGGTACCTACTTTCTCATGGTCACAATCTTTTCCAACATGTAAGCTCCTTATTAAATTTGCCCTATATACCTTGGGAAGAACCAACTGTCCATGACCAGTGGATCTAGTTCCTGTCTTCCTGTATAGCAATTTGTCCTTCATAAAATACTCTCCCTTGCTTGGAGGTGTGTGGCATTTGGGCAATTTTTTAAAACATGGCTTGAGTGTCCTATCCTCAGCCTGCGCCTTCCTCATCTCTTCTGGATGAGCATTTATAGGTTCACCTTCTTCCTCCTTTTTCTGTGACCTGGTCTGCACTGTCGCCATGATCACAGGTCTCTCGGGATTCCCCAAGAAGACGTATCTACACCCCAATATCAGAGGGTAGATTGGTTCATCTATCACTGCTGCTCTGATTTCTCCTTCCACATAGCGAGTTTTCACCGTTATCCTTGCGATGGGAAGTGTCATGAGTGGTATGTCCTTAGTCGCCCCTTGTATTTCCACTGTTTCTGTGGTATACTGACTTGGGTCCACTAGGCTAGACTTCACAACTGAATCATAATCCAAACCTGTATCATATAGGCACCTGATGGTGACCCCATTACAAATAACATCCTCACAAACTGGGGGGTGATAAGGTTCCTGCTGTCCATTAGGATTAACCTTTAATCTTTGGTTCCTCGATTTCATTGCCGCAATGTTTGAAGGTTTCCTTTTACAAAATTCGGTGTTATGGATGTCTTTCTTACACCATTTGCACCATCTCTTTCCTTGGTTAAACGGTTTTCTTTCATTATAATTTTGGTCATTGAACTGTGAGTTTCTATCACGATAATCATTTCTTGGCCTATCAAAGTTTGTCCTGCCCTTATTACCTTGTTCTCTGGTATCAAATTTACTAAAGTGCTGTGGAGCTTTAAAATTTTCTATGTGCTTCTTTTTAGTGCCACTTACCTCTGCCTGGGCTGCCTGATACCTCTCAGCGACATTCAAAACCTCCCCCAACCTCTCTGCACCTTGTTCCATGAGAAATTTTCTCAGGTCTGGAGCCATGGACTCTCTTAATTGCTCTATCATGATCATCTCTTTAAGATCTTGGGTCTTCCCCAGAGCAGTCCATTTCTCCAAATAGGTTTCCAGTCTGGCAGAGAATTGGTGGTATGTCTCCCCAGACAAATGTTTGGCATTTCTAAACTTCTTACGATAAAATTCACCATTCTTTTCATATCTCAATAACAAAGCCTGCTTTAGCATGTCATAATTGTCTTGGTCGTCTCTATTCATCTTAGCAAAAACTTCATAAGAAGTACCTCTAAGCCCTTGGGATAACTTAAGACTCCACCTCTCTCTCTCTAACCCATAAGTAGTAGCCAATAGTTCGAATCTACTTAGGTACCCCTCTATGTCATCGTCTTTCTCAACAAAATGGTCTAAATGAAACCCCATAGCTGAGGTTGAGGCTCCCTGACTAGGCATAGCATCTGAGGCAAAAGGGCTGGCACCATTTTCCGGAGCATGGCCTTGTAATTCCAGCTCCCTTAGTAGTAATTCGTGCTCCCTTTGCAATCTTCTATCTTCTGCTTCCCTTTCGGCAGTTCTTCTTCTGCTTCCCTTTCGGCAGTTTCTTCTGCGTCCCTTTGCTGTCGTTTTTCTTCTGCCTCAATCTGCAGCCTCTTAAGTTCTTTATCAGCCTCAATTTGTAACCTCTTCTCTTCAGCTAACCTCCTATCTTCCCTTTCAATATACTTGTCACATTCTGAAGTTACATACTGAATTAAAACTTGACCCTCCATGTTCATTTCCTTCGCCGTCAGCACAGCAGCCGATCTAGATTTTGCTAGATCTGCCATACTAAATCACACAATTTAACAATGACTAAGGTAAATTGTAAAAATGTAATTACCAAGGTAATATATTAATTAATTAATCACCACTGGCTGTGAAGATTCATCAACTTTTACTTTCCACTTTTTAATTATAGGGACACTTTTAAATTTATACAACTCTGTCCCCACTAGTTTAATTCCCAGACCAGGAGACCCTAATATCTTTGATAAACTTAATCCCCGGACAAGACCCCAATATTTGTAGTGGTTTTTGATGTTATTGTATGGTTGTTATGTTACCTAGTGTACTGGATGAGGTCAGCTGTGAAGGCTCCTGAGATAAAAGTTTATGTGAGTTACAGAAGGCCTTTCTGCTACCACTTACGACCTCAAACAGACCTATTCTACTATTATGAATGTTAGCTACGTTAAAAGTCTAGGGTACTGAAATGTAATGTGTAGGTAATAAAATACACAGACACACACATGTAAATAATAAGTCTAATAATAATAATAATAATAAACTCTATGATAAACTGAACTAACACTGGCTTTTAGAGTTTAAGTATAAAAATTTTTTAAATTTATTCGTCCTGAACCAATAGTTTCTTTTGGTCAGAACATATGAAACAATATATATTTATCAATAAAGTGCATATATATATTGCATAATCAAATGAAATTTTTGTGCATAGGTATATTATTACATTGGTTAATATTAATAATATCTACAATGTCTTGGGAAAAACTAGCACTGGATGTTTAGTTGGGGTGGCGTCATCATGCCCAATCTATGATTATAAAGTTCCTTGTCCTTGACATATGGACTGATATTAGTGTTTATCTAACAAAATTTTATTTCTTTATTGATGGTGGACACAGTTGATGAATCTACAGCAGGCCAGGTTTGCACTTAACTGGCCTGTGACGATGTAGTACAGAATTCTTTTGGCCCACTCCTCTCAGTAGCTGGAGTAAAATGTTAGGCTGCACAGGCACCCGCTCTTGTACTTCTACAAAAGCATCTGGCACAATCGTAGTGCCAGATCAGAAACTCTGAAACCAAAATTTGTGCCATGTGTCAACACTCTGTTTACTGCACCACTCTTACACACAACACAGCAAAACAACATTACACAGATTGGGTCAGATCCCTCTGACCAACTTAGCACATCTCACCCAGTTGTTATCAAATAGTACCAGTTCCACAAGACTGCATTGCATCCGAAATATGTTCAATAGTTTCCTCTTCCATCCAATAAGTTGGGTGATATGTTCCCACTGATCTCAATTATAGATCCGCCTTCCATAGTCTTAGATAGGTTTTCATATATTATTTTTATGTCTCTAGGCCCTGGACTGCTGCTGGGGACCTAGAGTAAGCACTCACTTGTCGTAATCATTTTTCATGATATGGCAGTATCAATCACTCAAAATATTAAAATAAACAAGATAAATGCTTTTTCCCTTACCACAATTCAGAATTGAGAACACAGTTACGTAGTACTAGCAAAACTCAGCTGAGCTGCTGGCTAGATTAGGGCGTCCCACTGATTTTATTTAATAATTCCTGGAAATCACCTCTAGCAGTAACGAACTGTGTCAATGGACAGTCTTTTATAAAATGGCACAAGCGAGCGTCTGTCTTTCAGTACTATAAAAGCTTTTGTCCAATCAACGGACTTCCCCTCTAACTTTTCAAATATTCAAAATATAAATGTCCAATTTCAGTCCAGTCTCAGTCTAGTGTGTAGTATTTTTCTGTCGGTCTGTCCGTCTCAACTTGGTTTTTCCCCAAAATTACACTTGTTTTTTGGACTAACTACAAGAAAAAACTACACAAACCTGCCCCACTTACTTATACGATTTCTATGCTAAGTTATTTTTAGCTACTATGCTCCTACTTTGCCCCTAGTTCATCTGCAGTTTGATTTTTGCATTTTTAGGCTCAAGGACGCCAAAATGTAACTTTAGTGAAAATATGCACAAAAAACTGTTCGCTAGTCTGTATTGAACAATACAGTCTTTCGTCAATATCTTCCGTGTTATCTGTCCGTCTGTGTAATTAAAAGTATATTATTTCTCTGCTCAAGATGGGCTATCAAACTAGCTAGGTTTTATTTTCATAACTTTATTATTAAAGAAAACCATACTTTTCTCAAGGTTAGTTTTGAAATTTGTTTTTGAACCTTCATGTACGGCGTTTGCCGCTATATTCAAATTAAAACGACCAATTACCGTAAACCGTCTAAGATACGTCTGTTTCGAATAAGAGCTAAGGTCTTTTTTTGTCCATTTCCTTACATTGTGTCAACTAGTGGCGTAATTTTTTCCTTTAAACTACAAATTGCGTCTTTTTTAGCATTTTAGATTCAAACACGTGTTCAGACCGTCATAATTTTTTTCTTTTATCTCCGTTTCTTCCCCGTCTAAAAGGATGGGTTGTTTAGTTTGCATGTTCCAACTAGTTAGTTTCAATGGACTTTAGAAAGCGCTGGCGTAGGTGAAGAAGCCTCGGCATATCCTGCCTATATTTTTATCCCTACGTGTTATTTTACCCGTTATCTTTATAATTGGAGAGTTTTAACGTTGTATCACTGTATTTTCACCACAAGGCCAACCCAGATAAGGGCGCCATAACATTGTATGTGTACGACATTTGCCTTTGTGGAAGATTGCGACATACTAGGAGCACATGCATGTCTAAGCAGACATAGAAAGCAAATCAAAATAAACTTGAGTTGAATAATATCATACATTATTTAGACTGTAAGACCAGAAAGTCACTGGCAGGCCTATTGTTATATTAACTCTGAAGAAAAAGAAAAGATTATATTTCAGCTGAAGATGAAGATGATGTATATTGACAGGGGCATTGAGACTATGTGGAAAAGAAGATACCCACTGTTTATGAAGCAGTCACAGTAAAGTTAAAGACTGTAGCTAATTTGGTTAGCTCTTTTATCTACTGACAATACTTGTTTAATGATGTTAAATTGGTAGTGGTGCAGAAACTTAACTAGAGACTTAGGGAGGCTTGTTCCTCTTGTTTCAGGGTTACATCACCCAGTATCAAGTTGGTCAGAAGCCGGAGCTGCAGAATTTGAGGCAACCTACCGGTTGTTTCTATATCGAATCCTTAGAGTATTAGCAGTCTCCAGTATACACTGTAGTGAAGCAGTGTGAAGTTTTCTCGAGCAAGTCATTCAGTGTCAACCAGAAGTCAAAGATAAGCAAAAATCTTGCGGGCTTATATGCAAACTCAAATGTGTTTAATCTCCACCCTATTCAGAAACAGTTTGTGATATGATGCGAAAACCAGTTTTTCCCAATATTGACTCTTCATAGAACAGTATCTTCCAACAGGGAATAAAAGTTTATATACATTAACATATTAAGATATATATTGGACAGATGTCCTTCATGTGTATTTATTTTGGTATAAAACCATATTTTCACTTTTAAGTTTTAAACATTCCTGTCCTAAAAAATTTGAGGGACAGGAAATTAAAATTGTACATATATATCATAACTGTAAACCCAGTCTTGTTTATTCGATTTTAGTGAGTTAAAATTGTATTTGTTTAACGCAATTATCACTACATTCTTCATTACCCTAGACACCAAGCCATATAAATAATATCACAAACACTAGATACCCAAAATAAATCGCAGAGTGAGATCGTAGGGTGGTAGCAGTCAGGTACCCTGAGAACATCATCCTCAACTATTAGACTCAGGGACTTGCATACCTGACCTCACTCTGTAGACACATACTGACTACCTCTCTTTCACATCAAAACCCACCACATATATTGGGGTCCCGTCCCGGGATTTTTAATTACCTGTAACACCATAGATCCAGGGTACCCCCATAGTAATAACATTTATATATTTATAAGGTGGAGAATTGTTTCTTCTTCTTCTTCCTCGTTCGTCCTGAAAAGGACGTTGGTTGCGTTGTGTCCGTTTACAGCGAAGCTGCGGTATTTGCACCTTTCGGACGACACATCCGACTTCCGCACAGCATTTTTGGGGACCGGGTTTGCCTTCCCTCTTCGATTGCTACTCCTCAGCCAGACTGCAGTAATACAGCCTAGGACCACCACGTGGAGGTGGAGTAGGGTCTTGGTCAGCTCTGGTTCGCTCACCCTGACGCAGGCAGTCAAGCTATGGGGTCGCTTACTGCATTCCTCACTTTTGATGCATCTTGGGTCCCGGAGAATTGTTTGAGTTGGCATAGCCCGTAATTAATTAATTAATTATAACAGTTGTTAGTTGTTTTAGTTAGAGTAAATATAATTTAGTACCAGATAAAAGATGGCAGATTTGGCCAAATTTTTGGAGGCTTAGGCTGCAAAGGAAGAAAAGAGATTGGAGGCGGAAAAAGAAGACAAACGGTTACAGAGGGAACATGAGCTACGACTAAGAGAGTTAGAATTGCAAGGCCATGCTCCTGAAATTGGAAACAGCCCATCTACCTCTGATGCCAGTGCTAGTCAGGGAGCCTCCAACTCAGCCATGGGGTTTCATCTAGACCCTTTTGTAGAAAACGAGGATGACATTGAGTCTTTCCTCTCTAGATTCGAAAGATTAGCTACAAGTTATGGTTTAGAGAGGGAAAGGTGGAGCTTGGAAGTATCTCAAGGACTTGGGGGAACATCGTATGAGGTATTTTCTAAATTGAGCCGGGAAGATCAGGAAGACTGTAACATATTAAAACAGGCTCTTTTAATTAGATACGAGAAGAATGGTGAGTTTTATAGAAAGAGATTTAGAAATGCTAAGCTCGTGTCTGGGGAGACATATCATCAATTCTCTGCAAGGTTGGAAACCTATTTGGAGAAATGGCCTGCTCTGGGGAAAACCCAAGATTTAAAGGAAATGATCATGATAGAGCAGGTGAGAGAGTCCATGGCTCCAGACATGAGAAAGTTTCTCATGGAACAGGGTGCGGAGAGGTTAGATGATGGGCTCAATGTTGCTGAGAGGTATCAGGCAGCCCAGGCAGAAGTAGCTTGCGCTAAAAAAAACAGGTAGACAATAATAAAGCTCCTCAACCCCATAATAAATTTGACACTAGAGATCAGGGTAACTGGGGTAAACCCAACTATGATAGACCCAGATTTGACCCTCGAGATAGGAACCCGCAATTCAATGAGAGGAAACCCTACAGACCGGAAAGTAAATATTGCAAATTCTGTAGGATGAATAACCATAATACATAAGACTGTAGGAAGAAAAATAACCCTCCTTACCACGCTGCATGCCTTAAAACAGGAAGTAAGGGACAAAAAGGAAAACCTACTGGACAGCAGGAACCTTATCATCCCCCTGTATGTGAAGACGTAGTATGTAATGGGGCCACCATCAGATGCCTTTATGATACTGGATTGGATTTTGACTCAGTCGTAAGTTCTCACCTGGTTCACCCAGATCAGTATACCACAGAAACAATGGAAATACAAGCGGCAACCAAGGAAGTAGCAACTATGACACTTCCCATAGCACGAATCAGTGTAAACACACGCTATGTGGAAGGAGTGATTAGATCACCAGTGATAAACGAACCAATCTACCCTCTGATATTGGGGTGTAGATACATCTTTTTGGGAAACCCCAAAAGACCTGTGATTATGGCAACAGTACAGAACAGATCGCAAGCAAGGAAGGAGGATGAAAACTTAATAAATACTCATCCAGAGGAGATGCGGAAGGCACAGGCTGACGATAGGTCACTAAAGCCGTGTTTCAAGAAACTCCCAAAATGCCATACCCCTCCAAACAAAGGAGATTTCTATATGAAGAATAAACTCATGTATAGGAAGGCTGGAACTGGTTCCACTGGTCATGGACAGCTGGTACTTCCCCCTTCATATAGGGAGGAAGTGATAAAAAGATCACATGTTACATCAGACGGTGTACATGAGAAAATAGGTACTACAGATCAAAAAGTATCTATGACATTTTATTGGCCAGGCGTAGCTGCAAACGTTGCAGAATTTGTGGAGGCCTGCGACCACTGTCACAGGGGAAAGCCCACACATTGGGAAAGTAATCAGGACCTACAAAAACACTACGGTGAAAACAGGCCTGAAAATAAAAAGAAAAATAAATACGTTAAGGTAGACATCGAGGATAGGAAAACCCCTTTTCACACCCAGTCTTCTAATAAATCAGTTAGAATAGCCAACCAAAATTAACAAGACCAATAAAAGGTCCATTGGAAGCCTTATTGAGGACATGGACAGATGAGAAGGCAGAGGAGACTGTTACCTCATCATATCAGTATGTGAACGAGCTGACCACTCGCTTAAAAACTGGCTGGAAACTTGCAAATGATAACCTAAGACAAGCCAGGAAGAAACATGCTGCATATTACAATAAGAAAGCGAAGGATAGGGAGCTAACTGTGGGAGAGAAGGTGCTTCTTCTACTACCCGGCAGCAGCAACAAACTCCAAATTGGATGGCAAGTTTTGGAAAAGGTATCTAGAACTAACTACAAGATAGACAAGAAAGGGAAGGAAAAAGTCTATCACGTGAACCTTCTAAAGAAATACAATGAGAGAAACAATGTGGAAGGGACACATTTGATGACCTTAGCCATAGCCACTGAGATGAAGAATGAACCCCTCACCTCTGTTGAATACCCACTGAAACCTTGTGAGACTCCTGCACAGGTAAAGATCAGTAAACATCTGACAACAGGGCAGAGGGAGAAGATTCAAAAGGTTCTGGAGAATCATACAGACGTGTTAACGGACAGACCGGGGCACACAAACTTGTTGGAATATGACATGAAACTACTAGACCCAACACCCATCTGTATGAGAGCTTATACTATCCCATTCGCAAAAGAGAAAGCTTTGAAAGAGGAGATAGATTATCTGTTACAAGAAGGGATCATTTCTCACAGTGAATCTCCGTATAGCTCCAGTGTGTTATTGTTGAGGAAACCCTCTGGGGAACATAGACTGTGCATAGATTACAGGAAACTGAATGCGGTCACAGAAAGTCAGGTGGATCCATTATCTGATACTAGCCAACTGTTTACCAGGTTGAACAAGGCAAAATATTTTTCCAAGGTAGATCTCAGCAAGGGATATTACCAAATTCCAGTGAAGCCTGAGATCCGACCTTATCTGGCTTTTAGCACATCGGAAGGGCACTATGAGTTTAACATGTTAGAGTTTGGATTGAAGAATGCCCCGAGTGTGTTTTCCAGAATGATGCGAAAATTGTTGGATCCACTGAAAAACCCATGTATAACAAATTTCATGGATGATATCCTCATCACTACGGAAACATTTGAAGAACACGTTAACTCTTTGAATATGCTATTTGATAGACTCAGAGAGGCAAATTTGACTGCTAGACCAACAAAATGTTGTATTGGATGCAAGGAATTAGAATTCTTGGGACATACAGTACATCAGGGTAGCATGACACCTGACCCCAAGAACCTGGAGAAATTACAGAGAGCACCCAGACCACAGACTAAAAAGGATGTGCGATCCTTTGTGTCACTTTGTGGCTTTTATCAAAAGTACATTAAAAACTTTAAATCTGTGTGTGCGCCTCTGACGGATTTAACTCGCAAAGGAAAACCGGATAAAATTGAATGGTCGGCAGAATGTGAATTGGCATATAATGTGTTACAGGAAAAACTCACAAGCAAGCCTATATTGAAATTACCTGATTTGAGTCAGGAATTCGTGGTAAGAAAAGACGCTAGTAATGTGGGCTTGGGGCCACTTTGTTACAAAGGTCCTCTTCACCAGCTGGGGAATTGAACCCAGTTGCTTATGCCAGTCGCAAATTAAACCGAGCGGAACAAAATTACTCAACAATTGAAAAAGAATGTTTGGCTTTAGTCTGGGCGATCAAGAAGTTCCAGATCTATTTATATGGTAGAACATTCGTGGCACAATCAGATCATCAGCCATTATTATTTTTGGCCCAGGCAAAACATGGAAATGCCCGTTTATTAAGGTGGTCTTTGCTCATTCAACCTTACTCGTTTACCATTGAATACATTCCTGGATCGCAGAATGTTGGGGCAGATTTTTTGAGTAGGCACCCACCTGCAGAAACCCAGGATAGTCATAAGGCCTAGTTGAGTTAATTTGATCGGGATTTTTAACACGGATTATAAAGATGCCTTGGAATGCATCCTTTTAAGAGGGGAGGTGTGTGGTAAAGTGCACCGTTTTAACCCTCCAGCTCAAATTATAATGATAATACTGTATTTGAATTTTGTTCCAATACGCCAAGATAGATCCTCTACACATCCCGCCACCATTGCTCTACCCTGCTCATATTTTTCAAAAAGTCCAATTCTAGTGACGTAAAGTTACCGTTTATAACCCGCTACTATAAAAATTTGAAAATTGTCAAGGTCGATAAAATCTAATGCAAAATATTGGAAACTGCTTGAATTTTTTTTAACTAACGTATTCTAAGAATCTATTATCAGTTACAACATGCGACAGTTGTCGTTAGACGTCGTTTTTTTTTCAAAAAAACGCCAACGAGCAGCTTGCGTTTTGAATATATTAACGCCACGCGATGGTACCCATCCCTATTACCAAAGGCTTTTTCGTTACTCCGTACTAATTTTTAAATATAACATAAAACCGTTTTGGCAGTCGTCCAACACGTGTTTCGTCTTCAAAAAAAGACGGGCAATAGAGAGAAAAGTACAAAGATGCAAACTTAGATAAAGACGTAGATAAAAAATATACTGGCTAGATAAAGGACACTAGCGTGATTAAGTTAATCACTTTCCAGCTTTTAAATCGCTTCAAAAGTGACTGAGTTATCGCATAAAATAAAAATTGACAACAGATAGACGGACACACTGATATACCAGCTCAATTTAAATGTTACATTTTTTTAGTCGCGTTAGTTGGAAACAAGTCAAATTGGCTAGCCTCATTTTGATAGGCCATACTAGTGAGGAAGGGAGAGGTAACTTTGAAGTTTTGCCAGCCTAAAGCGACACATAGTCTAACTAGTAATAATAGAATCAAACTGACGAACTTATTGATAAACGTACATAAATGTTTGGGATTTTCAAAAAAAGAGTCAAATCGGTGTAGTTTAAACTGATTGGTTAATGTTAGAATAGACATAGAGGGAATAAAACTAACGCTTCTGCTATGCAGGGTGCCACTTGACAAAAATATTTCCTACAAGCAAGGTTCAGGGCAAGGCAATTAGTGACCGAATTTGCCTTTGCGTCTGAAGCAGCAGCTATCTAGAGTTGACCCATTGATAGGCTGTTAAACTTCAACAAATTGTGTGATTTATTTCATTGATTGCGGTAAGATGAATAACCTTTTTTAATACATTATTAGATGTAGAGGCCAACCCAGATAAGGGCGCCATAACATTGTGTGTGTACGATATTTGACTTTGTGGAAGATTGAGACATACTAGGAGCACAGGCATGTTTATGCAGACTTTGGAAGCAAATCAAAATAAACTTGAGTTGAATAATATCATACATTATTTGGACTGTAAGACCAGAAAGTCACTGGCAGGCCTATTGTTATATTAACTCTGGAGAAAAAGAAAAGATTATATTTCAGCTGAAGATGAAGATGATGTCTATTGACAGGGGCGTTGAGACTATGTGGAAAAGAAGATACCCACTGTTTATGAAGCAGTCACAGTAAAGTTAAAGACTGTAGCTAATTTGGTTAGCTCTTTTATCTGATCACAATACTTGATTAATGATGTTAAATTGGTAGTGGTGGAGATACTTAACTAGAGACTTAGGGAGGCTTGTTCCTCTTGTTTCAGGGTTACATCACCCAGTATCAAGTTGGTCAGAAGCCGGAGCTGCAGAATTTGAGGCAACCTACCGGTTGTTTCTATATCGAATCCTAAGAGTATTAGCAGTCTCCAGTATACACTGTAGTGAAGCAGTGTGAAGTTTTCTCGAGCAAGTCATTCAGTGTCAACCAGAAGTCAAAAATAAGCAAAAATCTTGCGGGCTTATATGCAAACTCAAATGTATTTAATCTCCACCCTATTCAGAAACAGTTTGTGATATGATGCGAAGACCAGTTTTTCCCAATATTGACTCTTTATAGAACAGTATCTTCCAACAGGGAATAAAATTTTATATACATTAACATATTAAGATATATATTGGACAGATGTCCTTCATGTGTATTTAATTTGGTATAAAACCATATTTTCACTTTTAAGTTTTAAACATTCCTGTCCTAAAAAATTTGAGGGACAGGAAATTAAAATTGTACATATATATCATAACTGTAAACCCAGTCTTGTTTATTCGATTTTAGTGAGTTAAAATTGTATTTGTTTAACGAAATTATCACTACATTTTTCATTACCCTAGACACCAAGCCATATAAATAACATCACAAACACTAGATACCCAAAATAAATCGCAGAGTGAGATCGTAGGGTGGTAGCAGTCAGGTACCCTGAGAACATCATCCTCAACTATTAGACTCAGGGACTTGCA
Source organism: Oreohelix idahoensis (assembly GCA_024509875.1). Classification (NCBI taxonomy): domain Eukaryota; kingdom Metazoa; phylum Mollusca; class Gastropoda; order Stylommatophora; family Oreohelicidae; genus Oreohelix; species Oreohelix idahoensis. The sequence goes on from JAMPIV010010241.1 coordinate 293,024, forward strand.
TAGCTGACCTCACTCTGTAGACACATACTGACTACTTCTCTTTAACATCAAAACCCACCACAACGCTGAAGTTGCCAGCCTCAAATGACTTGGACATCCACTAGCGATTTTCACATATTAAAATTCACATGGCAATATACATATATATGTTAGTTCACATGTTAGTAATGAAAAAGTAGAATGTAAAATGACAACTTACGCCAATCCTGACTCACAGACGTTTTGCTCATCTGAATAAAGGAGGCTTGAATCGGCCTCTTACACGCTTCTGGGGTTTCGTTAATTTAATAAGTTCCCTCTCTGACTTCGTGTGTGGTCCTTCAATTTCCTCAGTCCCGGTTTCATTATTTAATATGAAAGAGATTTCCTGGGCTATGAAAGTCCGTCCAACATTCTCCAATACAAGGTGTCCGGTATGGGAAGAAGGAATTCTGAATTCTAATTCTGGCACGCCTGGGATTGTCTTGGCAAGCATGAATCTCACAGTGGAATAACACTGAAATGTGTCAGGTTATATTCCCGGTTTTCCAGGCATATGTTTGTTATGGAGTTAAATATACGCTCCAATCATTTTCAAACAGGCGGGGTCGGATGTGGTACTTTCACAATATTCCACGCGAAATAAGGTGGGTGAAAAAAGGTCACGTTTTACCATATATGGCAATAAGACATGCGACACCTTGCGTACAGAATCGCGAACATGTCGTTAACCTCATATGACAACGTGTTCTAAAAGTAACAATTCATTACTTTATCAGAAAGTAATCTCTTATCGATGTCTGTCCATAGGTTGTCTTCCCGTATTCCAAGCTTTGGTGATGCGCGCACCCGTCTTATCGGTGATTAGGCAGATAGCACTGGGCGATGTACGTGTCAATCCGTAGCGGCCAAGCTAGCTACAATGGAATTTTATCAACCTGCCTCTCGTAATATTATCTCTACCACTCCTTGCAAAGGTGAGGTTTTTATCATCCACAATGAGTGTTAGATAACAGACAAGACACAATATACTGAAAGTAGTGAAAGAATACTTGAGAATATAAACTATCTGCTACATAGTATAGAAAGAAAGAAAGAAAGAAAGTGCGACAAATGAAAGCGCGCAATAAAATCAGTAACACAAATGCACCGATTACTGCCGGACCCAAACAGAGATCGAGATCGGTCGCCCCATTCTGTCACAATCTTAAGCGGAACCAGATCACAGACAATTTTAGCTGCTCCAATACTCCAGCTTCTTTTTTTTTTTTTTTTTTTTTAATCCAAAATTAATTATATCATACTAAATTTATAACTAGTAAATAAAATATTAGATGTGTGTGTTTTATTCTAAACCCAAATTAAACTTTTCCATTCATTTTCAGAGTTATTTTAACTCAGAAAAACTTCAAACTTATAAACGTAAAAATAGAACATGTACACCTCTATGACGAGAGATCAGCTTGGTCTGTACGCTGAGAAAGAACACATTTGTAAGAGACTGAAGAGAAGAAGTCACAACGAAAGGAATAATCATCAGTAGAATATGTTGTTGGAAAGTTTACATCCTTCAGGAACAGCATGGAGTTCAAAACCTTTTTCTAAATAATGAAGAACAGTAAACAGTTTAATCTCCGATAAGTTATAATTAGGTTAAATCAATCAAGCAATGCCCTTTAGCTCCACAGGAAGCAGAAGCCTTCAACAAACACATGCCAAGTCCTCGTGTCACGTGCCATCCGCTCAAATTCTTTTCCTCATCATCTTCTCTTTCCAGAGGAACATCTTGTCTTGGGCGGCTGAGTTGATTTATATTCAATATTTAACTTATCCTTAGTGTTTGTTAAAGTTGTTGTGGTTATAAGTTTTTTTTACAGGGATGGGGTAACCAGCCCCATGCCCAACCATCCTTAGTCGCTTTTTACGGGTTGCCTCTAGGGTACAGTGGTACTATTCTTTGCTCCCCTTTCGGGCCCCGGTAACACATGGGTGAATTAAGATATACAGTGTCTATAACTGTAGAGAGTATGTTCGATTGCAACTTTTAAATGTTCTTAAACGTTTATCTCGACTTCGAACTTGTTCCATCATTCATCCATAAGACCTATACGTTTGCATCCGCCACAAGGAAACTGAGATAATCCAAGCACTAACTCATCAGAAGAATCTGAATTCGAAAAGGAACTAGATAAACAGGAAAGACGCCGGCGGATTTTTGCGATTCATAATTACAATGAAGCATTGTTCGAGAGAACGTGTTGAAAAACATCTAAAGCGATGAAGTTAGTTCGTTTGAAAGGGCGTTCACAGCAATCCACGCCATATTAAGGCTACTAGTAGAGTCGCTTCGAGCATGCCTACAACTCAAGCTACAGGTCCATATCATGTTTTTCGAACACCCGAAATCAGAAATATTCTCAACATCGAAAGTTTCTTTAGGCTACTTGTGAGCTATTTTTGAACATATTTTGGGCGCTTTGGGCTAAATTTCGAACGTGATTATGGCGACATCTGGAAACTGAAAAAAAATCAGGTTTACTAAGCACTGCTGTCCTCGACGATTTCAGATAAAAGAATAGAGGGCTGTAGTATAAAAGGAATCGTTTTCGGCTTTAAGGTTAATTGTAAATGATATGTGGCAAGCTACGAAAAGCGACGACGATTCCATGCATCCAGAGCCGCACCTGAAGATCTGCTATAGCAGGATGTCCTAACCTACAGTCCACGGACCCTTCGGGTTTCATGAATTGATTCTAGAAGATCCGTGTATATAACCTGAAAATTTGGCTTTTATTTTCACCAAAACTGTTACTCGGAAAATTGCCACACATTTTCACATTTTAAAAAAGTACATTCATATTACAGGTTGTTTTTATGTAAGCTTTATGATTTGTCTTTGTATTAAATTGAATTATTTGTATGCAATAATTGAAATTATGCGTCTATCTACCTTTTTTCTAAGAACGGGTAAGTAGCCTTCAAGGGACAATCAAAGGGTCCATAGCCTTCACCGGACAATCAATGGGGTCCGTAGCCTTCAAGGGGCAATCATTGGGGTCCGTAGCCTGCACCAGACAATCAAAGGGGTCTGTAGCCTGCACCAGACAATCAAAGGGGTCTGTAGCCTGCACCAGACAATCAAAGGGGTCTGTAGCCTGCACCAGACAATCAAAGGGGTCTGTAGCCTGCACCAGACAATCAAAGGGGTCTGTAGCCTGCACCAGACAATCAAAGGGGTCTGTAGCCTGCACCAGACAGTCAAAGGGGTCTGTAGCCTGCACCAGACAATCAAAGGGGTCTGTAGCCTGCACCAGACAGTCAAAGGGGTCTGTAGCCTGCACCAGACAGTCAAAGGGGTCTGTAGCCTGCACCAGACAGTCAAAGGGGTCTGTAGCCTTCACCAGACAATCAAAGGGGTCTGTAGCCTGCACCAGACAATCAAAGGGCCCCATAGCCTGCACCAGACAATCAAAGGGCCCATAGCCTTCACCGGACAATCAAAGGGGTCTGTAGCCTGCACCAGACAATCAAAGGGGTCTGTAGCCTGCAACAGACAATCAAATGGGTCTGTAGACTGCACCAGACAATCAAAGGGCCCCATAGCCTTCAACAGACAATCAAAGGGCCCGTAGCCACCGGACAATCAAAGGGGTCTGTAGCCTGCACCAATCAAAGGGGTCTGTAGCCTGCACCAGACAAAGGGCCCGTAGCCTTCACCGGACAATCAAAGGGGTCTGTAGCCTGCACCAGACAATCAAAGGGGTCTGTAGCCTGCACCAATCAAATGGGTCTGTAGCCTGCACAAGACAATCAAAAGGCCCCATAGCCTTCAACAGACAATCAAAGGGCCCGTAGCCTTCACCGGACAATCAAAGGGGTCTGTAGCCTGCACCAGACAATCAAAGGGGTCTGTAGCCTGCACCAGACAATCAAAGGGGTCTGTAGCCTGCACCAGACATTCAAAGGGCCCCATAGCCTGCACCAGACAATCAAAGGGCCCCATAGCCTGCACCAGACAATCAAAGGGCCCCATAGCCTTCAACAGACAATCAAAGGGCCCGTAGCCTGCACCGGACATTCAAAGGGCCCATGGTACAAGAAAGGTTATAAATCCACGGGCTATAGCAATCTCAATGTCATATAACTATTATAACCAACCTTAATGTTGCAGATCTATTATAACAAATCTTTAACGCGGAGAAGGCTCAAATATAATGTGAAATTACGCCGTCTTCCATTTTTTTTTTCCCCCACCAAACCTTACAGAGAAATAGAGTTAATGTTCTCGTTTATATGGTCCAGGACCATATTTCCTCGAGATTTAATTAGAACCGCCTGTCTTTTCTATTTCTAGCGTTATGTTTTCCTCAAGCTGGATCATATGCAATAGAATGTTTGGACGTCCACTGACTGGGGCACACTCCTTCATTTGCATGTCACTGTATTTTCTATCTCTAAAACACCTGTCATTTTAATATGTTTAGTATGACTACGTAGTACAAATAAAGTTATTTTAGTGTGGTAAAGTATAATTTTATGTTTCTTATTTAGTTTTTTTTCCCCACCATTTTGTTTTAGATTTCCAAATTAGGATACAAGAAGTTCAATACTAGATCTTTGATTTATTTTCTGTTTTAAAACAGTTTTGCAATGCTTTCCTTTTACTGCCTCTGTAGGTTATAAAATCGTTCTTGGCACCACACAAATACATCTGGAGCAAGTCTTATTTTTTCAATGTATGTGTCATCTCTGAGATTACACTGCAAACATCTCCTAGCACAATAAACTATACTGCACTTGCAGACTTACCAGAATTACCAGACCCTGGCAGATTCACTGTCATATTGGTAAAATATATCGTGACTATTATGTTGACAGGAAGATGCCGAAAAGGGATACCCTCGATCCTGCGCGATGGATACAGGACGCAGACAATGGGTACCCATATTCAAGCGCAGTACTTCAGAGGAGGGTTGGATATTGGCGTAGGTAAGGTAACGATCACAAGTACTTTCAATTGATAGCCATTAGATTTTACCCTGCTTGTAGTAATTAACAAAAGTTTTCAGTTACATATATCAAAGTAGAATTTGGCAATGTAGACAAACATATCAAACTTTTAGTGGTGTTTCTTCAAGTTCGACTTTGTTATCATTTCTTGCATTTATTCTCATTGTCTTTGTCTTTTCCTTGTGTATTTTCAGACCCACTAGTTGTGACCTATCATCAAGTATTTTTATTTTGTCTTGCATCTGATTATGGTTATGGTACATAAGAGCTAAGTCATCTGCAAAATCCAGATCATCAAGCTGTTTAGTCAGATTCCATTGAATTCCTTCTTCTTCTTGCGATCGCATCTTTGATGTTTACACCGTCAGATGAGTTCTCATGATGAACTCGACCGTTGTCTGGAGTTCCTCTTTAGCTCCATACATTGAATTCCATTTCTGTTGTGTGATGTCGATGTTTTCATAACCCAATCTATTGCCAGTAAGAAAAGAAATGGAGACAAGAGGCATCTCTGTCGCGCTCCCGTTCTAATCCCAAAAGGTTATGTAAGTTACCCTTCATGAAGAACTCTGCATGTCATGCCTTCATAGATCTTCTTTATTAAGTTAGTGATCTTCATGGGAACTCCATAATGTCTCATCAATTTCCAGAGCGATTCTCTATCTACACCGTAAAATGCCTTTTCATAATCCACAAATCCGATGCTTAGCGGTGAATTCTATTCCAGGCTTTGTTCCACTATTATTCTCAGTGTGGTTATCTGGTCTGTACAAGATCTGTTTTGTTGAAAACCTGCTTGTTCATCTCTCAGTTGCTTGTCTATGGACTCTTTTAATCTCTCAAGGATGATTCTGTTTAATACTTTTCCCGGCACTGATAGTAACATTATTCCTCCATAATTTGTGCACTCTTGTAAATTTCCCTGCTTTGGCAAATTGACCAGATAACCTTTCTTCCATTCTGCTGGTATTTCCTCTCTCTCCTAGACTTTGCCAAGTAGTTTGTATAATATCTCTGTAGATGCATCAATATCTCTTTTGATGGCCTCTGCTGGAATACCATCTGGACCAGCTACTTTTCCGTCTTTCAGAAGTTTTATGGCTTTCTTTTTTTTCTTCTCTACTTCGTCGTTCACAGCTGATTTGTAGCTCCTCTTCTTCTGGCTAGATGTCTGGGGGATTAGTTGGAGCTGGTCTAGTGAGAAGTTCCTCAAAATGTTCTGTACATCTCTTCATTTGTTCTTGTATATTACTAAGCAATTTTCCATTCTTATCTTTTATGAGGCCATTTGCTTGCTTATATTTCCCTGTTAGCTTCTTTGTGTTGTTGTACAGGTCCCGCATATTTCCTTTGGCTGCAGCTTCCCCTGCTTCCCTTGTCAACTCTTCAGTATACTTCCTCTTGTCTCTTTTGATGTTTCTTTTTACTTCTTTGTTTGCTTCTATGTACACTTCATGAGCCTTGGCTTTGAAGCTTCTGGTTTTGCTTCTGTTTAAATCTGCTTTCTTATTTTTCCTGTCTTCTATCTTGTTTATGGTTTCTGTTGTTATCCATGCTTTGTGCTGATGTTCTCTTTTTTTCAGTACTTCTCCACATGTCTCGTTCCATATATTTTTTACTTGTTGCCAATGGTTTTCCGTATCTGCTTCATTTTCCGGCTGTTGGTGTACTTAATATTTGTTGGATACAGTGATTGAAAATGTTTGTCTTATTTCCCGATTTCAGTGATATCCCATACTATACTGTCGTCTAAGGAGTATAAACAATGAATCGAAAATACCAAATACTGTCAGAGGTAGAAAAAAAAGAAAGTGAAGAGCACAGAACGAATTACAGGATGACACAGATAAATGCGGCGTTCGAGGCTATTTTGTCACATTCATGCAGCGGTGGTTATTGTAGCAGTCTGTTTCACGTGATGAGGTTGCAAGCTCCACGCACATTCGTATATTGGTCGCCTTGTATGACATGCCAGAGGGGGTAGAATTTCTTTTCTTTCTTTTTCTCATAGAAGACCCCGAGAACTACTTGGGGTCTATACAAAGTGTATGAAGAAATTCGCTAGACGAACGTAATGAGCATTTCTGCCTGATTATCCCTGGATCTATATAAGCAGAGCTTTATCGGACTGACGTCGTGCACTCATACAGCACAGAGGGGTACTTGTCGCATGATGCTGCATAAGATGCGAGAACCGACATGACTGGAGTTCCCCAACCAATTCCATGGACAAAGGCACCAGACGTTACAATCAGCTTGCGAGATCTTGGCTTGCTAGATGATGGCACTCACATGAGCGACTCCCTCATGGATGCATCAGTGTCTGAGTTACCTACTATCATGAGGGATTTATTTCGTGATCATTTCAAAAACAACAAAATTCATTTCTTGCTTTCTATCTTTCTAGCATTCTTTCAGTCTTGCTTTCTTTCTTTATTGCTTTCTGACTTGTTTACTTTCTTTCTTTATTGCTTTCTGACTTGTTTACTTTTTTTCTTTATTGCTTTCTTACTTGTTTACTTTCTTTCTTTATTGCTTTCTGACTTGTTTACTTTCTTTCTTGCTTGCTTTCTCTCTTTTATTCATTCTTTCGTTATTTCTAACTTTCTTGTTTCTTTCTTTCGTTCTTTCTTTATTTTGGTTCGTTTCGTTTTCGTTGGTTTGTTGATTAGTAGTTTGATTTGTGTTGGTTTGTTGATTAGTAGTTTGATTTGTGTTGGTTTGTTTTTGGTCCGTTTCGTTGCTTTGGTTAGTCTTAAAATTGTTTTGTTTTTTTAATTTTGGTTGTTTGATTCGCTTTGAATTTTGTGACTTATTTGGTTTTGTTAAGTTTGTTAATTTACTTCTTTGGCATGTTTGATAATATCTTGATTTGTGTTACTTTGATTGTTTCGTGTTGTGGTGTTAGTTACTTGGATGTTTCTTTAATGTAGGTTTAATTGTTGTTTAAGAAGTGTAAATCATTTATCATAAGGATATGAAGTATATGATAATACAACTTAGGGAACGCTGGTTAGTAAGGTTCTCTCCCAGGTGATGTGTTCTCTCTCTCTCTCTTTCTCTCTCTCTCTCTCTCTCTCTCTCTCTCTCTTTCTCCCTCGTTATACAATGTGTGCTGTTACGATTTTCTCTTCAAGTCTATTGATCAATATCACTAAAGTTACTATTCTAATTCACACTAAGTTTGTCTGAATATATTTGCACTCTCTTGATCACTTTCTCCCTTTTTCAATTGTTCTCTCGCACACATTCTTCTTAATTGTTTCCCCCTGTCCTTCCTTAAGATCCCCCTTTCCATCCATAAGATCCCCTTTCCTGGAAACCGTCTTGCAACAATGGTTCATGTAGCAATTTTTTATGATAAAGGTTAGCAGCCTCATCTTATTCCCAAAAAGTCCACATAACTTTCTGACTGAAAAAAACATGTTTCCACAAATGTGTCTTACATGGCTGAGATTCTTCTTGACTAATGTGACAAGAGTGGATTCCTGATCAATAGCTATCATAGAATTCATTGATATATTAATTAGACATTCGTTTCTTCAGGGCATAAATATAACAAGGCTAGAAGGGCAATTTGCATCGTCTTAATTAAATCATGATTATCATTCCTTCCGTGTTCATTACCATTCCCATTTCAAGTATGGAGTAATGATGTATGTGTGTTCTCTTCCATCTCTTTTCTCTTGAATTCACTTGTAAGCAGAATATGTCTTTCCAACATTGTGAGCTCAACACATCTATGATCCGGTTTCTGTTGTACGTTTGTTTTGTTTGTTTGTTTGGTTTTTTTTAACTAGTCATTTTCTTCGATGTCATTTATTTCGTGTTCCAGAAGCAAAGAGTAACTGAAGACTATAACGTGGACTTATAACTTCTGACCAAGGCCTTGTTTCTTGCATCTTTGATATAGATCTTCATTGCCAACAGTTTTATTGACAAAAAATGTTCTTAAGGTCTTGGACAGACTTTTGTGGCAGTTTACGTCAAACGATTTCATTCAGTCTGCCACTTGTCGCTATTGTTGACGTGTATTTATTTATTTTGTTCTGTCTCTAGCTGTAACCGCTGTCTTTCATAGACAACTGCGATATCGTAATAGTAGATGTGGTCAGAGAATCTCTGGCAAAATCCTAGATGATTGTCCAGATCTATAATTTGCCTCAAACACTGTGAGGAAACCTGTTGCTAGCGTTACAAGGCAGTCTTTGTTCTGAAACCCCCAGAGTAAGAGACTCAGAGCTAGACCAAGAAACACCTGGAGAAGAGACCTGGAGTCAGAAGTGAAAATAATGAGGAAAACATGGACAGAACTTGAGCTGATGTCACGTGACATAAGGACTTGGCATGTGTATGTTGAAGGTCCTTGGGGTTGTCGTGAAACATTCTAAATCCACATATATAAATTAAAAGGTAACTGTAAAGCCTAACACATAAATTCAATAAAAGGAAAGAGAAATGGTAAAAGTACAGTGCTGTCACAATGGCGTACAAAAAATCCCCTTGTTTTCTACTTCGTCTGCAAATTGTAACGTTTCACGTTGATAGTAAAAAGCCTACTGCATCACTACACGCTTTCTACAATAAAACGTGTACTGCATTTCTAAGAAAACCTTGAGCTAGGCACCCTGCGTAATGACCTAAATTAATACTTCCATTAATTTCATTTTATACACGGCGTGATGAAAAGACAGATGAACTTAGGATAGAGAGAAGGGAGGGCTGAAAGCAGGAACGCATGCAACACTAAACACGCGTCTCGCGATATACAATTAATGCCACCCACCCCAAGCGTAAGGCCAGAAGCAATAACTTTTTTTCAGATAGACAGAAAAAAAAACACTACCCATACGAGAGTTAGGTTTAAAAACCTGAAAAATTCTTATTGGGAAACATGACATTATACTGGTTTACGTTTGAAAGCCTGACAGTACCCAGACACCACATCGTATCGAAGTGAACAGGAGGTAGAAGAAAATGCACATTTTGAACGCAGCCACCTAGCTCCCTTAAATTTATATATTTGGGTTCCTTAGGACTTGCTGACAAAGAATATGTTAAGTGTTACGCAAATAGTCTAGGAATTAACAAATTATAGCCAAAAGAAAATAGTGAGGGTGTCAGACAACACAAAAAAATAATCGCACAGTGGCATGTTTTGAACCCACTATTTTACGGGAAATGGGCCACCATGTAAAATCCTATTTGATTGGATAGAAGTAAATGTAAGGCTAAACACGATTAGTCGGGCTACAAATACTAATTTTTTGTTGTTAGGGAAACGTGAGTAGGGGTACTATTTTTGAAAAGCTGTGTAAACATGGCCCGATTGGTTAGACCCGCCAATATAGGCAATTAGGAGCGTCAGGTCAGTGCCACACTTTAAAATAAACTTACTAAGAAACAGTGCGTTGAGAGCCAGATCATATTTTTCTAAATAAAAGTCTGGGACAGAGGCAGATCGGAATTTGTGCCATTATTCATCGCCAGTCAACGTATCTGTGTATTATTTCCATGAATTGTGGTAAGCTTGATATATTCGATATCATTTTAATGAAAATTGAATGTAAATTGATAATTTATGTCTGTATATGTGTGTGGTTCAGTGGCAAACATGAGGCAAGGCCTAAATATTGCTCCAACCTGAACAGGAGGTGTCGGAGAAAAGTAAAACTGCATGGAATTGCCAAACAGTACACTGACACCTATCTTATTGACTAGAAGGAACTAATGCTGGAATTGCAGAGGCGTAGTAACCATTAGGGAGGAGTATACTGGTGTAAATTGTTTCAGATGAAGATAGCAGTTGGCCTAACGCTCTGAACTCAGTGTTTGTTATGTATTGTGTTCAGTATGGAAATAGATTATAAATTAGTTATGAAGTAGGAGTGTTATATACTGATAATTAAAGGGTTTTTTTATCTTTTGGTTGAAGAAGGTGAGTGTGTTTTGGGACAGTCACTCACAGTAGCGTACACACCAAGTCATGGAATGGTGTAACGTCTGATGATATTTTAACCATGGTTTATTACAATTATAACATCACGTAGATCTAGACGAATACAGTTACATCGAAACATGAATCTTCATAATGCAGTTAACATACGGCCCATACACATCCTGGCCTACAAAATCTCTACTCCTCACATCAGTGCACAAATACTGCATCTACGGCAGATATATAATAATCAAGGCCTACAAAATCTCTATACTTCACATCAGTGCACAAATACTGCATCTACGGCAGATATATAATAATCAAGGCCTACAAAATCTCTATACTTCACATCAGTGCACAAATACTGCATCTACGGCAGATATATAATAATCAAGGCCTACAAAATCTCTATACTTCACATCAGTGCACAAATACTGCATCTACGGCAGATATATAATAATCAAGGCCTACAAAATCTCTATAGCCCTGCGCAGGCATATCTTTATCCAAAAAACACCTTAGGGGCTGACCACCTCAGTCAAAAACCCTGCACACACTGAACCCACTGGAACACACCCCGTTCACAACAGTCACGAGAATCTACTGTTTCTCTTAACACTGCTCTCAAAAATCCCTGCGGACACTAGCCGCGAGAGCTATTCACACATCACTTAAAACCAGTACAGAAACAGTTCATTATGACCAGAGTTCACCTGCTATCTGACATACTGTCTTCCACGAAACTAAGAGGAGACATCTTTAAACAAATCCATACCAATCTGTAAGCAAGTACTCTAACCCAAAATTAACTCTACTCAACACGTATTTCCCAAGATCATTTCCCTTTCATCACATCTGCACTTATCAAGGAGGTACAACCTTCTTGTTTCAGGGACTGTGGTCCTAGTTATTGAAGCAACACCTGGTCTGAGTTTTGCTGAATCCAGAGGCTGACAGCGTACTCCTTGGTCCAGATAGCGACCAGTGAGGTGTCTCCAGAACACAGTGAAGCAATCGAGCAGAGGAGTCTTTTCCTGCCGCCATCACGAAAGTTAAGCTTCTGTGGCCAGAGTAGCTCAACATTATGTGCCCCCTCAAAAATTGACATTTTGTTAACCACAGAGGGACAATTAATGGGTTCAAATGACAGGAACTGTGAAAGTTTCCCAATACTATTTCCCCGATAATCAAACACTAGAAGTCATGATGAAAAACAACAACCAAGCTTGAACACAACCAGTATTACCTCATATTACTACTGCACAAATTACACACATAGAATAATAATAATAAACTATGTCAATACAAAGTTCATATATATAAACTGTGTAAATAATACTTGTAATTACATTTGATTGTGATTCCTGGTTCACTGTGTAGTTGAATCAGGATATCCATTATTGACAAGAATTAATACATATATTTTTTAAACTTAATCACTTGACTCATTTAAGATAGTCTTATAGAGTGTTTTATGTGTGTGAGTGTCACAGTGTTGTAAAACGTTGTAGAATAAATTAAATTGTTTATCTGTCTGTTGTTGTTGTGACTTACACTTCATCATTTTCAATACCCTAGACATTCAACGTAGTCATCACACTATTCCAGAATAATTCTGACTGAGGTACAAATGTGGTAGCAAGTAAGGTCATCTGTAAATACACCACACTTATTAGATACAGATACCTTCACAGCTGATCTCAGTCAGTACACTAAGTCCCCTATAAATATTTATAACATCCCACTTTACCACATATATTGGGGTCCTGTCCGGGATTTTGAATCTTTCCCTATTATAAATATTGGGGGTAATTCACTTCAGGGAATAATAAAAATTAAAAAGGTATCCTTGGGTGAAAATAAATAACGTTGAGCTCTCAGTGCCTGTGGTTGTCATTGGATATTTAGTTAGAAATTGTATTGTTTAGTTAGACATTGTTTACATTTACCTGTTAGAAAATGGCGGACCTGGCCAAATTTCGATCTGCTGCTGTGCAGACTGCGAAAGAGTTAGGAATGGACGGGCAAATTATGATTGTTTATGTCACTGCTGAATGTGACAAATATATTGAACGTGAGGAAAGAAGATTTGAGGCTGAAAGAAAGTTAGAGGCTGAAAAAGAAATTAAGAGGTTGCAGATTGAGGCTGAGGCTAAGAAATTGGAGGCAGAAAGAGAAGACAAAAGATTGGCTGCAGAAAGGGAAGCCGAGGAAAAAAGATTAGCTGCAGAAAGGGAAGACAAGCGATTAGCTGCAGAAAGGGAAGCAGAAGATAAAAGATTACAAAGGGAACATGAGTTACGACTAAGGGAGTTTGAGTTTCAAGGCCATGCTCCTGAAAATGGTGCCAGTCCCTTTACCTCCGATGCTACTGCTAGTCAGGGAGCCTCAACCTCAGCTATGAACACTTTCATTTAGATCATTTTGTTGAGAAAGACGATGATATTGAGAGCTATCTAAATAGATATGAACTACTAGCTACCACGTATGGGTTAGAGAGAGAAAGGTGGAGCTTAAAGTTATCTCAAGGGCTTCGTGGGGCAGCTTATGAAGTTTTTGCCAAAATGAGCAGAGGTGATCAAGAAAATTATGACATGCTAAAGCAGGCTCTTTTGTTAAGATATGAAAAGAACGCAGAATTTTATAGAAAAAAATTTAGGAATGCTAAACTACTGTCAGGTGAAACCTATCACCAGTTCTCTGCACGGTTAGAGACATACTTGGAGAAATGGACTTCTCTGGGGAAAACCCAAGATCTTAAGGAAATGATCCTTATAGAACAATTAAGAGAGTCCATGGCTCCAGACCTGAGAAAGTTTCTCATGGAACAAGGTGCAGAGAGGCTGGGTGAGTTACTAAATGTTGCTGAAAGGTATCAAGCAGCTCAAGCAGAGGTATCAGGTAATAAAAAGAAACAGGTAGATAATTTTAAGGCACCACAGAACTTTAATAAATTTGATCCTAGAGATCAAAACAAAGGTAAGCACCAGTTTGATAGGCCACGGTATGACAATAAAAATAAAACCCCACAATTCGAGGAAAGGAAATATGATGAAAGAAAATCTTTCAACCAAGGAAAGAGATGGTGTAAAAATTGTAAGATGAACAATCATGACACTGACCATTGTAGAAGGAAACCTCCTCATTGTGCTGCTATGACATCTGGAAAAAAGGGAAAAAAGGTCAAACCTGAGGAACTACAGGAACCATACCACCCTCCAGTGTGTGAAGATGTCATCTGTAATGGTGTCACCATAAGGTGTTTATATGATACAGGTTTAGATTATGATTCCGTTGTGAGTTCTCACCTGGTGCAGGCAGATCAATACACCACAGAAACAGTGGAGATTCAAACTGCAACCAAGGATGTAGCTACCATGACACTTCCCGTCGCCCGGATAAAGGTGAAAACGCGATATGTGGAAGGAATCATAAAAGCAGCAGTGATAAATGAGCCAATCTACCCTCTGATATTGGGGTGTAGATATGTCTTCTTGGGGAATCTTAAGAGACCTGTGATATAGGCAACAGTGCAGACCAGATCACAGTCTAAAAAGGAGGAGGATAATCCAATAAATACTCATCCAGATGAGATGAGGAAGGCACAGGCGGAGGACAAGACACTCAAGCCGTGTTTCAAGAAGTTGCCCAAATCTCATACACCTCCAGGCAAGGGAGAATTTTATATGAAGAACAAACTGATTTATAGGAAGGCTGGATCTGAATCCAATGGTCACGGACAGCTGGTCCTTCCCACTTCATATAGGACTAAAGTGTTGGAACTAGGGCATGTGATTCCCTTCAGTGGTCATATGGGGATCAGCGCAACAGGACAGCGAATAGCTTGTCACTATTTCTGGCCAGGAATAACTGAAGATATCAAACGATATGTAAAATCCTGTCCAGAGTGCCAACGAGTAGCACCTAAGCATTGGACTGCACCAGCAACTCTGGGGGAAATGCCCATAGTGGGAACACCCTTTGAGAGAGTTGCCGTGGATCTTGTGGGACCTCTCACTCGAACTAAGAGAAGGAACAGCTACATTCTGACTCTGGTGGATACTTGTTCTATGTGGGGAGAGGCGGTAGCCCTGTCATCGATTGATTCTAAGCATGTGGCAGAGGCATTACTCACAATTTTCACAAGGTTAGGCTTTCCCAATCAAATCTTGACTGATAATGGCTCTCAGTTCAAGGGGAAACTAACAGAAGAAGTTTTCAGGATCTTCCAGGCCAAACACTTTCATTGTAGTGTGTACCATCCCCAAGGGAACGGCCAAGTGGAAAGATTTAATGGCACGTTGATGTCGATCCTGAGAAAGTTGGCACACGAAAAAACCAGATACATGGGACCAGTACCTTCACGCCGCCCTCTTTGCTTATCGGGAGGTACCCCATAGTTCAACCGGTATGGCCCCGGCAACATTATTATTTGGAAGGCCAATAAAAGGTCCACTTGAAGCGCTGTTAAGAACGTGGACTGATGAAAAGGCAGAGGAAAATATTACATCCTCATACCAATATGTGAATGAGCTGACCACTCGTTTAAAAACTGGCTGGAAACTTGCCAATGAAAATTTGAGACAAGCCAGGAAGAAACATGCTGCCTATTTCAACAGGAAGGCTAAAGACAGAGATTTGGCTGTGGGAGAGAAGGTACTGCTTCTTCTCCCCGGTAGTCAGAATAAGTTACAAATTGGATGGCAAGGTCCATATACAGTTCTAGAGAAGGTGTCTAGAACAAATTATAAGATAGATAAGAAGGGGAAAGAAAAAATCTATCATGTGAATCTCCTGAAGAAATATTTGGAAAGAGAAAATCAGGAAGAGACACACTTGTTGACCTTGTCCATTGCAATGGAGATGAAAAAGGAACCACTTTCATCATTTGAATATCCATTACACCCCTGTGAGACAGCGGCACAGGTGAAAATCAGTACACATTTAACGAAAAATCAGAAAGAGAGAGTGCAACAGGTTCTAGATAATCATACAGAGGTGTTAACGGACCGACCGGGGCATACAAACTTATTGGAATATGATATGAAACTGATAGACCCCACACCTGTCTGTATGAAACCCTATTCGATTCCTTTTGCTAAGGAGAAAGCTTTGAAGGAAGAGATAGACTATTTGTTGAAGGAAGGAATTATTTCACACAGTGAATCTTCGTATAGTTCCAGTGTTGTACTCTTAAGGAAACCCTCTGGAGAACATAGACTCTGTATAGATTACAGGAGACTGAATGCTATTACAGAAGGACAGGTGGATCCATTGCCGGATACAAATCGGTTGTTTGTCAGGCTAAATAAAGCTAAATATTTCTCAAAAGTGGATCTGAGTAAAGGATACTATCAGATTCCAGTAAAGCCTGAGGTTAGACCATACCTAGCGTTTAGTACCTCAGAGGGACACTATGAGTTTAACAGATTGCCATTTGGATTGAAGAATGCGCCTAGTGTCTTCTCTAGAATGATGAGAAAATTATTGGACCCTCTGAATAACCCATGCATCACAAATTTCATGGATGATATCCTTATAGCAACAGAAACATTTGAGGAACACATTGACTCTCTGAACATGCTGTTTAATCGACTTAGAGAAGCGAATTTAACAGCCCGACCAACCAAATGTTGCGTTGGATGTAAAGAATTAGAATTCTTGGGACACACAGTTTATCAGGGAAACATGACCCCTGACCCCAAGAATTTAGAGAAACTAAAGAAAGCCCCGAGACCACAAACCAAGAAAGACGTGAGATCCTTTGTCTCATTATATGGTTTCTACCAAAAGTATATCAAAAACTTTAATTCCATATGTGCACCGTTAACTGATTTGACCCGTAAAGGAAATCCAGACCGAATTACATGGACACCACAATGTGAATTAGCTTACCAGGAATTGAAGGAAAAGCTCACAAGCAAACCTATTTTGAAATTACCTGACTTAAGTCAAGAATTCATTGTAAGGACGGATGCCAGTAATATTGGGTTAGGTGCGACACTGCTACAGAAATCAGATGCATTGGATGGGGAATTAAGCCCAGTGGCATATGCTAGCAGAAAGTTGAATAAAGCTGAAACCAATTACTCAACTAGCGAAAAAGAATGTCTTGCAGTAATATGGGCGATAAAGAAATTCAATATTTATCTGTATGGGAAGGCATTTAAGTTGCAAACGGATCACAAACCCTTGTCGTTTCTAGCGCAGGCTAGACATGAAAATTCTAGATTACTCCGTTGGTCATTACTGATGCAGCCATATGAGTTTTGCATAGAGTATATATCTGGAAAGAAAAATCTGGGAGCAGATTTTTTAAGCCGCCATCCGTGTGATGAGAATCACCGTAAGCCCCAGAAATAATAATAAATTTCTCTATGTGTATATAGAATTATAGACTGACATATAACGTCTGTTTTAAGAGGGGAGAATTTGTCGTGAAACATTCTAAATCCACATATATAAATTAAAAGGTAACTGTAAAGCCTAACACATAAATTCAATAAAAGGAAAGAGAAATGGTAAAAGTACAGTGCTGTCACAATGGCGTACAAAAAATCCCCTTGTTTTCTACTTCGTCTGCAAATTGTAACGTTTCACGTTGATAGTAAAAAGCCTACTGCATCACTACACGCTTTCTACAATAAAACGTGTACTGCATTTCTAAGAAAACCTTGAGCTAGGCACCCTGCGTAATGACCTAAATTAATACTTCCATTAATTTCATTTTATACACGGCGTGATGAAAAGACAGATGAACTTAGGATAGAGAGAAGGGAGGGCTGAAAGCAGGAACGCATGCAACACTAAACACGCGTCTCGCGATATACAATTAATGCCACCCACCCCAAGCGTAAGGCCAGAAGCAATAACTTTTTTTTAGATAGACAGAAAAAAAAAACACTACCCATACGAGAGTTAGGTTTAAAAACCTGAAAAATGCTTATTGGGAAACATGACATTATACTGGTTTACGTTTGAAAGCCTGACAGTACCCAGACACCACATCGTATCGAAGTGAACAGGAGGTAGAAGAAAATGCACATTTTGAACGCAGCCACCTAGCTCCCTTAAATTTATATATTTGGGTTCCTTAGGACTTGCTGACAAAGAATATGTTAAGTGTTACGCAAATAGTCTAGGAATTAACAAATTATATCCAAAAGAAAATAGTGAGGGTGTCAGACAACACAAAAAAATAATCGCACAGTGGCATGTTTTGAACCCACTATTTTACGGGAAATGGGCCACCATGTAAAATCCTATTTGATTGGATAGAAGTAAATGTAAGGCTAAACACGATTAGTCGGGCTACAAATACTAATTTTTTGTTGTTAGGGAAACGTGAGTAGGGGTACTTTTTTTGAAAAGCTGTGTAAACATGGCCCGATTGGTTAGACCCGCCAATATAGGCAATTAGGAGCGTCAGGTCAGTGCCACACTTTAAAATAAACTTACTAAGAAACAGTGCGTTGAGAGCCAGATCATATTTTTCTAAATAAAAGTCTGGGACAGAGGCAGATCGGAATTTGTGCCATTATTCATCGCCAGTCAACGTATCTGTGTATTATTTCCATGAATTGTGGTAAGCTTGATATATTCGATATCTTTTTAATGAAAATTGAATGTAAATTGATAATTTATGTCTGTATATGTGTGTGGTTCAGTGGCAAACATGAGGCAAGGCCTAAATATTGCTCCAACCTGAACAGGAGGTGTCGGAGAAAAGTAAAACTGCATGGAATTGCCAAACAGTACACTGACACCTATCTTATTGACTAGAAGGAACTAATGCTGGAATTGCAGAGGCGTAGTAACCATTAGGGAGGAGTATACTGGTGTAAATTGTTTCAGATGAAGCTAGCAGTTGGCCTAACGCTCTGAACTCAGTGTTTGTTATGTATTGTGTTCAGTATGGAAATAGATTATAAATTAGTTATGAAGTAGGAGGTACAACCTTCTTGTTTCAGGGACTGTGGTCCTAGTTATTGAAGCAACACCTGGTCTGAGTTTTGCTGAATCCAGAGGCTGACAGCGTACTCCTTGGTCCAGATAGCGACCAGTGAGGTGTCTCCAGAACACAGTGAAGCAATCGAGCAGAGGAGTCTTTTCCTGCCGCCATCACGAAAGTTAAGCTTCTGTGGCCAGAGTAGCTCAACATTATGTGCCCCCTCAAAAATTGACATTTTGTTAACCACAGAGGGACAATTAATGGGTTCAAATGACAGGAACTGTGAAAGTTTCCCAATACTATTTCCCCGATAATCAAACACTAGAAGTCATGATGAAAAACAACAACCAAGCTTGAACACAACCAGTATTACCTCATATTACTACTGCACAAATTACACACATAGAATAATAATAATAAACTATGTCAATACAAAGTTCATATATATAAACTGTGTAAATAATACTTGTAATTACATTTGATTGTGATTCCTGGTTCACTGTGTAGTTGAATCAGGATATCCATTATTGACAAGAATTAATACATATATTTTTTAAACTTAATCACTTGACTCATTTAAGATAGTCTTATAGAGTGTTATATGTGTGTGAGTGTCACAGTGTTGTAAAGTGCTGTAGAATAAATTAAATTGTTTATCTGTCTGTTGTTGTTGTGACTTACACTTCATCATTTTCAATACCCTAGACATTCAACGTAGTCATCACACTATTCCAGAATAATTCTGACTGAGGTACAAATGTGGTAGCAAGTAAGGTCATCTGTAAATACACCACACTTATTAGATACAGATACCTTCACAGCTGATCTCAGTCAGTACACTAAGTCCCCTATAAATATTTATAACATCCCACTTTACCACAGGGGTACTAAAGGATATTTATTGATTGATTAATTCAAAAGGAATGGCATTATACATGTTTACCTTTTTAATAAGACCCCTTCAATTCATGTCCCTGTACGCCCATGTAAATCATGGAGCTATCAGTGCTGATGGTCGCCTTGCAGGAAGCCAGCATCAAGTGTTCATTTACTCTTGCAGCGGTAGTTACTCTAGCAATGTGTTTTTTTTTTTTTTGGTGAGGTTGTCAAAAAAATGCACAAGCCGATCATATTCGAAAAAACAGTATCCCTATTCTTTACTTGTCTCATCAGAGCCCTCTTCCCCTCCCCCCGAACTATACAGTTAAAATGAACACTAAGACGTTCATCCTATTTTCTTTATCACAATATGTATTCATTATTTGAGTAACGACGCAGTAAGTATATATTTATTTTCCTACATATATGTACAAACACAACTTCACTATAAGCTCTTTACATGTAATGTCCGACAGTGCGCCTATTCTTTCTATGCCTCCACAGACACCGCCGAGATTCACAAGGACATTATTCACAGCCAGGTTAAACAGTGTGAGCCACAAACATGGATATATTTCAAAATCCCTCAACATTTATGTAATGTTCCAACTTTTATTACATTTGACCAATGTTCTCATTATTTTACTGTTCGGAGAACGTCCTACATTAAAAAAAAAACACAAAAGCTATTCAACTATAGATTGTAATTGATAAGTCACTTCGTATTTTTAATTTGTTATTTGTTCAATCCTATCAAACTAATTTATTTGTTCAATCCTATCAAACTAATTTATTTGTTCAATCCTATCAAACTAATTTATTTGTTCAATCCTATCAAACTAATTTATTTGTTCAATCCTATCAAACTAATTTATTTGTTCAATCCTATCAAACTAATTTATTTGTTCAATCCTATCAAACTAATTTATTTGTTTAATCCTATCAAACTAATTTATTTGTTCAATCCTATCAAACTAATTTATATGAACTGAATATCGCAATGATGGCATTAGCTGTAGTTTTATTAATTAAATTCTGTATCGTATTAATTGTACTGCTTTAACGTGAGATCTGGCGTGATGCCGACCACATCACCCCTAGTGTGCCAATGGTCAAGAAAATATGGGCCTTACACCATATTCCCAATATGCCTCAATGGGCGTGTAACGGGATCCTTTACCTTTTTCCTTTACCTTAACGTGAGATCTGGTCTGTTCAGCGCGTGATTTCATAGCGGGTAGCAATATTCGCTATCTCTTGTAACGTCCGTTTATTGGTCATCTGAAATTGTATTTTATTTTATTTTGTTTCTGGGAATAAGAATAAGAACAATAAAACTGTTTTGTCAAATCAAATTTATTAGTCATTATTTTGACATTAGTTTCATGTACATCAACTGGATACAAGTGAATTTATAAAAAGAATGGAGCACGTCTCATGGAAAGAGAAGAAAACAAATAAAGAGGTCCTAGAAAACCTAGGAATGAAATGAGAATTAATTAAGGAGGTTGTAATGAAGTCTGAATCATATCCCGGCATCATTCAAAATTTATCACCGCGCAAACCCCGTGGCTATAACTGACCAATGAAACGCCAGCTTGGTACACGTAGGGTCAGAAGATACGCTAGGCCAGTGTTTCTCAAAGTTATGGCATTCGCTTACCACTTGGAGGATGGTCAAAACATACAAGGACCACCAATTTCAGGGAGTTAAATTTCGCCGGTATGCGAAAATGATGACAATCTTTTGAAAATGATAGGCAAACAGATGGCCTTGACACTTAATATGCAGATATCATCCCTTTGCAAAAAAGATAATTTGTCAAATATAGATATATTTAATTTCTTTACAATGCGATTAGTTATTTATTTGAAGAATAAAAATTGATTTTTTTTACCGTAAGTTTTTTTTTTTAGTAATAAATAATTTTCGATGACATCACGACAAACTATTCGAGTGTACTGTCACAGATTTAGCATTTAGTTTTGTCAAAGTGGAAACATGCCATTTTTGTGGGTTATGCATTTATCAATGCCAGTTGGTACTAACTATTAAGAAACATAATCTGAACTTGTGTGACGATGCCACATGACTTGTAACTCAGTTCAAGTGCCAAAGAAAATAATTTAAAAATGAATTATTCGGTAAAATTATTCTTTGAACACGTATATTGAAGTTAGTTTTCTATTTACTGAGATATTTGACGTCTTTAATTTAAAAAAAAATGTAATGATAATTTTTAGAAAATAAAGTTGGCACTTTAGTGACTATAAGTCAGCTTATTTACGTGTTTTATTCAATAATTCAAACTTAAATCGAAAACAATCGATAATAAATTTACGTAATTTAGATGCATAATCTACTTGCGTATTGCAAAATCTATTTTTTTTTCAGAGTTGAATAAAATAATTCAGAATATGTATAACTGACTAGGAAGTACCAGGTCAACCTCCTTAAATATTACAAGAAAATATTTATTTGTAAAAAAAATTTTACTTTCAACAATAGCTAATTTAATCTCATCAAATACTTGTGGGTACAGATAACTATTTAATAAAATCAATGTGAGTGATGATACTGTTTAAAATCTTTGACCAAGGTATCTATATCCGGTTCAATTGCGGACATCTTGAGACGTAGGTCAGCTTCCACATTCAGTCGGTTTCTTTTTTTTTTGCTTTTTATTTCAGCCAAATTTGAAAAAACCAAATTCACAGTTATAGGTTGTTTGAAATAGTAACAAGTGTTTCATAGCTCTGTCGGATAATGATGGATATTCAGCTCGAACATGGACCCAGAAATTCTGAAGAGATTTTTCATTGAAACATACCTTCAGAGCTCTGTCAGAAGCTAAGTCGAGAGCATATCACACTCACAAGGTGGAAGGTCGACATTATCAATTTGAGAGTTAGCTGCAAATGGATTCCTAATCCACTCTTTGGTTGCCTTAGGCTCTGGAAAGTATTCCTTCAAATTGTGTTGCAGCATTTGTATGTGTGTTTTAAATGTTTCCAATAATTCATCATCGATTTCTTCTTCCGACGAGGCAAGAAAATCATCCAGTGTTGGGAATGAATCGAACTCTCGGCGATCCAGTCGTCTGCAACACAGCTCGGTCTTCTTAAGTAATCCTGATATATTATCCTCAACAGTAAAGATCGTAATATTTTGACCCTGAAGTGACAGGTTGAGATTATTTAAAATACTGAATATATCGCTGAGATATGCCACTTGCGCAAGCAATTTGAAATCGAGAAAACGTTGTTTGTTGACATTATCGGAGTCATTGAAGAAATGTCCTTATTTCGTTCCTCAATTCAAAAACTCGTGAGAGCACCTTTCCTCTCGAAAGCCAGCGTACTTCAGTGTGGAAAAACACATTTTTGTACTCACTGCCCATTTCTTGGCACAGCACGCTGAAAAGGCGTACATTCAGAGGCCGCAATTTAATCGTATTAACAATGTTCACCACTTCTTTTAACACAGATTCAAGTTCAGGTGGCATTTTTTTCACCGCCAACAGTTCTCTGTGAATATATCAATGTTTTGAGTTGCATTCAGGCGCAATCTCTTTTATACGTACAGCAACGCCCTTTCTTACCGCACACATAGCTGGTGCTCCATCAGTGCTTATACCAACACACCTTTTCCAGTCTATATCATCGCTCATACAATAATTATTGACTAAATGAAATATCTCTTCTCCAGTAGCATGGGTTTTCAGTGATAAGCAGAACAAAAAATCGTCGTATACTTCTTCCTCATATATATAAATACATATATATATATATATATATATATATATATATATATATATATATATATATATATATATATATATATATTGTCGTAAATTTTTATTTGAGGATAGGTCTTAGAAATAGTGGTCCCGATAGAGTGAAAAATGATGGTGAAGGCTCTGTGAAAGAAAGGTTTAGAAATAGGTAGTAGATTCACAAAAGTGCTGGAAAAGTAAGGACAGTCTAAGTAAATCGGGAAAAATCTCCTCCGATTTCCCTATCTTACGACAATCTATATTTTTATTTTGATAGACTCCTACACTCTCCTGGCTAAACAATTATTTGCCAGTTACCAGACACTCACGTACACACCAATTTGGTGCTTCAAACACACAGACGCTACGTGAATACAAACTATGGTAAACAAATATGGGTAATTTGGGCTTGGGCCTTCCAACAAAGTAAGAAACGTTTTATGATGTTTATTTATCATTTAAATCAAAATCACAACAGGTATTATGTTACAGGCAATACTCATAGTAAAAAAAATACAAATACCAGGGGGGGGGGGGGTGTTTGACTTGTAGTATCCAATATGCCCTTCCCGCTCGTAATAGACAAAGGAAGAAAAAAAACCCAGTCCAAAAGACAGGTGGTTATCAGAAGTATAGATAATTTACTCTGATAAGAGGGGTTACAATACTAGGTATGGGTGGTTTAAAAAACCCTATTGTTCTCAAAATGTTTTCCCTTTACTAAACAGATTTAAGGGAGGGGAAATAAACGAAGTTAAGAAATTCCCCTTGAGGAACAATAGAAGGAATACAGTAAAAAAGGTAGTTACCAGGTAAAGCAAATAAAAATGTTTGCAAATAATGCTCCTTCATTCATGCACGCTCGTGATGGCCAACACACAATTTCTCACACACACTTACCGATCGTGGAATCTGGCACTCCATAGAAAATTTACACATACAGTAGTAAGTGTTCAATAACTGAATACTGTTCTTCGTTTTCCAGCCCCAGATTTTAACGGGTTTAGGATCTTAGCAACAATTTCCCGAGAATCGCTGGAAGGTGAAGCCTAAGTGTACTTCTATTTTGTTAGGAAAAAAGTTCTATGGGATTGCACGGTCACAGATACAGGGGTGAGGATGGTGTGGTCTCTTTGACTTCGCCGCTGATAGTAAAACTTCTTAAGCGTGATGACACAACTGACCAGTGAGGTAGGTTTTTCTTCGGGGTTTAAAAATCCAGTGAGAAAAATTATCAACTGTCAGTGTTCAGGAAAACATATACTCTCTTTCCCAGTAGAGCAGGAATAATAATATAAATATAGCTCTGGCAATGTTCTTCTCCAGTTAATCTTTACAGACTTTAATTTGTTTGATGAGTATTATTTAACTGTTCTTGTGTTTGCTTTCTTTCTGATAAATTCAGGCAGCGGGATCCCAAACAAAGATCGCAACAAGATTAAATTTACAAATGTTTCATCAAATGTTCTGGAGGTTTAAGAACTGAGTCTGGAGGACTCTATATAATTTATTGCTGGGACGCAACGGTTGTATGATCATTCTATAGGAAAAGATAGAAAAACATGAAATCATACTGCAAAAATCCAATAATATTCTAACGCGCGATAAATTTACCGTTATGACTATTATATACACTCGCGTATTCAATTAGATATTTAAGAAAACACTTCGCAAGTCTATTGGTTAAAAACATCTCTATCTTGCGAGTGGTTCTGTGGTTAACACAGAGATGTGAAATTGCTTCGTCCGTCTCTGAGACTCTCATGATCTTTGATCGTGTGCCGCTTCCCTCGTTTGAACTTAGGCAAATAAAGAAATGTGAAGGCGGTAGTTGATTCAGACCGCTCTGAGGTAAAGCAAAAGGCGTGGCTTAACCTCCCCTTTAGACGATGCGCTCTGCTGGATGCACAGATGAAGGAAACTAACTGCTATCAATTGCTCTAGAGATAGCCGTGGGCGTGGTTTAACCTCCCCTTAAGGCCATGCGATCTCCAGAATGCACAGAAGATAACAGTCTACATATTAATTATCCAACGTGTTGAAAATCCACGTGGAAATGCTGCATACTAATGAACCCAGGTGGTAGAGTTCCACGTTGACGAAAAATTACAACAATATTCAGGGGTACTGATGTTATACGAGGGTTCTACCATATCATCTAACAATTCAGGGACAGCTGAGTTTCATCGTCACATATATGTATATATATATATATATATATATATATATATATATATATATATATATATATATATATATATATATGTATATGTATATATATATATATATATATATATATATATATATATATATATATATAGTACATAAGCCAAAAGCTGATTCATACTCTGAACATCCGTGGTTTCATCCAATTGCAAAGCAAAATATTTGCTATTGCGTACACGTGATAGTAATTGCTCCTCTACGTTATATGCCATTGATATTATGCCACGTCCAAGCCACGTCTGGCGGCCAGTCATTCGATAACTGAATTTTGTTAATAGTTTGTTCTGCTTTCTCTCCGAGCATAATATTTGTCATTAACTTTGCAGCTGGTTTTATAAGTTTCTCGCCAATCGTGTGACTTGTACTTGTTTTCGCTATGAGGGGTGCAACTTTGAATGACGCCTCTGTGGTTTTGGTTTCATTCCCGCCTTTAGCTACAAAATTCATTAATTTTTGACTCGATCGCATTAATTTGAGCTTGTTTTGAAAAAAATGCGATTGGTTTATCAGTAAGTTCAGTGTGCTTTGTTTGAAAGTGACGCAAAATATTTGATGGTTTCATGCCACTATTTGTCAAAGTTTCATTACAGACAACACACATGGGACTAGGAGCGATGGGATCTCCTCCAGTCCAAGAAAATCCAATTTTCAAATAATTGTCGTCGTACTTCCGATTACCTCTTTTCGTTTTCTGCTGATTATTCGAAATCACACTTGTGGATTGACTTGTCCCAGCACATACCGATTCGGATTGAACGTCAGCACTAGAGTCTTCTT
Source organism: Oreohelix idahoensis (assembly GCA_024509875.1). Taxonomy (NCBI): domain Eukaryota; kingdom Metazoa; phylum Mollusca; class Gastropoda; order Stylommatophora; family Oreohelicidae; genus Oreohelix; species Oreohelix idahoensis. Next base: position 319,560 of record JAMPIV010010241.1, read on the forward strand.
TAATATTGACATTAATATTTTGATCACTACATTTACGTTTCACTGAACCACTTTTGAGCCATTGATCCATTGTTGCAAATTGGGGTTATAATCCAAGACAACTGTAATAGAAAAGACAATTTTACCGTAAACTGAATCACAAAAATAGTATTTAGATATGAAAGACAGACGAATATGTTAGGTTAGCCGACAACGGTTCCGTACACGATCAAACGAAGCATGTAGGCCTATGTGGCAAGTGTAAACAAATATAGGAGTGGGGAAGGCAAGTACGCGACGCAACTCGATTCGATCACGAAAAATACTCGCTCAACTCAAGTGTCTGGCGGCCAGTCAATTTTCGAATATCCGCGACGGCTATCCCCCCTGAAATCGTCAAACAGCCTCCGTACCACCTATTGGACGGACGCGTACCACCGGTGGTACGCGTACCACACTTTGAGAAACACTGCGCTAGGCTATTCAAGACAACAAAAGTGTAGATGTTGATGATATTTCGGAAGGCAGTGTGCAAATAATCATGGAGTACCTGGATAAAGAAGGACCCAATTCGATAATAGGGATCATTAGCCTTAGACAGATAGCAATATATTCATTGGATGTGTTGTAGAGCCGAATTTATTATGAATAGAAGACAGTGGAGCATGAACCATGTTGTGTTTTTTCCTGTTTCGGCTGCTCCAGTGAATAGTCGGATAAACTATAGGATAACGTGGATATGCATAGTGATAGAGCTCATTCATATAAGTAAAACAAGCCTAAGATGAAGGAAATCGGTGCAGAAATAAGGATTCCATAATTATTTTAGATTTGTTATTTAAGCACACCTTGCCCTGTCTACCCGATTGTAGATGCATGCAAACGTACTTTGGGCTAGTTGTCATCTCGTACATCCGCAAGTCCACTATATAAGAGAACGAATGACACAGACACAATCGCCGCCTCATTCAAACTACAGACACAGAGCACAGCAATTATATTACCTCCGTTGCCATCTGCAGAAGTGTGAGCAGACTTTGTAACCATTGAAAACCTGTCTGTGATTGAGGGTAAGCGAGATGTTAATTAAATATATATATATATATATATATATATATATATATATATATATATATATATATATATATATATATATATATATATATATATATATATATATATATATATATATATATATATATATTATCAATGTGGGTTTAAGATAATATTGGTATGTGTAGAATCATTGTGTTATTTCTGGATGAAAACCTGAAGTGTGTTGGTTTAGTTTAATTGTATTAAATCAGTAGAACGAATGGATTGAGCTAGTTCTTTGTGGAAAGCATTTTAAAGATATTATGCTTGCATGAAAGGACTATCCAAACTGGAGGAAGGAATGACTGTAACAGATTGATTTTCTGTATTATTTGATATATGACACAATGATTACCATAAGGCCTATATGATTTTATAGAAACAAATCATGGACAAAACTGTAACAAGTGAATTACTGAACTATTGTGCTAGAACTGGAATGAATTGTGTTATTCATGACTTAATATGTCTCTTGTGATTAACCACAGCTTGTCTGAACTGTCTCATTATACCTCCTGACTGGCTAAGGAGACAATGAGCGATACTACGTAGGTTGTATATATTGTTTCAGTTTATATCCTGCTCTGAGTGTCATACAAAACCTATAGTGACCACGTCAGCAAATAGATGTTCAAGTTTGTCGGAGCTTTTGTCAGTATTAACTGTGTCATCTTGACGAGTGGAGGACCCGCAGTGGTGGAGTTCTATCCACTCATACTGCCGTACGAGGCCTAGGAAGGACTTTGTTTCAGCTAAGTAGCTAAGTGTTGGGCTACTTCAACTTTCAAATACATAAACACACCTACGAATAAACTATGTGATGATGAAAGCACTGTGGTGTATATAGAAGACATTTGACAGTCATATGAGTCATAAAGTAACATTTATATTCGTCTATACAAGAAAGCACTAAAACAGAGACAGATTCTATCAGGAAGCAAGAAAACAGGGAATAGGAACTATATTAGTTTAAGGCATTAACTGTAAATGTGTTATATATATATATGAAAGTGACCCATAATTTATTTTGCAATCAATTGAATTTTATTAGAAAATTGACAGAGAACAAAGAATAAAAGATCCTGTACCTTTATGTCGGTACACCAACTCTTTTCAGAATCCGTCGTGTATACAATCAGCGAGCTACAGAAAGAGTTAGCATTCACACTCTTCGACATATACCTAGGGAGACTGAGCACCAATGGGCTTTACCGGAGTGCAATGACGTCGATTTTGTTTAACAATAACAATAACAAAAAACATAACTACTTACTGAAGATCATAATAGAAGGCCGAGTTGAAGGCAAACGGGCAAGACGAAGATTACATTAAGAGATGGCCAGGAAAGTCTATCTATACCATCAAGACAAGAGACAGATGACGTTGGAGATCCATAGCAACCGACTTTCTGTGTAAATTGACACTTGATGATGATGATAAGAAGTTTAAAATATGAAATTTCTTTTAAATCACCATGTATCACTGTTTGAAGCACGACCTGCATCTAAAAAAACAAAACTTACGCTATCCAACTTTAGATTACATCTATCATTGTCTCCAGTAACGTTTGGAGGAAACTCGCCTTACAGGCTTATACTCTCGGCCAGAGATGTCTGCGAGCATGCCAGATATAATGTTAAATTTAGCTCTACACTAGGTTTAGCGTCGTTGCCATGGAGATACTCAAAAAAACTACACGGACGATGATTTTTATGATTAATTGAAACGTTCAGGTGATGACAAGAACATGCAGCTCAATTCAGAAGCGAGTTTGCTTTGGGGTAACTAATCAATCTTAAACTCTATTTTTATTCTCTAGAGCTGGCAGCAGTCTGTTATACAAATTCTGTGTGGCATTTTTGTGCGCACGTACACACACGCACACACACAGGGCCGACACTTTGAGTGGTGCGAGCGGTGTGGTCTTTGAAGCGGGCCCTGAAATGTATTTAACTATTTGTTTTTTTATTTATTTGTGTTTTTAATAAACAGGTTAAAAGAACATTTGAAACTGACTGTTTCGGAATTTTAAATACGAACTACCTTTATGTTTACATTTATTTAATTTCTTAAATATACTTTTTTAAAATTATTTCATGTCCTTACTATTTCTTTTTTCCAAACACAGCCAACAGAGCTACCGTCTGTAATTCAGAATGAGTTTAAAACACATTACCTATTACAAAATTTTAAAAACCTTGTTTGTGCATAATGCTATAGTGAACATTGGTGAAAATTGTAGTGCGATCTAATTCAAAAGCATTAAATTGAATCTCGGAAGAGTACAATACAGTACATCACCGGGGAAGTGTAAGTAGGGTGAGGGAGCTATCACAAGACTTTGCACCACCCTGAAAAATCCGTAGGACCGGCTCTGTATACCCACACACGTACACACATTATCATTTAATGACAAAATGATGACACAGTAAAGTAATCTACGAGTAAATCAGACCAGTGTATTCTATTTGTGTTTGTGGCGTACAGCCTTGCAAGAAAATGTGTTTTTAAAAAAAAGATAAAAGTAGTCTCATAGCACAGACTCCCGTAGGGGAGTGAAGTGTTAGAGACTTCACTATACTAGGTCTCCCTTTGTGAAGCGGGGTGACCAGTTCCCTTCCTCGTTACCTTTGCCTTCTCTAACTCACGAGCAGAATCAGGTACCCGTTTACAGCTGGGTAGGTTGGAGAATGACACTATGTATGCAATAAATTTAAATAATGTCCTGTAAAGTTATCAGGCGAGGAATATGACTACTACTCTCCAGGCATAACTTTAGAGGCGACTGTATAATCTGTGGGTCACATTGGCGCAATACATAATATAATGCCACGGAGGACTAGGGGACAAGCGCCTTATATTTAGCTTCGTCCTCAACTTACCTTGCTGTGGAGCACTAGCTGTCATGCTCGAATCATATTCTACCATTTTGACTAAGCTGCTTCCCAGCTATGTTATTTCTGTCACTATTTTGCCTTTACTTTGTTGTGAACTGACAGTGGTAAACAAATACTGCAGAACGAACTTTTCTAATTGTTACCCAGTTCGTGGCAAGGTAAACAAAACGACAAAATACATTTTTATTCAGTTTTATAAGGGTAATTTGTCCCCCAACCTCTCCCCCAAAAAACCCCATTCATTTAAAGTGAACCATTTGGAACATAAACTTCCTTACTGTATCATTCACATTAAAAGGAAGCAATCCACTTTACTTTGGCACGTTTTGAGAAGAAGAACGCTGTAATACTCGTATATCGTGACAATAGAAAAGATCGAATGAAAAAAGAGATAGATGGAGACAAAGAGAAATGAAAATGGGCAGTTGACATCGTGACATGGACATAGATCAACAACAGAATTGATGGCGACTTCTGCAGAAAAGATGTTGTGGAAAGAGATGATCACCAAAGCTACCAGGCATGGTATTTGAAGAAGAAGATTATGAAAATGAAACATAAAGTAAAAGTCATTCAGTTTCTTTTTCGAGGAGGGACACGTGTTTTTATATTTGTGTTATTCCACCTTTGGCATGACATGACGTAGTCTCCTGGCTATTATTTTCTGGCAATGTATCGGTGTTTCCGGGACAGCTCCTTTAGGCAAAGTCGATCTCAGACAACTGCTGCGACAACAGTGTCAAGAAGCGGTTGTTGCAGCCGGATGTTTCAAACCTCGGTGCCTTAGACATCGTAATACTCAAGAAATGGCACCTTTTTTAGCATAAGAAGACCATTCATAGGACCTAAGTTTATTGTTACACTTCTGACTGTATATAAAGTGTCTCCATTTTTCATATTTGCTAAACAAACACAATTTACCAAAATCTAAAGCCAATATGGAAAATCCCGTCATGTATATTTTATACCACCTTTGTTGTCATGTGGTAGCTTGTTGTATCTAATTGAAGGGATTCCAGTTAGCTTGCAATAATATTATAGCTATCAGATAGCCACTTTTACTTTCCTATTTAAGCTTAATCAACATCTCTTTCCAAAAAGGATAAACTGTGAATATAATGATTCTGAAAGTAGCAGTGTCATCAAAAGGAAGAATGTAAGAGTAATATAAACCACTATTATCATGACAAAGTAACATTAAATAAAAAATATTGACAAGAAACGCATGAATTATATTATCACACAATTCTCGGAGCAAATTAGAATGTTCCCAATTGTTATTTTCAGTTTTATTTTACTACTAATTCTAATGTTACCATGGAAGATTTTTATGAAGTTCTATTATTTTCTTCCTAAAAATGGTAATGTACGTGCTATTTCTAGACCATTTTGTACGATGTCCACTAAGAGACAGAACAAATTATATTTACAACCAGCAAGTAATAAAATCAGTTTACGGAAGAAAAAAATATAATCAACCGAAGCAAATGTTTCAGCATGGTAATTTCTTCACACTTAATAAAAAATTTAAAAAAAAATATTTTAAGCACAGGCTTTTAATGCACTAAAAAGCCACAAATAATTTTTCAAGGAGTTTATAGCTTGCAGTATAAAAATGTAACATCAAATTGACAAAAAGCGTTCTATTTATAGAATTTATTGCCACGATATTTAGACCAGTGTTTCCGAACATTGTTTACTATGGTGGAACCCGAAACAAACGTTTTCTTAACCCGCGGAACTCCTCCTTGTGAAAATGCTCTATATGGATATAATTTTTGACAGGTTTTAACGACGCATATAGAAGAGTTTAGGTAAAATGCTAATTACAAAAACACGCGAAAGTTTACAAATCATGAAAATAGCAGCCGACCACAATATATACTAAACTGAATGTTTGAAGTTACTGTGGGATATAAATCACTCAGTATCACAGTCCGTGCCAGAGGTTACTGGAGGTGAGAAAACGGCGCTGGAGTTCTGTCCATAGCCAACGTCTTGTTCTCATCTCAATATTGATAATCGATGGACAAATATTGCTTCATTATTTCATAGTTTTTTTTCTCATTGAAGGGTATCTGTATGAACCTTTTATGACGCCTCGCGGAACCCCAGGATTATGAAACCCTGGTTGCGAATCACTGGTTTAGACACATAATCACTTTGAAATCTGATGAGGCACTGTGCCGTTTAATTTTTACGTTAATTAACTTAAAATGATAATTTTTTGAATACATGAAATGCAGAGTTCTTCATAAAGCACAACTTACAGAATCATTTAAGATAAGAACTGTAGTGCATTAGGAATGTCTCTAGTAACCAGTTACCGTCCTATAGACTAAATTCTGGATTATGAAAACAACAAAATCAACCACCAGGAATGGTGCTTAATGGACTCTGATGACAAAAATGCTCAGTGATATAAATTTTTCAATGACCTTTCCTTCTTATGTCGTAATAAGAAAGCATATGAATCACAAAATGAGAATAATGGATTAGAAGCGACTGAAGTTGGGACTGAAAATCCATAGAGAAAAGGCAAAGAGTATAGGAATAATTGCTGCAAATGACAGCCAATTGTAACTGGAGAATCACCTATAAGATGTCAGAACTCCTGCATGTATACAGGCATAAAAAGAGACAAATCTGAAGGACTGAATAAAACATACACATACAAATATAGAAGTCAAGAATGGCTTTCGGTGCATTTGGGAAATTTATGAAAATAAGTACAAAAATCAAACAAAAACACACACACAATTGTCGGCTCTAAATGGCCTGATGACAAGAAACAGACAAGCGCCAGTGGAACATGAGTTGAGAAGAAGACGATGGAGATGGATAGGACACACATTGCGGAAACCAGTTGAAAGCATTACCAGGCAGACAGTCCTTGTTCTGGAATGACGACTTAATTGCTAGCTTCTGTATGCATTTATTAGCATCAGCACCCAAAGGAACATTGGCCTTTAACAAACGTCTGCCCAGTGCTTCTGTCGCGTGCCATCAGCTGGAGGTCTTCCCATGTCTTTCTCACCATTTTCATTTCCTGTCTCTGTTTCTCTTTTGCAAATGTTTCTGAATGTTTTTCTTAGTAGTAACAATAGTCGTAGTAATAGCAGAAGTAGTAGTATTAGTAATAGTAGTAGTTTTAGTAGTAGTAGTAGCAGTAGTAGTGTTAGTAGTAGTAGTAATAGTATCCCCTCCAGTCTTGACTGAATATGGGAGCGCGCTTCTGAGGATAAAGCAGCTCCTTTTCTTCAGGGCATGAGATTGAGCACAGTTAAATGAAGGTCAAGCTGTTGTCCATGGAGCACAGTCCCTGCTGGTATGTCCAAAGGGATGGCAGCAGCCAATACAGTTTGGTACTAAAACGCTAACTTATGCTATACCAAATGCCTATGTAATGAATGCTATACCAAATATCCATGTAATGAATGCTATACCAAATATCCATGTAATGAATGTTGTACCTAATGTCCATATACTGAAAGCTATACCAAATGTCCATGTACTGAATGCTATACCAAATGTCCATGTAATAAACGCAATACAAAATGTCACAAGTAGGGCTGAATAAGTAAGGAAACTACAAATGATACAACCATACTACCCCCGGAACCCAAATACTTAGTTTACCAGAAGCAAGTCATGTGGATGGCCAGTCAGCATCATTTTTGGTCAGAACTAAGACGGCATGTGATCGTCTTCGCGCCTCGCACTTTTGTTCTTGATTAATGAAAATATTCGAGACAAAGGCTTCGTCAGTAGTTTGTCTTGAGGCGATCCAAGAATTTCACCTCTACTGCTGCAATGCGAATGCCCATTGAGTGTTTTGTACTCGCACCAGCTAGAACATTGTTAAAACTACCAGTTTGCCATTTCAACATTATCATCTATACCCTATACACCAGATTACTCTTATGATGATGTCTGAAGCATCACACTTTATCCCAAGTGGTCGTTAAGGGGAGGAAAAAGGTAATCAAGTACAACATTTGTTTTCCGCATTAGTCTGGTGATTTGAGCTGTTAGAAGACGTCGTGGAAATAGCAGACATTTCTGACATTTCAGGTGCCATTTTAAAATTCTCCAGGAAAGTGGAGGAACTCGATAAGACAATCGAACTAATCTGAGCCGATTTGGTGTCCCCTGAGTTTCTGCAATAATGGAAGACAGGGGAACCTGTATAACACAACTTCCAGCCCTGGTGGAGCTGTTTTCGTGAGTATATATAAACCAGCACTTTCAAATTATACGTGGATCATTTTACAAACTGTATTGATTAAGGAATTCTTAAAACTACTGGCTCCATGAAAGGTGGAAAGATTCTTGCTGAGAACTTGAGCAACTAAAATTAACGTCATCAGATCTAAAGATCTTTTATATTTTGACATGCACCCTAATATAACCGACTGGGTTGAACGGGACGCGCCTCGCCAAAACGAGGCAACGTTTTATTTTAAGACATGTATCCAAAGAGCAGAGTAACAATAATAATAATAATAACTGGTATAGATTCTGTTTTACAAGAGAACAATGCATTCACAACACGGGATGTTTCAGGATTTTCTCCGCGTCAGCCACAGAAACAAAAATGAGTCACATAAACAGACACAAAAATGACCTACAAAATAGACACAAAAATGAGACACAACAACAGACGAAAAGAGATACAAAAATGAGACAAAACAGACACAAAAACAGACATAAAAAAAGAGACAAAAACTGACACAAAAAATAGACATAAAACTGAGACAAAAACAGACACAAAAACGAGACACAAAAAGAAACACATAAATGAGACACAAAAACAGAGTCAAAAATGAGCCACAAAAACAAACACTAAAATGAGACACAAAAACAGACACAAAAACACACAAAAATGAGCCACAAAAACAGACACAAAGATGAGCCACATAAATAAACACAAAAATGAGACACAAAAACAGACCCAAAAACAGACACAAAAATGAGACACAAAAACAGACACAAAAATGAGACGCAAAAACGGGCATATAAATTTGAAAATGTCGCCTATTTCTGACTGTGACTGTCAACACCGTAACATCCCGTGTTTTGAATGTATCGTTGTATTGTAACACTGACTCCATACTTATTTATTCGTTCCTCTTATACTCTGGGGTATAGAGATTTGCCAGAGAGAGCGCCATACTAACCTATCGGCTGTCTTCCTCATTGCCTCGTTCGTCTAGTCCCTGGTCTTTAAGAGATTGTCTAAAGTTGTCCCCCCAGCGGACTCTGGGTCCTCCTGGAGGTCTGGATTCCTGTTTCTTGGTTTCCCATATTTGTCGTGGTAGCCGATCTTCTCCCATTCTGCAGATATGGCCAAATTATTATAATTGGGTCTGTGTCCACCCGGGTCTGTAGGGGCTGGGTTTTGAAGCCATGACGTTTTGTCTGGATACTGACTCCATACCAAGTTTTATATTATTATTAGTTGTATTTATTTATTTGCTGTATCTTCCAGTTTTACAGCAGCCCCCTTTATGATTGTCCAGTAAGCAGGAACAATTAGGCTTTCGAGATTCCTAGGTATCTCCACATTAGAAATTCTCTAAGTGAAACGAAAGGATACGAACTTAAAAAAAAATAATCCCACCAGCTTTCTGGAAAAAATACCGAAATCTAAATTATGCAGCAAATAACATTTTGGTCTTTTCATGGTGCAATATTCATAATACATAGATATCCCGGCAAAAAGCATAACCATGCGCATAAATATGTGTCTCTATCTTATCTTTATACGTAACAGTGGAGAATGAATAGAGTTCATGAAAATATATAGTCAAACAGATCTGTTCAAACACAATACATTGCTGTAGGTGAGAAATAATCACTGTTAATAGTTTTAAGAAGTTGAAATGATTTTTTTGTTAAAGGGGGGGGGGGGGGGGGGGCTAAGATTGGTCAATTATTGATACGTCGTCGTTTGTTACGCTCTTAAATAATGATCAGTAGACGGAGTTAATGAAAGGTTTATTTGGCATTGTTGTGTGCGTCTTTTTCTAAACGTACCAATTTAAGATTTTAAAACATTATACGTACATTAACAAAAACATGTTGTGATAAAAGAGCTACAAAATAAATATGTCTAATTTCAATACATTGACTTGTTTTTTTTTTCCACTTTTCCCCTTGTCACTTTTGACGGGTTGCTTTGTAGCTTCATAGGCAATGCGTCCAGATGAGTGTGTCTACAACAACCCAAAGGAGGTAAATATAATTGAATTGAATGAAATGACCACACGAGAAATAACACCGTCATCAGAGCCCGTTGTAGAAAGAGCACATGATAATTCTTACAGGAAAACTTTTGGCGAGTTACTTGCTCTTTGTGGAGGAGTTTTTCTAACTGTATTTTCAGGACAAAGGCACTCACCTGTTTTAGCTGACAGATTTAGGGCACATATACTTTATTAGCGTTTAAAGTTTCAAGTCACAGATTTTTACTCAGTGAAGTGATTTGAAAGTAGAACGGGTACGCTGACAACAGAAATCACCAGCCACAGATTGCCACGAAATATTCATCGCTTCTGTAAAACTCTTGATCTTACTGCTATCATTGTCTGGCCCTTCATTTTTATTTTCTCCAAAAAGTATCTCTTTTTCAGTGTAATCAAGAGCGTTGCTAATCATATATTATGCTTTCAAATACTTGGTAACTGTTTTGTGCTGCAAACGTCTCATGAATGTTTTTTTTACCCATTAGTGAAATTGCAATATGGTTGGTCTTATCATTCATCTTGTCGATATTAAATATAAATGTGGTGCCTATATCCTTGTTTGGTCCACACCTCACACATGTAAGTTTTAGATAGTTGCAAATTTCTTTGTTTGTGTTTGTGCTAGTTTGGGGCTATGTGGTTTCTATATAAAAGGGAGAACACGGTATATTGCCTTTTCTTCATTTATCTTGATAGGTTTTGTTTCAGACCACTTCTCTAAGAATGAAAGGGCTTGTTGAGTTCTAGTATATGCCGTGGTAATATATTCTTGATCGCATCCAGAAAAATATTTTCTACGGACAACTGGCAAATGGCAAAAGAACAGTTGGGGCGACCGCAGCTGAGATTCAAAGATGTGTGCAAGAGAGACATGAGAGCACTGGACATAAATCCAGCAACCTGGGAGGATGAAGCTGCCAATCACACCAAGTGGCGATGGCTGTCACCTCAGGGGCGTATTCCCATAGTTAGTTGTGACTGAAGGGGCTATTATTATTATTATATTCTTCATATGTCCATATGGCTAGGACTTCAGCAAACTAGAAAAGATCGTTTGCGTTAGGAATACATTCTATGACATCATTTATGTACATTAGACCAATGTGGGTGATATGAATTCCCGTGTGGTACAACCTACTCCACTGACACTTTTTTTCGCTGCTCTGTTCAGTCTCTTCTTTCATATTTTATCGAGAAATTTTATTTTCTTCTCTTTCCACCAATCCACCAGTGTGTGTGTGTTTTGTTTTTTTCTCTTGGAAGTCATCTTCGATTTCCGGAGCTATATAGGTGATCTGATCAGCAGATGATCTGCATTGTCTGAATCCTGCCTGCTGAAGAATTGACAGGGTTTTTTTAATTCTAACCATCATAACACCATAACCATCATCATTTTCCTTTTCTGGATCATACGTACGCCTTTCTCTCTGTAATGATTAATTCAACTTGGAATTTTTTCAGAATGAATATGTACAAATTTAATGATCAATTACTTTGAAACAAATGTAAATAAATATGACTGTTGACTATGAAATATAATTAGGTTTCTTCACCGAAACGTCATTAGGCTTGATGAATTTATCAAAATAAAGTTCGGTTGTTCTTGGCCTGTTAAAATTGAGATTTGCCAAAATGCTGAAGTGCCGATGCTGCTTTTCCGTAGATTCGTCTCTGTTGTGAGGGGCACGTTTCCAGGTCAGTTCAGGAAGTAACCGCTCCCGGTCAAGGCAGAACCTTCAGGTGTCGATCTCAAGCTTCGAACCACAGTAGTACAGAAAATGGTCTCTCCTGGTCGTACCACAAATAGTCAGGTCGCCTCGTACTGGTACCACAAATAGTCAGGTCGCCTGGTACTGGTACCACAAATAGTCAGGTCGCCTCGTACTGGTATCACAAATAGTCAGGTCGCCAGTAGTATGTCATGTACGCTACGGGTCGGATTTCTGCAGGGGCGTGACTTTTTATATAAGGAAAAAATCTGCAGGAGCGCTGCAGGGGCGTGACTTTTATATAGCAAAATATTCGATCGATTTCAGGCGGCGGCGCATGACTTTTTATATAAGGAAATACTCATTGCGCAGGTGGAGCATCAGGCGTTGAGCGTGACTTTTTATATAGCAATATATTAGTTCGATAATGGTGTGTGTGTTGTTTGTTTTTACAGACAATATTTAGACAACAGTTATACGATATATTTAGACATATATTTACAACAGGAAGACGATATATTTAGACAATAGGAAGACTTTTAGACATATGGAGACAACAGTTAGACGATATATTTAAGCAGCTTCCGTCCTATCATAGTTCAAGAATGGTATTGTGTTGTTGTTTATATAAAATATGTAGTTAGATGTGTATTTATTTTACAACATAGATACAAAGGTTTATAAATAGGAGTATATAGTTAATGAATTCTTTAAAAAGAATACTTGAGTTAAAGAGGAAAATATAAAAATCGATAACCGCGGCTTAGGTTACTAAGGGGTTGTTTAAGGGAGCGGGGTATTGTTTTTTGGCTGGTGGTGATGACTCATGGGTGTATGGTGGGGTGTAGCTGGTGATTGTGTGTATGACTCAGGAGTTAAGTGTTAGATAGAAGTGTATAGTTAATGATCTCTTTTGGTTAAGGGGATTTTTGTGTGATGTTGGGTGTGTTATTTACTTATATATATATATATATATATATATATATATATATATATATATATATATATATATATATATATATATATATATATATATATATATATATATATATATATATATATATATATATATATATATAAATCGATAATGACGGAAAATATAAAAAATCGATAATGTTGGATTAGGTTACTAAGAGGGTTTTTGAAGCGAGGAGAGTCTTTTTGTGCTGGCGTGGGTGACGATGTAGCGGGCGGGGTTATGTTAGGGGGATTTTTGTGTGATATTGTATTGCACTGTTATACATATATATTTACATATATTACAACAATTTATATATATATATATATATATATATATATATATATATATATATATATATATATATATATATATATATATATATATATATATATATATGTCACAAAAAGTAGGGGATATTGAATTTAAAAGTTATCCAAAGACAATATATTTCAAATTAGTTCATTTATTCCTTCGTACAAGTAAACTTGAGCATCATGACAAGACATTTGCGGTATAAGAAGTGTTATGGCTTTACTCACATGATTTTAGTCGCACTGGCAACCAAGGCGGGGTAGGTACTTCATTTTCACAAAAATATTCCAATATTTCTAAAAACGTGTAGGGCCCCCGTTTGCCGCTAAACATGCATTGCAACGACGTCTCACACTGCAAATAAGCCTTCTGATGTTGACTTGAGGAATTCTCTGCCACTCCTGCTGAAGGGCCTGGGCTAACTGCTGAAGAGTCTGTGGAGCGGCTGGACGTTGTTGGACGCCTCTATTCAGGAGGGTCCACAAATGCTCAATAGGAGACAGGTCGGGGGACATCGGCGGCCACGGTAACGTTCGGATATGCTGCATCTGAAGGTGATCTTGGACGACGCGAGCACGGTGAGGACGTGCATTGTCATCATGGAAGATGAAATCTGGTCCGTTCCGTTGAGCAAATGGCACAACGATAGGCTCGATGATTGTTGCGCACATATTTTTTGGCGCATGGATTACGCATACCATGTAAAATGTTTTAATTGTCTGATGAAGATATATTCATCTTTGTATGCATGTTTTGGTCTTGAGGGACGAAACTCAGATTGGGCAATAAGTAGTCATTCTGTGAGTTATCGCTCTTTGTAGCGTTCTTAAAAATAGAACTCGGCGGAGGAATTTAGACTTACTTGAATCTATTCTGTGTTTGGTTAGGAATAGATTGTTCTTGCTTCAGAATGTCTATGGTCCGAATCTATGTGTAGTGCTTGTCTATGTAGGACGAGTATGTCTTATATCTTGATATCTTAGTATGTTTAAGTGGAACTATTTGTTCTTGTACTGTACTGAAGGGGGTCAGGTGTTTTAGGCGGATGAAGAGAGTTGAGAGGGCTCTTCGGTTGTCTAGGCCTAGGGAAGGAAGTCATGTCGGAGAGATGCCCAAGAGTTTGTGATCTCTTTAAGTTATTCTGGGGACGAAGATAGTTTCTTCCAGGATCGTTTAGTCCATGAGTTCCCCAGTTGTGATTCTATAACGCCGGGAGAGCGTTTTTGTGCTTGCTAGTGTATTTCTTATGTCCAGGTAAAAAAACGTACTTTTGCTGACTTCGTTCATTCCTAGGCTTAAGATGGGCAGACGTTTACATGAACTTACCTATGAATATGTCGGGACGACATATTCTCTAGCAGCACTAAATATGTTTATTTGCAGCAACTATGAGGACAGAATATGCTGATCCTTGTAGAATCATTTATTGTTGATGAACAAAGCTTCGATTGAAGATTTGGCTATACACCCGTATAGTGAGTGATGCTCAAACGGGAACCAGCAGCCATTGTGGAATTCGATTGATTTTGGAATTCTACTTATTGTAAATCATTAGCAGAGAACGGGAAAACTTCCTTACTATCAGGTGATGATTGAGAGATCACTATTATAAAGAAATTAACATTATCTTCACAGAGATTTGCTGTAATGTACCTAAAGGAATCTTCGCTAGAAAGAGATCCTGTTTAGGAGTCAAGTTAGAACAGTATTGCTTAATTGACATGCTCGGTCAGTAAGGTCTACTGACTGTATTTATAAACTATGGAAATCTTGGTGTTTACAGATGTTCCATTGCAAGATTATTCTTCATGAATGCTAATTTAGGACGGTAGTCCATTGATCAATATTATGCTGTCTATGTCGACTCATGTTCCTGTAACTGTACCCAATCTGTCAAGTGTGTGCGTCCAACTAAACTATTGAAACGACTACAGTGGTCTGCATTGGTGACATAACGTAATGAGTGAATGAGTGCCTTATACGGGTCAACACACGAACAGTCCACCATTCGCCTAACTCACACTTCACACTCACACTCCATATTGACATAACCCTGCGTTGGTTGAGTTGACCTTTGCTCCCTCTGGAGCCTCCATCATATTCACCACTGGTTTGCGTGAGGAGAATACACAGTTATGATCAAGAAGAAGAAAAGGAGGGGTATCAACGTGGTAGGCCAGTTTCCTGGGTCCAGCCTTTGCAGTCTACAAAGTGGAAGTCACCTAGTGTTTCAAGAACATTTATTTTGGCCAAATGTGACACACATCAACACCTATAGGACAACTATCCAGTCGATGTCAGCTTGACCTGTTATGACAAGTGGAACTGTATCTAGGTCACCGCTGTTGACATTTTGCTTGGTACAGGCATTATTTCATATGACAGACAGCGTAGCACGGCAAGTTGTTTACAAGAGAACATCACAGCATTACACAGAACATTGACAAGCAAATTAACTGTGTTAGCAGAAGTATTGAACTTAGAAGCCTATTTTCATCAATGGATCTTCTTATGTTCTGCTATTGTGTTGAACTTTAATATTTAAGGCCAGAAATTGTAGTTCAATAAAGTGGCAGTTTATTAATTTGGATAGAAACTGTACCATAACTCTGTATAACTGAGCCTTCTACACAACACATTCTTGCTGCAACACATTGCATTCATATGCTATTGCATTCTAGTTATATGATGATATATGTATTTATGTTAAATGTTATATGTTATTTGTGTGACTAATATAAGATTTCCCAAGTAACATAGGGCTTATATTAGCGTTCTATAGGGAGCAGTTTCCTTTATTGGATATTTGCTGGCAACATTAATTGCTATTTTTTGTTAGTTGTGATGAGGTGTTCTTTTCTTCGTCGTTTTTGTTAATAATTTTGTGTTCTTTAGTTTTATTTTGGCTTGTTTGTATAATTTGTTGGTCTACCCTTTGCTATCTTTCAGTTTTATACACAATTTATGTTCATACACTGTGGCGTTATTTGTCTTGTTCATTCTATTGCAGATATCATCACAGATTCTGTGATTATTTTTTTCTTTGATTTTTCCTATTTGATTTATTTGATTTCTGCAAATGTTTTCTGTTCTCTTGTATAATTGTTTTGTTGTGTTCTTGATCGACATACACTATTTAAAATATATTTGATCATATGAATTTATAAGAAAAAGTCAACTGGTGATTTTTAGTAATTGGTTGGTTCACAGTTGATTATACAAGACCTTACTAAAGGCTTGTTTCCCCACATAGTTTGGGATAAGGAGCTGATTGATCAAATTATTAGGAGCTTGTGTTTACATTACTTTGGAATATAGATTACATTTTTGTGTCAACTGATTGCTATCATTATTTGACATCATGTCTGCATTGGAACACTTTATTGAGTTAGGGAAATCTATAGGCAAGACTGGAGATAAGTTGGAGGGGTATGCTACCAGTCAATATGATAAAGCACTTAAAGCTGAGGAAATGAAACAAAAAAGTGAGGATAGAAAAATGGAAATAGAATTTGAACAAAAGAAACTGCAGATGCAGGTTGAGGAAAAAAGATTCCAAATGGAATTGGAAAAACAAAGCAAAGAAGCTGATGCTGAGCAGAGAAGATTAGACAGAGAAGCTGAACAAAAGAGATTAGACAAAGAAGCTGAACAAAAGAGATTAGACAAAGAAGCTAAACAAAAGAGATTAGACAAAGAAGCTGAACAAAAGAGATTAGACAAAGAAGCTGAAGCTGAGGAGAAAAGAGCAATAAGAGAACATGAACATCAAAAAGAACTTTTAGCATTTGAGTTAGAAAAGTTGAAATTGACAAACATGAGTAATGTCAATCAGTCATCTAGTGGTAAACCCTTTACTTACAAGGTCAAGGTACCAGCGTTCAATTCTGCCAGTGATGATATAACATTCTGGCTTGATAGATTTGAACGTGCTTGTCGAGCTCATAATGTGGAGAAATCACAATATGCTAATCAGTTGTCTGAGAATTTAAAAGGTGATTCTCTGACGAGTTTAAATTTGGTTGAAGAAACAACAAGGATAATTATGAGGTTATTAGGGCAGCCTTGATAAAGAAATACCAGTTATCTGAGGAAGGTTACCGTATTTTGTTTAAAAGAATGGTACCTGAATCAGGGGTAGAATTCTCAGAATTCATTGCAAGGACACGTCTTACATTTAATCGTTGGATTGAACTGTCCAAAACAGAAAAGACTTATGAAGCACTTATGGATTTATTGCTCAGGGACAAGATTATGTCAAGCATTAGTAAACCATTCCTTGAATTCCTACATGAGCGGAAACCTAAAACACTAAAAGAAATGGAAGAATATTGTACCCAATACGTCACTGCACACCCAGATGTAGCTATTAGCAATACTAAGGTTAAGGAAGGTATGCCAGTTGCATCAGCAACACCATACAACCCTAATTACTCACACAAAGTCCAAGGACCTCAAAACAGGTTTAATAAAAAGGGTAACCATAACAGTTATCAGAACCAAGGTAACCAATCATTTCAGGGTTCTTCTTCGAATATCTGGAGACGAGCCGACAGCCCTCGATTCAGGGGTGGTCATAATTATAGGAACTTCCGCAAAGGAAGTCATTATAGAAACTATCCTAGTTTTCCATCATGGAGACAACAAGATCATAATTACAGAGATACTCATTATAATGAATATGATAATAGTAACCAGGGGAATTATGACTCAAACCCAAATAGGGGTTACAATAGAGGAAACAATGATAATTACAGGGGTAATAATAACAGAGGTAGACCCCAACATAAAAAAACAAAAATCTCATTATCATGCAAACTCTGCACAGCAAGAGTCCCATGATGCCTATAAACAAAATAAAGATAATGATGACTCTAACAATATGGCATGTGCCGCTTTCGATTTTGGGAGAGCATCTCAGTGCCCCCAATGCAAAACATTATTCGAACCAACTACGGTGTCCACTTTAATTTGTGGCCATCCTCTTCCCGCTCTTCCCGCGTCAATCGCGCATGATGGAAGAGGTTCTCTTGTCTTACACAAAGGTTTAGTAAATGACAATCCAGTGTCATTGCTTTTTGATTCTGGATGCACCACAATTGGTGTTAGGCAGTCACTCATAGATCCTTCTCGTGCTACAGGCAAAGTAGTCAAATGTGTAACATTTGGCGGCACCATAGAGAAATACTCTACTGCTATCATTAGGATCGCTACTCCTTTCTTTACAGGAGATGTACACGCAAGTCTTCTGCCGAATCCGATCGCTGATCTTATCATCGGTCATATTCACGGAGTCAAAGAATGCACTCCACAACAAATTTCCGTTTGGGAAAAACAAAATATCCAAACTGCTAATGCTGTAGTCACTAGAGCTCAAGCTCTCAATATGCCCGAAACTTCATCTATTGAAGATAATGAAGTGCATAACCAAGATGATCCCTTGGTAATTTCGCGTGACTCATTTATAAAGCAGCAAGAAGAGGATCCGACCCTAAAGAAATTCTTCATGCTTGCAACAAAAGGTGATCCGAATAAAGATTCAAAGAGTAAATCTTGGATTACAATGAAGAATGGCGTACTTGTACGTATGGTGCAAGACTCCAACAAGTCAAGTCATTCTCAGCTTCTTGTACCCAAGAATTTGAGAGTTAAAATATTACAACACGCACACGACTCTCAGTGTGCTGGACAAATGGGTTTTTCCCGTACAAAGTCAAGAGTTCTTGCGGCTTTCTTTTGGCCTTTTGTAAACAAGGACATACGGATCTATTGTCGATCTTGTAAAATATGCCAAGAAGTCAAATCCAAAGGTCCACGCCATGCTGCACCTATTCAGGCTGCAGACATTCCTATTAGACCATTTCAGAAAATGGCGATAGACATCATTGGTCCATTTAAGATCAAATCTGCTAGAGGACATCAGTTTATCTTAACGTGTGTGGACATGTGCACACGTTGGCCAGAGGCTATCCCTCTGAAGAGCATTACTACTGCTGACATTGCAGATGCTCTTTGGCTTATATTTTCTCGTCTGGGATTTCCCGGAGAAATATTATCAGATCATGGCACCCAACTAATATCGGATACCATGTCTCAAGTAATGTCTACTCTCCAGATAGAGAGATCTTTGAACAGTATCTATCACCCAATGTCGAATGGGATGGTAGAACGCATTAATAGAACACTCAAAAACTTACTAGGGAAGATAACTGAGGATCATCCTCAAGATTGGGATAGGGTTTTACCCGCGGCCCTCTTCGCTTACAGAGAGGTTCCCAATGAACATACAGGATTTTCTCCCTTTGAACTTGTCTTTGGCGCGCGACCGCGTGGCCCTATGTCTTTGCTTCATGATCTCATAACCGCTGATAATATTACCGATGACACAAAAATCTTCTTACGAATATGTCATCGCGCTAAGACAAAAGATTATCGAAGCATGCAAATTGGCAACTTCCTCTTCTGAGTTTGCTAAGGAGAAAGCAAGACAATTTGCCAATAAGAAAAGAACCTTACGACAACTTTGTCCTGGTGACAAAGCATTTGTTTTGCTACCTTGTAGGGAAAACAGACTACTTATTTCTTGGAAAGGTCCGTACGATATAATCTCGAAAATTTCCGATGTTGACTACATTGTCGATATTGATGGGAAGCGTAAAACCTTCCACATCAATATGCTTACGGAATTCCATGAACGTCCGGATTATTTACAGCTTATTTTCCAGGCAACGGACGATTCACCTGTCCAACATGGTCATTACTCATCACTGTCTGTAATACAGGATGAGGAAACAAGTTTTTCGGATGTTAATCTTCCGCTTCCGATGATTCCACTTCATTCTAGTGAATCATGGAAAAATGTTACTGTTTCTCCCGATTTATCTCTAGGAGAACAGCGACAAGTTTCGTCTATGTTACAAACATTTCAGGATGTCCTTACTGACATTCCTGGACAAACTCATGTCATTGAACATGACATTATTCTAACTGACCATAATCCTATTAGAGTCAGACCTTATCCTATTCCTATACATTTTCAAGCACAGGTTGAAAAGGAGTTGGATGAGATGATAGATTTAAAAATAATTGAACCATCCACTTCTGCGTATTCTTCGCCGATGGTTATTGTCCGAAAAAAAGACAATAACAGACGTCTTTGCGTTGACTATCGCAAATTGAATCAAGTCACGAAGTTTGATGCTGAACCTATGCCTTTACTAGAAGAGCTACTTACTAAGCTTTCTAAATCGCATTTTTTCACTAAACTAGATTTGTCTAAAGGATATTGGCAAGTTACTCTATCTGAACGCACCAAACCTTTTACTGCTTTTTCTACACCTAGAGGCCTTTTTCAAAAGAATTTTATGCCTTTCGGCCTTATGAACGCACCAGCTACATTCGTATGCATGATGCGTAGAATTCTATCCTATCGGTCAGATGTCATTGCGTACATAGATGACATCTGTCTTTTCAGCGATACTTAGGAAGATCACTATTCAGGGTTTGTTGAATTGCTATCTACTCTACGCGAGTATAACCTGACAGCAAAACCATCTAAAGCCTGCATTGGTTTTAGTGAAATTTCTTTTTTAGGTCACCGTGTCGGCCATGATTTCCTAAAAACAGAGGACCATAATACAAGTAAAATACTTAACATTTCTATTCCTAAGACTAAAAAGCAAGTGCGAAGTCTCTTAGGTCTTATACAATTCTATGGACGATTCATTCCGAATCTGTCCTCAATCATGGCACCTCTTTCTACCTTGCTAAAGAAAGGGTCTCCTAATATAGTCCATTGGACTCAAGAATGTCAATCCTCTTTGGATAAGATTAAAACTATGTTTTCTACTGCACCTATTTTGGTGTTGCCTACTAAAGATAAGACATTTGTTCTTCGTAGTGACGCTTCATCCACTGGGATTGGAGCGGCACTAATGCAAGAGTACTCTGGAACTCTGCATCCTGTAATGTATATTTCCAGAAAGCTTAATGCTGCAGAAAGGAATTATTCGATTTTAGACCGTGAACTGTTGGCTATGGTATGGTCAATTCTCAAATTACAAAGATTTCTTCTAGGCGCACATTTTATAGTAGAAACCGATCAGAAAGCTTTTACAGCTATCCAGAGTAAAATTTTGAAGAGTTCGAGGTCTACTCGATATGCAATTGCTCTTCAACCTTTTCATTTTTCGGTACGCGCTATCCGTGGATCAGATAATGTGATGGCAGACATTCTGTCTAGATGCCCACATGATTCCACTTAGCTGTTGAGTACTGGACGTTTTAACACTTCCAACTCGACAACAGATTTTTCTTTTCTATATCAAAATAGATATACATTGTAATTCGTAATGACACTACGTTCATTGATATATAGTCACCATTACTCGATGATGATTTTTCTTTTTGTCAATCATGTACTTGGAATGCTTAAACTTAAATTGTTATATGCATTGTATCATTGTATAGTAGTATGCGTTGGTGACACCTCCCTGGAAACACTTATGCTTAAGAGAAATGCTTTCTCTGAGGGATTGAGATTTTGCATTAATCTGGCTTAAATAATTCCAGATATTTCTCATCTGCGAAGTATTTATGCGTTGGGAGCCTATTGTATGTTGCTCTCAGATGAAAAAAAAAATGATTTCATTTTTTTTCCCGGGGGGTGTGGTAATCTGTTGCGCACATATTTTTTGGCGCACGGATTACGCATACCATGTAAAATGTTTTAATTGTCTGATGAAGATATATTCATCTTTGTATGCATGTTTTGGTCTTGAGGGACGAAACTCAGATTGGGCAATAATTAGTCATTCTGTGAGTTATCGCTCTTTGTAGCGTTCTTAAAAATAGAACTCGGCGGAGGAATTTAGACTTACTTGAATCTGTTCTGTGTTTGGTTAGGAATAGATTGTTCTTGCTTCAGAATGTCTATGGTCCGAATCTATGTGTAGTGCTTGTCTATGTAGGACGAGTATGTCTTATATCTTGATATCTTAGTATGTTTAAGTGGAACTATTTGTTCTTGTACTGTACTGAAGGGGGTCAGGTGTTTTCGGCGGATGAAGAGAGTTGAGAGGGCTCTTCGGTTGTCTAGGCCTAGGGCAGGAAGTCATGTCGGAGAGATGCCCAAGAGTTTGTGATCTCTTTAAGTTATTCTGGGGACGAAGATAGTTTCTTCCAGGATCGTTTAGTCCATGAGTTCCCCAGTTGTGATTCTATAACGCCGGGAGAGCGTTTTTGTGCTTGCTAGTGTATTTCTTATGTCCAGGTAAAAAAACGTACTTTTGCTGACTTCGTTCATTCCTAGGCTTAAGATGGGTTTGAGAGATTCTTCATGAATGCTAATTTAGGACGGTAGTCCATTGATCAATATTATGCTGTCTATGTCGACTCATGTTCCTGTAACTGTACCCAATCTGTCAAGTGTGTGCGTCCAATTAAACTATTGAAACGACTACAGTGGTCTGCATTGGTGACATAACGTAATGAGTGAATGAGTGCCTTATACGGGTCAACACACGAACAGTCCACCATTCGCCTAACTCACACTTCACACTCACACTCCATATTGACATAACCCTGCGTTGGTTGAGTTGACCTTTGCTCCCCCTGGAGCCTCCATCATATTCACCACTGGTTTGCGTGAGGAGAATACACAGTTACGATCAAGAAGAAGAAAAGGAGACTTATCAATGATGTTGTCACGGTAGTAGAGCCCTGTGATATTGACCTGGCATATGTGAAGGTCGGCCTTGTCATTCATACAGATGCCTGCCCACACCATTACACTGCCACCTCCATAACGGTTGTGTGCAACAGTTGCAGGAGGCTGGTAACGCTCACCTCGCCGTCGATAGACACGTATTCGACGATCATGAAAATCCAAAACGAAAAGGGACTCATCAGAAAACATCACTGATGCTCACTGTTGATTGGTCCACCGATGATGACGTTGGCACCAATCCATTCTTGCACGCCTGTGTTGTGGTGACATGGGCAAAGCTACAAACGGTCTGCGTGAGGCCAGATGCACTTGGTGCAAACGATTTCGTACTGTCTGAGTTGAGACCCGGATCCCAGTGGTCTGTTGAAGGTGTTGCTGAAGTCTAGTAGCATTTAGAGTCCGAGTTCTGAGGGCCTGAGTAACAAGAAGTTGATCTTGGCGGCGTGTAGTGACTCTTGGGCGGCCAGTCCGAGGCAGATCAGCCACTGTGCAGAAATTTTGATACCTGTTCCACAGTCTGCTGACAACTGACTGTGAAACATTGAGGTTCCGAGCAACATCCACTTGCCGACTTCCGGTTTGCAACATGCCTATGCCTATCCATCTCTGCTGTTCTGTCAAACGTTCCATGACGAAGAAAAGAAATTTTATCTGTTGCAGAGTCTTTTTATACCTGTCCATGGTGAGTAGTGTTCATCAAACCCGAGATACACGCATTTTTGTGAAAAAGAATAATGTGTGAACTTTACGGATGGGCCCCACCTTTGTTCTTGGGATTGGCTTACTCATCACGAGTCACCAGGTCAACATGATATTGCACGTGAGAGTGGAGAAGAGCGTGCTCGATATGTCCATACAACCATTAAAATACGAAATCCACTCTTTTGTAAAATAATACATACCATCTTAAAATATCCCCTACTTTTTGTGACAGGTATATATATATATATATATATATATATATATATATATATATATATATATATATATATATATATATATATATATATATATATATATATATATATATATATATATATATATATATATATATATATATATATATATATATATATATATATATATATATATATATATATATATATATGTGTGTGTGTGTGTGTGTGTGTGTGTGTGTGTGTGTGTGGGTGTGCGTGTGGGTGTGCGTGTGGGTGTGCGTGTGGGTGTGCGTGTGCGCGCGTGTGCACGTGCGCGTGTGCGCACGTGTGCGTGTGCGCGCGTGTGCGTGTGCGCGTGCTCGCGTGTGCGCGTGTGTGCGTGTGTGTGTGTGTGTGTGTGTGTGTGTGTGTGTGTGTGTGTGTGTGTGTGTGTGTGTGTGTATGTGTGTATGTGTGTATGTGTGTGTATGTATGTATGTATGTATGTATGTATGTATGTATGTATGTATGTATGTATGTATGTGGGTATGTGGATGACGTAAGTCTCTTTGCCACCAACATACACGACCTACAATCAATGGCACAGAAGACAACAGCATTTATGGAGACCAGCGGGATGGAGGTTAAGCCACAAAAGTGTGCAGTGTTCAGCGGTCAGCGAAGCGGAAACAATTGGGTCAAAACTTGTAAGGGTCGAAGGGTGGCCTTGGCATACCAAACCCCTTCATATTATACCACTCTCGACATATTTCATTCCTTATCAGTATGCTCAATTGTGATGATAATCTTGTAAAAACTGCAGCAATAAACTCGTTAGATAGACATATGAAAAAAACGTAAAATAGACCAAGTAGGTGAAGATAGGAATAACTTTGCAAGCTACGAGTTAAACGAAACAAACCATCTAGCTAAAAGATCGAAGGTGAATTGGCCAAGATCATTTTGGGTAGAACTGAATGAAGAATGCGCGCGTGAAGGAGTGAGTGTGAAAGTGGATGACAGTGGCCATTACAGTGTACAATTAGACGTAGATGAAAATGTAAGTCTAACATACAAGTCAGCAAATGCTTTTTATTCTGGATTTAAATCACATAAACTTAACCTAATTCTAAGTGAACTAAAAAGTAAATCGTCACAAGGGAGAATAGTGCGCGAAATGAAATGTGTAAACCACTCATTGTCATCTAGTTTTCTATCTAATGTTAAATTAAGTGATAAAATACTTTCATTTGCTGTGAGATCGAGGTTACAGTTGCTGGAATGCGAAAGTCTTTTACATCTATACTACCCACAGACATACACGAAAATGTGCAAAATATGTAACCACCCATACGAAACAGTGTCACATTTATTGAATGGATGTACCAAATTTCAAACATTATACCAACAAAGGCACAATAGAGCTGTAGACATTATTTATGAGAAACTGAAATCTGCATACAATAATAAAAGTGACATAACAATAAACAAAGAGATAATAGTTAAACCATCACTTTTCGGCAGCAGCAACGCCTCATTTAAAACTCATGCCGTAAAACCTGATTTAACAATAATCAATCGACAGAACAAAGCAGCTTTTATAGTGGAGGCAGGAATACCATATGATGCCCATTTAGATAAGATGATAGGAAACTCTTTACAGAGCGATACAACAGGAAGCAATCTGATCATCAGAAGGAGTCCCCCCGTCCGACAAGTGTTTCGGCCCTATATACTCCTTTACACTCTAAGGGGGGCGGGCCCACTTGGGTCATGACTCCCAAGCGTCTCAGCTTCCTGTTGTCTTGCATCGAAAATGAACCCATTTCACTTATGGTAGCAACTTTAAATTCCACAACTCCGCCAGCCGTGGAGGCAATTGTGAAAGTAACAAGGAGAAGACAAATTATTCCGTTCGTTCCGTCGCAAACACTGAGACACCAGCGCGAAGTCAACGAGTCGCCACTGCGCGTTCCCCACTGGACTTTTGATACTGACACCCCTTATAGTATACACCGCTTGTCGCCCCTGAGTCGCAGCCCGTTCACTAGTCCACCACAAACCTCAGCGTATTGTGGACTTAGAAAAATTCCTGGTGTTTTCTGTACCGCAGCGTTTATTGTTACGATCTCCATTCCCCATTGCGTTGTTCCACAGCCAGCCTGATGCCTTTTCGGCAGTTTCACTAAGCCTCTTCAGGGCCCTTGTTCTCGACTGTCCCCTCAGCCCCAACAGTTTCAATAGATCATACACTGATGCAGCCACAAGCCCTCTTGCGCCCACTTCAACAGCCATGACCCTTGCAGTGAACCCATCGTGTCTCAGATCCGCGACCAGATCACTATACTTGGCCGCTTTGAATGAATGTTGCTCATCTAATCTGGATTCAAATGGCACTGTCAGTTCAATCAGTATGACCTGAAGCGTTGCTGCAGAATGAAGCACTATATCCGGCCGTCTCCGCGATTTTCTGATACTCTCTGGATATGCCCCTCGTCCAGGTAGGTCTACCGCCATCTCCCAATCATTTGCACAATCAAGAAGAGATGGTAAACTGCTACCAGGTTTATTCGGTTTGGGGTGTGCTGACTTTCCTGCCCTCAGAAAGTATGTGTTTGCGGTGTCTGGCCGGACTTTGCTATTCGCCTTCATTCTTGCCAGATCTATTGTCGCAGCAAGCTCATTTAGCACTTTGTTATGGCGCCAAGTGTATCACCCTTGCCCTAATGACACCTTACACGCTGAGAGCACGTGTTCAAGTGTCTGCCTCCCCTGGCACAGGGGGCACTGCTCATCATCCGACTTTCCCCATTTCACAAGGTTGGTGGCCGACGGCAGCAGGTCATACAGTGATCTGACAACGAAGCTGAGCCTAAGAGGTGCCATATGCCATATATCATTCCATGTCAAGGACCTCTGCAGGGCTCCTTCCCATGTAGTCCATTGGCCTTGTTGGACCTGCTGCACTGCTTTTTGCAACCTCTTATCATTCTCAGCTTCTCGTATCTCCTGAACTACCATGTCTCTGCGCTCCCTGCTTGATGCCTTGGACCACCAGCGGATGTCTCCATGACCAAATCCCCGTCTATTCGTTTGTGTGTATCCGATTACCTCCCTCAGTTTGAGTGACTCTTGGGCAGCATCAACAGCTTCTTCCACTTTCCACTTCCTTCCCGTTTTCAGTGTGGGCTGAATGGACTTAACCACGTCATCAGCTGACTCGCGTAGCATCATTGCAAGCCTTGCCTTTCCAACTTTGTACTCTTCAACAACTGACTTGAAAGGAAGCAGAAGTTTTGACTTTTTGCAGTACAGTGCTACATCTGACAGACCTGGTGGTACTCCTAGCCATTTTCTCATGAACTTGTTGACCTTCTTCTCTATGGCTTCCACTGTACTTGTGCTTATTTCATATATAAGCAGTGGCCACAGCAACTTTGGTATCAACATGAACTGGAGGCACCACAGTTTGAACTTCCCCAGGAGTCTGCTTTGGTCTATGATCTGTAGCCCTCTGTCTGCCATTTCTATTGTCTGTTGCACTGCCTTTGAGTCTTTTAATGAGGCATCGTACACCCTGCCAAGACTTTTAACAGGTTCCTCAATGACAGTAGGGATTCTTTGGTTGGAAACCGTGAATATGACCTCTGCTATCTTCCCTTTCCTGACTGATAGGCTTCTCGACTTCTTGGGTTTGAAGCTCATTCTGCACCAGCTGACTAGTTCATCCAGGCGTGCTAACATCCTCCGGGCCTGATGTTCATCTGATGTCAGAATTGTTGTGTCATCCATGAATGCTTTGAGCGGTGGCATGAGACACATTCCACCGAGCTTTGGACCTATAGCCATTCCTTCAGCCGCATTGAGGATTACCTGCATAGCCATCACGAATAGTATCGGAGAGATGGTACATCCCATCGCAATTCCAACTTCAAGGCCAATCCACTTCGTTGTGTACTCTCTGGTTGAAAATCTGACAGCAAACCCTGCGAAATACAGCTTCAGCATTGCTGCAATCTCTTGTGGAACATGATACATTTCTAGGGCCTGCCACAACATCTGGTGTGGAACGGATCCATAAGCATTCGCTAAATCCAACCAGATTACATGGAGGTTTGTTCTGTCAGACTTTGCCTTTTGGATTGCTTCCCATATCATTGTGGCATGCTCTAGACATCCTGGTGTACCTGGGATACCTCCTTTCTGAATGGTAGTGTCAATGTACCCATTTGCCAGGAGGTATGTAGTGAGTCTTTTCGCCATCACTGAGAAGAATATCTTCCCTTCCACATTGAGTAGTGAGATTGGCCTGAACTGACTGATGTCTGTGGAATTTTGCTCCTTCGGGATGTAGACTCCGTTCGCCTTTCTCCATTCCTTGCTTACAAGCTGGGTTTTCCATGCACTCTTCAGTAAACGAAGCAGTCGTTTGAGCACCTCAGGGCATCTCTTATACACCACATATGGAACACCATTAGGACCTGGAGCTGACTTGCATCGAGCTTTCTGGACAATGCTTTCTACCTCTTGCACCGTTGGGGGCTTGGTGTTAAATTCAGCTCCTGGCTTACTCGGCCATTTAAGGCCTGCCATGCTGCTGAGCGGCTCATCTTTGCGACCATCTGAATATGTCATTCCAAGGTGTTCTTCCAGGTCTTCTTTCCTGATGTTTAGCGTACCCGACCGTGGCTGCTCAAACAGTTCTTTGGCAAACTTGAAGGGCTCCCTGAAGAATCTTTCCCTATCCATTCGAGTCTTCCTTTTCTTCCTGCACAACCTTTCTGCTCTACAAAGGGCATTATGTTGGCCTTTCAGGTGCTCCCAAACCTGTCGTAACCCTTCCTTCTCTGCGGCAACTGCGTTTTTGAACAGTTTTCGGGCATGCTTCTTCTGTTTTCTGATTTCTTCTATTTTAATTTGTCTTCTGCTTTTTTGTGGTGGGTTACCTTCCCTTGCCTCCCTCACTCCGAACACTTTGCGACAGTGCAGATATATTATGTCGCCGAAGATTTCCAGCTTCTTCTCCAAAGTTATCTGCTTCAGGTTATTATCCAACTCTTTTGCCAAGGCTTCGTCCAGCTGTTCCCAAAGCCCTTTTGCACTGGCGGGTGGAAACTTGATTGCATCTCTCTTCCCGTCCAAGAAGTGTGTGAGATCATCATCAGGCAGATCAACTTGAATGTACTCAGCACTGTGGATTGACTCCTGGCTGCGTTCTTCTAACGTCTTATCCGTCGAGACAGAGCGCTGTTGATCTCCCCCTGATGACCTCCCACACCCCTTTTTCGTTCTGTGGATTTTCATTCCTCTCTGAGTAGAGAATTCCCTACCACAGGCACATGGAAACTCCAGCCGTTGTTCAGAGCTCGAAGTCCGTGTAACGGGTCTGGTCGATTCCAATGAGGCGCCTGTGGATTCATCATTCTCCCCCCCTTTCGGTGAATCCTGGGGGCATCTATCGTTTTGGGGTTCTATAGCAATTGAATACAGCTTACGGGGTGCTAACCCGGTCAGCCGGTTTCTAGTCTTTCCCAGTGTCATCTGTCTTTCCAGAAGTCAATCGGTCTTTTCCCGATTGTCACTGGTTTGACCATGTAACTATGATAGGAAACTCTTTACAGAGCGATACAACAGGAAGCAATCTGATCATCAGAAGATAAATGTTACCAACATAAATTTGATAAGTACTATCCATTGACTGCAGAAATTAACGAACTAGGCTACCGTACGCATGTAATCGTACTGATAATTGGTAGTTTGGGTCATGTGCATGCAAAGTGTGTGAGTGGATTAATGTCGCTAGGGTTGCGGAAATTTGAAGCAAAGGTTTTATGTAAATATGTCAGTATTAGTGCAATTATAGGTTCTTACAGAATATGGAGACTTCGATGTAAAAAACACCCATTTTGAATTGCTGGGATGTTTTCCACACAGTCTAAACTCAATTGTGCTCCTCTGTATACTATACCATACGACTATTGTATTTGATGCTATATTTAATATCTCACTCCACTAGCCGTCAAAGTTTTTTTATGGCAAACAAAATTCTGATAAAACCTCCATGTAAAAACAATCATATTGCTCTACTTGAATGGTATTCCTCACACATTTTGTAAATTTCAATAATTCTCATTTTTGGCAGGGTATACCATATCATTATATGCCAATGTCTTTTAGAAAGCTTAAAAATTGTTTATGTATGTGTAACACAAAGGTTCGATGTAAAAACACCCACATATAACTACTTGAGACGTCTTCAACACTTTATGTAAATTCTAATGATTCTCCTATTTGCCATGTTGTATCTATTATATCATGTCTGTACATATTAATGTATTTTATGGAGAATAAAGATTCTGATATGTATGTATGTATGTATGTATGTATGTATGTATGTATGTATGTATGTATGTATGTATGTATGTATGTATGTATGTATGTATGTATGTATGTATGTATGTATGTATGTATGTATGTATGTATGTATGTATGTATGTATGTATGTATGTATGTATGTATGTATGTATGTATGTATGTATGTATGTATGTATGTATGTATGTATGTATGTATGTATGTATGTATGTATGTATGTATGTATGTATGTATGTATGTATGTATATATATATATATATATAATGACGGAAAATATAAAAAATCGATAATGTTGGCTTAGGTTACTAAGAGGGGTTTTTGAAGCGGGTATTGTTTTTTTTTGTGTGTGCTGGCGGTGATGACTCATGAGTGTAATGTAGCGTACGGGGTTAGGTTAGTGGGGATTTTTGTGTGTTGGTGTGTTTGTTTATACAGTCTGCAGACGCGTGATTTTTATATAAGGAAAATGTGGTGGAGGAGCGTGGAGGAGGAGAGGTCTTGTTATATAGTAATATATAAGTTCACTAATGGTGGGCATGTTGTTGTTGTGTTATGTGTTTTATGTTGATTATTTTACAAACTGTTAAACGTACATATTACACACAGTTATACGATATATATTTACAATATGTAGACGATATTTAGTTATAAATATATAGAAATATAAAACACTAGATACATTTTATATATTTATTGACAAAGTTAGTTGATCTATGGGTGTCGTATAACCGCACTTCTTTTTCGTATACGCCTAGGAGCTCTCAGTCGGTTCGGGTTACTCGGTGAGTTCTCTTTCATATACACCCAGTTGGTGGGTGCGGGTGTAGTCACTTCTTTTTCGTGTAAGCATCTTCAACAAGGGGATTGTCTGTCGTTATCACGCCATCGTTTATGAAAGAAAAACAGTCTTGTGGTTTGCTAGCCAGAATCTGACTAATCGAATAACTAATCGATCGTTGGCGTGTTGTCTAGCCGAAAAGGGCAGTAGGACGCGCTGCGTAGTACCACCGCGAGGTTTGATCAAGATGAAATAAATGGCGTAGAGCCCACAAACGTTGGTAACTACATCTTGTAAATGTCTAGCGTTGCAGTTAACAGGTTGGGTAGAGTTATTTAATTCTTTTAAAATAATGTCAAGTTAAAACACTAGTCTCAGCCGCTTGGTAGGTTTCTTCATCTTCTTCGGTGGTAGATTATGTGTTTGTGTGTGTGTGTGTGTGTGGGCGCTCGCGTGCGTGGTTATGTGTCTGTGTGTGGATGTGGGCATGTGCGGGTGTGGTTGTGTGTGTATGTTGGGTTGTAACAGGCGGGTGTACCACCATGGAGAGGTGAGAGTGAAGTGTTAGAGACTTGCCTATACTAGGTCTAGCATGAAGAGGTGGAGTGAAGGGTTAGAGACGTCACTATACTAGAGCCAGTATTGAGAGGTGGAGTGAAGTGTTAGAGACGTTCCTATAATAGGTCTAGCATCTAGAGGTGGAAGTGAAAGAGACGTGTCACTATACTTAAGTCAACGCCTAGAGGTGGGAGTGTAGTATTAGAGACTTGACTATACCATTTTTTGTGTGTGTGTGTAGGTCTCTGCTTTTTTCGGTGGTAGATTAAAGACATCGGCCGGCGAGAGTGAAGTGTTAGAAACATGGTTATACTAGGTTCACCATGAAGAGGTGGAGTGCAGTGTTAGAGACTTTACTAGGGTCACCATCAAGAGGTGGGGGTGAAGTGTTAGAGACGTCACTATAGCAGGGCCAGCAGGAAGAGGTAGGGGTGAAGTGTTAGAGACTTGTCTATACCATTTTTGTGTAGATATTTTTGTGTTGTTGAATTGTGTATAACTCGGCATTGTGTTGTCTTTTTATACAATATTTATACAATATGCATTTTACAACAGATATTAATACGTATACACACGATATTTATATATATTGTATTTAGACAGCATAGATAACATGTCATCCCTTCTTTTGATGTACACCCAGTTGGTGGGAACAGGGGAAGTCATCTTAAGTGAGGTGTAAGTATCTGTCGTTATCACACCACCGCTTCAGTAAAGTATGAACGTGAGTGTCTGGGCCTTGGTCTTCCAAGTGTCTAGTTATATCAAGGAATACCAGTTTAATCTGTTTTTTTGAAACATGTTCAGACTTGTTTCGCGCTAGTCAGGGCGTGATTATTGGAAAAACTAAGCGATACTTGACGCGTTGTCGATGTGAAATTTTTTTTTCTTTTTGTGTATTTCATGCAAGTTTAGGTATAGGGACACTGTCCAAAAGTGATCTCATCAGAACGGTGTTATCTATGTGGATAAGTTGTAGTCTTGTTACAAACACCAAGCTAATTTAGAAGTAGCTTTAACATTTTTATTGGAAGGAGTTGTGCTTGTACCCTTTTACACGAATATAACAACTGATTTGTTCCAAAACCTTCTGTCTTAGATTATATCAAAAACAGAATTGTCTCTCACGTGTGCAGTGCGCATGCGTGATCGATAATTTCAGAACTCGCGCGCGCGGTTTTGTTCCACAATGGTCAGAAACCGTTATCGTTATGTAATTTTGAGTGAGTAACGGTGGTTCTCGTGGTGTTACAACCAGACTTGTGTGTTTTGTTCGCAGGGATTCTCACGTTCTTGAATAAAATAACTGCGTGTGAATGTAATTTAAAGCTATTCACCCCAATGACCATCTAATGCTATGTAAGTGACCCTGCGCACAGCCGTAGTCTCCAACATAAAAAATAATGTCAAACGCTGGACAAGGCCAAATAGACAGTTTTATTGAACACAACCGTAGAAATACATGTCACAGGCAGACTAGCTCATGGTACCAACTAGATACTCCTTAGTGTTGTAGTCTGTAACTGGAACAATGGCGAGGCCAGTTTCATTCCTTTTTAATAAAGCCCAACACGAACGTGCTTTTACCCTCCCTTGTTTTGGAACCAGATCGATGGCCCGCGCAAAACATCGTGCGTAAATTTCTGTTCACGTCACAAGGTCAAAACACAATCGATCAATAGTAGAAATTTATAAAAGAAACAGTCCTTCGTTCGTGTGTTCGAATCCCAGCGACTTAAGTTTTCAGTTTTTTCATACGGGCGACAGCTGATGATAGGTTTTATATTGTCTCCCAAGCGATTTATACATGCGGCGACCACGGAGATGTAGTGCATTAAATAAATGTAACTAAGTATTTGTTCCAGTTATCAAACGGGTATCTACGTTTTGCCCTGCAATTTTCAAATTTTAGTAAAATTCATTTTTATTAAAGTTCAAACACGAGCTTTTACCCTCCCTCGTTTTGGAACCAGATCGATGACCCGATCAAAACAGCGCGTGTAAATTTCTGTTCACGTCACAAGTTTAAAACACAATCGAGCAATAGTAGAAATTTATAAAAGAAACATTCCTTCGTTCTTGTGTTCGAACCACCGTGACTTAAGGTTTCACTTTTTTCACATGGGCGACATCTGATTTTCGTATTTCCATTTCTTAATTTTGGTATCACAGTTTTCATATTTCATAAGTTTTGTATCACAGTTTTTATATCTCATAATTTTTGTCTCATAATGTTCATATTTCCATTTCTTAATTTTGGTATCACAACACTCACACCTCCATTTCATAATTTTTTGCATCGCAACACTCACACTCTTATTTCATATTTTTGGTATCACAGTTTTCATATTTCATAATTTTGGTATCAGAGTTTTCATATCTCCATTTCATAACTTTTGTACCACTGTTTTCACATTTCCAGTCATACTTTACAGCACAATTTTCATATAGTCATTTCATACTTCTGTACTATGATTTTTATATCTCGCAATTTTCTTAGCATAATTTGAATCACACTTTTGTTGTTTTATATTGTTCCATTTTACAAAGGCATAATTTTTGCCTGTGGTACAAATCCGCAACCTACACATATGAACAACACCGCAACTCTCTGTCTTATTTCTACATCAAGAGACAGCTGCAGCCCGACAATCTCACCACAGCACCCCTCAACATCTAAAATATCTCTCTTCCACTATGCACACGAATACAGATACCTAGGTATATACACTCCCAAAACCATACCACTATGTACCCAACACAAACCCAAAGGGAGTCAAGTGTTAGAGACATGACTAGGACCAGCAACTAGAGGTGGAAGGGGAGTGTTAGAAACTATACTTGGTTTAGCATCGAGAGGTGGGAGTGAAGTGTTGGAGACATGACCAGAGCCAGCAGCGAGAAGTGGGAGTAAAGTGTTAGAGACTTGACTAGATCTAACATCGAGTAATAAAATCTACTCATCCCAATGTCCATCTAGTGTTATGTAAACGACCCGTACACAGTCGAGGTTTCCAACATAAAAAATAATATCAAAGGCTAGGTTGGACAAGGCCAAATAGACAGTTTTATTGAACACAACCGTAGAGATATATGTCACAGGCAGACTAGATTATGGCACCAACTAGATACTCCTTAGTGTTACAGGTTGCAAGCGGGACAATATCGAGGTTAGTTTCAACCATTTTAAGAAAACCCAACCCGCACGTGCTTTTTACCACTCGTTGTTAAACTCGAGCGATGGTCTGCGCTCGCAAGAAAAACATTATCAAATGTAATCGATGAATGAGTCATATTGTTTGTAGTCGGTTACGGTGGGTGACGTCAGCGCTAAATATAGACTATCGGAAACAAGTTTATTTTCTTTTGAGCTTGTGTTATTATATTATTATACATATATATATATATATATATATATATATATATATATGTTTATATGTATGTATATATATATATATATATATGTCATTATCGATTTTTTTATATTATATGATATATATGTATATGTATTATGTATAGTATGGTGGTGTATATGTATTATATATATATATATATATATATATATATATATATGTTTATATGTATGTATATATGTCTAAACAAACACACATAACATCACACAAAAATCCCCCCTAACCTAACCCCGCCCGCTACATTACACCCATGCATTGTCACCCACGCCAGCACAAAAAGACTCTCCTCGCTTCAAAAACCCTCTTAGTAACCTAATCCAACATTATCGATTTTTTATATTTTCCGTCATTATCGATTTTTTATATTTATATGTATATATATGTATATGTATGTATGTATGTATGTATGTATGTATATATATATATATATATATATATATATATATATATATATATATATATATATATATATATGTATGTCTAAATAACACACCCAACATCACACAAAAATCCCCCTAACCTAACTCCGCCCGCTACATCGTCACCCTCACCAGCACAAAAAGACTCTCCTCGCTTCAAAAACCCTCTTAGTAACCTAATCCAACATTATCGATTTTTTATATTTTCCGTCATTATCGATTTTTTATAATTTATATATTGATTGTATGTATATATATATATATATATATATATATATATATATATATATATATATATATATATATATATATATATATATATATATATATATATATATATATATATATATATATATATATATATATATATATATATATATATATATATATATATATATATATATATATATATGTCTGATTGTTGTAATATATGTAAATATATATGTATAACAGTGCAATACAACATCACACAAAAATCTCCCTAACCTAACCCCGCCCGCTACAACGTCACCCACGCCAGCACAAAATGACTCTCCTCGCTTCAAAAACCCTCTTAGTAACCTAATCCAACATTATCGATTTTTTATATTTTCCGTCATTATCGATTTTTTATTATTTATATATATATATATATATATATATATATATATATATATATATATATATATATATATATATATATATATATATATATATATATATATATATATATATATATATATATATATATATATATATATGTATATATGTATATATGTCTAAATAACATACCCAACATCACACAAAAATCCCCCTAACCAAAAGAGATCATTAACTATACACTTCTATCTAACACTTCACTCCTGAGTCATACACACAATCACCAGCTACACCCCCATACACCCATGAGTCATCACCACCAGCCAAAAAACAATACCCCGCTCCCTTAAACAACGTTGTTGTTGTTGTTTTGATGAATTGATGGGTGGAGATCGGGCACTCAAAATCTGATCATTGTTGCCTCTTCTCGTTCCATCTTTGTCTACCCTGTTCAACCTGAAAGTTGGTTATAATTGGGGTATTTAGTGTCATTTTATTTACTAATTTTGTATTCAATTTAAATAACTGTTGTCTTTTGCAGTTGCTGATTTTTATTTATATTATTATTTGTCAATTTTATTTTTTCTTTTGTATTGTTTCTAGATAACTATTGTCCTTTACACTTGGTTTTAATTTGTATTAGTATTTGTTCTTTTTGAGTTGTTGTCCCTTTTTTTTAATATCTTGTCTTTCCTTGTCCTATGAGTAGCTATTTTTTGTTAATGCTTTGTTAGTTCTTGCTGCTTAATTTCTATTTAGTTGGATGATTTTCCTGAAGTTCTAACCTTATATTTTTTCCTTTGTTTTATGTATATATCTTTTAAGTATTGATTGGGCATCTCTTGGGGCATCTATACTTAAAACCTTATCACCTGTTAAGTCTATATTGTGATTTCTATAGTAAGTTTTTAATTCAAGCCTTTGTTGTTCATACTTTTTACAGTGGATCAGGTAGTGGTCTATGTCATTCTCTTCCTGACATTCTTGGCAGTGTGGTTCTTCTACCATGAAGTATGCTGCACCGAGTCGGAGACGCCACAGTTTTTTTGTTCGATGGTATCTTTAATTCTTCTCTGACCTGGCATGTCCTTGTTGGTTCTTTCAGCAGTTTGAACGCGTGTCTGCCTTTTCTACTTTCCTTCCATGTTGTCTTCCATTCCTCGTTTATAGTTTCCTTCACTTGGCTCTTGATCTCTGACCTTCCCAGGCCTGCTTTTATATTGTGTTTACTTGTTCTTCCCTTCTTGGCATTCTGGTCTGCCAACTCGTTGCCAGCTATACCTATGTGTGCTGGAACCCACACTAGCCTCACACTACATCCTCTGTTCTCTAGTGATGTATTAATTGCTAGAATTTCTTCCTTTATGTCTGGCCGGCTACATTTACCTGGGTGTTCTAGTGCTTGTAGTGATGATAGTGAGTCTGTAAATATCGTAACAGCTTCTGGTGGGTTATCTTCGATTATTTCTAGACTTTTAAGAATTGCTACCATCTCTGCAGTGAAAATCGATGCCCCTTCCGTTACACTGTAGCTCTTTTTTTATTCCCCATTGTGGTATTACAACTCCGGCACCTAGTTGCCCACTATCACCCTTGGATCCATCAGTGTAGACGGCCAGACTTTGTTTAGTTAGTTGCTCTATGAACTTTCTACTTATCATTTTGGCTTCCTTATCTTCTATGTTTTGTTTGATCTTTTCAGTAAGTGAGTAGTCTATGATTGGTGTTTTTAGTTCCCATGGTGGTATTTTGCTTCTGTATTTATTACTATTTTCAATTGTGTTTGATAGTTCTTTGAACTGCATTAGGTCTTCTATAGTTCTCCACCCTGTTGGATATCTATCTTTATTTAAGGGGACGTCCCATACACTTGGTTGGTTTTTAAAAAATGCTTTATGTGCTGGGTGGGTCACTTCTTGTGCTACTTTACTCCAATAATTTAATCTCAGTTCTTTCCGTCTTAGACCAAGGGGAGGTATGCCGAGAGCTACTTCTAGAGCTTCTACTGGTGTCGATATAAATGCACCTGTAATGGTTCTCATGGCTGCATTTTGAATCCTGTCCAGTTTTGCTTTGTTAGAAGCTGCAGCTGAGTCATAGACTATGCTGGCATAATCCAGTTTCCCCCTGATGAAGGACTTGTAGAACATAAGCATTATTTTATTGCTGGCCCCCCATCCATTACCTTTTACAATCCTTAGTATATTTAGGGGTCCCCTACAGCTTTCTACCAAATTGTCTATATGTTTATTATAATTTAGTTGTTTATCAAAGTTACGCCCAGAAATCTTGTTGTTGAGGAGGTACATATTTTCTGTCCTTTAATGGTTATATTGATTTTGTTATTTTTTTTTTAAATTTCCTTTGCTGAAAATCATACCTACTGTTTTGTTTACATTAATTTGGAAGCCCCAACTTTTCATCCACTCTGAAACTTTGTCTATTTGATTTTGAAGTTTTTTGTAAACATGGTCCAAGTTTTTTTCCAGATCGCCAAATGGCACAGTCATCTGCAAATTGTGATACTGCATTCTTTATGTCATTAAATTCATCTGCTAAATCATTTACAGCTATAGTGAA
Source organism: Oreohelix idahoensis (assembly GCA_024509875.1). Taxonomy (NCBI): domain Eukaryota; kingdom Metazoa; phylum Mollusca; class Gastropoda; order Stylommatophora; family Oreohelicidae; genus Oreohelix; species Oreohelix idahoensis. The sequence goes on from JAMPIV010010241.1 coordinate 358,066, forward strand.
AATTGAAGGAGAGATCACTGATCCTTGAGGAATCCCATTCTGTTGTTCATATATTTCTGACCTATCATTATTCACCTGTACAGCAAAATACCTGTCCTGTAAAAAGTTTTCTAGATACCTATAGGTTTTACCAGTAATGCCAATCTTTTTCATTTTGTAAAGAGCTCCATCGCGCCAGCATTCATCATATGCTCTAGCTACATCTAGAAAGACTGCCACTGTTTTCTCTTTCCTCTTGAATCCTAGCTTTACATCATGTTCTAGTCTTACAAGCTGGTCTACTGTACTTCTGTCTGCTCTAAACCCTGACTGGTTTGGGCTATATAACTGGTTTTTTTTCTAGGTAGAATTTAACTCTTTTATTCACAACAGTTTCCAGTATTTTACCTAGTTGTGATGTTAAGGAGATAGGCCTATATGAACTTACATCATGGGCTTCCTTATTGGGTTTTAGAATGGGTACTATCATAGCTACTTTCCATGCTTTTGGTATCTTTCCTAAGTTCCAGATTTTGTTATAAAGTGAAGTTATTATGTTTATAGTCCTTTTGGGTACTTTCTTAAGGATTTCATAACTAAGTATATCTTGCCCTGAGGCAGTATTAGATTTATCTTTTATTGCATTAGTTACTTCTTCCTCTGTTATATCAGCATCTAAATAGTTTGTTTCATCTATCTGGTCTGGTAGTTCTTTTAAAAACTGTATCTTAAGTCTTTCTCTTCTCTCATTTTCTTCCTGTCCAAGGCTACTTTTTGCACTGACTTTATAGAAATACTCGGCAAGGGCATTAGCTTTTTCTTTATCTGTTTCTGCTCTCTTTGGTAGTTTGATTGTTGGCATTATTGTTTTCTTATTGTTCCCTTTGATTGCCTTAAGCTTTTTCCATACTTCTCTAATTTGAGTGCTAGGTTTAAGTGACTGACAAAACTCCTTCCAGTTAGTTTCTTTGGCTTTGAATATTATTCTGTTAGATTCATTCCTAATTAGTTTATACTTATCATAGTTTTCTTCTGTTCTGTTATTTCTATATTTTTGTAAGGCCCTTTTTCTTCTCTCGTGAATTTCTGCACAGCTTTTATTCCACCAGGCAACTGGTTCTTTATTCCATTGAGTTTCTCTTTTCTTATTAATGTTATTTATTGGTTTAAGGTGTTGTGGCATATTTTTATTTGGTATATACTTTATTGCTATTTTCAGAATTTCATTGGTCAATGTTTCTGCCCACAAGTCAGTATCATCTGATTCCATGTCTTTATATTCCATCACCTCCAGCTCTGATTGGAAAGCTTCCCAGTTTGCTTTTTTATAGTTGAAGGTAGGTTTCTCTTCCTTAGTAACCTAAGCCGCCGTTATCGATTTTTATATTTTCCTCTTTAACTCAAGTATTCTTTTAAAAGAATTCATTAACTATATACTCCTATTTATAAACCTTTGTATCTATGTTGTAAAATAAATACACATCTAACTACATATTTTATATAAACAACAACACAATACCATACTTGAACTATGATAGGACGCAAGCTGCTTAAATATATCGTCTAACTGTTGTCTCAATATGTCTAAAAGTCTTCCTATTGTCTAAATATATCGTCTTCCTGTTGTAAATATATGTCTAAATATATCGTATAACTGTTGTCTAAATATTGTCTGTAAAAACAAACAACACACACACCATTATCGAACTAATATATTGCTATATAAAAAGTCACGCTCAACGCCTGATGCTCCACCTGCGCAATGAGTATTTCCTTGTATAAAAAGTCATGCGCCGCCGCCTGAAACGCCGCCGCCTGAAATCGATCGAATATTTTGCTATATAAAAGTCACGCCCCTGCAGCGCTCCTGCAGATTTTTTCCTTATATAAAAAGTCACGCCCCTGCAGAAATCCGACCCGTAGCGTACATGACATACTACTGTCGCCTCGTACTGGTAACACAAACATTAAAGGGAATAAAAGAACAATATCCGCTGCTAAATATTTGTTTGCCTGATATTAATCAGGCTCTTTTCCCGCTGTCCGTCAGCCATTTTTCTCATATTTTTACTCTCCTTGAGCGTGAGTGAGGGCCTATCACTCAGGGCATATGATGAAAAATCACCAGTATGTCAGTAAATTTAAGGAAAAATTTGTGACTGGACAGCGGCAGTGTCTTGTGCCTGAAGGAACATATTAAGTTTACATACTGTGACAGAATGGTTTGTGCGTGTATTTTGTTTGATCTCTCACACCTTTAGCCATTCCGGCAATATCATTTTTTTCTTTAATTTTCTCTTCCTCTCACCCATCGCTATTATGTGGCATATTTTATGCACCATTATTTACTCTCTATACTGAATCAAGTAGGGCAAAGTCTCTAACACTCCACTCCCCTACGGAAGTATTTGCTATGGGACTGCGTTTGTTTTGTTTACCACTCCTCAGACGTATTTACGTTCCGCCAAGTGAACGGTGGGACCATCGTAATAATGCCCGGTCATTATCACCGCTCAGCGAGCGATATTCTTATCATGAACAGACGGTCTCGCCCGATCAATATCAATAGAAGCCAAAATTGTCTGTCGGGATTGCCGACGACCGTGTCTGTTTGTTTGGCAGATTACACAGATGGTAGAAGCGTTTATTGCTTTTGTGGGAAAATCCCTGGTGATTCTTAGAGATAATCTGTCTGGAGAGACATCTTGGCGGAAGACATTACGCCAGGAAAACAAGATTGTGAAGAGGCAGATAGATGTCATCGGAAGTATTATGCAGTATTATATAGAGGTCACGCGTGGAATTTTAAATTTAATTTTAAACACGCGGGGAATATTTTGAATTAACACTTCCCCACCCAAACAGTGCTAGAGAGATTTGATTGGTTTGAAGTGAGATGCCGGATTATGCAATGAATTCTATTGGAACATTCGGCGGAAACACAATCTGCGATTTGAACTGAGAATGAGAGATATAATCTAGTGAACTCAGAGGCCCAGAACAGATAGCTTCGCAACTTCAACCGAGCAACTCCCAAGAAGCCAGAAAGAGAAGGATCGGACCTAGAATTCCTATATCAAAAGTGACAGATCGACAGTATTTGGGCAACTCTGAAACCTTAAGAGTTTTTTTTTTTTTTTTTTCTATAACCAGCGGCACTCGAGCTTTTTCCGGCTCTCTCGGCCCAATGACATGTCATTGCGAGGCTAGGGGGTCAGTGGACTTTCCTTCCAACCCGGTCAGGAGCTTCGCTCCTTCCCATCCACACGGGATTTATGTGCAGGAGCCGTTCAGATTATTCAGTCAAATTTCCGGTCGTAAACATTTCTTCAAACGCCGACGGCCGGGTTTGAACCATGAACACCTGGTCGCCAGTACAACGTCGTAGCCATTACACCAGCGCGGCTCCCAAACCTTAAGAGTAAACCCGCATATTTAAATACACAGACTGTAAAACTTTAGGGACCAGGACTTTATAAATACAAGACTGGAAATCTAGGAATCGGATCATCAGTATAAGAGAAATAATATCCCAGACCAAGTGTACAGCAGAACACCCGTCGAAGCAGAATTACTAGTTTCGCAGGCCAAATGTATCACAGAACACCGTCATAAGAGGAATTTCTCAGACGAAATAGATTTGAGAGCATATTCACCGAAATTTTTCGTGTCCATCTGAAACCTGTGCAGGGAGATTGTGTATTCCTAAAATTTGGGTACTTGGTTACAAGCTGTCAGACTCTATGAAGTACTGAAGTTACTACGCCACTCGTGTGAAAGAAGTACACTCATCACCAGAACAACGTGACGAAAACCTAGGCGGCAGGACTCACTCATACAAGCTAAGTGCTAACTAAAAGGCATAAGCAAAAAGGACATTTTAGTTAAACTTTAAGTATAAGGTTAAATTCCCACCGACGTCTCAATGATGAGAACTCTATATCCATCAAAATTCCACTAATCTTTCCATATTTATTTTAACTTGTTGAAGACTAACTCACTATTAAATTTGTTACCTGTTGTTTTAAAACTAAACAATAATAGTTGATTCAGTTATATGTATGAAAGCAAACGTATGAGCCAGAATATTTAATATATATATATATAAATACTTAGACAAATATTTACCTCTAAACAGAGCTATACTTTATAAGAGGGATTTCGTTGGATTACACCAACTGGGGGCTTGAACGGGCTAAACCATTGCTTAAATCCTTCACAAAAGGCGACGGGCCAGATATAATGCGTTAAGAATTGTTCAGCCCAATGTAACATTGTTCGTGACTTGTGGAAATGTCTTGTGAATGCTTCCTTAAGGTAGAAGTGTCATTAATCTTCTATTTACATTTTTGCCAAGAGTAATCTTACGCGCAGGTAGATACCTTGGAAGCCAATATTAAATAATCTTGAGTTTTGTTCACTGTTGGACCACTACTGCAAAGCAGGGGAGGCAATTTGTGACTCATACATTCACAAAATGATAATATACAACTATTCACAAGCTGATATAATCACCACTCACTCCCTGCTCCATTTGGAGTCTGGGGTTACTTCTGCTTTTGGTTCTTCCATGAGAACTAGCATGACGCAATCACCAGCGCTTGCTGTGGTGGTTCATGAATGTATCCTTTTCACATGCTGAAGTTGCCAGCCTAGTATGAATCTGTAACACCCCTAGCAAGTATAAATATGCCAAATTCAGAGCATAAAATATTTGTTACACTCACCTCAATAATTGAGAAATCTTAGACTTATTGCTCAGTGGAATAGTCTTGGCAACTTAACACAGATGCCTCGAACACACGTCTGGGGTATTATTTCTATTTCAGAATTCCGCTGTAACTTGTGAGTGGTCCTGTAGAATTCCGGGTTCCGTATTAATATTGGCGAGTTTCAACTGATGTACAGAGATGCTCTTAATACGTTTTGTCCGGTCCTAAAAATTCAGAATCCAACTCTATTCTTTTTTGTGGCAAGGTCAGACCTGTGTACGTTGACGTTTTCTGGAATGCAGTGTCGTATGTCAAACTTTTTCCAAGTTATATCGTAGGTTCCCTGCCCACGCTTCCACCTGGCGTTTTCGATCTAACTCCGATTCAGCGCAATTGTTCATTGGCACCTCAAATGCCAGCCAGTACATCCAAAGTACGTGTTATGAAAATTTTTCCTCATGTTGTATTCTCCATGACTCATGCGTTTGAAAAATTCAAACAGTCATCGTCCATATATGGAGTCGTGATATCCGTAAAATGTTGTCAAGGTTGACTTATATCACACTTCCTGCTCACTCTTCAAAATGTCTTCCAAGATTGCGTTGTTCTATAATCACCTAACCCTGCTGTCGAGTCGGAAATGATTATACAATCTTAAGCAAACACTTCATGCTCGCATTTACCTCGAGTCAATGTGGTATTAACACGTTTTAGTGATTCAATTAATCTCTCAGGGATGGGCGATATGCTTGCCTGGACATGTGGAGTGAAGTGTGACGAATGGAAACAATGACTCTAGTACGGAGTTCTGTGCAGCGAAAATGAAGAATAATAGAAAGGGGAGGGAGAAAAAAAATGGAAGAAAAATTTAACGGTCCTATTTCATGACACCATAACAGTCGGGCATTAACTGTTTCTATCCCGCGAAAGGTATAGTGCGTCACTATATGGTATATTATTCTCCCAGGGGGACCATCTGGTACGTCCGCTTTATTATGGTCAATTTCTTCATGTCTGAATGTTCGCGATATAAAACAAAGATATTGTTGTATACAAGACTTACTTCCAACACTTGAACATATTCTTCTGCTAATTTAGAATGATGTTACATGTGTATCACGAAATACTTCTCCACAAAAATATATATCCAGAATGATTAAAGCGCCACTCGACAGAGCCCATGGTGCGGCTCTCATTTCTTAACCGAAATTCTAATAAACTGTTGCTGAATAACACTGAGAAATGCTAAATAAATAAAAAATGTAAAAAATTTATAGTTCTAGCACAAAAATTCTCCAAAAAACATTACATCACTAGGAAAGGTGAGGTGTCAATGACAATCATCTTCTGATGAAAACAAATCTTGTTCACATATAACCATGCATAACCTTATTTTTTTCTAAAAAAATATATGGATACCTCATTTCAAAATGTTCTGCACTAGTGGGGCACTCAAAGGTCAGCTAGTTGGTAATTTCTGGTATTTATTAACTGCTTGTCTTAATCATTACTTTTAAAATGGCACCCATTTGGGTTCCAGGTTAAAATTTAAAAATGCTTGTTACAGAAAAATCCCAACTAACATAATTACTGATGTATGTTACGTCGGTCGGTCTCACTCAAAATAGTAACTCGTGCCAGAAAAAAAAGTGCGCAACGCACGGTGTGCAACTTGCGCGGCGTGGGTGTTAGATAAAACAAATACTTTGGTTTTATTTATTTATTTTTTTTCTTTCACGAAATTACTAGCCCTCGACAAAGAAAAAGTGCGTAAAAATTGGTGTGCATGAGCCCTCACCCGATGTGCAAATCATGAAAACTTGAAAGTTTTTGTTAAAACCACTTATTATCAGGGAACACTCTTTGAAAACAATCCACGCACTTTCACACGAAATGTTGTCATCAACGAACTTTTAAATTGAATCTAAAATAACATAATTCTCGCCGTGTGTACGTTGGTTACAGCTGAGGAATGCAACCGTGTTGAAAAATTGTATTGTTTCCATTATATATAATCTTCCGAAAATAGTTACAATCAACAAAGAAAAGCGTTCAAATGACGGTATTCATGAACAGTGTGATTGCACTGTATAATGGAAAGAAACCAAAAACACTCTAAGAATGTACTTCTATCTGCTCATCCGGGAACGGAAACAGCACACTATAATTAAAAACCCGTCAAGTTTGACGGATTATTGCTAGTATTCATCATGAATTCCCTCAGTTTGCGTACACATCGTTTACCTACACAACTAAGTAAACTGATAGAACTGTAGCCATTTGGATGTATCGTATCTTTATCTGTCTTGGAAACTGTTTTCAACATGGCATCCTTTTTAAAATTGTGTTATTCCATCTTTTTTTTCCTGTGGAGGGTGAGGGTTGCCGGAAGTTTCTAGTTTGCTTCATGCTTAGACCTTTTAGCTTTTCATTTGTTATCCCATTATTTCCTGGTGATTTCTTTTACTTCAGTGACCTCAGTGCTTCTTCCATTCCTTCTATAGTTTATTTGCTAACAAATGTTTCTCTAGGGCATACTTTGTGTCGGCATGCATCAGCTTCACTTCAGTGATGGCTTTTTTCCCTGTCCCATGGGACATCAATGTGGTTTGTACTTGGGTAGCGTAAGTGCATTTTCAGCTTTTTAGTCTGTGAGTAAGCTATCATTTTGCTATTGTGAGTTGTTTGCTCTAAGTTCCTTCGTTGTTTAAAGTGCTGATTATTTTTCACAACATGCTCCGTCTCTATCTCGACTAACAATTGGTTTTTTTTTTCAGTTATCTCGTGATATTTGGTTTATCCTTCTTCTGTATTGTGAAGAGATGGACTTGAGTTGCGATGCTGGCTTCATTATTATTTAGCTCTCTGTCTCTTGTGTTTTGGCCTTTGTTACTGTCACGGATTGCCTCCCCTGCTTTGCAACAGTGGTCCAACAATGGCCAAATCTCAAGAGCATCTAAATGGGTCGTCAAAGGTGTTTAGCTTCGCACAAAATTACTCTTGGCAGAGATGTAGATAGAAGTGGCGTAGTGCTTCTATCCGAAGGGAGTCTTCACAAGATAATTCAGAAGCCAAGAACCATGCGGCATAGCGCTGAGCAATGGTTAACTTATATCTGTCCGTCGTCTTTTGTGAAGGATTTAAGCAATGGTTTTTAACCCGTTCAAGCCCCCAGCTGAGTTAATTCAGCGAATTCCTCTTATAATGGTATAGCACCGTTTAGAGGTAAATATATATATATATATATATATATATATATATATATATATATATATATATATATATATATATATATATATATATATATATATATATATATATATATATATATATATACATTGTTCTCGCTCATACGTTTGCTTTCATACATATAAAAAAAACTGAATCAAATACGATTGTTTAGTTTTAAAACTACAGGTAACAAATTTAATAATCAATTAGTATTAACAATTTCAAAATAAATAATCTGCTGGTGATTTTTATATTGGAATCAAATTTTCTCTTCACAGAGATTTAGGGTGAGGATGTAGTTCAGAAAAATTATGTCCTTTGTGCTGGTGCCTTTTTATAAGCACTTAACATTTAGCTGAGTCCTGCAGCTGGTATTTTCGTCACTGTTTGGTGATGAGGGCACTTCTTCACACAACTTGTCCGATTTAGGCGGTTGGTGTTGATTCCCTGCGTTTCACTCACAACTAGCTTCGTTCCACGAACTTTTGGACAAAATAGGAAGAACAAAATGCCTCTGCTAAGTATACTGAGTTGGAAGCTTAACAGGCGCATCTTCTCGTTGTCCACCCACCAATGTTAATCTCTCGTAAGAATTAAATTCTTGAGCACATTGTGGTAAAGTGGGATGATATAAATACTTATAGGGGACTTAGTGTACTGACTGAGATCAGCTGTGAAGGTATCTGTATCTAATAGGTGTAGTGTTTTACAGATAACCTTACTTGCTACCACATTTATACTTCAGTCAGAATTATTCTGGAATATTGTGATGACTACGTTGAATGTCTAGGGTTATGTAAATGATGAAGTGTAAGTCACAACAACAACAGACAGATAAACAATTTAATTTATTCCACCACACTTGACAACACTGTGACACTCACACACATTTAACACTCTATAAGACTATCTTAAATGAGTCACTGGTAAAGTTTCAAATAGATATGTATTAATTACTTTCACTAATATATATCCTGATTCAACTACACAGTGAACCAGGAATCACAATCAATTGTAATCACAATTTATATGTACATAATTTATAAATATGAACCTTGTAGTGACATATTGTATTAGTATTATCCTATGTGTGTCAGTTGTGTAGTAGTACTATGAGGTAATACTGGTTTTGTGTTTCAAGCTATGTTGTTATTTGTCATCATGACTTCAAGTGTTTGTTTATCTTGGAAATAATATGGGGAAAAGTTCCCAGTTCCTATCAATTTAAACAAGGTATTGTCCCTCTGTTTTACTATAATGTCAATTTTAAAGGGGGACACATAATGTTGAGCTCCTCTGGCCACAGATGCTTATCTTTCGTGATGGCGGCAGGAAAAGACTCCTCTGCTCGATAGCTTCCCTGTGTTCTGGAGACACCTCACTGGTCGCTATCTGGACCCAGGAGTATGCTGTCAGCCTCTAGATTCAGCAAAGCTCAGACCAGGTGCTGCTCAATAACTTTAGGACCACGGTCCCTGAAACAAGAAGGTTGTACCTCCTATTTCAGAACTAATTTATAATCTATTTCCAGACTGAACACAATACATAACAAACACTGAGTTCAGAGCGGTAGGCCAACTGCTATCTTCATCTGAAACAATTTACACCAGTATACTCCTCCCTAATGGTTACCACGCCTCTGCAATTCCAGCATTAGTTCCTTCTAGTCAATAAGATAGGTGTCAGTGTACTGTTTGGCAATTCCATGCAGTTTTACTTTTCTCCGACACTTTCTGTTCAGGTTGGAGCAATATTTATGCCTTGCCTCATGTTCGCTACTGAACCACACACATATACAGACATAAATTATCAATTTACATACAATTTTCATTAAAAAGATATCAAATATTTCAAGCTTACCACAATTCATGGAAATAATACACAATTACGTTGACTGGCAATGAATATGGCACAAAATCCGACCTGCCGCTGTCTCAGGCTTTTATTTAGAACAATATAAGCTGAATCTCAACGCACTGTTGCTTTAGAAAGTTTATTTGAAAATGTGGTGCTGAACTGACGCTTCTAATTGACTATATTGGCGGGTCTAACCAATCGTGCCATGTTTACACAGCTTTTCAAAAAAGTACCTCTACTACTGTTTCCCCTAACAAAAAAAAAATTAGTATTGGTAGTCCGACTAATCGTGTTTCGCCTTACATTTACTGCGCTCCAATCAAATAGGATTTAACATGGGGACCTATTTCCCGTACAATGGTGGTTTCAAAATCTGCCACTGAGCGATTCTGATTTTGGTGTTGTCTGACACCCTCACTATTTCTTTTGGCTATAATTTGTTAATTCCTAGACTATTTGCGTAACACTTAACATATTATTTGTCAGCAAGTCCTAAGGAACCCAAATATACAAATTTAAGGGAGCTAAGTGGCTGCGTTCAAAATATGTATTTTCTAGGATAGTCGTGTATTTGTTTTTTTATTTTTTTAATGTTTAGAACCGCCACCTGTCCTGCTGTACTGTCAGACTAATGTCAGGATTTTAGACATAAAACAGTAGAATGTCATGTTTCCTAATAAGCGTTTTGTAAGTTTTTTAAACCTAACTCTCGTATGGGTAGTGTTTTTTATCACTGTCTATCTGAAAAAAAAAGTATTGCTTCTGGCCTTTCGCTTGGGGTGGATGGCATTAATTGTATATCGCGAGACGCGTGTTTAGTGTTGCATGCGTTCCTGCTTTCAGCCCTCCCTTCTCTCTATCCTAAGTTCATCTGTCTTTTCATCACGCCGTGTATAAAATGAAATTAATGGAAGTATTAATTTAGGTCATTACGCGGTGTGCCTAGCTCAAGGTTTTCTTAGAAATGCAGTACACGTTTTATGGTAGAAAGCGTGTAGTGATGCAGTAGGCTTTTATCAACGTGAAACGTTACAATTTGCAGACGAAGTAGAAAACAAGGGGATTTTTTTTTCCGCCATTGTGACAGCACTGTACTTTTACCATTTCTCTTTCCTTTTATTGAATTTATGTGTTAGGCTTTACATTTACCTGATAATTTATATATGTGGATTAGAATTTCACATGACACACATAACGTAGCTCAATGAATAGAATCAATATCCACCAATATTCTTCTGTGTATTAACTGGGAAATGTGTCTGGACAGCGTGAATAATGATTTGTGCCTGATTTAACATTAACAAGTTACATAAATCTCACAAAATGATATACTACACTTGAGCCACATATGATGTAGTCATCACTCATCACTGCTTCAGTCGGAGTCTAGGGTCACCTCTACTGTCGGGTTTTCCCGCACGACTAGCAAGAAACAATCACCGGCACTTGCTGTAGTGGTTTATGAATATACTCTTTTCATATTTTGAGGTTGCCAGCCTCATTTATAACCACTAAGCAAGAAACCTGTAAAATTTATATTAGTAAATAAATTGTTTACACTTACCCCAAAATTTTGGGAATACACAATCTCCTTGCACAGATTTAGACCGGACACAGCCCTGTATTAGATGTTTCGAATCACTTAGGTCTGGAAATTAGAGTTAATTCCTCTGACGGCGGGTGTTCTGCGATATCACTGGTCTGGGAAAACTTTTGTTTAATTCCTCTTTGACTTGTGATCAAATTCCTAAGTTTCCAGTCTTGTGTAAAAAATGCGGGTTTACTTGTAAGTTTCTATGTTGCCCAATACTCGATCTGTTACTTATAGTTGTGGAATTTCTAAGTGCAATGTCTCCTTTTTGTTTCTGTCTTATAGGAGTCGCTAGTCTGACGTTTGCGCTGCAGTGTGTGCTGTGACTCCGATTTTGTTACATTATATTTCCAGTTTCCAAGTTCCAATTCCAGCTGTGTTCCGCCTAATTTTCCAATGAGATACAGTGTATATTCCGGCCTCTCAAATTAACGAATCCAATCGAATCTCGTTCAGCACTATGTGGGTAGGGGTGTTTCACAATAAAAACATACCATCACGTGTTTCAAAATATTAAATTTAATATCCACCCGTGACCTCTTCATATCGTTGCGTCAGACTTCCGCCGGCATCTTGTGCTATCTTCACAAACAAATGTTGTGCACTGATACTGCCCCGATGCTATCGTCTGCAAATCTTGAGTTTCCAGACAGATTTATCTGTAATCTCGATACAGAACGTATATCGGAAGTGATTACCTCATTATCTACCGTCTTGTGCAAACATAGGGATAGTCGCTAGCCACCTGGAGTCCATTGAAGGGCCGTCACGTTCATAGGGATCAATAGAGATGACCGACTCTATCAAATGTGGCCAGACGAATGAAGCGGAAACTTAGCAGTCGCTGATCGGTCAAATTACATGGCGTTATTGCAGTTCTGTTTGGGATCGGCTCAAAGCAAACATGTGAAAATTAAAGATAGTCCCGTGGCCGATACGTCCGTAGGGGTGTGGATTGTTAGAGACTTCACCCTACTGATCCAACGTAGAGAGCAAAATAATGAATGAAAGGGCAAACAATATATCAAATAATAGCGATGAGTGAGAGGAAGAGAAAAATAAAGGAAAAAATATTGATACTGCTGGAGTGGACGTGAGATTGCACAACCGTATCGTCACAATTACTGTGCTCCATCCTCAATCTGTTGCGATTTTTCTGTCTAATACGGTGCTTTTTATATGGCCATTTGTGCTGCTCGAAAAACAGACTCAGCAATTGCTTGCATTATCGCCTTTTAAAGCTTCTAACCAGTTATCTTGCTTTTTTGGCGTGTTAATGGCTTCACATTAAATATGTCAGCATTGCATATTTTTTTTCCAGTCTGTTCGCTTGTAGTTCCATTAGACCAATGGCTTTTGCTCCCTGGAGATTGATTCCATTTTTAACACTAGCTTTGATGGTTTGTGGTCATCAGTTCCTTGTTGGTCAATCATCTGCCGGTCACTTTTGTGGTGAATATCCCCTGAAGAGAGATGAAATTGGAGCAGTGGGGTGTGCCACACACTAAAGTAGAAAGTTTGTCATGTGGTCTGTTCATCTTGTGGAAATCAGGGCTGTGGAGTCGCAGCCGAAATTGTGGAGTCGGTCGTTTTTTAGTGGTCGGAGTCGGTTAAAAATGACCGGACTCCGACTTCGAATTTCATGCCATAAGACTAGTAAAAACTGTAGTCGGAGTCGGGGTCGGGAGTCTGAGTCGGACTTCTAAAATTTCTGGAGTCGGATTCGGAAATTTTTAGGGCCGACATCACAACCCTGGCTGAAATTTGCATCTTTGTATCTATCTTACGTTCTTCCATCTCGCCTCCTCTACTATGTTTCTGAGTATCCCAATATTTGTTAAAATTTGCCAAGTGACTAACTACTGTACAGCAGTAGCGTTTTATTGTTATACTTTTAAGGGATAATTTTGTTGTTTGAGGAGCCATGTAATTTGCGTATACGACTGTTTGTTTCTGTAATACTTATATCGATTCATATTACATCTATACTACCGATGTTACTCCGATTGAGGTGAAACACCAGAAGAGAAGCCAGAAGCTAGCAAGGCTAAGTCAGGCAATTAAGAAAAAATATCGCAGGCACAACCTGTCGAGAAGACAAGAATGTGCTAAAGAAACTTTACACCGGATCTAGAGACAGACATATAATATGGTAGTAACACATAAATAACAGCGGCCAAATCAAACTTTGATAAACTTTCAGTAGCATCAAAGACATTTTAAGCTACTTCAGAGCTGTGGCAGATGCACTGAAAACTGTTGCAGACGTCCTAATGACAGAAGAATGCATAGAAAGTCAAGCAGTGTTTTTCATACAAACGCTGTTAGTAATAAAAGTACTCAAATAAAGAATACTCACTGCACATACTATAGTTATCAGATCTAAAGGTCTTTTATATTTGGACATGCGCCCTAATATAACCAACTGGGTTGAACGAGACGCGCCTCGCCAAAACGAGGCAAAAAATTTTTTTTTTTAAAATAAACTGATATGCCCTAAGAGAAGTACTTTGCAGTGTGTTTTCGACAATTCAAGAGCTGTGCTACAGCTAAAGTGGTAGTCCCATAGCAGAGACTACCCTAAGGGAGCCAAGTGTTAGAGACTTCCCAATACTAGGTCTTGTTTTATGAGATGGGATGACCAGTTGTCTAACTCGCTGCCTTTGTCTAACCAACTCAAGATCTGATTCAGGTACCCATTTACAGCTGGATATACTGAAGCATCATAACGCTACCAAGTTATGATGCTGGAATCCGGTAACTATGTCGCGAGAGGAAAGTGCTCTAACCGCTTAGCCAATCGGACGATCGCAATGGATACTAACTCACTGAAATAACCCTGGGAATGAACAAGTAGAAAGATTGACAAAGGATAATGAAAAACTGCTTCCTCCTGATACAAGAGTATAAGGATAAGGGAGAGTTACTGAGAACAATTAATGATCGCCTGTTAGAGAATGACACTGCAATAGATGAATCATCAAGGTTAAGACAGTTGGAATTTGACATCAAATGTTAGGCTAGCAGAGATGGACGTATGAGAGGATGCATATAACCAGCGAGCTACAGCAACAGTTAGCATTCACACTCGTCGACATATATTGAGGGAGGTTGAGCACTTATGGGTTTGCCCGGAGTGCAGTGATGTCGATTCTGTTCAACAATAACAAGAATAACTTGTCAATAAGCCAAGAGGCTTATTAAAAACTGGCACGGGAACACGTGGGAAACAGAACATCTAGACCACCAGCACAAATAAATAAATAAATAACTTATGCCTGTTACCAGCATCACAGAAGAGAATCAGTTTTAAAAGTAATAATCTCCAGACTCCGCACAGGCCACGACAGAAGATGTTCAATAAACTAAAAATAGAAACTGCTGATGAGTGTAGCTCTGGCAATGATAAGAAGACTGGTCGACATCTTCTGTAGGAGTGTCCCATATATGAAGAACAGACACCGCGCACATGGCCTATCGCCAATGTCCGTCCAGGAAACACTCTATGACAGGCATACACAGCATTCGGCCCGTCGGATATCACTGTGCGGCCTACAACAGGTTTTGGAAATAAATATATATTTTGGTTTTTATTTTTAAAAGTATACTTATGTGAAAGCCCTGTGAGTTCCATAATTAAATTATCGTTACGGAATTGATCGTGACGTACAGGCTTGCAATGTAAAAAGAGTTTAACACTGGTATTCCGTAACAATCGTTCTGAACACGTTCATGACCTACATGCAATGAACAGTAGAGAGTGTAAGACAGAGTGAGCGAGAGAGTGAGAAAGCGAGCAACAGAGAATTAAATACATGTGGATTTTTTTAAAAGACAGAATACTGTGCCTTGTGTATCGCGAAACATTAGCTATTCCAAAAAAAAAATACAACCTTCTGTGGCACTTTGAAACAAAACATCCTGTTCTCGCTAAATTGGATCCAAATGAAAAACAATTGGCGAACAGCAGATTTTCAAGAAAGTGGACACTGAGAATGAGACGGTTACTAAAGTTAGCTTTCAAATATCTAATGAAATTGCTGCGACGTGGAAATGTTTCACAGACAATGAATATTTTTTTTAAGTATAATGGAACTGTTGATTCCTGTATCAGAATTATGCCCAGAAAAGAGGAGAATATTTTTAAAGCATCAGTTTATCACACATGACAGCACAGAGTAGAATAACTAACATTTCTACCAATATAAGTGTCCAATAATAGCAGAGAGTGAGTGAGTTCTGCTACTATTCTTTAGCTACGGATGAAGTACAGATTTAAAAGACACCGCCAAACTTTTTATTTTTATAAGATAAATTTTTCAAATTGCTGAAAAACGTTTTGGTATGTGCTCTATGATAGGCTGCACAACTGGAAAATAAATCTATGATGAAGTGTTAAAATTCGTGAACGATAAGTTGGGATTGGATTTAACAAACTTTGCGGCCATTTGTACGGATGATATTCCTGCTCTGTGCAGAAAAAAATGTTGGATCAGTTACTCTTCTTGAACAATTTATTGAAAGGTCAATATTCATACATCAGCAGGTTTTGTGTAGCAAAGTCTTAAAATTTGAGCATGTAATGGCAGTGGTTGTTTCCATTGTGAACTATATCTGTTCTAGAGGATTTAAACATAGAAGAATTCGAAACTTTCTTGAAGAGGTAAAAACTGAGTACAGCGACTAACTGTACCATATTGAAGTGAGGTGGTTGAGCAGAGGAAGAGTGCTCCATCGTTTCGTTGTTTTGAAGAAGGAGGAGACAGCATTCATACAAAGTCGATCAAAAATATTTCCCGAACTTGAAAATGAAACTTGCAATCAAGATCTTTTTCTTTTTCCTGAGTAATATTACAGCACACTTGAATGATCTCAACGTTCAACTTCAAGGGAAAAATCAACTTACATTTCAAATGTGTGACGCAGCCAAGGCTTTTAAAATGAAATTGAAGGTTTTTAGAAGTCAGCTGTCCAAAGAAGAAATGTATTACTTTCCCACATGTACACAACATATCCCTTACTAGAGACACAGCGAGTTAGGAGAAAAGTATGCAAAGGATATTGTTATTTTGATAGGGAATTGACCAGAAGACTTACTTTATCTAAAGCTGAAGATTTCAAGTTGAAGCTTGTTGAAGATCCCATTTTTGTGGATCCAGAAGAAGTGCAGATAGAGTTGCAGATGGAGTTAATTGAACTACAATGTTCGGCTATTTATCGTTAGTAGCACAGAGAAAGTAGCCTGTGTGATTTCTATAAAAGTCTGGACACTGGAAAATTTTAAAAAAATTGAAATAAGTCGCACTGAAAACCTTCAGCATGTTCGGAAACACATACATATGTGAACAAACTTTTTCACTCATGAACATGAACAAAAACAAGCAACGTTCCTAACTCACTGTAGACCATTTGGAAGACATTATGAAAATATCCACTTCAACTATGACCCTAAAATTTGTTGCTGAAAAGAGATGTAATATCTCTCTTTAAGTATAAGGACATTATGAAAAAAATACCTATATCTCCTTGTAATTCAACATATACATTAAATTTTCCTATGACTAATAAATAAGTACGAGTATGTCAATTTAAAAAAAAATTTAACTAATTAATCGCATTTAAATAAAATATCACCCAAAATTTAGACTTGCAGCCCGTGGCGAATTTTTTCACAGCAATATGGCCCTCACTAATAAATGAGTTGTGCACCCCTGGGCTATGACGATGTATGAAATCTGCAGCTGACCACTGATTTCTTCAAGCATATTCTTCTTCTTCTTCGTACACTCTCAGACGTCCACTCTCAGACGTCCACTTTCAGACGTACACTCTCAGACGTCCACTCTCAGACGTACACTCTCAGACGTCCACTTGAATGTTCTCAAAGAAAGCAGTAGTCAGTTTGAGGCTATTTGAATCCCCGAAAAGCTTTTCCACAAAAGGAGCTGGCGTCGGTCATATGCGCTTTCTAAGTACCGCATATAAGGGGCAACTTTGAAGCAGATGTTCAGCAGTCATTTTATCAGTGTCACAATTACACTGATCGTCGGAAGTTCCTATCTTTAGCTTGTTGAATAGATGGTATCTCAATCTATGGCCAGTGCGGAGTCTGAAGACTACCACTTGATCTCTTCTGTTGAACCGATAGTAAGCACCATGCTGTGTGTGACTTGGATGTGCTACATTCAGATGTTCTTCTCCTTCTTTCAGTCTCATATAACCATATCTACGTCTTTCAAACAGTAGGAGGTCTATCTCAGGCTTCTCCTATTGCCATACCGATTTTTTGCGTCATCGGGGTTGATTAAAGCCATACCAGCGTCGTGAGTTTTTTCGTTAATTTATTTTTTTCACTAAAATAGTATTACTTTCATTATTATTAATATTGTCACTGTTATTACGCGTACGTGTAGAGGTACCAGTACTTGAGAATCCTCAACCAGTGTACATGAGGAAGGGTACCATCATTATCGTAGATTTCGGGCACATCAAATCATATGTATCCGGGGTTCGGGACATCCAGATGCTAGGATTTAGAGGCACCCAGCACATGTTGTATGTTTTTTCTTTAAATTAAATAAAAAATAAAACTTTGCCTCGTTTTAACGAGGCGCGCCAGGTTCAATCTGTTGGTTATATTAAGGCGCATGTCCAAATAGAAAAGACCTTGCGGTCTGTTTCAGTGAAACCCCGATGTGTTAAAACACTCGGAGCTTAAATACAATTTTATATTTCCCTGAATCTAAATATGTGCAAATCATTTGTCAGAACGCATTCTAAGTTGGTGTATTTTGATTTATTAAATAGTATTTTCGTCAGAAATTGTGCTTCTCCTATGAAGAAAATCAAGATTGTCTCAGAACTTGGTTTTTTGTTACTAATGTTCCTATAACTTGCATAGTTTTTGATCAATCAAAATGCAATTTGGTAAAAAATACTTGCCCATTGGATAGTACAACTTTTATTTGATCCGTTTTTTTTATATCTTATCAAAATTTTGATTTATTGCAAATAAAGTTGTAAAATTCTGAAAAAATTGTTATTTTTTTTAGATACAAACCTTAAAGTTCTATATCTCAAGATCTACTTAACTCATTCTGTCCAAACGGCCGTTATGACGCGCCAGATAGGCCTTGCGTTATACTCAGGGCGTATGGCGCGCCAAGGTGATATGTGCCGCATTTGAGGAAAATTATAGAATATTTGGCGAAAAGCCAGTTTATAATTATTTCATTACATCCAGCACATGTGTGTGAACGCTTGTGAGCGAAAAAAAAATGTATAAAGTTACAATTGTATGCTTTACATCCGTTGCTAGAGTTGCTTTGGATCTAGCCGCAGTAAGCTAAAATTCAATCTGACTAAAGTTTTAAAATGTAATGATAAACATTGTGTTTAAATTCAGTATTAATAGCTAAAAAAAAAAATCCTGAGCAAAGGAAAATAGAACAATATAATTCAATATGGCCGCCGTTTCCATGGCAACCAATTATGTAATACCATCAAACTCTTCATTATGCGTATCTGTGATTGATGTAGGTTACGTCTGTGATTGATGTAGGTTACGTCTGTGATTGATGTAGGTTACGTCTGTGATTGATGTAGGTTACGTCTGTGCATTTTCATTGAAATCTTGTGTTTAATAACGAAAATAGCGTTTTACGGTAGCTCCTCAGTGCTCTCTCTCTCTCTCTCTCTCTCTCTCTCTCTCTCTCTCTCTCTGTGAGTTTATGTGTGTGTGTATAGACTTGTGGTTGTTTGGTGACAACTATGTGACCCACGATCCAGACACTACATCGGTACTTAAAGACAGTAAAAACATAACACCGGATTCTATTGGACAGGGACCACAATTTGGGGCGCTTTTTGTGAAATATCAATCAGTATCAATAAATGTATCAAATAGTGATGGAAGGCATGGCACCTGGAAAAAGGGGAAGGGGTCGACCCAGACGACGGTGGACCCAGGACATCACAGAGAGTCTGAACTTGTCTTTGGTTGATGCAAGTCGACTTGACCAGAATCGTGATGCGTTCAAAGCAGCTGTAATGGAGACAACATTCTGGAAAGAATACGTCACATGATGATGATCAATAAAGGTAGTAGTCAGTAGAACGAGTTAAGTCCACGTAGTCCCGGGGGTCTCTCAAGAGACAAAGAAAGAAGAAAATAGCTGCTCCTTGAACCATGTTGTTCATATAGCCGACAACCTCATCACGTAGAACAAATTGCTTCATTAACAACGGCTGCAATATCACGTGACTACTTTCTTCAGGCTTCCTACAAGGGAGCCAGCTGAATTTGTGGCCTCATACTCCACAGAGTGCTAAAAGGACAATAATGATAATGTTGATGATAAAGAGTTTACATCTAACAGACAAGTATGCCAAAGAAAAACACCTGTGTATCAAATAAGAAGTTATATCGAACACCAAAAACAGATATGGCAAGCAAATAGATGTATCAGGCAAACATATAGGTGTATCAGGCAAACAAGTAGGTGTATCAGGCAAACAAGTAGGTGTATCAGGCAAACAAGTAGGTGTATCAGGCAAACAAATAGGTGTATCAGGCAAACAAATAGTGTGTCAGGTAAACATGTACGTGTATCAGGCAACAAAATAGGTGTATCAGGCAAACAAATAGGTGTGTCAGGCAAACAAATAGGTGTATCAGGCAAACAAATAGGTGTATCAGGCAACCAAATAGGTGTATCAGACAAATAAATAGGTGTATCAGGCAAATAAATAGGTGTATCAAACAGATATATCAAACATCCAGTACAATATGCTGCGGATTAACCGCAGCGGAAGGAGGGCGAGGGGGTAAATTTGGACAGTAATTTATGTAAAGCAAAATGAGCTCATTTAACAACTATCTCAAGCTGGCAGAAGTAATAAAACAAGGAGTAAATTTGGAAGTTGCAAAGAAGGTGAAGCGGGTTCAATCCCCAGCAAATGCTTACTCCGAGAACGAACACACAGACAACCGAAGAAAGAGACATTTATTACTTACATAGTCCGCCTTACCGATAAATTAATATGAGACAAACATAAAGGTATGTTATCAGGCACTCGTAGGAAATAAAGAAGTAGAACACTAGACAACAGAAAAACAACAAACATGAGTGGCTTACCCAGGATTCGAACCCTGGACCTTCCGTGCGACAACCCCGCCTAGCTATGCAAGCGAATCACACTATCCTTCCTGCCATCTACGCATCACAAAAATGATGCTTCGATGACAGGTCATTAGTGCGAACCGCAAGACATAACACCGGAAGTTTACCATGGGCAGTAATAATGCTTGTCTGTTGTCTCGTGTCTCTCAGTTGTACAAATGATCTATTTGTCTTTACGATCTTGTGTTTTAATATGTCAGATTCACAACCTCTGCGATTGTTTTACTGCAACTGTTAAAACACAAAATATGAGATGGGGGGAAGGAGGGATCCTGTTAAACGCTAACTGAGGCATATAAGGAATATGGTGTTAAACCCATATTTTGTTGACCATCGGCACACTAGGGGTGATGTTGTCAGCATCACGCCGGCCGCCTTAACCTTCCCAGAGTTGCGCTGGTACCCAATTCATGAGACTGGGCCGACCCCAGAGCCGTTTGCGGTCTAAACAAATTCCACCTCAACTAGAGATCGAACTATGGACAACCGAGCTAGGAAGCCAGTGCTCTAACCACTCTAATCACTGCGCTACCAAGGCTCCCAAGACAAATTACAAACTTTGAGCAAACACCTAGAAATCTACTTCTTCTTTTTCTTCTCCTTCAACTTCTTCTTCTTCTTCATCTTCTTGTTTGTCCACTCTCAGACGTCAACTTGAATATGTTCACAGAAATCAGTGGTCAGCTTGAGGCTATTTGTATCTCTATAGAGTTTTTTTTTCCAGAAATAGTACTGATGACGGCCATAACGTTGAACACAATTGCTAAATCTGTGAAGTATTCCAAATATTCTCAACACAGCCGGTTGCTGAGTCAAGAATAATCAGGACTGTACCGTTTATTTGATGCGATCATCATTATTTTCTTTTTGGCATGACGCCACCACTGCTGTTGGCCACCAGGCCTCTAGGAATCCTGCATCATAGCATGATGTGCTACTGCAGCTGTCAGTTTTTGTAGCAATTTATTTTATATGAGGCAAGCCCCATGCACAATCTCATATCAATCCTCTCTTTCGACACGCTTGAGGTAGCAATGCTCCTATTTATGTCTTTGTTTTGTCGAGGGCCCCCCAGAACTGCGCGGTACAAATTACATGCAGCTCTAATATAAAATAACAACCTCAAGGTTGTGAGTTAGAAAATGATCGTGAAGAATGTCAATAGAAAATTTGAGAACTGTGTGTGGGAGTGTAGTCAGTCAACTGAATAATTGATTGATTTATTGATTGACTGAGTATGTGTACGAGTGAGCAATTTAATTTAACAAGTAATGTGATTTAAGGAGATGACGCTGTTAAGATCAGGTAAAACTCGTCAGTGAGACTGTGGAATTCCTTGCGCTGGAATTTTTAGAGAGGGAAGGATGGTGTAGACAATATGAAATTGGAGGTAGGCAAAAACCAGAGGCGTAACTACCACCTTGGCGGACCGGGATCCACGTGGTGGTCCCATCACCGAGTTGGCCTCGGATAGTAGTGGTCGGATGCGACCATCGCCTTCATATGTATCACTGACTTTCCTTTATTAATTGTCACGGATTGCCTCCCCTGCTTTGCAGTAGTGATCCAACAATGGCCAAAACTCAAGAGTATCTAAATGGGTCGTCAAAGGTATTTACCTTCGCACATGATTACTCTTGGCAGAGATGTAGATAGAATTGTAGTGGCGCTTCTATCCGAAGGAAGTCTTCACAAGATAATTCAGAAGCCTAGAACCATGCGGTATAGCTCTGAGCAATGGTTCAAATCCTGGGTAAGCCACTCATGTCTGTTGTTTTTCTGTTGTCTAGTGTTCTACTTCTTTATTTCCTACGAGTGCCTTATAACATACCTTTATATTTGTTTCATATTAATTTACTGAGCAATGGTTAACTTATAATGTCCGTCGCCTTTTGTGAAGGATTTAAGCAATGGTTTTTAGCCCGTTCAAGCCCCCAGCTGAGTTAATTCAGCGAATTTCTCGTATAATGGTATAGCTCTGTTTAGAGGTAAATATATATATACAGTAGAACTCCATTTATCCGAACCCCATGGGACCAAGCATCGTTCGGATAATCAAATGTTCGGATAATTGGATTACATAATGTATCGAGTACATGTACACATATTTCTAAAAATAATTAACAATCACAAGGAAAATACACTATAAAACATATTTACTTGTACTGTAATAATAATACCCACACTGTATTAGATCACTGTATCACCAAAATCTTTTATTACACTGCAGTGCATGTACTACTTGTATTAATTATTTTTGTTAAGAAAGAGAAATGTTTTTAAAATAACATTACAAAAGATTCAAAACCAGGCGCAACTTACGTATACATGTACTTGCACAGATGTAGCCCACTATTTAAAATAATGAGGAATCCTCTTTTGCACCAAACTGGATAGTCTGCTTTTGGTTGCTAAGTCCCGCATTCTCTTCAACAGCAGAAGCTGTGTAGGACAGCTGTCATCTTCTTGCTCGTACCAAGCCATCGCTGTTTCTAGTGCTATAAAGGCCTCTTCAGGACTTGGTCGACGTTTTGGGTTTTCTTCATAATCTACAAGTACATCATGTACTTCTGAGGAGTCTTCATCATCGGTCACTACATGTATTTGGTTTTCTTCTTGCACAAAAGACAAAATTTCTTCGTCATTCAAAAACTGAAAACCAGAATCATTATCATCTTCTAGCCACATGTGTGCATCATCTTTGTCACAGTCCGAAAATCCGGGCATTGCTTGAAACAGTTCCACAACTTCATTTATACAATCATCATTTGTGTCCACTGCAGTAGTTTCATTTCCTCCCTTTTTCCCAAGCAATCTATTCCAAGCCTTGTTGAGATTATCTTGTGACAGGGTGGTCCAAGCATCAGCTAACATATAGCAGCAGTCTTTGAGATTAAGCTTTTTGGAAAACGCCACCACACTTTCTTCATCTTCAGCCAACAATAAACGACGCAGGACTTCCTTCTTGTACATCGTTTTAAGCTTTGCTATAACACCCTGATCTATTGGTTGAATCCAGTGCTGTTACATTGGGATGCAGAAAAATTATTTTAAAATTTGCATCAACTGCATTCAATGTATCCGTCTCTGGATGAGATGGTGCATTGTCCAGTAGAAGAATTACTTTTCCAGTTTTCTTTTCTTGTTCTTTCAACCTCTTCACATTTGGGATGAACTGATTTGTATACCAATCAAGAAATATTTCACTATTCATCCAAGCACTCTTCTGTGCTTTGTAGCACAATGGGAGACATGTCACATTCTTTAAACAACGTGGTTTTTTGGCTTTGCCGATCATTAGCACCGGTAAACGATGACTTCCACTGGCATTCGCGGCTACCAAAATTGTTACTCTCTCTTTGCACTTTTTAAACCCAGGGGCAGCTGCTTCGCGCTGAGATGCAAGTGATTTTTGAGGCAATGATTTCTAGTATAAGCCAGTCTCATCAGCATTATACACATCATCGAGTAAATAACCTTCTTCTTCCAAAAAAGCCAAGAATGTTTCTTTAAAATTTTCAGCGGCAGTTGCATCGCTAGATAAAGATTCCCCTTGAATCTCCAATTCTCGAATGCTATGACGAGATTTAAAGTTTCTTAACCATCCCTGGCTAGCCTTAAAGTCAGGAGGACCGTCAAGTTGATTGTTGAACTGAAGTGCCTTTTCACACAATAGAGAGCCAGAGATAGGTTCCCCTTTGCTTCTTCTTTGCACAAACCATATATACAAAGCCTCTTCCAATTTCAAATCTTTCGCATTTCTCATGGTTTTATGTTTCTTCGACCCATTTTTTACTATCCAATTTCGATGCAAAACTCATAATTTTATCCTTGTTACTTTTGATGTCAGAGACGGTAGCTTTCCCAACATTGAAAATCCTCGCAAATGAAGACACAGTTTCACCTTTTCCTAGTCTCTTGATAATTTTTCTTTTCGTTTCAATTGACAAAACATTGCGGTTCCTTTTATATGCTTTAGGCCTACTGGAAAATGCCAGATCGCACAGAGAAATACGTGTACACCAAAATTATTCTGCTGTAGTAGCAGACACAATTATTTTAAGTTGAACTGTCTGTTTAGCCAGTGTTCTGCCTAGAACGCACACGTACACTGGATTGGTAAACCAGATATTAACTGACTTTATGATCTAACTGACTTCCTGTACGTAAGCGACCGTCCATTAGCCCATCTCATTGTCTACAAATTGTTCGCACACATTTGAAGCTTGCCGCATCAAAAGATTCAGAACTGTAGTCTAACGTGACTGGTGGCGTCAGTTTTTTTTTTTCTGGAAAAAGTGTTCGGATAATTGGATGTTCGGATAATTGGGGTTCGGATAAATGGAGTTCTACTGTATATATATATATATATATATATATATAAATATATATATATATATATATATATATATATATATATATATATATATATATATATATATATATATATATATATATATATATATATATATATATATATATATATATATATATATATATATAATATTATGGCTCATACATTGTTTGCTTTCATACATATAAAAAACTGAATCGACTATGATTGTTTTTTATTTTTAAAACAAGTAACAAATTTAATAATCAATTAGTATTAACAGTTTTAAAATAAATAATCTGCTGGTGAATTTTATATTGGAATCAAATTTTCTCTTCACAGAGATGTAGGGTGAGGATATAGTTCAGAAAAATTATGTCCTTTTTGCTGGTACCTCTTTATAAGCACTTAACTTTTAGGTGACTCCTGCAGCTGTGATTTTCGTCACTGCTTGGTGATGAGGGCACTTCTTCGCACAACTTGTCCGATTTAGGCGGTTGGTGTTAATTCCTGCGTGTCACTCACAACTAGCTTCATTCCACGAACTTTTGAACAAAATAGAAAGAACAAAATGCCTCTGCTAAGTACACTGAGTTGAAAGCTTAACAGGCGCATCTTCTCGTTGTGCACCCACCAATGTCAATCTCTCAGAAGAATTGAATTCTTGAGCACATAACGTAGCTCAATGAATATGATTAAAATTCACCAATATTCTTCTGTGTATTAACTGGGAAATGTGTCTGGACAGCGTGAATAGTGATTTGTGTCTGAATTAACATTAACAAGTTACATAAATCTCACAAAATGATGTACTGCACTTGAGGTACATATGATGTAGTCATCACTCATCACGGCTCCAGCCAGAGTCTGGGGTCACCTCTGCTGTAGGGTTTTCCCGCACGACTAGCAAGAAACAATTACCAGCACTTGCTGTAGTGGTTCAGGAATATAATCTTTTCATATGTTGAGGTTGCCATCCTCATTTATAACCACTAAGCAAGAAATATGTAAAATTTACATTAGTAAATATATTGATTACACTTACCCCACAATTTTTGGGAATACACAATCTCTTTGCACAGATTTAGACTGGACACAGTTCTGTATTAGATGCTTCGAATCACTTAGGTCTGGAAATTAGAGTTATATCCTCTTACGGCGGATGTTTTGCGAAATCACTGGGCCTGGGAAAACTTTTCTTTTATTCCTCTTTGACTTGTGATCAAATTCCTAAGTTTCCAGTCTTGTTTTAAAAATGTGGATTTACTTGTAAATTCGTTACTTATAGTTGTGGAATTTCTAAGTCCAATGTCTCCTTTTCTTTCTGGCTTTTAGGAGTCGCTAGTCTTCCGTTTGCGCTGCAGTGTGTGCTGTGACTCCGATTTTGTTACATTATATTTCCAGTTTCCAAGTTCCTATTCCAGCTGTGTTTCCGCCTAATTTTCCAATGAGATGCGTTGTATATTCCGGCCTCTCAAATCAACCAATCCAATCGAATCTCGTTCAGCACTACGTGGGTAGGGGTATTTTAAATTTAAAAAATACCCTCTCGTGTTTCAAAATATTAAATTTAATATCCACGCGTGACCTCTTCATATCGTTGCGTCAGACGTCCGCTTGCATCTTGTGCTATCTTCAGAAATAAATGTTGTGCACTGTTACTGCCCCGATGCTATCGTCTGCAAATCTTTAGTTTCCAGAAAGATTTATCTGTAATCTCGATACAGAACGTTGTAGTGGTGTCGATGGTATTGTATGTTGGTGATATTACTAAATGTAATTGTATGAGGCCAGCTGTGAAGGCTCCTGAGATAAAATGTAGTTGAGAATTGTCAGAAGGCCTTTCTTGCTACCACTACGACCTCACACTTAATTTTTTTTTATGAATGTGGCTACGTAAAGTGTCTAGGGTTATGCTATGTAGTGTGGTGTAATAGGTTATAGATATACCCACAGATATTTAACAAGACTAATAATATTAATAAATGTTAAAATACACTGAACTAACTCACGTGTGTAAAATTTTTTGATAGAATTATATTACATTTATTTTGTTCTGTATCAATTTTTTAGGTTGACCAGAACTTAAAAGGATTTAGAGATTATGAAAGAAATGCATGGAATATTATATCATAAATGCAATAGTGTACATATATATGTACTATACTAGTTAGTTTTATTAAAATGTTCTAGTAGTCATCTACTTGGGAGGATAGTTAATGTTTGTGCTGTTGGGGTGGCCTCATCACACCTGTCTATATTGACTACAGAGTGTCCAGAAAATGGTGGGAATTTTTATGGGGATATTAGTAACTACCAAGCGTTGGTGAATGTCCAGCAGACCAGAGGCTCACTCATCTTGTAGTTGTAGCTCTGGTGCTGAAATCTTGTGGTCCCACCTCTCCGTGCTAGCGGGCAATAATGGTGGTCTCTGTCACAAGTACTGCAGAGATACACTCGAGTAAAGTCACCAACTGAATAGACACTGCTTTGTTGACAACAGAAACTCACAGCTCAGATTATGAATAAATAACACAGAATTGCTAGCAAAACTCAGCTGAGCTGCTGGCTATAGTATGGCGTCCCTCAATTTATTTCACTTTCTTTCATATGGAAATCACCACACTTTAAAATCTGTGTCTATCACTGAACAACTATTGAAGAATGGCCCCAAATGCGCTCTGAGCGCTAATAATATGATTGTCTGTGGCCAATCACTGCCTAGGTTTATTTTAAATTCAAATTTCCTACCCTAAAGTCATTTCAGTCATGCTTCAGTCAAGTATGGATGGTTATCTGTTAGTCTGTCCGTCTCTACTTGTGTTTCTACAAAAATGTACTCGATTTTTGAACCAACCTTTCTCTCCCCTCCAAAATTTTGTCGTTAAAAGTTATATTTAGACACAGCTACCACCAATGTCCCTCTCTTCCATACTACGTAGATTTGAACACCTGCGTCTCGAGGTCGTGTTTTTTTTTTTTTCAAATAGCGACACTTTTAGATTCAATACAGTCTGTCGCGGATGTGAACAACACTGTCTTTTGTCATTATCTTCAATATTATCTATCCGTCTGTAAAATTAAGACCATATTAGTTCACTGCTCAGAATGGGCCATCCGGCCAGCTAATTTTTATATTCCTAACATTAATATTAAGAAAAAAGTACTTTTTAAATTTTGTAATATTCCAAACATCTGCGTTTTAGCCGCTGAATTCAAATCAAGGGCTTGGTATTGCAAAAGCGTCCAATAAATGACTGTGGCGTATTATATCTAAGGTCCCTTCTGTCGAATTTCTTACTTTATGTCAACTTGGGAAACGTGACTTTTCTCCGTTTCCCCCCCAATTGCGTCTCCTTAGCCTTTCCAGTCTCACGCAATCTTTCCAGTCATATTTTTTTCCTTTTTTGATCCGCCGTTCCCCTCCTGTCTAGCAAGTCAATTTTTATGGAGGATGATGACCCGCGGTCTAGGCGATCATGTACTACAGCAGCCTACGCATTATGTTTTTATCCTTACATGTTATCTTTGGAGGTATTTTACCGTTGTATCTCTGTCAATTTCACTACAAACGTACATCGGAAGCGATTACCTCATTATCTCCCGTATTGTGCAAACATAGGGAGAGTCGCTGGCCATCTGGAGTCACGTGACGGACCGTCACGTTCAAAGGGATCAACAGAGATGACCGTCTCTATCAAATGTGGCCAGACGAATGAAGCGAAAACGTATCGGTCGTTGATCGGTAAAATTACATGGCATTATTACAGTTCTGTCTGGGATCGGCTCAAAGCAAACATGTGAAAATTAAAGATAGTCCCGTGGCCGATACTTCCGTAGGGGTGTGGAGTGTTAGAGACTTCACCCTACTAGATTCAGCATAGAGTAAAATAATGAATGAAAGGGCTAAAAATATGCCAAATAATAGCGATGAGTAGGAAGAAGAGAAAAATGAAGGAAAAAAGTGACCCTGCAGGAGTGGACGTGAGATCGCACAACCGTATCGTCACAGAAATGTGTAAATATAGTACCAGACAGTCCTTGTTCTGAAATCTTCAGGGTCAGAAAGGCAGAGGTAAACCAAAAAACACAAGGAGAAGTGGAAAAGAAGTGAAAATGATGAGGAAGATGTGGAAAGAACTTGAGCTGATGGCACGTGACAGGAAGACTTGGTGTGTGTTTGTTGAAGGCCTATGCTCCTTGTTAAGCTAAAGGGTATTAATTGATTCACGTGTAAAATTGGCTAATTGTTCATTTCAACCATTGATCGCTGAGCAGTCCTTTTCAGGACAGGTCCTTTTCATGGTTTCTTATGCTTTAGATACTATTGATGCTTTTCAGGACTTAGTATCTACAATCGCTGTACTTCAGTTAATAGAGTTCATTTCTTCTTTTCTTTTTCTTCTTTTTTTTTTGGTTTGAATGGCAACTTGCGTACCGATATAACCAACGGACTAAAGTCTAGATTGAAAGGGACGTGCCTTGCCACAATAAGGCAAAACATGCAGGAAAAGAAAAGTTCATGTGTTAAACATCATATCATGCCCCAGTCTCTCTTACCCCCTATATGATGTTTGCCTCGGTGCGCCTGAAGTTCAAGTTCTGAACTAATTTTCTATTTAACGCGGTGAAACCGTAATGTGTCCAGGGGCTCCTAACTTTGTAGTTATGCCATTGGCAAGAACCGGGAATAGGTTTGATCGCTAAGAACAGCCAACGGGATTTCCCCAACATACGACTGACTCCTTGTGAATGAATCGTTCTTTAGCTATGTCTTATAATACAGACAGGAGGAGGCTGTTGTGAAGGGGCTCTTAACTGAGTTGACACTACTTAGACGTCCGCATAATGTAGACGACCATTTCAAATGCATAAGACATCTTGACAAGCATTCTGAGCGCAGATGACGTATTTTACAGACTACGTGGTTTAAAACGAGTTAATCTTCCTATCGCTTGTCTTGTCAGATGTCTCCTACAGAATTTTCCATCAGTTTCCAGTTCACTGATCGTTATGAGGGTGTTTTTTTTTCTTCGTGTTTTTTTATTATTGGTATTTCCACAGTTATGTATATTCATCTCTTTAGTAGCAAACTAATTCCCTCAGTCGCTCTCAGACTGTCTGTCAGGCTGTCTATTCATCTATCTATCTATCTATCTATCTATCTATCTATCTATCTATCTATCTATCTATCTATCTATCTATCTATCTATCTATCTATCTATCTATCTATCTATCTATCTATCTATCTATCTATCTATCTATCTATCTATCTATCTATCTATCTATCTATCTATCTATATCTATCTAATTATCTATCTGTCAGTTGGTCTGCCTGTCTGTTTGTCCGTCAATAGGTCGGTCTGTCTGTCTATCTACCTTTTCTATTTCAGGTAAAGAAGAAACACAGCCATTTCATAAGATACGTACTGAGAAGACTAGATAGCTTTACAAGGCTATCCTTTCTGGAGTTCCCATGAAAAAGACACAGAAGGAGACAGTAAAGTACAATTAGAAGGGAATGGGCCAAATGAGGATGAGAGAGCAGAGGTCAAGGAGGAATTCTTCGAGCTGCTTCAAAGGACAGTGGATGACTGTCTAGATGAAATTATCATGCTCGGAGATTTCAATGCCAGAGTTGGAAATGACCATGCTAGATGGGGTGGAGTTATCGGAAGATATGGAGAAGATACTCTCAATGACAATGGAAAGCGACTCCTTAGAATCTGCAGTGAGCAGAATCTGATCATTACAAACACAAAGTTCCCCCATAAGCGCATACATGCATACACTAGATGTGAACCAACAAAGAATGAGAAGTCAGTGATCGACAATGCCATTGTTAGGAGGAGCTCATTCAAATATGTCCGGGATGCTAGAGTCTGGAGGGGGCCAGAGATTGGAAGTGATCACTACCTTCTTACAATCAAAAGAACAACTGAAGGAGTTGCTCAGCCTAGGAACTGCCCAACATCACGCAAGAAACCAAATAAACAAACGGGAGAAATGAGCATTAAGACCTACAAGCTGCGAGAGCCAGAAATTAAGACCAGATATCAGGGGCTTATTGCTACAGTGGTGAGCAACACAGAAGAACAACCTGATGACTTGGAAACTCTCTGGCGTAAATTGAAGGACATCATAAAGACAGCTGCTGCAGAAGCATGTGGTGAAGTCCGACTTGGGAACAGGAGAAAGAGGACACCTTGGTAGACAAAGGAAGTCAAAGAGAAAATAAGAGAGAAGAAAATGGCATGGAAACAATACTTAGGAAATAAAAACACAGCAGGACAAATAGAGAAATATAGAGAATGTGTGATACTCAGAACAGAAGCAAACAACAAGGTGCTAGCAGCAAAACAGAAGTCCTGGGAAGAATTTGGAGAAAAGCTAGAAAAAGATGCGCAAGAAAACCAGAAATTTTTCTATAAGACCCTAAAGAACATGAGGAAGGAAAAACAATGCCCTCTCAAATTTATAAAGGACAAGCAAGGCAAACTGCTTACTGCCCCGAAGGAAGTAATGGAAAGATGGAAAGAATATTTCTCAGAAATCCTTGATGGTGAGCAAGGTCAAGCATCGGAAATGATAACCATTAGCACAGAAGAGGAAACCAATGGTGATGAAGATGACATAAAGATGGAAGAACTGAAGGCAGCACTGGAGAAAATCAAGATGGGCAAAGCAGCAGGGCATGATGATTGTCGTAGATTTTTGATAGGGGAATTAAGACATAGATTGGTCCCTTCTAAATAGATTAGAACAGGTGATAGCTCAGTGAGGGGTAATGTAAAGAAAATAGATTTTCACGAGTGAGATGGTGGAAACTGTTAGAGTCTGTCCCTGAATTCGAGAAAACTTCTCTCCTTCAGCCTATCTCTACAACAGAACTTAGTTTGTCAGACAGTCTATAAGAATATATATATTAATATATATATAGCACCACTCACATACACACACACACATAAATGACGACAGTTAGACGCACAGACGTGAAAACTACAAAAATGGAATATGGATCTTTTGGGTCAAGCTGACCGACACACGTAATTAAAGTTTATGTAAGTTTTATTTATCATAAGGAAACTTTACAACCGCAAATAATATGACTATCAAATCAAATACAAGTAAACATAGGTTAATGAATTAATCAAAGAGTTAGACTCGTAGGTGTAATCCTCTCCCTCCCTCTGTTGATACAAGATCCCGTTAGCAGAGAAGTTATTAACCCCAGAAGAGTCAAAAAGGTTTTTACGCTATATTCTAGATTTTCCCTCCATAGTAAAGAACAGAGTTTTACGTTAATCTATTCTGAAAAGGAAACAATATTAGCAAAACTATGCATCATCAAAGTATTACAAAGTGGGTACATATATATGACTTTATACGATCAAAGAACCACTCATTCCTGTTTTCTTTATTTCCATACAACAGTGGCCACTGACATTCGTTCTTTCTTACAACTTGAGTTACACCTTCTGGAACAATCTTCAGGACATACACATACAGCACAAATCCAGTATTCTTTTGGCAAAGATTAACCCCAGCTCTGCAGAGACCGATTAATTCCAATTCTCCGGGGAGCGTTAACTTCACTGTTTATATTATAGGATTACTGTTTATGTCACTGGAAATCAATTCAGGTAAGAGATGCCACATTACTCACAGTGTCAGAATCTTGAGGTTTCCAGTGCTTAGGAAATGACAGGTCGGCAACTTCTCTCAGTATAAAATTCTTGGTCACACCACAAATGATTAACCGTCGGAAATGTTAATGTTTGTAATTTGCCACATGGGCTGAATGTAAATGATATTTTGAAAAGAAATATAATCTGGCTCGATAGGCCCAGTTACAGCATTTAGTATTAATGTCTTTTAGGTCGGTACTCTGTCTCTTTCTGGATGCAACCACAATTACCAGACAGGTTTACCTAGAAGACCCACGTATTTAAGTAAAAAAATGTTTTTTCTTTGATTATTCTCAGATATTCATTGAAGCCGCTGGTAAGTTTTTAGGGTTTGACCCAAATACTGAATAAAGAGAAAAGATGCAAATACTTAACATAATATATTATACACAATCCTATCCTTACCCCGCGTAAAATATAATATATTCACTTCGGTTATTTAACTTAAATCAGAAACTATAAGCTTAGAGTTTGTCTCATCGTTTAAAACTCCCGTGAAATAAACTCTAGTCATTTAAAAAGAATCCATCATCATGAATTAGAAATACATACATATTTCGTCAATACTCATGATGAATCAATGCATTACTAGTTTGTTAAAATATTCTCTGACTGGTTACTGGCAGAAATTAAATTTATTTACGACTGGAAGAGTTTAGCTAGAAATATTTATTCTGCTAGCCACTGTAACACAGTTAACTTTAGAGAAATAATATAACGGACCTAACGTAGTAAATCACTCTGCACAGAAAATAACTAGTAAACTATAATTGACGATGTACCACTTAATCACACAAAACTACTAGTCTAGTATATTTACCTTCACACAACTATTTCTAGACTATTCTCCAACGATAAACTACGAAACTTCACTTAATACAAAGGATTTCTAGAAATCGCCGCTAGACGTCTTAAAAAGCTGAGGAGTACTGAGTGAATAAAGTTAGATTTCTGTGGTATATATATTAAAAGATGAAAGAAGATAGTTAATTAACCCTCCAAAACCAGACATCTCACCTACCGGGAATTTCTATTTCAGTTTTCGGCTTATACGTAATTCAAAGCCGAAAACCCAGGATCTTCGTTCACGCTTAGACCAGACATCGGCAATGCGCTAATCAGTGTGAGTTACTTTTGTCTCTCTGCTCGTATTTCAAGCGAGCAATGTCTTTAGATCTCCCGATTCGACGTGTTAATTACTTATCACGAACGGATTCAGGGAAAGGTAATAAAGATTTCTCACTTAGGTTTCCCACTATCTACTCAAATTTATTCAAATCTAGTCGCGGTCTGATCTCTACAACGATTTGATCTCTGGCGCTGGTGTTAGAATTACAGCTCACGTTGCTAATGGGTTTCTGGTAGACTCTCATCAAAGAAATATAGCGACCAGCATTAAATGCGTGCTAATTGAGAAAAGAAGGACAGATTTCTGAGTAATAGGAGGTTTAAGTAAACCCAACAGGCGCAGGCAAGGATAGGTAAAACAGAAAGATGAAGTTAAAAAAATTAGATATATGAAATCAATTATCATAATCTGCCACAATGGTATAACACCAGAAATGGTTAAGTACCTTGTACATGGGAGCATCAGGCGACCTATTACTCTTAAGGGTCCTACAGGCAGCGTGGTGCAACAAGACCATACCAAAGGATTGGGAGATTGCCATCATAACACCAATTTTCAAAAAGGGTGACAATCGACAATGTGGAAATCATAGAGGCATATCACTTCTCAGTGTCCCTGGTAAAATCTACTCTAGAATCCTAGAGCAGAGACTCCGACGCCTAGCTGAGCCACAATTGGATGAGGTCCAGTGTGGATTCCGAGCAAACCGAAGTACTCAAGACCTAATCTTCACATTCAGCTGTGTGAAAAGGCTCTTGAGTATAAGAGTGAGATCCACCTTTGTTTCATAGATCTGGAAAAGGCGTTTGAAAGGGTCCCCTGGAGCAAACTTTGGGACTGTTTGGAAAGGAAGAACATTCCAGTACCTCTGATTCATGCTATACAGAGCTTCTATAAGTCTTGCATAAATTATGTGAGGACAGCAAACCATAAGTCAGAAGAGTTCAGGACCACCACTGGTGTAAGACAAGGTGATATCATGTCTGTCGTGAAACGATGTGTAACCCACTACTTTGTTAATCACTATGTCGAGATACAGATTTGCTTCAACCAATCAACTTGCACCGTTCACCAGTCTCTGAGACAGAATAAATTATACTGTTCACGCAGTTCACGCAAGATGGCGGC
This sequence comes from Oreohelix idahoensis, assembly GCA_024509875.1. Taxonomy (NCBI): domain Eukaryota; kingdom Metazoa; phylum Mollusca; class Gastropoda; order Stylommatophora; family Oreohelicidae; genus Oreohelix; species Oreohelix idahoensis. Next base: position 392,896 of record JAMPIV010010241.1, read on the forward strand.
TAAAAACTGAATAAAATTAGGCTGTATGAGCAAAAGACGAAACCGGAGGAAACCAATCATTTTGCTCCGCCAGGAACCAACCGAAAGCCTTTCTTAAGCAGTTACCTGCCTATATAATAGGGCGGAATTTTATGCTAAACACGCAATCCCGAACTTGACGCCAGAGATACTGACTGAAGAGGAAGAAGCTGTCACCTTGATTGATTGTTTACCTGAGGGCATCGACCTGCAACCTACTTCACTAGTCGAGTCAAACTGGCCGTTTTTTAAATCTTGGAGGGTAATTATAAATTTACGATAACCTTTAGGAAAATAGGCCTTCAGCAGGCATATAATGTTGGTATTTGTTGTGTGTCATTATACTACCTACACCTGTATATATTTAATATATTTTGGGTTCCCTATGAATGTATATGGTTGAATAGACGAAGACTAATAGGACTCATACTTCAATCTATTGTCTCCTATATTCAGTCTATTGTCTCTGAAAATCCCAACTGCAAATATAACCATAACAGTCCTTGTTAGGACTCAATCTATTGTCTCAGATAAAACCAACTGCAAATATAACCAAAACAGTCCTTGTTAGGACTCAATCTATTGTCTCCTATACTTCAATCTATTGTCTCAGATAAGACCAACTGCAATATAACCAAAACAGTCCTTGTTAGGACTCAATCTATTGTCTCATCTAACTCTAACTGTAATATAACCAAAACAGTCCTTGTCAGGACTCAATCTATTGTCGCATCTAACTCCAATCTATTGTCTCCTATAACTCCCACCTGATATATCACCAAACAGTCCTCGTCTCATATACTCCTATCATAAGAACATAACAATATTGTTAGGATATATGTTACCAGCTAGTATAGCACTTGACAGAGAGGACGTGGTATAGTATAGGGGGAAGGACATTGTTGTATCACACCTAGGAGTACATATTATTGGATTTATTCATGTATTGATTTATATTATGGGATGTATTAATGTATTAAATGTATTCATGTATTGAATCTATATTATTGAATGTATCCATGCATTAGTTTATCAGAAAGAATGCTTTGCAAGTAGACACATGTCTTGTCTCGCTATTGCTAAATCATACTGAGCCATGTTGTCATTCATCCTACATGCATACATCTGAGACACGCTCATTTCACTCACACTAGAAATAGGTGGGCTTGAGGACAGAAATTAGCCCCTATTTTTGCTTTGTTACAGGTTTATTTGTGTCCTAAAAACCTGAGGTCGTATGTTCGAGTCAATCCCGCTGCCTGGAACTTCGCAGGAGCATAGAGATTGTACAGAAGCTACATTTTAGTCCCCCTCAGTCTTGGGTGGGCTAAAGTAACGAGCCTCAGCAGGAGTGGTGTGAACCAAACTAAGGAGAACAGAACGTTTTAAGAGATGAGTACTCATTCGTACCATTTCTGTCAGCATTGTGAGCATAGAAACTGTCAGTGATGAGAAAGTGACTTAGCACAGCAAGAGACAAAAATAACAGCCTAGCTGATAAATGTTATATCCTTAATTAACAGCACAGCTGATATAATTTTTGTTCCTATAATTGGAAAACTTGTTGTCTATATAAATATAAATATTTGTAAAATATATGTAAACTTACAAATTCATTACGTTCCATTTTTTTCAACATTCACCTTTCAGCACAAGAGTAGATAGTGTATATACTAAATAAATACTTAGGAAATTGTATTTGAAGACTTGTCAATTTTATCATTGTTAAGCAAAATCTGTTTCCTTGTTTTTTTTATATCACAGTTAGTTACATAGCGGAGGTGGCACTTTATGTCGGTCTCCTCTCTACTATTGTTTCGAGATCAGAACATTCACAGCCGTAACTAATTTGTGATACCAGTAGTTCTCTCAGACACTGGGACTTCACCATTTTCTGCAGAAATTCTATTTCTGTAATTTTCAGTACTATACTGATCCTACAGCCAAATAAAACCTCTCGCCACAATGTCACCTTATCTTTTCATACTCCTCATGGACGATGTTATCAAGGCATGTAAGGAGAGAACAAGAAAGTATTCAGTGGGGTACTGGAAGATGAGACAGGCATATATTTCAGAGCTGGCATTTGCTGATGATGCTGCTCTGATTGCTAAATCAGAGGCACATCTCCAATCCAACCTGCAAGTATGGAAGGAAGAGCTGGAGAAAAGAGGGATGGTCATAAGCAACTCTAAAACAAAATCCATGGTAATATTACGAGAAGAAAGAAGACATCAGATTAAGCTGGGAGAACAGGTCCTGGAGCAGGTCGACCACTTTAAATATCTCGGAGCTATTATTGACCTAAAGGGAGGCATCAAAGAAGAGTTGGCCACTCGAAAAGCTGCAGCTGGGAGACTTTTTCAGGCCATAAATCGAGGATTCCTCAGCAAGAGAGAGGTTGGTAAGAAAACAAAGATGGCTGTATACCGCTCTACCTGTGTCCCAGTCTTGACATATGGATGCGAGTCATGGGCAATGACTACAACCCACAAAAGCCAGATCCAAACCTTAGAAATGAGGTATCTGAGGAAGGTGGTTGAAGTAACAAGAAGAGACATTGTCTGCAACCAGACGATACGTCAAGGCCTACAATCCCACCCCCTGCAGACCCAAGTAGAACAGTCCCAACTAAGATGGTTTGGCCATGTCTGCAGAATGGGAGAAGATCGGCTACCACGACAAGCATGGGAAACAAATAGACCGAGGACTAGAATGGAACCAGGCCAGGAGGAAGACAGCCGATAGGATAGTCTGGCGCTCTCTCTTCCAAACCTCTACACCTCACGGAATGTACGAAAAACTTTAAAAGGATAAAAAGAAGATATAGAAAGACCTTGAACGGATGGCGAAGGGCCGGGAGCCTTGTTCAAGACCCGTAACCTACATTGAGTTTAAGATACTGTATTCTTAATACTTTTGTCTTCACCCCGTGCATTTTCAGACCCACTTGCCGTGAACTCTCATCAAGCGTTTTCATTTTGTCTTGTATCTGATTACGTTTATGCGACAGGCGAGCCAGTTCGTCGGCAAAATGTAGATCGTCTAATTGTTAAAGCCCGCTGAATTTCATTTCTCTTGACCGATATCGATGTTTTCAAAACCCAGTCTATAGACAAGAAGAAGAGAATCCGTGACATGCAGCATCAAACGGTTCTGTAAGTTGTCCTTCATGAAGAATTCTGCATGTCATGTATTTAAATGTTGTCTTTATTATGACAATGATCTTCAGGGGGACTACATAATGCCTCATCATTTTCCAAAGTGATTCTCCGACTGAACAATCAAATGTATTTTCATAATCCAGTAATCCAATGTAATGAGGTGAGTCAAAATCATTGTTTCGGATAACGGAGTACACTTTACTTCCCATGTACTTCAGAGATTTTGTGTCACACATGGAACTGAGAACTTCACGAATTTACTCGCTTCTCCCCTGCATCAAACAAAGAAGCTGAACGCTTTTTCCGCATTTAAAAGTCTGCAATGACTTCCATTTCTTGAAAAAGGGGGGGGGGGGGGGGGGGGGGGGAGAGGAGGGGGGACAACGACAAGAAAAAAAACAACGATGTATTTGATGGATTAGTTCTTCGCATTCAAAACTGTGCCGAGTACTGTTTCCGGAAAGTCACCAACGGAACGGCTACACGACAGACAACCAAGGACGCAGTAATCACTGACGATGCCCCAGCAGTATGAAGATGAAGTTTTTAAAAATGATATTTTGTTTTTTTAATGAGATACACTTTCCCAGACACTGATCATTTGTATCAAACTTAAAGATGAAAATATCCCCGATTGGCTAAGCTGTTAAAGCCCTTTTCTTTCTCGGGGAAGTTACCGGGTTCGAGGATCAAAACTTGGTGGCATCATGCTTCAGTTTACCCAGCTGTGAATGGGAACTGACTCTGCTATTGATTTAGGGACGAAGGCATGGAGGAAAGGAACTTGTCACACCATCTCTTAAAGCTGAACCTAGTAAAGTGAAGTCTCTAACACTTCCCTCCCATCCGGCAGTATCAGCTATGAGACTACCTATGTATAAATTGCAAATCGTTTAGTTCACCAATGGCAAGACCAAGGACAATAATTCGTGCGAGGCTAATATTCATAATTATCAAAATAATAACATAAGCATGCTTGAATGTCACAATGAGTGTTACCAGGGCCCAAAAAGGGGAGCGAAGGACAGTAATACACTAACTCAGTGGTTCTCAAACTTGGGCCATATGGCCCCTTGTAGCCAAGCCATATTTCTAAGGGGCGACAATAAGATGGTAAAGTACCCTTTTTCCAGCTAACAGCGACTATGAGGGTGGCCACAGAGGTAAATGAAGCGCAGAAGAGGGCCATGAGCAAAAAGGTTGAGAACCCCTGCATTTACCTATTATGCAACGTCGTAAAAAGAATTTACGGAGGGTAAGGCATGGAACCGGGTACCTCATCCAGTAGAAACTGTAAGAAAAAAAATCAACATAATAATATGGACAAGTCAACAAAAGAAAAAAAACCTTCAGCCATCCAAGACTAAAGACGGTGCTCTAGTAAAAAAGCGCATGAAGCAACACAGAGAAAACTGAAAGGAGCAGACGAGAACGGGAGACAGAAATAACAATGGAGGGGAAGACTTGGGGAAAACCTTGAGGTGATGGCTCACGGCAAGAAGACTTGGTATGTCTTCTTTGGGAAGGTAAAATATATTGATTGATTGATTTCTTCATTGCTATTAATTAATTATTCATTGCTTAAATGCTATATATATATATATATATATATATATATATATATATATATATATATATATATATATATATATATATATATATATATATATATATATATATATATATATATATATATATATATATATATATATATATATATATATATATATATATATATATATATCAGTGCAGTCCGGACAATTGTACTATAGACGCAAATACTAAAACGTTTAAAACTACATATCCAATAATGAAACTCAGTGAACACATTTTTCATAAATAAATAAGCATAAATCATAGCAGCCGCAGCTAGCGTACATCAAAATGTTAACATAGAATCTTAGAAAAAGTACCCACAGAAGACAAATACTAAAAGAGAATAGCAGCTACCAGCATTAGTATTACATACCACTCAATTTTTATGTAATGAATTTGTAATACATCATGCTGGTCTCATGAAGAATTTTTTTTAAAATAGAACTATCAACGAAATCAAGAAGGTGAAGCATTATACAAGGTAATAACATCCACAGGGAATTGGGGATATGAACTTAAATGGATAAGACCTGGAAAAACGCTAGAGGGCTTCCACGCATTTTTGCTGGCCTCTGCGTAGGGAGATGAAAGGTAATGATGACTGGCATTCAAAGATTTTAAAAGTTGATTCTTACTTCCATGGAAATTTAAAAAACAAAAAGAACTGACGATCTTGCTTTGAATCTTTGTATTGTTCACATGTCTGTCCAAAATATTCTCTAGGATTTTCACTCATAAAGTAAAGGTTCTCTATGACTACATCATAACATTCCATACCACGTGTGCTAACAACAGTACATGTTACAAGTATAACTGATAGTGTCTGGCATGGCGTATGCTCTCTAAGTGTTTAGTACATTAAAAGCAAGAGTCAAAACTAGCGTAGTACAAGTAGGTCGCTATGACCAGCTATCTCCCCCAGGCACAATGTCTTTCGATGTCCATTGATCGCTGCGGATTATTACGAGTGATTCTTTGCCGTCTGGCGTTGAGTCTGGCGCGAAGTTTCCGGTCAAAATCATTTGTAGACCGGTAGAACTAAAGTTTGCAGCCCGATCTTCGTTTATGGATCGCACATTCGCCAAAAAAAAAAAAACTGCACCCGGCCAAAGATAATTATAATTTTAACTTTATCTTCTGAAAATGCGCGAAGACAACAATTATTGTCACGAAAGTAACAAATAAAACCGCTGCATTGTAAATAATTAACGCCATAGCTATTTAATTAATATTTCAGTCGACCAAACAAACCTCAAAAGTACTTGATGTGAATCATGCCTGTATCGTCTTGTGGACGAACATTTAAACAATTAAGGCGGGGAAATCCGAGGCCTTTATACAGTAAATAAATATCAAAATCCATAATTCTCGCCGTTTGTACGTCAGTCAAATCTACGGTATGCAACTGTGGTTGAAAGTTAGACATTAATTGTATTGTTTCCCTTATATGTACTCTCCCGAAAATAGTAACATTCAACGAAGAAAAGTCGGTGTAGAACCCAATTTCATTCTGGAAACGGATTTACCTCATCATAAAAGTATTGCATCGGAATTTGATTGATGCAGAAATTATCACTGGCAGTAATAAGGGAGAACGAGTCTTAATTCTTCGCATTGACTTAGAACCGAGTGAGCGCAGTCTGCCATTTAGGATGCGACGTCGTCAATTCCCAGTGATTTTAGCATTTGCAATGACGATCAATGAGGCGCAAGGACAATCTTTTGATCACGAAGGAGTTTTCCTTCCTGAACCTGTTTTCGGACACGGCCAGCTCTATTTCGCCCTCCCTCGAGGAACAAATCATGAAAACTTGAAAGTTTTTGTTATAAACACTTTTTTTTTTATCAGGGAACATTATTTGAAACAAATCCACGCACTTTCACAAAAAATGTTGTCATCAAAGAACTTTTATTTTGAATTTAAAAATATTTTTAAAATGTATTACCGTTTTTTATTTACTTCCGTCATTATTGGCGTGTTATTGCTAGTAAATAAATAATACACAAAGGTATGTTACAGGCACTCGAGATAAATAATAAACAAGTCGAAGTGGATCAAATGAAACTACAGTCCGCTTAGCTATATATATATATATATATATATATATATATATATATATATATATATATATAGATATATATATATATATATATATATATATATATATATGGGAGCCACGGTAGCATAGTGGTTAGTGCACTGGTTTCCTAGCTCAGTGGTCTATGGTTCGATCCCCAGATGAGGTGGGATTTTTTTTAGGCCGCAAACGACTCCTGGGTCGATCCAGCCCCAAATGGGTACCAGAGCAACTCTGGGAAGGTTAAGGCGGCCGGCGTGATGCTGACCACATCACCCCTAGTGTGCCGACGGTCGAGAAAATATGGGCCTAACACCATATTCCCAATATGCCTCAATGGGCGTGTAACGGGATCCTTTACCTTATATATATATATATTTCCTGACCAGTTTTACAGCAGCCCCCTAATTTATTTACTTACATTAAAGTCGGGAAGTAGCTCACGTGATTAGAGATTTAGAGAAAGAAATCAAGGAGGGCACTAAAGGGTAAACTGTAATAAGACATAATAATCATTATCATGATTTCACTTTGCGCACCTTACCAAGTACTGAACCACCCCTGAAGCTGGTCTCTGACAGGAAGTCTGTACCCAGCATTCACGTGCTCTTGTAGTAGTGGTATCTATGGCAATTTGTTTTACTTGATGACGTTGCACAACCTCATTTTAGTTGTCTTGTACGTCATGCTTGATGTTGCATTCGTCCTATTCTTTCTGTGTTTCCTCAGAGATCCCCCGCAACTACGCGGGGCTATGAGACATAGAAGGCTTGACAAGATCATCAAAGTGGAAGTGATGGCAAGAACCCCGCCAGGGAACCAACACTTGAGATGCATACGCCACTCTGGGTTAGAATACAACAATTAGGAAAGCTGGATAGAATACAACAATTAGGAAAGCTGGATAGAATACAACAATTAGGAAAGCTGCATAGAATACAACAATTAAGAAAGCTGGATAGAATACAACAATTAGGAAAGTTGGATAGAATACAACAATTAGGAAAGCTGGATAGAATACAACAATTAGGAAAGCTGGATAGAATACAACAATTAGGAAAGCTGGATAGAATACAACAATTAGGATAGCTGGATAGAATACAACAATTAAGAAAGCTGGATAGAATACAACAATTAGGATTGTTGGATAGAATACAACAATTAGGAAAGCTGGATAGAATACAACAATTAGGAAAGTTGGATAGAATACAACAATTAGGAAAGCTGGATAGAATACAACAATTAGGAAAGTTGGATAGAATACAACAATTAGGAAAGCTGGATAGAATACAACAATTAGGAAAGCTGGATAGAATACAACAATTAGGAAAGCTGGATAGAATACAACAATTAGGAAAGCTGGATAGAATACAACAATTAGGAAAGTTGGATAGAATACAACAATTAGGAAAGCTGGATAGAATACAACAATTAAGACAACAATTAAGAAAGCTGGATAGAATACAACAATTAGGAAAGCTGGATAGAATACAACAATTAGGAAAGCTGGATAGAATACAACAATTAGGAAAGCTGGATAGAATACAACAATTAGGAAAGCTGGATAGAATACAACAATTAGGATAGCTGGATAGAATACAACAATTAAGAAAGCTGGATAGAATACAACAATTAGGATTGTTGGATAGAATACAACAATTAGGAAAGCTGGATAGAATACAACAATTAGGAAAGCTGGATAGAATACAACAATTAGGAAAGCTGGATAGAATACAACAATTAGGAAAGTTGGATAGAATACAACAATTAGGAAAGCTGGATAGAATACAACAATTAGGAAAGCTGGATAGAATACAACAATTAGGAAAGCTGGATAGAATACAACAATTAGGAAAGCTGGATAGAATACAACAATTAGGAAAGCTGGATAGAATACAACAATTAGGAAAGCTGGATAGAATACAACAATTAGGAAAGTTGGATAGAATACAACAATTAGGAAAGCTGGATAGAATACAACAATTAGGAAAGCTGGATAGAATACAACAATTAGGAAAGCTGGATAGAATACAACAATTAGGAAAGCTGGATAGAATACAACAATTAGGAAAGCTGGATAGAATACAACAATTAGGAAAGTTGGATAGAATACAACAATTAGGAAAGCTGGATAGAATACAACAATTAGGAAAGCTGGATAGAATACAACAATTAGGAAAGCTGGATAGAATACAACAATTAGGAAAGTTGGATAGAATACAATAATTAGGAAAGCTGGATAGAATACAACAATTAGGAAAGCTGGATAGAATACAACAATTAGGAAAGCTGGATAGAATACAACAATTAGGAAAGTTGGATAGAATACAACAATTAGGAAACATAGAGGAAGCCTTTGAAGGCAGTTCTTGTTCTCGAATCCCCAGAGCATTGGCCAGGTAGAGGGGGAAAGCGGTCGGAGTGGCTAAGAGGCATGGCGTCCGCCTCGAATTCTAAATGTAGCGGGTTCGATTCCCCAGTAAAGGGAATATAATTTATGAAATTAGTTTTTTAGAACCAGTGGTCCTAATGATGTCATCCCCCCCCCCCCTTCCCCCTTCCGGTCTCCTGGGTAGTGAGATCTGATGCCTAGCCTTTTCAGATAAGGACAAAAACATAGGAGGTCACCTGTGCAAGTTGCGCACGTTACACATCCCACGTCAAATGAAAATCGCTAAGAGTAGACCATACGGTCGCTGCCCTGGCAACATTTAAAAATTTAAAAACCTACCAACTACAAAAAAATTTATAAAATGTGTGATTCCTATATACACACATTGGGATTCTCGCCGGTGCTACGGAGTTCGTGCACAGTGCTGAGATCCTCCTTATATGATCTAAAGGAGGAGATTGGAGCACTGATGAAGTTGTCCGTGTGCAATGAAGATAGTCCTTAAAACCAGAACCCAATGAAACCAGAGGGAAATGTAAAAAGTTTGAAAAGTTTGCAGGCGACAGTCATGATTGAAATGACGAAGACAGGAAAATATGGCAGAGGTCAGGCAGCCTTGGTACTTTTTTCAAAATAAAATTTCACCTCGTTTTGGCAAGACGCGCACGGTTCAACCTAGACACAGGTCAGTTGGTTATATTAAGGCGCATGTCCAAATATAAAAGACCTTGCTGTCTGTTTTTGACAGCTAAAGCCTATGGTTCTGAGTGAGCAAGGGTACTTATGATGATGAAGATGATGTTGATGACGATGATGATTATGAGACAGATCATGTGATGGGAATCATATGAAAGAGAGAGAGATTGAGATTAATACAGAAAAGAATAAAGAGAGAAAAGAGAGAGAGCGAGAGAGAGAGAGAGAGAGAGAGAGACAGAGAGCAAGGAAGAAAGAGTTAAATGAAAATCAACGCTGACGTCATATTTCATACAACTATAATATAATATATAATATGACATATTCCGTACGACAAACCATGTTATGTTACAAGATGCAAGTAACGCGCCATAAATTAAGAGAATGACATATACAAGTCATTATTTAAGTGCGTACCGACTTACGAGACTAAATCGGAAGACGGATCATTAATTATTTTGGCAAAATGAGACGTATCACTCCTGCCGATAATTCAGTTCAACCTTTTAAAACTTTTAATCTTTATCATTTACAATAATGTATATTATATTGTATAGATCCGTTTGACTATACATTTTCCTGAACTCCATTCGTTCTCTACTATTATGCCTAAATCGAAGACAGAGATGCATATTTATACGTACCTGCGATACTTTTTGCGAGTACGTTTGTGTGATGTGAATATTGCACCACGAAAAAATTGTAGGACCCGATAATTCTTTCAGTGGGTGTTCAATTTAGTTATCACATTGCAATGCGCGCATTTTCCCGAAATGAGTTATTATTTCTTACGTTTCACTAGGTTCATAAGACATCTCTTAATATGCCGATAATGTATGTATACGTCCAGCATCATGCTCTTGCAGCGGCGGTTTCTGCAACAATATTTTTACATGATGAGATTGCCAGCCTCATACATAGCCTAATATTAGTGGCTTCATGCAACATGCCCTAAGGAATTAGTCATTCTATCTTTCTTTGTCTCCTCAGAGACCCCCGGGAACTACACGGGGGCCCTTACCCTTCATCCCCCTGCTGAAGCCTTCAGTCAGTTCACGTTAAGCTCTCATCTCCTGTGCCCTCCCATTATGTTCTCTCCACATCTTCTTTGTCTTTTTTAAAATATGTCTTCACTTATCTTTTAGTTTTGTTCCTCGAGTCTCCCTCTGTTGTTAGACCGAAATTGTTGAAGTTTCAATTTTCTACAGCCAATGATGCCGGCCTTATGCCCAACCATCTTTAATCGCTATCTACTGCTTGCATGCTAGAGTTGAATGTTAGTGTTTCTTGTTAACCTTTCAGGCTCCAGGAACAAATGGGTGAAATGTTATTTTACACAATATTCATTTCACACGTTTGATGTTTCCCTTCGACATGTTTATTTTCTCAACATTGTATGTCTATTTATAACTGACACAGAGAACAAGGAACAGAGCTGAAAATTCTTGCAATGAATCACCTACCAGGTAACCACCGACAGCAATTATCGTATTTCCAAAGCGTATTATGTGTACCTATCTTCCTCTCTGTGTGTTTGTGTGTGCGCGCGCGCGGTTTAAAAAAAAAATAAAAGTATTCCATCAGGAAGCTGATCTATGCTAGTAACGGTAACCCCGTAGCAAAACCTGCAATAGAGGAGTTAAGGGTTAGAGTTCTCTCTAACAAAGAAAAACACAGCTTTAGAAAGTGAGGGTGACTATGTCCCTTACCCGCTGCCTTTGCCTTCCTAATTCAAGAGCAGAGTCAGGTACTCAGTTAAAGCTGGTTAGACTATTTCATGACGCTACCAAGTTTTCAAATCTAAACCCGGCTACTTTGCCGGGAATGCAAGCGTTCTAACCACTCTACCACTAGGATGCTCTCTCAATCATTACATCTTGTAAACAAGAAAGTTAATTCCTTTTCATTCCTTCGTCGGTGTGGCACAGCCAACAGGTTAAATCCAGGAATTCACAGAACAATTCAGCTAAATGGAAAAATATCCTGGCACTAGTTGCAGGAAATAAGCACTTGGAAATCTATGAACACCCAGAGAAAAAAATCAATTTTATGTTCTATTTGCCATGTACAGGCTCCATAAACGACGCGTTGACTCTTCAAAGACTTCAAATTACGCGATTTCCGTTTTCACACGAGCCTATTTTATACATTCCATGCTACAGGTATTCTCAAATTAGCATTGTAGACCACATAAGCAGCAAACAAATCTGCAATCAGCAACCGCGTTTTCAATTGAAATAATTTATTTTGACCCCAGACATTTTTATTTTGTTTTACTTTCTTCATGTAACTTGTCATCATGAAGATATGGTACGACAAGTTCAGCAATGTATAATTGATGAGAAGAACCAGACAAGTACCAGCAGAACAATAGATAAGAAGAAGAAGCTGCAGGTGGACTGGACATTGATGACACCTTTTGATAGCATTGCCAGACAGTATTTATTCTGACATCTTCAGGGTAAATGACGTAGACTGAAAAACACTTGGAGAAGAGAACTTGAGACAGAAATGAAAATGATGAGGAAGAGACAGAAAGACTTTGAGCTGATAGTAGTCGGCAGGAGGACTTGGTATGTGTTTGTTGAAGGCCTGTGATCCTTGGGAAACTAAAAGGTATTGATTGATTTACTTTGTTTGTATTAGATAGATCATTTTATTTGTTCATATTTCATTACACTGCACTATTCGTGTTTTTTTCCCTGTGTTAACATTGTGCTTGGGGATACAATGAAAATTTGTGCTATGAAAAATAAAGGACATTGCAGGTTAGAATTTCCAAATCATTTTCAGAAGAAACAAGTGATCTACAATGAAGTGGAAACTGCTAAATGCAGACATGTCACAGAAACATCTGACAGATCAACACTAATACATCATCATCCTCCGTCTGCCTACAGAGCAGTGGCTTTCAACAAACTTACACCAAGTCTGCCTGTTCCGTGCCATCAGTTCAAGGTCTTTCCGTGTTGTCTTCATGCCCTTCAAGTCTGTCTTCAGTTCTCTTTTCCTTGTGCTCCTTGGTCTCACTCTATATCTTTTAACCTGGGGTTTCCAGAACACGCGCTGGCAGGTAATGCTATCAGTCTCCAGCGTCTTAATATCATCTCTTCTTCTCTGTCATCTATCTGGTTCATATGATCAATTAGTGCTCTTGTCATACCACTTCAACCATTCTATTCTACGCAAGTATGAAGGCTTATACTCCTTAGGGAATCTAAAGGGTATTGACTATAATAATAATAACTAAAGTGGATGCTAAAATTTATTTTCTCCTTTTTCAAGTTACATGGAGGTTTGCGTGTATCTCATTCATTGCTCTGGAATCCCGAGGGTAAGTCCTCTATAGGGAGACCAAAGAACATGTGGACAAGGAACTGGCGACACACAAGAAGACATGGAAAGACCTTGAGCTGATGTCATGTGACAGAAAGACCGTGAGCTGATGACATGTGACAGAAAGACCTTGAGCTGATGTCATGTGACAGAAAGACCTTGAGCTGATGACATGTGACAGAAAGACCTTGAGCTGATGACATGTGACAGAAAGACCTTGAGCTGATGTCATGTGACAGATAGACTTTGAGCTGATGACATGTGACAGAAAGACCTTGAGCTGATGATATGTGACAGAAAGACTTTGAGCTGATGACATGTGACAGAAAGACCTTGAGTTGATGACATGTGACAGAAAGACCATGAGCTGATGACTTATATGTGACAGAAAGACATTGAGCTGATGACATGTGACAGAAAGACCTTGAGCTGATGACATGTGACAGAAAGACCTTGAGCTGATGACATGTGACAGAAAGACTTGGCATACGTTTGTTGAAGACATGTGCTCCTTGGGGAGTTCGCAGGTGAATGAATGTATCTCATTTCGTTGAAGGTTTTCCTGGCCTACCATGAAAATAGAATAGAATAAACTGAATGATGGTACCCGAAATCATGGACGAGAATGCTACCTCACCATGGCATATCCCTACGAATATTCAGAATACAGTTTTCACACTTCAGAACACAACGTAATTGATAACAGCAACGAATTCATGATTGTATTGTTATTGTTATTCAGAATCGACATCATTGCACTCTGGGCAAACCCATAGGTGCGCAGTCTCCTTCAGAAAACGTGGAAGGGTATGAATGCTTACTGTTCCTGTTGCGCGCTGGTTGTATACACGCCGGAAGCATCCTCTCATACGTTCATCGCTGCCAGTCTAACGCCTAATGCCAAACTCCAGCAATCTTAGCCTTCATGATTCATCGATTTCAGTGTCATTCTTAATAGGCGATCATTAATTGTCCTCAGTATCTCTCCCTTGTTCATATCCAATGTACCTACTATATATTAATGTGCTTCAGTATATATATATATATATATATATATATATATATATATATATATATATATATATATATATATATATATATATATATATATATATATATATATATATATATATATATATATATATATATATATATATATATATATATATATATATATATATATATATATATATACTGAAGCACATTAAAAACGCAACACATGTATAATCCAGGAACAGAGTGTGAAATGTAAATATAAGTGTTTACAAGTTTACATATTTGGAATCTTTATTCATTTTCCTATGAATACATGCTGGTCATTAATTCGTACATTTGATTGTTATGAAATTCATTGCAGTCTGTGCAGGCAAGGGAGAAAACCAAAAATGCAACCAATAAAAAAATTCATTCACACTATCCTCAGTATCTGGTATGTCCACCGTGTGCTTGCAAACAAGCTTGGCAGCGGCTCCGCATGGAACGCACAAGTCTCTGAAGGAAATTCCGGGGAATCAAGTCACATTCACGTGTAAGAGCAGCTTCGAGCTGTTGCAGATTAGCTGGAGAACCTTGCCTGTAGACTCTGCGTCCAAGCTCGTCCCACAGATGTTCTATAGGGGACATGTCTGGTGATAGGGTAGGCCTATTAATCGTCACAATGTTCTGCTGCTGTAGATATTGCTGCGTAATGCATGCGGTGTGCGCACGTGCGTTATCCTGCTGGAGAAGCTGCAAGTCTGGATAATTTGTGAACGCAGGAGCAACCAATGCATCCAGAACCTCATCTCGATATGTCACAGCATTAATACTGCCACCTCCAAATCGGTTGTGCTGACGAACACAGCAATCAGCAAAGCGCTCTCCACACCGTCGCCAAATCCGCATACGTCCATCAGCAAAGGATATGTTGAATCTGCTCTCGTCTGTGAATAGGACAGCATTCCACTGCAGTCTAGTCCATCTGACATGTTGCTGTTGTGGTATTGATGGTATTGTATGATGATGATGGTACTACATGTAAATTGTATGAGGCCAGCTGTGAAGGCTCCTGAGATAAAATGTAGTTGAGAATTATCAGAAGGCCTTTCTTGCTACCACTACGACCTCACACTTAATTTTTTTTTTTCTTAATGAATGTGGCTACGTAAAGTGTCTAGGGTAATGATGTGTAATGTGGTGTGTTAGTTATAAATACACCCACAGACATTTAAGAAGACTAATAAGATTAACAAGTGTTAAAATACACTGAACTAACTCACGTGTATAAAGTTTTTGATATAATTATATTACATTTATTGGTTCTGGATCAAGTTTTATGTGACCAGAACTTGTTTTAAAAAGAAGGATTGAAAATTTATGAAAAAAAAATGCATGGAATGTTACATAATAAATGCAAGAGCGTACCTATTTAAGTACTAGACTAGTTAGTTTTATTAAAAAAAGTTCGAGTAGTCATCTCTTTGGGAGGATATTTACTGTTTGTGCTGTTGGGGTGGCCTCATCACACCTGTCTATATTGACTACACAATGTCCAGAAAATGGTGGGAATTTTTACGGGGATATTAGTCACTACCAATAGTTGGTGAATGTCCAGCAGACCAGAGGCTCACTCATCTTTTTGTAGCTCTGGTGCTGAAAACTTGCGGTCCCACCTCTCCGTGCTGGCGGGCAATAATGGTGGTCTCTGTCACAAGAACTGCACAGATACACTCGAGTACAGTCACCCACCGAATAGACTCTGCTTTGTTGTCGATAGAAACTCACAGCTCTGCAATCAAAGTATGGGCCATGTGTCAAAATCTATTCTCTACCCACGTCTGGACACAACACTGACACAACAACCACATCATACAGACAGGTCAGATCTCTCTGACCAAACAGCACAGTTACCATGGTGGGCCTACATCAGACAGATCCTCCCAGACCATAGATTCTGAAAAATATTTATTAGTTGTCGGCCCTAAAAGAAGATAGGTAACCTGTTTCAACGCTTGATCTATCTTGCATAATCCTTGCTGTAGTTTATGTACCTTGTTGGTCCCTAGACCCTGACTTGGGCGGGGGGTCTAGAGCAAATCCCTACTTGTTTGTAAGGCTAGATTTTGATATGGCAGTATCAAATCACTCGAACATGAAACAATATTCAAAATATATAAAGAAATAATTTCAATCTTACCAGATTATGAATACATAACACAGAATTGCTAGCAAAACTCAGCTGAGCTGCTGGCTATAGTATGGCGTCCCTAAATTTATTCACTGTCTTTCATATGGGAAAACACCACACTTTAAAATCTGTGTCTAACACTGAACAATTATTGAAGAATGACCCCACTTTCGCGTCTGAGCGCTAATGATATGATTGTCTGTGGCCAATCACTGCCTAGTTGTACTTTAAATTTCAAATTTCTACACTAAAGTCATTTCAGTCATGCTTCAGTCAAGTATGGATGGTTATCTGTTAGTCTGTCCGTCTCTACTTGTGTTTCTAAAAAAAAAATGTGCTTGATTTTTGAAGCAACCTTTCTCTCCCCTTAAAATTTTGTCGTAAAAAGTTATATTTAGACACAGCTACCGCTCAAAAACCCTCTCCTCCATAATAAGTAACTTTGAACACCTGCGTCCCCAAGGTCGTGTTTTTTGTGCAAATAACGACACTTTTTATTCAAGGCAGTCTGTCGATGATGTAAACTACACTGTCTTTTGTCATTATCTTCAATATTATCTATCCGTTTGTAAAATTAAGATCATATTATTTCATTGCTCAGAATAGGCCATCCGGCCAGCTAATTTTTATATTCCTAACATTAATATTAAGAAAAATTACTTTTTAAATTTTTGTAATTTTCCTACCATCCGCGTTCTGCCGCTCAATTCAAATCAAGGCTTGGTATCGCAAAACGTCCAATTCCGTACCTCGTGTCAATTTGGGGGACGTGAATTTTTACTTTCCTCCATCCCCCCCCCATTGCGTCTCCTTAGCCTTTCCAGTCATATTTTTTTTCTTTTGATCCGCCGTTCCCCTCCTGTCTAGCAAGTCAATTTTATGGAGGGTGATGACCCGCGGTCTAGGCGATCATGTACATCAGCAGCCTACGCATTATGTTTTTATCCTTAAATGTTATCTTTTGAGTATTTTACCGTTGTATCTCTGTCAATTTCACTACACATCTCCCCACTTGAAAACATGCCTATGGCAAGTTCCAAAACCAGCGATACACATAGGTAAAATTACTCCTCACGTCTGCCACTACTCTAATTTTGATCACAGGGGTGCCGACTGAGGAAATCTGCACCGACATTCAATTTGCCTGGGATATATTGGATACTGAACTGATAAGGTTGAAGCAATAAAGACCACCTCAGCAATCTTGCGTTTTCATGCTTAGCCTGAGACAAGAACACGAGAGGCTGATGATCCGTCTCCACCACAAAAGTCCTACCATACAGATAGATTTGAAACTTCTTTATTGCCCAGATTAATGCTAAACATTCTTTTTCGCTTGTGGAGTATCCTTGTTCCGCCTTATTCAATTTACGGCTTGCATAAGCGACTGGTTTCAGTTCCCCATCAGGTGAAGATGATCTTTGCAACAAAGCCCCTCCGAGTCCCACATTACTTGCATCGGTTCTTAAGACAAAGTCCTGTGTCAAATCAGGCAGTTTGAGAATAGGCTTGCTAGTGAGTTTTTCCTTTAACTCTTGGAACGCTAGTTCACATTGTGCAGTCCAAATAATTTTATCTGGAAGTCCCTTGCGAGTCAGATCAGTCAGAGGAGCACAAATAGCGTTAAAATTCTTGATGTATTTCTGATAAAATCCGCATAACGACACAAATGATCGCACGTCTTTTTTTGTTTGCGGCCTAGGTGCTCTCTGCAGTTTTTCCAAGTTCTTAGGATCAGGGGTCATATTACCCTGATATACAGTGTGTCCCAAGAATTCCAACTCTTTGCATCCAATACAACATTTTGTTGGCCTAGCAGTTAAGTTCGCCTCCCGAAGTCTATCAAACAACATCTCCAGAGCTTCAATGTGTTCTTCAAAGGTCTCGGTGGCGACGAGAATATCATCCATGAAATTTGTGATACATGGGTTATTCAGGGGGTCCAACAATTTTCGCATCATCCTTGAAAACACACTCGGAGCATTTTTCAGTCCGAATGGTAGCATATTGAATTCATAATGTCCATCCGAAGTGCTAAAAGCCAAATAAGGTCTCACTTCAGGCTTCACTGGGATCTGGTAATAGCCTTTACTAAGATCCACCTTTGAAAAGTATTTTGCCTTGTTCAGTCTGGCAAATAGCTGTTTTGTGTCTGGTAATGGATCCACTTGTCCTTCTGTGACAGCATTCAGTTTCCTGTAATCTATGCACAGTCTGTGTTCCCCAGACGGTTTCCTCAACAAAACGACACTAGAACTAAAAGATGATTCACTGTGCGAAATAATCCCCTCCTTCAATAAATAATCTATTTCTTCCTTTAATGCCTTCTCCTTCGCGAACGGAATAGAATAGGCTCTCATACAGATTGGGTTTGAGTCTACCAGTTTCATGTCATACTGTAGCAAATTTGTATGGCCTGGTTTATCTGTTAATACATCTGTATGTTCCTCCAGAACCTTTTGAACTCTCTCCCTCTGGTTTTTAGTCAGGTGCTTACTGACTTTTACCTGTGCTGCTGTTTCACAAGGATGTAATGGGTATTCATGTGAGGTGAGTGGTTCCTTTTGCATCTGGGTTGCAATAGCTAAGGTCAATAAGGGGGTGCTTTCCTGGAGTGGTCTGTCCAGATACTTCTTTAACAGGTTTACATGATAAACTTTTTCCTTCCCCTTTTTGTCAATTTTATAGTTTGTTCTAGACACCTTCTCTAGAACCGTATATGGACCTTGCCAACCAATTTGTAATTTATTCTGGCTTCCGGGTAGTAAAAGCAGCACCTTCTCTCCGACTGCCAGTTCCCTGTCCTTTGCCTTCCTATTAAAGTATGCTGCATGTTTCTTCCTGGCTTGTTTCAAATTATCATTTGCCAGTTTCCATCCAGCTTTCAAACGAGTGGTCAGTTCGTTCACGTATTGATACGATGAGGTAACAGTCTCTTCCGCCTTCTCATCTGTCCAGGTCCTTAATAGAGCTTCTAAAGGCCCTTTTATTGGCCTCCCAAATAGCAGAGTTGCGGGAGCCATCCCGGTTGAACTATGTGGTACCTCCCGGTACGCAAACAATGCGGCGGGCAGGAATTGATCCCACAGATCCGGTTTTTCGTGTGCCAGCTTTCTCAGGATAGAAATGAGAGTCCCATTGAACCTCTCTACTTGGCCGTTCCCTTGTGGATGGTACGGACTACAATGAAAGTGCCTGGCTTGAAATAGCTTAAAAACTTCTTCCGTTAGTTTCCCCTTGAACTGAGAACCATTATCCGTCAAGATTTGATGCGGGAATCCTAATCGGGTAAATATTGTAAGTAGTGCCTCTGCTACATGTTTTGAATCAATTGATGGCAGGGCTACCGCCTCTCCCCACATAGAACAAGTGTCCACCAGAGTAAGGATGTAACTGTTCCTCCTCTTGGTCCGAGTGAGAGGTCCTACAATATCCACTGCAACCCTCTCAAAAGGTGTTCCCACTATGGGCATTTCCCCTAGAGTTGCAGGAGCAGTCCAGTGCTTTGGAGCTACCCTTTGACATTCTGGGCAGGATTTGACATATCTTTTTTTATATCCTCCGTTATCCCTGGCCAGAAGTAATGACAAGCTATACGCTGTCCGGTGGCGCTGATCCCCATGTGACCACTGAAGGGAATCGCATGTCCGAGTTCCATCACTTTATCTCTATATGAAATGGGAAGAACCAGCTGGTTGTGACCATTTGTTCCAGTTCCGGCCTTCCTGTATAAGAGTTTGTTCTTCATGAAATATTCCCCCTTGCTCGGAGGTGTGTGGCATTTGGGTAATTTTTTAAAACATGGCTGGAGTGTCCTATCCTCAGCCTGCGCCTTCCTCATCTCCTCTGGATGAGCATTTATAGGTTCACCTTCTTCCTCCTTCTTCTGTGACCTGGTCTGCACTGTCGCCATGATCACAGGTTTCTCGGGATTCCCCAAGAAGACGTATCTACACCCCAATATCAGAGGGTAGATTGGTTCATCTATCACTGCTGCTCTGATTTCTCCTTCCACATAGCGAGTTTTCACCGTTATCCTTGCGATGGGAAGTGTCATGAGTGGTATGTCCTTAGTCGCCCCTTGTATTTCCACTGTTTCTGTGGTATACTGACTTGGGTCCACTAGGCTAGACTTCACAACTGAATCATAATCCAAACCTGTATCATAAAGGCACCTTATGGTGACCCCATTACAAATAACATCCTCACAAACTGGGGGGTGATAAGGTTCCTGTTGTCCCTTAGGATTAACCTTTACTCTTTGCGTCCCCGACTTCATTGCAGCAATGTTTGAAGGTTTCCTTCTACAAAATTCGGTGTTATGGTTATCCTTCTTGCACCATTTGCACCATCTTTTTCCTTGGTTCAACGGTTTTCTTTCATTGAACTTTTGGTCATTGAACTGTGAGTTTCTGTCGCGATAGTCATTTCTTGGCCGCTCAAAGTTTGTCCTACCCTTATTTCCCTGCTCTCTATTATCAAATTTATTAAATTGCTGTGGAGCTTTAAAATTGTCTATGTGCTTCTTCTTAGCACCAATTACCTCTGCCTGAGCTGCCTGATACCTCTCAGCAACATTTAAAATTTCCCCCAACTTCTCTGCACCCTGTTCCATGAGAAATTTTCTCATGTCTGGAGCCATGGACTCTCTCAATTGCTCAATCATGATCATTTCTTTAAGATCTTGGGTCTTCCCCAGAGCCGTCCATTTCTCCAAATAGGTTTCTAGTCTGGCAGAGAATTGGTGGTATGTCTCCCCAGACAACAGTTTGGCATTTCTAAATTTCTTACGATAAAATTCACCATTCTTTTCGTACCTTAATAACAAAGCCTGCTTTAACATGTCATAATTGTCTTGGTCTTCCCTGTTCATTTTGGCAAATACTTCATAAGAAGCACCCCTCAATCCCTGTGATAGCTTTAAACTCCACCTCTCTCTCTCTAACCCATATGTAGTAGCTAATAACTCAAAACGTCCTAGGTACCCCTCTATGTCATCGTCTTTTTCAACAAAATGGTCTAAATGAAACCCCATAGCTGAGTTTGAGGCTCCCAGACTGGGCGTAGCATCTGAGGCAAAAGGGCTGGCACCATTTCAGGAGCCGGGCCTTGTAATTCCAGCTCCCTTAGACGTAATTCGTGCTCCCTTTGCAACCTTCTATCTTCTGCCTCCCTTTCGGCAGTCAACCTTTTTTCTTCTGCCTCCCTTTGCTGTCGTTTTTCTTCTGCCTCCCTTTGCTGTCGTTTTTTTTCTGCCTCCCTTTGCTGTCGTTTTTCTTCTGCCTCCCTTTGCTGTCGTTTTTCTTCTGCCTCAATCTGCAGCCTCTTAATTTCTCTGTCAGCCTCAATTTGTAACCGCTTCTCTTCAGCTACCTTTCTATCTTCCCTTTCAATATATTTATCACATTCAGTCGTTACGTATTGAATTAAAATTTGACCATCCATCCCCATCTCCTTCGCAGTGAGCACAGCAGCTGATCTAAACTTTGCTAGCTCTGCCATACTTTTTTGGACAATATAATAATATACAAGATAAATCTCTAACCAGTAAATACACTAAGTACTTCTAATTACTATATGACTATAGTCTAACTAATTCTAACTAACCAGTTAACTAATTAATTATTACTGGCTGTGAAGATTCACCAACTTTTATCTGCAGGGACACTTTTAATTTTAAAGGAAATTTTACAATTTATTTCCCTACTTTTATTTCTCCCACCAGGAGATCCTAATTTTACTGTTGGGCTAATTATCCCTGGACAAGACCCCAATTTATGTTGTGGTATTGATGGTATTGTATGATGATGATGGTACTACATGTAAATTGTATGAGGCCAGCTGTGAAGGCTCCTGAGATAAAATGTAGTTGAGAATTATCAGAAGGCCTTTCTTGCTACCACTACGACCTCACACTTAATTTTTTTTTTTTCTTAATGAATGTGGCTACGTAAAGTGTCTAGGGTAATGATGTGTAATGTGGTGGGTTAGTTATAAATACACCCACAGACATTTAAGAAGACTAATAAGATTAACAAGTGTTAAAATACACTGAACTAACTCACGTGTATAAAGTTTTTGATATAATTATATTACATTTATTGGTTCTGGATCAAGTTTTATGTGACCAGAACTTGTTTTAAAAAGAAGGATTGAAAATTTATGAAAAAAAAAATGCATGGAATGTTACATAATAAATGCAAGAGCGTACCTATTTAAGTACTAGACTAGTTAGTTTTATTAAAAAAAGTTCGAGTAGTCATCTCTTTGGGAGGATATTTACTGTTTGTGCTGTTGGGGTGGCCTCATCACACCTGTCTATATTGACTACACAATGTCCAGAAAATGGTGGGAATTTTTACGGGGATATTAGTCACTACCAATAGTTGGTGAATGTCCAGCAGACCAGAGGCTCACTCATCTTTTTGTAGCTCTGGTGCTGAAAACTTGCGGTCCCACCTCTCCGTGCTGGCGGGCAATAATGGTGGTCTCTGTCACAAGAACTGCACAGATACACTCGAGTACAGTCACCCACCGAATAGACTCTGCTTTGTTGTCGATAGAAACTCACAGCTCTGCAATCAAAGTATGGGCCATGTGTCAAAATCTATTCTCTACCCACGTCTGGACACAACACTGACACAACAACCACATCATACAGACAGGTCAGATCTCTCTGACCAAACAGCACAGTTACCATGGTGGGCCTACATCAGACAGATCCTCCCAGACCATAGATTCTGAAAAATATTTATTAGTTGTCGGCCCTAAAAGAAGATAGGTAACCTGTTTCAACGCTTGATCTATCTTGCATAATCCTTGCTGTAGTTTATGTACCTTGTTGGTCCCTAGACCCTGACTTGGGCGGGGGGGTCTAGAGCAAATCCCTACTTGTTTGTAAGGCTAGATTTTGATATGGCAGTATCAAATCACTCGAACATGAAACAATATTCAAAATATATAAAGAAATAATTTCAATCTTACCAGATTATGAATACATAACACAGAATTGCTAGCAAAACTCAGCTGAGCTGCTGGCTATAGTATGGCGTCCCTAAATTTATTCACTGTCTTTCATATGGGAAAACACCACACTTTAAAATCTGTGTCTAACACTGAACAATTATTGAAGAATGACCCCACTTTCGCGTCTGAGCGCTAATGATATGATTGTCTGTGGCCAATCACTGCCTAGTTGTACTTTAAATTTCAAATTTCTACACTAAAGTCATTTCAGTCATGCTTCAGTCAAGTATGGATGGTTATCTGTTAGTCTGTCCGTCTCTACTTGTGTTTCTAAAAAAAAATGTGCTTGATTTTTGAAGCAACCTTTCTCTCCCCTTAAAATTTTGTCGTAAAAAGTTATATTTAGACACAGCTACCGCTCAAAAACCCTCTCCTCCATAATAAGTAACTTTGAACACCTGCGTCCCCAAGGTCGTGTTTTGTGTGCAAATAACGACACTTTTTATTCAAGGCAGTCTGTCGATGATGTAAACTACACTGTCTTTTGTCATTATCTTCAATATTATCTATCCGTTTGTAAAATTAAGATCATATTATTTCATTGCTCAGAATAGGCCATCCGGCCAGCTAATTTTTATATTCCTAACATTAATATTAAGAAAAATTACTTTTTAAATTTTTGTAATTTTCCTACCATCCGCGTTCTGCCGCTCAATTCAAATCAAGGCTTGGTATCGCAAAACGTCCAATTCCGTACCTCGTGTCAATTTGGGGGACGTGAATTTTTACTTTCCTCCATCCCCCCCCATTGCGTCTCCTTAGCCTTTCCAGTCATATTTTTTTTCTTTTGATCCGCCGTTCCCCTCCTGTCTAGCAAGTCAATTTTATGGAGGGTGATGACCCGCGGTCTAGGCGATCATGTACATCAGCAGCCTACGCATTATGTTTTTATCCTTAAATGTTATCTTTTGAGTATTTTACCGTTGTATCTCTGTCAATTTCACTACAGTTGCTCTGCCCATTGCAGGCGCTGCTGACGATGTCTGTGAGTCATGTTTGGCCCAACATAAGGTCGTCTTGCAGTAAGGCCTGTATCTCTGAGTCGTCGTATGACTGTCATTCGAGAGACTTGCCCACGTCTACCCACTATTGCTCTTGCTGTTGACTTGCCGGGAGAGAACGATTCCTTAGGTGACTCAGCACAATATGACGATCTTGCGCACGGGTAGTAACTCGTGGTTGGCCACTCCGAAGTCTATCCCGGGCACTGCCAGTGGTTCCGTAACGTTCATTGAGACGTACAATAGTGCTGTGGTGGCAATTCATCCTTCTGGCAATGGCCCGCGAGCTCATTCCGGTCTCCAACATACCAATGGCTCGTTGGCGGTCGTTTTCAAATAGTCGTGGCATTTCAAGCACAAGTACTGGGTGTTTTGTCTCAACGGCCTTTTTATACCGAGTATACTGCCACAACGCGTACACATTTTCAGGGTCATAGCTGTTGGGAATCGTGTTGCACGTATAACTTTCATTGTTTTTATGTAGTCTGTACACAAACCCGTGGGTTGAATCATGCACTTTCCATTCCAGCAGCCATTCGTTCTCTAACTCATGACTAACACGGTGAAAATCCATTACCACACTTTTTTTCAAGCTTCTCGGCATCAGTATATATAATAGTGGTGCGTTTTTCATGTGCTTCAATATATATTATAATCTACATATATTTTATTAACTTCATCAGACCTAATGGTCTTTTATATTTGAACATGCTCCCTAATATAGCCGATTAGGTTGAACGGGACGCGCCTTGCCAAAACGAGGACAAATTTTATTTTATTTAAAAAAAAAAAACAACCTACTATATATACTCTTGAAGCTAGTCTATCAGCTCTTTCATTGCCGCTTACCCCTGCATGATCAGGACAGGTGATCCACACTAGTTCTTGAAGATTCAAGGCTTTTATGGAGGTTTTCCATTCATGTCGCAGCCATCTATTTTGAATCTTCTGAAGCATGGACTGAGAGTCTGACACAATAACTGCCCTTGATAATGAAGTTTCAGACAACGACATTAAAGCGGCAGTGGCTGCCTCTACCTCCATTCTCATGATGGAGGTTGTTGTCGTGTAAGCCCCGCTATGTTCAGTGAAAATCCTGACCTTAACTCTAGCCGAGAAGCCCCATCCTGATTTCTCACGGGACTGCCTTCCCTGCTCTACAGTGATGATCCAACGATGGTGTCAAATTTTGATAAGATAGGACTGAGGTAATTATGGTCCCTTTCTAGTAGAGGTGATAGTAAGAACTAGTGAGAGGAAGGTGAAAGAAATAGTTCCTGTTTCACGAGGAGAACTGGTGTAAGAGAAAAAACAGTCTTGGATTGAGTAATTGCTCTAATCCATCCTATCTTTTACGACTCTATTTAAAGTAGACGCGCTTTCTCACTTGATACAGATTCAATTTACACTATCCTCACGTACCCACAATTTTGTGACAGAAATACGTACAGACGTGAAAACATACATAAACTATGGATCACATATATGGCAGGCGTTTTTGACAAACACTAGGGCTTAAGGTTTATTAAGTTTATTTTTCACTAGAAATATCACAACATCAAGAAAGGCATTTCAATAAATTTTAGTTACATAAGAGAAATGAAAATCTAAATCTAATAGTCCCTCTCTCTTGTATAGGGAAACTAGGAAAGATCCCGACAGAGGTAATTTATCCAAAAGATCAAAATAATTAACAATGGGGTAGGGGATTTCAGGACGAGTAAAGAATAAGTCCTTAATGTAACCTATCCTGGGGACACTCCCAGATTAGTGAGAGATAAAATACAAGAAGAATGGTAAATTTGTAGTAACTTAAGAAAATAAATTCTTCCTTTCCGTTCACACACTACACACATACAGTGAGCTCACTATCAAATTTGCTAACCCCTCTGTCGACGCTGCATACATTCCATGGAATTAATCAAACAGGTAATTAAGACTAATTTGAGTCCTAGTATTTGTCCAGTTCAGCCCCAGACTCTCCGTTTATGCAACTGCTATTGTTTGGGAGTCGCTGAATTGGTCCGTTGGTTTTTTTTCTATGTAGTGGCACTGTCATGGAAATTTATGTTAATATAATTCTCTGGGGTGGGTCTAGCCTCCAGTGGCTGTGACTCTCTCTGCGTAATGAAATGTGTACTAAACAGAATGTTACTCTCGGGCTGTTCTCGGAGGGAAATAACCAAGTATGACCCATGAATTCTCTCTGTATAGTTCCGTGGTAGGAAAACTTTACTGTCAAATGGTTTTAAAATAATAGTGCTGTAAGTTCTGCCACATCAGAACAGTAGTATTTATATATGTATCTAGATGGAAAAATCTTCTGGTGTAGTCCCGTTACCATTAACACTTAAAATTTAAATTGTAGTGACTGTTTATTTAACCACTCTCATGGAGGGAGAAGGTGGACCGCACCGGGTCACAAATATCAGATTTCACCAACAATTGTCTGGATGTTTAGTAACAATGTACCGTCATACCATAAGAAATAAGACCAAAAACTCTAAAACCGCTGGATCGCAATGGTATGACCAGCCTATAGAAAAGGAAGATAAACATGAAATCATACTATAATCATATCCTAACACACGCGTTTAGGTAAGACCTGTAAATCACTCCGGTATTTAATTATATAAAAAAACACCACGAGTGTCTAGCTAATATATCGCTTTAACACTAGCTATGAACCCTAGTCACTTCAAATTTACACATGGTGAAAATAGAAATAAATGGTATCTCGACAATATTAATCGCCTAGCGTCTTATGATTATTTAAGCCTCTCTTACTGGGGAATAACAAGAAATTAAATTACGTTACGGCTGGAGAAATTTAGCTATAAGTTTATTTAATACGTTATTCAACTTAACACAAAATCCAGTTTAATATAATGGAGAACTTTAACAATTAAATCACTCAAAACTCTAATATATTATTACCACAGCACAGAAAACAATGAATTAATCTCCACGTATATAAGTAATCCAAAAATTGTAGTTTGGCTCTCATATGCGCGAGCTAGGTACTTTCTTCAAAATCTCTGGCGCCACTGATAACTGAATTTTTAAGCGGTCTTTATATATACTAAATGGATAGAAATCGTTAGCTACATGCTAGATTTTACACCACTGCCCGAGTCTTGGGGATTTCTGCGGTCGAATCGTGAATGAAGGCTAATTTTCGCGCCTTCGCCGACCGCAGATGCCTTTCGCTAGCGCTCGGCGCCTTTAAAGTCCCGTCTTCTCGGTGAGCAAATTTTGTCTCCTGGACGCGAACAAAGAGATAGAAGTCGGCAAAATGGTTACTGCCCCTTTTGCATTCGTTTACCTCCCCCTTCATTCTGCACTACCGTCCCTTCTCTCTGTGAGCACTACAAAACCCGGTGCCTCGCCCCCCCCTCTATGTTTCAGGGCAAGGCGCTGACGTAATTGACAGCTGGCCTCCCTCCCCCCCCCCCCCCCCCCCCTGAAGGAATGACATAGACTCGGGATAGTTGTATTTGATAGCGGTAAAAAAAAAAGACAGGTAGGCGTGGCCAAACTAGGAAAAAGACATTGTGAAATGCGTAGCTTTTTTTTTGCGCGATAACCTGTGCATTGCTAATTAGGAAGTCTGGGAGAAAACCACGTTGAGCGATTAAATTTAAAAAGAATGAGAATAAAGTGGATAGATCAAGGTGCTAAATTTTCATCTGTCACAGATGGCCAAAATTTAGAGTGTACGATGAAGGTCTTTAATCGCTTGGCAGAGATGTAAATAGAAGATGGTGCTTCTGTTTTACGATGTCTTCATATGATATTTCAGAAATCAAGAACTACGCTGAATTTATCAAGGCCATTGTAAATTTTGCACCTGCCCGCGCTTTCTATGAAGATAAGGATATATTAGCTCGTTTCTGAGCCCCCAACTGAATTATTCAGTAAAATGTTACTTTAGTAGCACTGTTGTATTTATATTTAAGATCACTAACTCATACGTTTACTCTTCTCTCTGTAATAATTAAACTAACTACTAATTTGTAAATACATATAACAAATTTAATATATTTTTATTTTTTAACATGAGTAAATAAATAAGTGATGTGTGGGAGTTTACACTGTAGAGTGTTTCAACATCGAATGAGTGTGTTTTGAATTGGCGGTGAGAATTATATTGCTTTCGCCAGATTAAAATCAGTCAACTAGCTAGGTGTTGAAATGGTTTGTTGACTGCTCCATAATCGTCAACGTCTGTGGTGAAGACACGTCCCAGGCGTAGTTGCAAGTGTAACCGATCCAACGTCAAGGCAACGATCTTCACAACCAGTCAAAGGCAGTCATCTGGCGTAGACCCCAAACTCTTGATCAACAGGCTTGTATGAAGCTGGTATCACACACTGGTATGTCCAACATTTAACACAAACTGGTATCACCAACTTGTACCACAAACTTCAGAAGAAACAGATGTCTCTGCTAAGTATTGGTTTCCTGACAATAGTCAGGAGCCTCTCCGCTGTCACTTCCACTGTCCCTTTTTCAGAAATTTTACCCTCCCTGTGCATAAATCATAAACCCATTGGATTGGATGACAAATCATCGTTACTCTCAGTTAATTTGATGAAAAAAATGGGACTAGACGGCGGAAACGACTTTTGCCTAGTTTACACATGTTTAAATTAGACATATAAACTTAGTAAAATGTTAATATAATACACATGTACACCATGATGTCATCATCATCCACTCCCAGCTCCCTTTGGAGCCTAGGGCTACCTCTGCTTTTGGATCACAGTGAGAGAACCGACATGAAGCAATCACCAGTGCTTGCTGTGATTGTTCATGACTCTATCACTTTCATATGCTAAGGTTGCCAGCCTCGTATAAACTTGTACAAACACCAGCAAGTTAAATATGCCAAATGTAACATATAAAATGATAAAATTGTATGTTACAACTTACCCCGTTTAATCGGGTTATATTTTTCTACAGACGTCTGGCAGAGGAAAACTTCAGAATAATGTCGGGCTACAGGTTTTGAGGCAGTTTAACAGGGAGTCGATTATTACTGTAAGTATAATCCCACTATTATCATGTTTATAGGGTCCGATGACTTTGTGGTATCCAGTATTATAAAGTCGAGTTTTCTTGCTGGTTAATTTAAGAGATCTTCAATACTTGGTCCAATCCTCTTCCTTGAAATCCTACTTACTTTTCTTCGGTCTTGGCTAGTCTGAAAGTGTCGTCTTGACTCAATAGAACACAGTGCTGGAGTCTGAAAAAATGCTACATTATATGGGGCCTTTCGCCTACGCTCTCCCAGCTTTCTACGCCAATCAAACGTAGTCTAGTTTATATATTTTGGCTAGACCAAGCAGATTTAAACGTTTGATAATAGTATATATTTTCTCCCCCTTCTTTCTCATGACAACCAACAAGTTCAAACATCTCCCGTATAAGGTATTGACACTACCACTTTTTAGGTAAAAAGACAGGAATAACTCAATGAAATGAATAGCATGGTCAATTTGTCACACTCACCACTGACTACAGACCCTTCAGTGTATACGAAAGCGTCATCATCCCCGGCATTATCATTTACCAGTTGCTCAAGTTTCAGCTCTGCTTTCCCGTTGCTCCAGACTCTGCATTCTCTGCCAAGGTTGATGATGACCTGTTGGTAGGTCGTCAGGTTCTATATTGACCTCCTACACTCTTCCCCCTTGAATATATTTTCAACTTTGATCACCTGTCGAATAATTGACTCAGCCTGCGCTATCCATGACATCCCCCTCTTTATTCTTGTTCCCTTGATTTCAACTATGTTCCTGTGTATGGGTGTCTTTAGTCTGTGGTTACTGGCATATAGGCTTTTACCTGATCCATCGCTATTTGAATTTAATCGACAGCAATCCAAGCATGTACCACATCCTCACAATCTCGCGTACAGCCCAAGACTAAAAGCATCCTTTCATTTTGAATGCGTTCCAGTCGTTCACACTGAGATACTGACAGCGAGAGTATTCCCAGGTCATACTCGATTACTGACATGACCAGCTGATCATACAGGAGAAACAGTGTCTCTGCTCCAGGTGCGCTGCGGCCATCGTTTTTAGGGCTGCCAGGCCTGTCTTGCATTTCTGTATGATGTGATCAACATGGTACTTGGATGGTAGCCCGCGATCGAATGTAACTCTAAGGTATTTTAGCATGTCGTGCCTTTCAATTTTCTGCCCACTGAGAGTAATGTCAGGAAGATCTGCATTTAATATGGAGTTGTTCAAAGAGCACCACAGTACACATGCTTTGTTAGGATTGACCTTGGAGTAGGTTGCTTGGCACCATTCAGAAACCGCTTGCAGAGTCTCGTGTATACTTCCGACCACTTCTTGTCTGCCTGAGCCAGCCCTGTAAATGAGTATGTCATCAGCAAAAGTTAATGTTCGTCCCAGATCTGTTGGTTGAATTTAAGCTACTTTTGCTGGATAGATGTTAAAAAGCAAAGGTGTCAATGCATTGGTTCTGATATCTATTATGGTAACATAATAATAAGCATCTCAGAAGTGAAGAGCAGTATAGCCCAGGCAAAAACAGTATTCTATAAAATGAAAAGTATTTTATGCAACAATTCTTTGTCAATAGAAATAAGAGAGTTTTTCAGTGTTATGTAGAACCGGTCCTGACATACGGAGTGTGTCATGGACAATTAGTCAATAAGTAGGAACAGCACTAGAAGCCACAATGATGTGGTTTTAGACAATAATTACCATGAAGTAAAAAGGCAAATGTTCACAAAGGAAGCTTATTCCTCAGGTTAGAAGGAAGCTTATTCCTCAGGTTAGAAGGAAGCTTATTCCTCAGGTTAGAAGGAAGCTTATTCCTTAGGTTAGAAGGAAGCTTATTCCTCAGGTTAGAAGGAAGCAATCCACTTTCTTTGGGCATGTTATGAGAAAAGGGAAGCTGGAGTATATCGTGACAACAGGAAAGACCGAAGGAAAAAGATACAGAGGACGACAAAGAGAGAAGATACTGGATGGTTTGACCTCATGGCATGGAATGACGGCAACAGCAGAACTGGTAAATAGTACTGGAGACATGAAGTTGTAGAGACACATGATCACCTACTCCACCATGTATGGTACTTAAAGAAGAAGAAGAACAATAATAATCATAATAACAAGTACAGAAATAAGTGCAGCTTTGCAGAGTAAATTATTGATTAAGAATGGACAACTGTAAACACACACCAAGATGAAAGTAGTCAAGAATGGACACCTGTAAACACACCAAGATGAAAGTAGTCAAGAATGGACACCTGTAAACACACACCAAGATGAAAGGAGTCAAGAATGGACACCTGTAAACACACACCGAGATGAAAGTAGTCAAGACAGGACACCTGCACACATGAAGATGAAAGTAGTCAAGAATGGACAACTCCACACACACACAAAGATGAAAGGTGTCAAGAATGGACAACTCCACACACAAACAAAGATGGAAGGTGTCGAGAATGGACAACTCCACACACAAACAAAGATGGAAGGCGTCAAGAATGGACAACTCCACACACAAACACAGATGGAAGGTGTCAAGAATGGACAACTCCACACACAAACAAAGATGAAAGGTGTCAAGAATGGACAACTGCACACACACACAAAGATGAAAGGTATCAGGAATGGACAACTCCACACAGAAACAAAGATGGAAGGTGTCAAGAATGGACAACTGCACACACAAACAAAAATGGAAGGTGTCAAGAATGGACAACTCCACACACAAACAAAGATGGAAGGTGTCAAGAATGGGCAACTGCACACACAAACAAAGATGGAAGGTGTCAAGAATGGACAACTGCACACACAAACAAAGATGGAAGGGGTCAAGAATGGACAACTCCACACACAAACAAAGATGGAAGGGGTCAAGAATGGACAACTCCACACACAAACAAAGATGGAAGGTGTCAAGAATGGACAACTGCACACACAAACAAAGATGGAAGGTGTCAAGAATGGACAACTGCACTCACACACACAAAGATGAAAGGTGTCACGAATGGACAACTCCACACACAAACAAAGATGGAAGGTGTCATGAATGGACAACTGCACACACAAACAAAGATGGAAGGTGTCAGGAATGGCCAACTCCACACACAAACACAGATGGAAGGTGTCAAGAATGGGCAACTGCACACACAAACAAAGATGGAAGGTATCAAGAATGGACAACTGCACACACAAACAAAGATGGAAGGGGTCAAGAATGAACAACTGCACACACAAAGATGGAAGGGGTCAAGAATGGACAACAAAGATCGATGCAGTCAAGAATGGACAGCTCCACACACAAACAAAGATGGAAGATGTCAAGAATGGACAACTGCACACACAAACAAAGATGGAAGGTGTCAAGAATGGACAACTGCACACACAAACAAAGATGGAAGGTGTCAAGAATGGACAACTCCACACACTCACAAAAAAGGAAGGAGTCAAGAATGGACAGCTCCACACACTCACAAAAAAGGAAGGAGTCAAGAATGGACAGCTCCACACACAAAGATGAAAGTAGTCAAGAACGGAAAAACTAAAATCACTTTTTAACCTTTCGACTCCCCGAAAAACATAAGCCTTCGACATATTTATGCCAATCCGTCCTGTCCTGTGCCATCAATTCTGCACATGTCTCTTTTACCCCTTTGATGCCTGTGTTTATATTCCTTCTCTGTGTTTGTTTTGGTCTAATTCTACCTATCTCACCTTGGGAACTTCAGAATGGTTACTTCTGTGTAATTATGTCAATAGGATTCTTCAATGAGTCTCCTATTCAGTGCTAGTGTCTGTCTGTCATCTCCTGTTCCACTGGTACTTGTCTGGTTCTTCCAATCAGTTCCGCACTAATGATCTTATCATACCATTTCAATCCTTCAGTATCTACGCAACAGCTTCGGAGTAGTTCAGTGGTTCAAGCGCTTGAGAAGCCGAATTCAAATCATGTAGCACTTTCCAGTCTGCCAGGCTGTAAGAATGGGTACCTATGTTCTTTACTTGGGGAAGGCAAAGGCAGCGATAACGGGAATTAGTCACTCCACTTCATAAAGCTGAAACCAAGTAAAGTCCCCTACTTACCTTTTCGCTTTATTCTACACAGGCCATCCGTTTATAAAAATCTGAACTTCTTCTTGTTTGAACATTCCAGATGCCCAATCTGGAGATTTTCCTACAAGACACAAATTTCATGAGCCAGAAGCCCTGACTCCTATCGACTTTCTTTAGGCAGCGTCACAGATCTCTTTACATATGAGTTCTTTCTGTCTTCGTTTGCCGACTTGAAATCAGTTCAATTACCTCTTTTGCACGAGTGTCCCGTATGGCTGTTGAAGTTTGTTTGTTTGTTTTGTAGCTTAAATTTATACAAGATAGAGTGTCCATGTCCAATCCTCGTTAATCGCCTCCTACAATATGGGCGGTAAAACACATGTAACTATTCCTTTCTTCCCTTTTGGTCCCGGGTAACACACGGGCCAGCACGCGCTACACTTAACAAAAAAAAAAAAAAAAAAAAAATTTAAAAAAAAAACAATTTTTTGTTTTTAAACGTGTGTTTGAAGTTCTGCATGGAAATGATAATAACACATAAGGAAGGGAAACCCGAGGCCTGTAAACAGTAAATTAATATTAGACAAACATAAAGGTATGTTTTCAGGCACTCGTAAGAAATAAAGAAGTAGAACACTTGGACAACAGAAAAACAACAGACGTGAGTGGCTTACCCAGGGTTCGAACCCCGTACCTTCCGTACGACAACTCCGCCTAGCTATACAAGCAAAACACACTGACCCCACGGCCAGCTAGGCATCCCCAAAAAAGGATGCTTTACTGACTAGTCATCAGTGCGAAACACAAGATAACACCGGAAATATACAGGAAATGATACGTGTACAGTAAACTGAGTAACGTTGCAAGCATGCCAGTTTGGCTTTTTGAACGCCACGTTCCTCAAATCTGTTCAGTCTTCTGCCCATGCTAAAGTTATTTGCATTCCTCCAGATTTGCATCTGTCTCCTGATGAATTGTCTGTCCTGAGCAAAGGTCTTAAGTTTGTTCCTCTTCGTTCTAATTTTGACAAATATTCTCTGCTTCAAGATGTTCATAGCTTCCATCGCCGCATGCGTCTCAAATATTACCATCGTAATGGCAATAATTCTACCAGGGTTTCTGATACTGATGATATCTTTCGTTGTTTTAACAAACCCAAACAAGACTGGACTCCAGCTCCAGGAGCTTCTCATGCTCTAGATTTATATATTGCCAATACTTTACATGACATTGACCAGCTTACTCTACACCGTCTCCGTCGATCCAACCTCACATCTTCTGAGTGGTGGGCTTTGTCACGCCTTAGAAAACGTGAGAATATTTTTATCAAGCCGGCAGACAAAGGTGGTGCAGTGGTTGTTTGGCGTAAGGACTTATACACTCATGAAGGAGTTACACAGCTAAGTAACACCACCTTTTACTCACCTTGTTCTGGTGATGCAACAGTCCGGAATAATCTTACTGTTTATAAGACAATCCGTGGCCTTGTACACGATGATCTTCTGCCTTCTGGTGCTTTATCTCTCCATATTTTTGATAGCAGTCTTGGTAAGCCTTCCTTTTACATGCTTCCTAAGGTGCATAAAATTGCTAACCCTGGTAGGCCTATTGTTTCAGCCTGTTCTTGTCCTACTGAACGTATTTCTGAATTCCTTGATAGTATTTTCCAGCCTTTAGTCGCCAATCTGCCTTCTTATTTGAAGGACACTACTCATGCTATCACTACCTTTGATTCGATCAGATTCACGCCTGGCCGTACTTACCGTCTTTTTCTCCTAGATGTTTGTTCCCTTTATACTTCTATTCCACATGCTGATGGTCTCAAGGCACTCCAATTTTTTCTCGACCAGCGTACTGATCTTACTATAAGTACAGGTCCGCTTCTTCGCCTTGCTGAGTTGGTTCTTAATCTCAACTCTTTTGAGTTTAATGGCCAATTTTTCAACCAAATCAGTGGCGCCGCTATGGGTACTAAGATGGGTCCTAGTTATGCTTGCCTATGTATGGGCCATTTTGAATATTTGGTCTTTCATAGTTACGATGGACCGATACCTGAATTTTACCGCCGCTATATTGATGATGGTATTGGCATTACAGACATGTCTGAGGTAGACCTCCGTCGATTTATTGACTATGTTGGTAATTTCAATCCTGCTATCAAATTCACTTCTGAAATTTCTACGACTTCAGTGAACTTCCTTGACATCACAGTGACTATTAGCCATACTGGTCTTATAACGTCTGTCTATTATAAGGCTACTGACGCTCATGGTTTCCTTCTTTATACTTCATCGCATCCTCTTAGTTGTAAAAATTCCATTCCCTTTTCTCAACTTCTTCGCTTGCGTAGGTTATGTCATGATGACGATGATTTCCATCAGCAAGCTCAAGAGATGCTCGAGTTCTTTCGCCGACTTCTTTATCCAGAACATGTTTTATCTGATGCTCTTAATCGTATCACACGCGTCACTCGTCAGATGGCACTCACTACTAAACCTTCTGTCCAATCTGACAGACTCAAACTGGTTCTAACTTTCCATCCTCACTGTTTGGCGGTGAAGAGAATTCTGTTTCGACATCTGCCTATTCTCCACTCTGATTCTGACACAAGAGAGTTGTTTCGTGATACACCTTTGGTGGCATATCGTAGGGATAGGAATTTTAGGGATATTCTTGTACATAGTCGCTTGAGACATACTGGCCCTTCATACTTTGGTACTAAACCGTGCCAACGCCGTATATGTAAGAGCTGTCCGTTTGTACTCCAAACTCAGACAGTCACTTTACCGAAAGGAAAATTTGTTATTAGAGAGTCGTTCACGTGCGAATCTAGAAACCTGATTTATGCTATCATCTGCAAGAGGTGTGGCATTACCTATATTGGTGAAACTGGCAGACGTTTGGCAGAGAGGTTTCGTGAGCACTTAAATGACATCTATCACGACAAACATTTACCGGTGGCCCTTCATTTTAATAGGCGTGACAATTCAGGTAATTCCGATATTCATGTTACTGCCCTCTTATCATGTGTCGGGGATGACCGGACTCGCTTTTCGTTGGAGAATCGTCTTATTTTTCAAATGGGCTGTTTAACTCCAGAAGGGCTTAATATACTACATCATTTTGCATAAATTCTGGTGGTTTTTCTCTCTTTTTCATTCTTCGTTATTCGTTTTTTTTTTTCGATCTGTCTTCTTAATATTCTTGTTTTAGTTCGTTTCGTATCTTATTGTCGCGATCTTGTACGTCATTTCCTTTGATACGGAATTTCTTTGATAAAGTGCCTCAGTGTTTTATTCCAAGCATTTTCCGATCTAGCTAAGTAACCTTTTGCGTGTTTGATAGTTTTGTTCATTCTTTTTTTCGTTTCGTTGATTATTTAATTTCTTGTTTCGATATTTCTTTCAGGTATTACGATTTTCTTGTATTATTATTGTTCATTTTTCGCTCATCACTGTGGTTGTTTATTTTTTCCATCTGCTTGTATCGCTCATTTTTTGTATGTTTCTCATCGTATGTTTTTGTAGTATCTATATGTAATTCTTGTCCTTGTCACCTGTTTGTAACTGTGGCTGATGAAGGGTAAAACCCGAAACGTCCCTTTTTCACGTGACCCGTTAATTTGTAGAACTGATTCAATACTGTTTTATTGGTTTATATACTTATTTTCCTCAAATCTGGCTGTTCTGTCTTATTTTATGGCAGGCTTTTGTTTTTTAAAATTATTTTAAATGTATCTGGCAGCCCTGAATAAGGGTAGAATTAATAAGAGACTATAAAGGAAATAGAAAGGTTAGCTTTTCGGTTAAAAAAAACAAACAAACAACAAAAACGAAAATCTTTCTTATAAAACGGAAAGAAAACAGTGAATAATTTTTAAAAAGTAATAATTGAGAAAAAAAAAGTATAAAACGGCATATTACTTTACTGTAGTATTTATCAGAGCATCCAATTGGCTAAGCGGGCGCTGTCCTCTCGCGGTCAGCATTGCCACTCCTAAGTGGATTCACCTAGATCTGGGATTTTTGGTTTCCTGTTTAGGTGTCATTTTCCTTCATTAGTTGAAGAATTCCACCTATATTTCGTCCAAAATCTGCCAAATTAGCCCAAAAATCGCCCACAGTAGCCAAAAATCGCCCAAAATAGCACAAGTCGCCGACATTTAGGTTTTTTTTTTCAAAATTCGGATTGGCAACGCTGCTCGCGGCACAGTTACAGAATCGAAACCGCTACGGAACAACTTGACTTGACTTTAATGATAGAAAAAGAATTCCAACAATCAACGCGGCTGCTGAATAATCTGTAAAATGTTTCCAGAGACGTATAGGGAATTTACTATCTTGACAAATATTGCTGTTCGTTTTTCATTTTCCCTTGGTTTTTTTTTCTTTCCGGAGAATATCCACTGATGTACATGTACATCTAACCTTTTCAGTAGGTGCACAACGAATTTGAGAAGGTTGCACTTGTTATTGTCTGCGCTGAATACTGCAGTATCGTACTGCATATAAAAATACCCTTGACAGCATTTCCGTCAGTATTAATAAACTGGCTAAATGTCTATTCTTCTTCTTCGTTCGCCCTGAAAAGGACGGTGGTTGCGTTGTGTCTGTTTACAACGTAGCTGTGATATCTGCACCTTTCGGTCGACACATCCGACTTCTGCACGGCATTTTTTAGGACCGGGTTTGCCTTCCCATTTCGATCCACACTCGCTCAGCCAGCCTGCACAGCTGCAGACTGTTTCCAGGACCACCACGTGGAGGTGGAGTGCGGTCTTGACCAGCTCTGGTTCGCTGGTCCTGACGCAGGCAGTCAAGCTATGAGTCGCTGACTGCGGTCTCTATTGCTGCGTCTTGACTTAATAACAAACGAAAAGTACGTGAAAAACGAAACTAATCAAATTAACTCATTAATATTAGATTTCACTTTTTTGTTGTTATTCTATTCTACATCCAGGAGCTCATAAACTAAATGCACAATAAAATATGCATATGCAGTTGTTTCATTCTTAGAATTTAGCACTGTTTGAACAAGAAGGTAAATGGTTGCGAATATACGTTTTGTTTCTGTATTTTGTTGTGAAAACAAAGAAGGCAAATAGATAAATTGCAGGCACGTATAAGAATGAAAGACAGACATACAGACAGAAAAGAAAGAAAGAAATATATTAACTATTGCTATTGTTTCTCTACTTAATATACTTGTTCTGTCTGTCTTTCTGCAATCCCCGTTGTTGTTGTTTAACTAGGGCTGCTGAGCTTCTCACTCTTTTGCAACCAATACCAAGTTGAAGACTCCTGGGTATTATCTACACTGTAGATCTAGGCTTTTCCTGTGGCTTTTCTGCCATTCTGAAACAAGTTGAGTTGAAATCGTGAGCTCCAGTTTCTCCAGCTTGGCTTGCATTTAAAGGATCGTCACATCTGGTCCCAAGCTAGGAGTAAGAAGTGCATGGCATACTGTGCATTCCCCGCCATCCAAGGGGGCTCTCCAACTATGCAGAGCTTAAACACTGTACTCTGGTTCTGGGCTCTCGCAAGGAATTGTCACGTCCTGCACAGAGCCATTTCTCAGCTTCTCCTGCCTATTTACTGGGTTCATAATGAGATCCTTCTGCATGCAGTCAACCAAGTCAAAGCCAAAGAATTATGTTTGGGGCTCAAGTGACTTCTCCAAGCTTAGTGTGCAATGCTGCGTTCTCAACATGTTTCACCACAGGGAATCTCTGGAAGTGTATGGATGATTTCAAGAGTCAATGAGGATGTAATTAGCTTCACATACATAAGTTCACTTCCACGTACATACATTGTAGCATTGTGCATAGCTGGTGGTCATACAAGGATGACTCCAAATATGCCTCCATGCATTCTGCTATCCCCGTATCACTAATTGTCTAAGTGAAACGTCTGCAACGAACTACAAAATCCCGAATGCTTGCTGGAAAATTTCGGAAAATGCTCGCATTGCACCTCAAATTAAACACCGATCAAAATAACAAGCTTTTTTGGTGCATTGTTCAGTACGATCGATACATTCACACACTATTTTTCATGGTGCATTAACCACTGACCATAAGTCATAATATAGGAGG
Organism: Oreohelix idahoensis; assembly: GCA_024509875.1. Lineage (NCBI taxonomy): Eukaryota > Metazoa > Mollusca > Gastropoda > Stylommatophora > Oreohelicidae > Oreohelix > Oreohelix idahoensis. The sequence continues at coordinate 432,543 of JAMPIV010010241.1, forward strand.
AAGCATGTTTCCACATAAGAATACACAAGGCAACATGGATATGACCAGACCGTAGAACAGAAAATCAGATTAATCATATATGCATAAACAAGAAGTTTAGATCATCATTGCAAGATGTAAAGGTATATAGAGGAGCAGATGTGGCATCAGATCACCACCTTCTGATAGCCAAAGTAAAAATGAAACTCAAGAGATAGAGGAAGTATATTGAGATGTTGGCAAGAGAGGCAGAAGATGCTTGTCGTAATTTTTGATGAGATAGGTCTGAGAAATTCATGGTCCCTTCCGAGCAGAGGTGATAGTGATAACGCTGTGAGAATAAGGGGTAAGAAATAGTTGCTGTTTCACGAGGGTGATAGGGTAAGAGGAAGGACAGTCTCTGAATCGAGTAGTTGCTCTAATACAGCGTATCTTACGACATTAATTTAACTGCAGACGCACTTACTCTTCTTGCAAAACTATTTTTTTACAAGTTACCCTACACTCATGTACACACACCAATTTGGTGACACAAATGCACAAACGTGAATACAACCTACATATAACATATAATGGGACAATGGGGTTGACCAACACGGAAAGTAAAGGTTTATTATGTTTATTATCACTAAACAACAAGCACAACAACAATCATGTTACATTTATAAAGCATAGTTACAGACAAGGTGGGAAAAAAATAGTATCTTAATAGGCCCTCACCTCTTGTAAAGGAAAACAACCCAAAGAAAATTACTATCAGAGGTAATTAACCTAAATAGAGATCAATTTTTACGATGGGATATGCAATAATCAGTAAGGGGTATAGGAACAGGTTCTTAATTTTTTAATCTATCCCGTGACTAAGCAGATTAGGGAGGGAAAGAAAAAAACACAGAAAAAGAAATTAAGTATTCTGATGTTAGCAAGAAAAAAGAAAATTAAGGTTATCTAATTTCGTTCATTCAATGCACGCTTACAGTGGCCACTTTCATCTGCACTTACCAATCGTTGAAGCAGGCATTCCGTGGAATAAAAAAACTCTAGTAAGTACTAAAAACAATCAGAGTCTTTTGCTTTGTCTATTTCAGCCCCAGACTGACGGGGTTTGCTGTCGGCTATTTTTCCGTAGTCACTGAAATCGAGGCGTTACTTTTTTTGTTCCAGGATATTCCTCTTTTCACTTCACTTAATGTTTGGGGTAAGGGTTCTATGGGGTGGCACTGTCCTCAGAATTGAATATATATATATATATATATATATATATATATATATATATATATATATATATATATATATATATATATATATATATATATATATATATATATAAAGATATATTGGTCCGGTGAGGTCTCGCCGCTGGTAGCTAAGACACTCTATGGCTGCATGAAAAAATAACTTTAGGAAAATGATACTCCTCGGCTGTTCAATGAAGTGATGGCAGAGTATGACCAGTGAGTTTTCTTTAGGGGGTAATCCAGTAGGGAAACGTTTACTGTCATGTGTAAAAAAATGATATAAATTCTGCCCCAGCAGATCAGTAATATTTATGGAATGGCTTCTGGCAATTGTTCTTCTCCAGTTATACTTTAAAATGTCTTATTGTTAAAGTTCTTGGTTTTACTACTCTCATAGATGAGAGGTGGATAACATAGGTGTCACAACACGAAGATTTAACCACAATAATCGCTGGATGGTGTAAGAACCAAAGTCAGTAAAACTATGCTAGGACGCAAGGTATGACCAGCCTATATGTAGAAAATAGATAAACATGTAATCATAATATAAATCATATTCTGACATCGTTAATTTTTAGGTAAGACTATTGTAACCTCTCCAGTATTTAATTATATATATATATATATATATATATATATATATATATATATATATATATATATATATATATATATATATATATATATATATATATATATATATACGCGAGTGTCTAGTTTATCTTAACGGTTTAAAACACGAGATATGAACGCGTCATTTATAAAATTACACACGTATGAATAGAATTAAATTGCGTTACATCAATTATCAGTCGCCTGGCGGCTTATAAACTATTTGAAGCATCTCTCACTGGGGACATAGCGGGTAGTTAAATTTACCTTTACCGCTGAAGAATTTTGCTACATGTTTATTTAATACGTTTCAATTAACGCAAAAATCCCAGTGAAATATAATGAAACTTAAACAATTAAATGGCTTTGATGCTAATAACTTTATATTTACCGCAGCACAAGACACTGAAATAAATCTCCACGTATTTCTATAGGAAATCCAGATAAATAAGACTCCAAAAATGCGCGCCAGACTATTCAAGAAATCCTGATAGCAAACTGACAACTGAGTTTGATCAGCATGATTATATACATGAAATGGCGGATTTTCCCCTCCCCTATAAGAAAATTCAAACCTCTCGCAGATTCTTCGTTAAATTCTTGAATCAAAGACTTTAGAAAAAAATCATCAGCGCTGACAAGCTGACTACCTTTTTAAAAGAGAAGACAGTTAATTATGAATAGTTGTATTATTTATATTCCACTTTAAAGGAGTACACGCTTAATAGCAATGCCCAGCGCATGATGCTCGCATTAAATTCCTTATTCGCACCAAGAAAAGCTAGAGGAGCATGGTCTGTTTGCACCGTGAACGAAACTCCGTAAAGATATTCATGGTGTCTCCTTATGCTATGAACCAGTGCTAGGCACTCTCTTTCAACTATGGAATAGTTACGTTCTGCAGTGTTCAGTTTACGGCTGCCATTCGCAATAGGAAATAACAGATTCGGATCGGTGTCATCTGCTTGGAGTAGTGTTGACCCGATGTCTTGACCTGATGCGTCGACCCGCAATATAAAAGGTTTTCTAAGGTCAGGTAGTCGTAAAATGGGGTATTCGGACAACTGCGTCTTGAGTGTGACATAAGCGTGTTCGCACTTCGAATCCCAAACAATTGTGTCCAGTCGCCCTTTTCTGGTCAGGTCAGTAAGGGGTGCCGTTAATCCGTAGAAATTTTTGATAAATTTCTGATAGAAAATTCTTGCGTTGCCAAGCTTGGTGAACAGCTCGGAAGCGCTCTGTAAAGGTTCAGGCCGGAATTCCGTTACTGTGTTAAGTAAACGGTAATCTATGCACAGCCGAACTTCCTTATTAAGCTTCTGCAACAGTACTACACTCGAACTGTAAGGAGAGGTAGACTCGCTAATAATTCCTGCCTGACGCAGCTTGTCTGTTTCTCCGCATAGTGTATCAGCTTTAGCGCACGGAATGGGGTAGACTCTGGTTTGAACAGGAGTCTCGTTCGTCAATTTCATATCGAATTCTATGAGATTTGTTCGACCAGGTACATCCGTTAAGACTGCAGTGTACTGTTTCAGTAGCGCCCTGGTTTCTGTCTGTCGTGCTTCCGAGAGATTGTCGCCGAATTTGACATCTTTAAAAGATTCCGTTTGTTGCAATGGATACTCGATGCAACTATCATCATCTTCCTCATCTTCCGTCGCAATGGAAACCGCCAGGAGATGTTCGGAGGACCGCAACGGTCTTTCCAAGTATTTCTTTAGCAGATTTACGTGGTAGACCTTCTCCTTTCCTTTAATAGAGATCTTGTAATTAGTGCGAGAGATCTTTTTAAGGACGGTAAACGGCCCTTGCCATCCGATGCGAAGTTTGTTGTTTCCTGTTTGAAGTAACTACAAACCTTTCTCCCCTGGTTGGAGTTCTCTCTCTTTCACTGTTTTATTGTATCGTTAAGCGTGCCTTGCGCGTACTGTCTTAAGGTTGGTTCTTGCTAGATCCCATCCTAGTTGTAACTTTTCCTTGAGCTTTGATACATATTTGCTTGCTGAGACGACTGTCTCGTTAGCCTTCTGGTCTGTCACGGACCGAAGTAAGGCTTCTAGCGGCCCCTTAATGGGTCTGCCGAATACAAGTGTAGCTGGTGGAAATCCTGTAGAGGCCTTGGGAACTTCCCTGTAGGCGAATAAGGCTGCTGGAATGAAAAGGTCCCAATCTTCAGGTTTCTCTTGTCCCAGCTTACGTACCATCATGGTGAGGCTGCCGTTGAAACGCTCCACGAGCCCATTTCCGGACGGATGGTAGGGGCTTCTGTGGATGTGTTTGGCCCTCAAGATCTTAAAGATCTCCTCCATTAACAGGCTACGGAATTGGGATCCGTTATCCGTCAAAACTTGTTGAGGGAATCCCAACCGTGTAAATATTTGCACGAGGGCTTCTGCGATACGCTTGGAATCCGTGCATGTTAGCGGTATAGCTTCTGCCCACATAGTGCATGTGTCGACTAAGGTCAGGATAAACATGTGCCTTCTTTTAGTCCTTTCTAGGGGTCCTATAATGTCGACAGCAACCCGTTCAAATGGAGTTCCCACTACTGGCATTTCACCCATGGGAACAGGGGGTGTCCAATCGTCGGTACTAGGAGCTGATTATGCCCTTGATAAGGTCCCCCGTTCTACAATAAAATACGCCATCCCTCGAAAAGGTGTCTCCGTTGTGTCTGGGATCCTTAGCCATTGGCAGTTTCCTAAAGCAGGGCTCCAGAGTAGGGTCCTTTTGTTGCGCCTCTTTTAGTTCCTTCGGTAACATATTAGGCATAGGCTCCCGTTCCTTCTGAGCTTGCCCTCTTGTGGTTACTGCTGCCACAATCGGCTCTTTCGGTCTCCCAATAAACACGTATCTACATACAAGTATAACTGGGTAGATAGGATCCTCCATAATGGCCGCTTTGATAACACCTCTGACAAAATCAGAGTGTATTTTCACCAATACGACGGGAAGCGTCCTGGGTGCATCACTCTTAAAAACTCCACATAGTTTGACGGTTTCTTCTGTCTCTTGACCAGGTCTGACCAAATGCCTTGCGAAATACAATCAAAAGATAAACCTGTGTCAAACAAACAAGATGTCGAAGTACCGTTCAAAATAACAGTTCCTCGCGTTGAGGGCCTCTCTCCCTCAGGTTGAAAATCACTGACACTAATTCTCCCTTGCGAGGCTGTTTGCGAGCATCCGATGCGATTAGGCCCGGTGTGCTTGCCCAGATCAGACGTCCCTGCTGTAAGGGTTTTTCCCTTGTCTTGACATTTGTGGCCGCGCTGCCATGCAGGCCGTGTTGGCTGATCCGGATTGTTGTTGTTGGTGGGATATCGGGTCTTGTAGAATTTCGATTTTTCCTGGGGAGGTCTCTGGGGTACGGTTTCTCGTTGGTTATAGTGCTGGGAAGACTGGGAAGAATGGGAAGACTGCTCTAGATTATTTTTCCGAGAAGGCTCATCTGTCGGTTTGCGTTTTGTGCTGGGAAGCTCGGCCAACGCATTTACATATCTTTCGGACTTACTCAGAATGTCATCCAACTTTACTGCGCCCTGCTCAGCCAGAAATCTACGGGTTTCGTTCGACAAAGTGGTTTTTATTTGTTCTGTAAGAACAAGTTCCAGAATTCCTTCATACGTGAGAGGAAGTTCGGAAAGTTCCAGGCACTTTGTCAAATAGCCCGTCAGGCGTGAAGAGAACTGCTGAAATGTCTCAGTGCTCTCCTTTCGGCTGTTTCTGAACATTTGCAGAAATTTTCGAGCGTTCATTTCGAAACGCTCCAGTAAAGCCTTCTTTAACATGTCATAGTTATCTTGGTGGCTGCTTCCCAGCTTCACGTAGACATCATAAGCGGTACCTTTTAGGGCCTGTGAAAGCTTTAGACACCACCGGGAACTCTCTAACCCATACAGATTCGCCATCCTCTCAAATTTCTCTAGAAACGAGTCAATTTTCTCATTGGGGCTAGGGAAGGATTCTAAGGCAAAAGACATCACTGTTAGCTGGGAAGATTGAGTGTTGGAGAGAACTGTTGACTGGGACTGGGGTGGAGACTCTCCATTACTGGAGGAAGACATAGCACCCCAACTTTGTACCTCTAGGGCTTTAAATGCCAATTCATGCTGTCTCTCCCTCTCACTTTCGTTCGCCCTGCGGGCTTCCATCTCTGCCTCAATCTTCTTCTGTTCCAATTGACGATCTTCAGCTTCTTTGTCCCTAGCTGCTGCTCTATCTCGTGCTTCCTTCTCCCTAGCTTCTGCTACCTTCTTCTCCGCGTCATATCTGTCAAGTTCCTCATTGACGAACGCGGTCACTTCTTCTCCTTGCAATCCTGTTTCCCTTGCCTCTTCTCTTAGCATCGCCCTAAAATTAACGTATTCAGCCATGTCAAAGAACTGAATGCCGCTAAGCCGAGGAAAGAAGAAGAAAAGAAGGAGAGAAAAAGCTCTTCGGCCGCTCCTGAGAAAAAACCCCCAAAAAATTAATTACCTGAGATACCTCCTTCAGTTATCAGTTTCGCAATCTATCGTTGCTATTAACTGGCACTAAAGCTCCCAATGCAGACTACTAAGCCAAATAAATGGTAGATCAGTTAATAACTAGAAAAATCTACTATTACTAACGGTAGAGAAAAAAATATAAAAAAGAATTTTTTATATATATATTTTTTTTTAAATTAAGGAGAAAAAAAATTTCCTTAACAAAAACTCCACCCAAAACTCGCCCGCCGAAGTCCGTTAAGAGAAGGGACGTTATTATCTAGACTTTACGTCAGAAAGCGATCCTTAGCTTAGCTCAAATATATAAATTAAAAAATAATATGGTATGAAATCAGTTTTACAAGTAAACGGTACACATGAGACAAGAGACGTTCGGGTTTTACCCTTCGTCAGCCACAGTTACGAACAGGTGACAAGGACAAGCACTACATATAGGTACTACAAAGGTCTATGATGATGAGGAAAACGTCAAATGAGCGATACAAGCAGATGAAACTCTGCCAACTTAAAAAAAACCTTAGTGACTGTTAAACAATCACGCGTCCTAGTGGTCTTTGTAAAAGAAATTTACCAAATATCTGACAAAGAATGTTTACCATAACGAATTTTACGTAACTCTCTGCTGCTGTGGAAAGAAAAACAGTCCTATATGTTTGTGTAGTTTCTAAGGCATACAAGAGCAAATGAAGAGGTGGACAGAATATTTTGAGGGCCTTCTCAATAGACCAGCTCCACAAAACCCCCCAGACATCCAGCCAGCAGAAGAAGAGCTACAAATTAACGGTGAAAGACCAACGAAGGAAGAAATAAAGAAAGCCATAAAGCTTCTAAGAGATGGAAAAGCGTCTGGACCTGATGGCGTTCCAGCAGAGGCCATCAAAGCAGATATCGACAGGGCTACAGAGATGTTATATAAATTACTTGGTAAAGTCTGGGAAAAGGAAGAGATACCAGCGGAATGGAAGGAAGGATATCTGGTTAAGTTGCCTAAGAAGGGAAATTTACAAGAGTGCACAAATTATAGAGGAATAATGTTACTATTAGTGCCAGGAAAAGTAATAAACAGTATTATCTTTGAGAGATTAATAAAAGAGTCCACAGACAAGAAACTGAGAGATGAACAAGCAGGTTTTCGACAAAACAGATCCTGTACAGATCAGATAGCAATTTTGAGAATAATAGTTGAACAAAGTCTGGAATGGAATTCACCACTATACATCGGATTTGTGGACTACGAAAAGGCATTTGACAGTGTAGACAGAGAATCACTTTGGAAATTGATGAGGCATTATGGAGTTCCCCTGAAGATCATTAATTTAATAAAGAAAACATATGAAGACATGACATGCAGAGTTCTTCACGAAGGACAGCTTACAGAACCGTTTGGGATAAGAACAGGAGTGCGACAGGGATGCCTCTTGTCTCCATTTCTTTTCTTACTAGCAATAGACTGGGTTATGAGATCATCGACAACACACAACAGAAATGGAATTCAGTGGACTCAGACTAAGCAGTTGGATGATCTGGATTTTGCTGATGACTTGGCTCTTCTGTCCCATAACTAATCAGATGCAGGACAAATTGAAAACACTCGATGAGAGGTCACAGCAATTGGGTCTGAAAATCCACCCACAGGGAAAAGACAAAAATAATGAGAATATATGCAGGTAATGATAACAGGGTTGAACTTGAAGAAACACCAATACAAGATGTAGAATCGTACACATATCGTGGCAGCAATATACACAAAGTTGGAGGGACAGACAGTGATATCAAACTAAGAATACAAACAGCAAGAGGAGCTTTCATTGCATTGGGAAATATATGGAGATCAAGAGAAATCGGATCCAACACGAAAATAAGAATCTTAAACTCAAATGTGAAATCAGTCCTATTGTATGGCTCTGAGACATGGAGAACAACAAAGACAACAACCAAAAAACTACTGACTTTTATAAATGGGTGCTTCGTAGAATAGAGGGATTAAAATGGTATGACAAGGTTACCAACGTGGAACTGAGGACAAGAACTAGACAAGTGCCAGTGGAACAAGAGATGAGAAGAAGACGATGGCGATGGATAGGACACACACTGAGGAAACCTGTTGATAGCATTACAAGGCAGTCCTTGTTCTGGAACCCCCAGAGCAAGAGAGGCAGAGGTAGATCAAGAAGCACATGGAGAAGAGAGTTGGAAACAGGAGAAAATGATGAGGAGAACGTGGAAAGAACTTGAGATGATGGCAAGTGACAGGAGGACTTGGCATGTGTTTGTTGAAGGCCTATGCTCCTTTGGGAGTGGAGGGTTATGAATGAATGAATAAATCATGATACCTTTGACTAACAAAGATCCAGTAAAACTGACATTGAAAAGAAAATAATGAAATGGTCAAAGCAGAAGTAGTTCCGTTATCAGGACAAGCAACAGAAAGAGTACAGAATCATAATGTATCGCCATATTTTGGCAGGCTACTTGCTCAAATAATATACTTACTCTAGCTTGTGTTTCCCTGTCCGTTTCAATGAGTGTAAAATTATTCATCATGTGACGTATTCTTTCCAGAACGTTGTCTATATTACAGCTGCTCTGAACGCATCACGATATTGGGCAAGTCGACTTACATCAGCCCAAGACAAGTTCATACTCTCTGTGATATCCTGGGTCCACCGTCGTCTAGGTCGACCCCTTACCCTTTTTCCAGGTACCATGCCTTCCATCACTATTTTTTCCAGACTAGTATGAATTTTTATATGACTAAAAAATTTCAGCTTCCTTATTGCGATGGTATTAAGGAGCCAATTTTCCTAAACGTTTAGTGAGTGCAGTACTTCTCTGTTGGTCTTTATTTCTGTCCAGGGTATTCTCAACATCCTTCTGTAGCATTTCATTTCGAATGATGTAACCTTTTTTACAACTGTTTTATTGAGTGTCCAAGTCTTGCAGCCGTATGTTGCTACTGGGAATATACATAATCTGATCAGTTGTCACTTTGTTTCATTGCTTGTGCCTTGCCATAGGTTTTTCATCTGTATTAGTTTATGTGAAGCAATTGCAAGTCTTCTTTTAATTTCTACTGCACAGTCGCCAGAGCTGTTGATGATTGATCCTAAGTATTCGAATTCATTAACACTTTCCAGTTCTTCGTTATCAATTTCCATTTCTGGTTTGGTCTTTACTTTGTCTGTTGTCAATACTTTGGTCTTCTTGGCATTTAGGTATAGATTCTGGGCCTCGCTGTGTTTTTTAGTGGATCGAATTAATTGTTCAAGTCCGTCTGGGTTGGTCGATATGAGGACATGTCGTCAGTATATCTGATTTCCGGGATCTGGTACCCGCCGATATTAAATGAGTCAAACTCTGTGTGTTCTTGGTCATCTCTTACGTTTCTCGTGATATTCTCGGCATAAATGTCAAACAGGTAAGAGGAAAGGGTACAGCCTTGTCTTACTCCTTTCCGTACTTCAAACCATTCTGATGTTTCCCCCTCTTCTTACGACTGCCTGTTGTTCTTTGTACATCAGTGGTTTGGAAATCCCCATATCTTCCATAATATTCCCTAACTGCTGATGTTGTACACAGTCGAAAGCTTTGGTGTAATCAATGAAACAAGCATATAGGTCAACGTTGAATTCTCTACACTTTTCTATGATGATCCTCATATTGAATATATGGTCTCTGGTGCCTCTGCCTGGTCGAAAACCCGCCTGTACTTCGTTAATTTCTGTTTCTAGCCTTTGTTGCATCTTTTTCATTATGATTTGTAATAGTATTTTGCTGGCATGGCTTATAAGAGCTATAGTTCTGTAGTTTGTGCACAGTTTCAGGTTGCCTTTTTTTGGCAAGGGTATGTAAATTGATCTTTTCCATTCCTTGGGCAAATTCCGCTTTGCCAGATCTTACAGCATATTGCATGGTATATACAAGCGTTGCCTTCTCCTCCTGCCTGTATCATTTCAGCTGTTATTTCATCACAACCAGGAGATTTTCCACTTTTTAAGTGTTTGATTGCGTTCCGGACTTCCTCGATGGTAGGTTCTGGTTCACGTTCCGCTTCATTCATGATGTTGTTATCTGCCGCTTTGTTTATTCCCGTGTACGTTTCTTGACAGTACTCCTTCCATCTGTTCAGAATATCTTTACGTTCTGTTAGAGTGGTCGCCTTTCTTGTCGTTTATTGATCGAAGTGATGGTTTAAAGTTGCTGTTCTTCAATGTTCTTACTTCAGAAAACATATTCTTACTCAAACCCTGTTCGCGCATTTCCTATATTTTCCTGCACGTAGGTAAAGGTAAAGGATCCCGTTACACGCCCATTGAGGCATATTGGGAATATGGTGTTAGGCTCATATTTTCTTGACCGTCGGCACACTAGGGGTGATGTGATCAGCATCACGCCGACCGCCTTGACCTTCCTAGAGTTGCTCTGGTACCCATTTGGGGCTGGGTCAACCCAGGAGCCGTTTATGGCCTAAAAAAATCCCACCTCATCTGGGGATCGAACCATAGCGCTAGGAAGCCAGTGCACTAACCACTATGCTACCGCGGCTCCATATTTTCCTGCAGGTGTCGTTTATGTATTGTTGGTTGTCTTGTCTTTATTTTCTCATAGCCACATCCATCAATCTATACAGGACATTTGATTTATTTTCTCATAGCCACATTCATCAATCTATGCAGCATGATTTCGTATTTAGCTGACATCCACATCTATCAATCTAAACAGCATGAGTTCCTGTTTCATGAGCATCCGCATCCAACAATCCATGCCATATGATTTCTTATTTCATTGACGCCACATCTACATCTATACAGCACATTTTCGATTCTTTCAAACACACATACACCAATCAATGTATCATGATTTCTTATTTCTTTGAAATCCATATTCACCAATCTATACAACATTATTTCATATTTCTCTGATATCCTATTTCTTTGAAATCCATATTCACCAATCTATACAACATTATTTCATATTTCTCTGATATCCATCAATCTATACAGCTTTGTTTTCCTTTCTTTGATATCCACTTCCACCAATCTACCCAGTATGAGATTTTTGTTTCATATCCACATCCACCAATATATACAGTATGAGATCTTGTTTCTTTCATATACACATCCACCAATCTACCCAGTATGAGATAATGTTTCTTTCATATCCACATCCACCAATATATACAGCACGCCTTCCTATTTTGATATTCGCACGTTCACTCAACACGGAAATAAAGTGTCAAATCGACCTTTATACCTGACGTAAGATTGCCGCACTATAACCTGGATGCAGTATACCTGGAATATGTACAAATCAATATTCTCTAACCTGGATACCAAAAACGCTGTGGCATGGACTGGTTTCGCTTCTTGAGATGCATTGGCTTGTGTAAATTGCTTAGCTTTGACATGAGTCGCGAACAAAGTCATTCCCTGACACAATAAGTAGTCTGCTGCTTAAAATTAGTTCAGCAGAATGGTCGAAAAAAAAAAATAAGGTAATTTGTGTGAGCTAGTAAAAACTGTGCTGAATAAGCAGTAATGCGATTAAATACATTAAAGGGAACATACAAAATCGCACTCGTTACTGACTGACAGTATGAAAAAAAAAACATCAAACAACGGAACGGAATTAAGTGGACTCTGACTAAAATAGCTCATCTGTCCTATTGTCATAAAGTCTGTATCACAACGCACCATTCATACCAAAACGGCACACCATACTAATAAAAGTGTATGCAAGACGGACCAATGAAACGGCATCCCTATTCACGTATGTTTACACAATTATTAGGCATCTAACATGGCCAGACTCAAATCTGTGTTATCGAGTTGGATTTGGAAATTAACTACAGTAGAACCTCTATAAGTTGACCACCCAAGGGACTGTAGCAAACCGGTCAACATACGGAGGTGGTCAACATACGGAACGAGGCCTATTGTTCTGATACTTTACTTCCTTGAACAGCTTATATTGGAGAATACAGTATCATACGAAATCATACATAATCACAACATCAAATCAAATCATCAACATCTGTTTTATCATGGTTTAATCATTCTTTCTGAAAAAAGGAGTCAATCTTGGTCTGTGTCTTATTCTTATTACAAACATAAGTGGAGAAAGCACTCTCAACGCTGGCTACACCACTCAACATACCTGGGCATTTTTCCACAGCAAATAACTTCAACTGCATTTTCAGATGCCTGACAGCCTCTTCTTTTGGAGTCTCTGCAATTTCTGTGTCATCGTCACTTGCTTCTTCAACTTTACCAGCTGCTTCATGCACTGTTATGCTTGTCTGTACTTCGGTCAATATCGCTTGGAAAATTCCTTCTGGGTCAGGTTCATTACAGGTTGCCACCTCATCATCCATTGCAACAAAACCTTCAAAATCTACTCCTTCGAATTCTGCCATTGGCGATGGACTGTCCGATGGGGCTAAAATGTCATGCTCTTGGGTTGTGACAAATCCACATTTCTTGAAAAACTTCTGTATCGTTTTCGGCTGAACTTTATTCCAAGCAAAATTGATCCAGAGGACAGCATCCAGAACGTTAACTGATGCAGCGGATGCAGTTGCTTCCATAGGCGGACCACAGATCTGTGTTTTAGTAATGACCCACTGCAGGAGCTATGCCCGGTAGTGCATTTTAAATGTTTTGATCATGCCTTGGTCAAGCGGTTCGGGCTTCAGGTTCTTGAATGCGCGTGGCTTTGCCGATTTACCAATCACCAAGGGCTTTAGTTTCTCTCCGGTTGAGCTAGCGCAAAGCATAACTGTGAAACGTTCTTTGGAAAGTTTTCCGCTCTTACATTTGTCACCCTTCATGGCGAGGCTCCTGTCAGGCATCGCCTTGAAAAAGAGTCCGCAGTCGTCAGCATTAAAGATGTCGTCGTCTTTGAAGCCTCTGGCGAAGTAAGGAAACTTTTTGATGAACTCTTCCACAGCTTCTACTGGAACTTCATAGGATTCACCACACAACACTTTCTGGGAGATCGCGTGTCGCAGTTTAAATTTCTCGAGCCAACCACTTGATGCGTGGAAATCTTCTGCCACCCCGAATTCCCTTGCGAATTTTTTAGCAACTTCTTGAATCATCGGCCCGGAGATTCGGGCGTTAACTGCCCTCATTTGTTTGAACCAGTTTAATGTGGCTTCATTGACTTCATCTAAGGGAGTTTTTCTCCTTTTCCGCTGTAGATCTCCGCTTTCCTTACCACATCTCTCCAAGTACTCATGTTTACGTTTTTGGATGTTGCTAACTGTGGTCTTGCTAACCCCAAAATGTTCTGCCGTCTTTCTTTGGCTGCTGCTTTCCAGAAAATGTAGAAGATCAACCTTTTCCTTCAATGTCAGCTCCTTGAGGTCTTTTCTTTGGGCCATCAAAAAGGTTAGGTTAATTTTGTCAACGATAAAGTGTATAAAACACAGTCTGAGAGAGAACTTACAGTTTAGTAGTTGAATTACTATCAACTGGCAGGGCAGTCATAGCAAGAATGAAGATTTTGCTTAGAAGTTGGTCTTTTTGTACTGCATGTTTGCGAAAAAATCAAAGAGGTTAGGTTAATTTTCTTTGTCGGCAAGCATCATTCGAAAAGCGGTCAGAAAGCTTGTGACGACAAAATTCAAAGACACTGATTTTTTTAAAACTGGTCAAGTAATAGAGGGTAAATTACTATTGTGTGTCATAGTCCAAGTGGTCAAGATACAGAGGTGGTCAACTTATAGAGGTCATCTTCCATTGAGTACATGTGGTGCGTGTCCGGTCTATGAAAATGTGGTCAACTTCGGGAGGTGGTCAATGTAGGGAGGTGGTCAACTATGGAGGTTCTACTGTATAGGATTATGAGCGAAGTACCGCAGGGAAGAGGTCAGTAATTCGATAATGGGGCTGTTCCTTTATAAGAATGTGCAAAGATTTCCACGGAAAGTGTTATACTAACGGAGAAAATTTGAGTGGAATGTATCGAGACATCAGGCAAGTAGAAAATTTTGCTGTTTAGGTTGCGCCTATGAACAGATGGACGAAGTAAAGGAAAAGACAATAAGCCAGGGCGTACTTTAAGCCTAAGATGAAGGAAATCGGTCCAGGAATAAAGAAGATATGAATAAAATGAATTTTCCAAACTAAAACCAGTCTGCGATTTCTACCAGCATTGGAGGAAGTGAAAATACTTTAATGGACCACACACAAGGAACGAAGGAAAGAATGAAAGTAATTGAATTACTGTATTGATTAAGGTATTGCATAGTGTTTTCCACAAGGCCTAATAACTGTATGGAAGCGAATCATGGATAGATAGCTGTAACAAAGGAATTGGAGAAAGATTGTATTCACAGTAAAATATATTGTGTTATTGCCGATTTATTATGCCCTGTGCGTCTACCTGCACATTGTCTGAAACTGTCTCTTATCACCTACATCCGTGGTAGAGAGATAGAGATAGATAATACAGTGATTAACCAATTATATTTCAGGTTACATCCTGTAACCAACGTATACCTTTAAGGAGCCAGACTCAACTGAAGGAGCTAGTGGTGCAAGAGCCCTATAAGTCTAGAGGGACAGCAACATAGTTACCTTGATGCCTTGAAGAATCACATCTGACAGTTTCTTTCCAGAGCAGTGTTGTGAAAGACGCCAAGACGAGAAGTGAAGATAAGTGGCCTTACAAGGCTACTGACCAGTGTATAACCAGCATTACCACAATAATTCAAATAAGACAGTATGATGAAAAGTCAGTGCATCTAGATAGACAAATTCATAAATCAGTGATTGACTTTATTTCATATTAACTGTGAAGAATTCTTATTGATCCTAAATAAAGACAGTCTACAACAAGAAAGGAAAGGAGAACTGTTCTTAGAAGTTTACAGACTGTAGATAGTTGTGAATATTTGACAAGTGATTTTTATTAATTTTATATCTCAATCAAATTTGAGTTCAGTGAAAATTTCACAAAGAAAAGAAAACTTGTACAAAATAAATTGTAAATTATACCAACAGACTTACTTGAATTATTTAAGTTAAATTACAGTTCTTGTTGGTTAATAATTTAGTTTAATACCCCTAGCAGAGCCATAACACTATTAACAGAGGAGGATCTTGAGAGGAGCATTTAAGAACCTATGATAATACACTGTCATCATACCTAGGAACTTATACAGCTTGATCTGACCTTTGATGTCAATACACCCTTACTCTTTTCAGAGAAAGGGGTATTTCTTATAAGACCAGTCTATTATCTGGCACTATCCTGGTATCACTTGATACAACTTTGAGTCCATGATATCTTTCATCTAAAAACTATAGTAACCTCTCGTGACACCTATAAACGTAACATCAAATGTGTCGTAAGAGTCGATTAATGTGTGCTTGAGTGTGGGGCTTGAACCTTGCGATTTCAAATAAATTACAACAGAAATCACCATTGTAAAGGCAGTTAGTGTGTTGGGTGTATACTAATTGAATAGTGTCAATTTTAATTCGGTGTCCCATGCTCCGTTAGAAGCGTAAAATTATGATGATAATGGTTCATCTGTAATGACGATTACTCTCCTTTAACGTTTAGGAAACATATCGTTACTATAACGCCTGGCGAGAGTATCCAATAATTCATGAGATCAACTGAATATGATCGCATACATACTGTCAACATCGCTAACTTATTGGTCCCGTCTACATGTCACCAGGTTCAACTTTTAATCTCTATGTGCTTCATGTAACTAATAGTCACGATTATCAGTTGTCGTCGCCACATCGAAGGTCGGCTACAGTAGATCTCCGACGTCATTTTTTTTTAATTTTTAATACCATGTTGCCTCGTTTTCGAGAGGCACACCTTGTTCAACCTAGAGTCGGTTATATTAGGACGCATGTTCAAATATAAACGAGCATGTGGTCTGGTTATTCTACTAATCTATAAGACGTCTACTGTCTCCTGTCTGATGGTGAACTCTAATAGACTCTTTTCTGTCCATCTCTTGATGTTATCTTCCCACTTACAGCTAAGACCTCCCTTAATTCCTTTTTGATTTTAGGCCCGCCCATTTCAATTCTTTTTTCGGTGTTCTGTAGTTGTAAAGTGGGGTAATTGGCCTGTCACTTTAATCGAACAGGTTCATTCCCCTTTTTCTTTAATGTTGGTAGGAGAAATTTTTGACGCGTCAAGGACTCTCTGTCGCGGTAGGCGGCATATTTCTTAAGAGTTCTTTGACCACGAGTTAGAACCTGGTACTCGATTTCAGGTAGTAGAGCGGCATACTTTTCCTGGCCTTTACCACCAGGGAAAGCTATCGCCTTTCGTGTGCAAACCGGTAGACCCGATTACGCTAGAAATGGCGGTCTCTCTCTTTTGGCTCGGCTTTCGTCCGCGGAACACGGGAAACTAGTTCTCGGGGTTCTGTAGCGGTTGTGTCATGTTAAGTTGCAACCCAGGCGAAAGATTCGCTCGAATTCGTAGGTGGCCGAACATCTGTGGCCTGAGTTTTGATAAACAATCTGAACTCTTAAGTTGCCTGGAACTTAATGCTCCAGGAATTCTAGTAGAGTGGACGTTGTCATATTTATTTGGCATATTCGACCAGCTACTGTTTGGTATTAGTGAATTTCTTTGCATCTCGGTAAGAGCGCTATTTTTATTTAGATAGTTCGTGTAGGTAGAATTTATCACTAATCATCATCAGGGGACTAACGCAAATAGCAGTAAAATTGTCTATCTCATTTCATAACGGGAAAGTGGGTGACGTTTAAGTTCGCTATGTACCACTAAAACTACATAGATTGGACCTTTAATAAGTGTATTCAAAGGACAGTCCTTGTTCTGGAATCAACAGGGAAAGAGAGGCAGAGGTAGACCAAAAAACACATTGAGAAGAGAACTGGAAACAGAGGTGAAAATGATGAGGAAAACATGGTAAGGAATTGAGCGGATAACACATGACAGGAAGACTTGGCATGTGTTTGTTGAAGGCCTATGCTCCATAGGGAGCTAAAGGGTATTAATTGAATACAACTGTAAACTCCATTTTTTATGGAGAGATGTTCCTTGAGAGATGTGTGTTTTTTGTTTCCTAGAGATGTATAAACATGTGCGTACCTGACGACTTATACAAATCATTTGTATAATGGGATACTTATGAGTTCGCGGATAAGTTATGGTTACGGGCCATGTGTATACATATTGATTTTATTGTTGTGTGTAACCCGATGTGGGGTTTGAAGGATAGACGCCTCATGGGCGGAACATTATTTTGCTGGCCTGCCAGACCCGCGAATTTGTTTGCATTCAAACCTTAGACCGTTATGCAACCTCAGTACGCGAGCGTGTTAAGTGGTCATCAATTTGCTGAAACCACGACAATGAAAGAAGGTTGTGAATGTGCTTAAACAGCCAGCAAAAACCGGTTTGACGCTCCAAGATAATTTGGATAGGGAGCATGGGGTTGGTGATTATATGTAAACAGTACTTGTCTTGGTGTAAAGATAGGCATAGGTATTATTAGCTAGTAGACCCTAATTTAAGCGAACAGATTATGGCTGTTATTGTTTGTTTCTTCACAGCGGAGAAAGCAAATTTCCGCACGCCAACTCGGAGGAAACCTGGAAACCACCATTAAGTCAAAGGTCTGGTATCATAGCCTTGATCGAGTTCTCGAGTGAGGATCCGTTTAGGTGAATCTTAAAAACCATTACCAGGGAGGTAGAGTTCAGTACCCAGTAGCTAGTACCATATGCTCCTGTAGCTGATAAACCTCTGAAACCACCAAAATCCAAGCTCACCAAACTTCAGAATGGAGCGCCCATTCTGTCTTCGTTTGTAGACCGGTGAGCCCTGTTCACTATGCACCCAGTCACAATTGAACTGGCCGCGTCTCTCGGGTATATTAAGGCGCACAGTTTGCGCAAACCCGAGTTTGGACTCATTCAACCCACGGGATATCAGGGTTAATTATCATTGAGTCACACTTAAAATATATTTCCCACTGTCCTCGTTAACCTTGGATTTATCTGAATTCTCACCTCATCGGAAAGGCACAGGATTGGCAAGATAATTGGTTCGAGTGTACAGGATACTACCTCACTGACAGACAGGGGATTAAACTCAAAGACGTGTGCGGAAATTAATTAATCTTTCAAGAAGTACTTGGTTGTGGTTATAAGAGGGTTTACCTCTCTACATCATTCGTTGGGGTTTTGTGTTGTTTGGTGGTGTGTTCTTTCGCTATGGGGTGTTTTTTTAAGTAACCTAGATTACAGTCGTCTCTATGTATATATATATATATATATATATATATATATATATATATATATATATATATATATATATATATATATATATATATATATATATATATACATATACAGTAGAACCTCCATAGTTGACCACCTACCTACATTGACCACCTCCCGAAGTTGACCACATTGTCATAGACCGGACACGCACCACATGTACTCAATGGAAGATGACCTCTATAAGTTGACCACCTCTGTAAGTTGTATCTTGACCACTTGGACTATGACACACAATAGTAATTTACCCTCTATTACTTGACCAGTTTTAAAAAATCAGTGTCTTTGAATTTTGTCGTCACAGGCTTTCTGACCGCTTTTCGAATGATGCTTGCCGACAAAGAAAATTAACCTAACCTCTTTGATTTTTTCGCAAACATGCAGTACAAAAAGACCAACTTCTAAGCAAAATCTTCATTCTTGCTATGACTACCCTGCCGGTTGATAGTAATTCAACTACTAAACTGTAAGTTCTCTCTCAGACTGTGTTTTATACACTTTATCGTTGACAAAATTAACCTAACCTTTTTGATGGCCCAAAGAAAAGAACTCAAGGAGCTGACAATGAAGGAAAAGGTTGATCTTCTATATTTTCTGGAAAGCAGCAGCCAAAGAAAGACGGCAGAACATTTTGGGGTTAGCAAGACCACAGTAAGCAACATCCAAAAACGTAAACATGAGTACTTGGAGAGATGTGGTAAGGAAAGCGGAGATCTACAGCGGAAAAGGAGGAAAACTCCCCTAGATGAAGTCAATGAAGCCACATTAAACTGGTTCAAACAAATGAGGGCAGTTAACGCCCGAATCTCCGGGCCGATGATTCAAGAAGTTGCTAAAAAATTCGCAAGGGAATTCGGGGTGGCAGAAGATTTCCACGCATCAAGTGGTTGGCTCGAGAAATTTAAACTGCGACACGCGATCTCCCAGAAAGTGTTGTGTGGTGAATCCTATGAAGTTCCAGTAGAAGCTGTGGAAGAGTTCATCAAAAAGTTTCCTTACTTCGCCAGAGGCTTCAAAGACGACGACATCTTTAATGCTGACGACTGCGGACTCTTTTTCAAGGCGATGCCTGACAGGAGCCTCGCCATGAAGGGTGACAAATGTAAGAGCGGAAACCTTTCCAAAGAACTTTTCACAGTTATGCTTTGCGCTAGCTCAACCGGAGAGAAACTAAAGCCCTTGGTGATTGGTAAATCGGCAAAGCCACGCGCATTCAAGAACCTGAAGCCCGAAGACCTCCCCGTCACCTGGAGATCAAACAAATCCGCATGGAAGACTGTTACGTGCAGTCTTTGATATCTTACAATATTATACATAGGTAATTTTTTAGTGCTTAAGGGAAAGTCATTATTGAGTTACTTCCCTTGAAAGTTGTGTCGGCTCTTTCGATCAAACTCCGCGGATAAATCCATTTTACTGCGATTTATTCGTTGTTTGGGTAATAATAGATTGTTCTTGCTTCAGAATATCTATGGCCTGATTTTATGTGTATTGTTTGTCTGAGTAGGACGAGTCTGTCTTATATCTGTATATCTTTACATATCTAAGTCGAACTATATGTTCTGTTGTCTCTAGAGAGGTCAAAGGCTATTCGGCGGATGTGTCGCTAGAGTGTGGTGTGATTTGGCTTCGTCCTGATAGGGACTGTGTGTTTCCTATGTCGGCCTGTCGCCGGGAAAAAGTGATCTCAGTATTTGTGGGGAAAGTGATAGTCGTCTAGACCTATCGTGTATGCTTTACCCCAGTGTTTATTCATATTGCCAAGGAATGGCAGTTCCATATTTCCTCTACCAAGGTAATCAAAGACACTCTTATGAACTCTCGATCGAAGCCACCATTTTCGATAGTTACGATTTGAATGTCTAAGAGAATATATTTGACTCGATGAAAAACGACTTCGATTCCTAGCAGCACTATATTCTGTAGAATGCAGTCAATTGTTCATGATCAAATCTACAGAGCAATGCAATGTTTTATGAATGACTAACTTTAGGACAGATTCATTATCTGCATCCAAACGTGAGTGACAGTTCACGAGTGAAGCCATCTTGGAACCAAAACATGTAGCGACTTTCAAGAAGAGAAAAGGGGATGCCCGTATTATCGCTTGTTTAGTCCAGAGATCACTGCTACACATGAGAACCCTTTATCAGCGGTTCAATATTATTATATGAAAAAAATATGTGCTGAACATTAAGTTGGAGAATCGTCGCTAGACGAGATTAGGTCTAGAAGCCATCTGAAATATTATTTATAAGCTGACGTGCTCAGTCAGTGAAGTCAGATGATTTATATGTATGGGCGATGCTGAGGGCTTGGCTACTGACAGTCCATTATAATATTAATCTACATGAGTGCCCATGTAACATAACATTGCAGGACCATTTATCCACTGTACTATGATGTATTATGCCAACCTGTGATTTGTCACTATCTGTGCTGTCGAGTGTGTACGTCCAATTAAACTTTAGAAAAGGTACACAGTCGTTGGTGTCGATGACTTCCAGTCATACATGAGTGTGAGAAAAGAACATTTGTCAACAACACGAACCCTTATCATCATTCGCACATTGTACACTCAATCCATGTCTACACACCACTGCGTAGGTCAAGTTGACATTCCATACACTACAGTGGAGCAAACAACACCATAGAGATCTTATTAACTGATGATGATGATGTCTGCTTCCATCCACTTATATTTATCCTTTTGGTGGATATCATTAACGGGAATAAAAATCCAACATTATCAACCTTATCAACTGGTGGACCAGCTTTCTGGGTTTGACCTCGCAGAAGTTCAGAAGTCAACAGATTACCGATACCAGACCGTTTCCTGTGGCTGATACGACACACTTGCAGTATTGGTTTGCTCTTTGTCAACACTTCGTCACGTGACCTGTCAAGTGAATGCAGTATGTAGGTCAGCGTTGTTGACAGTTTTACATTAGACATTACAGAGTTTCACAGAACAGTTGGATCAATTCTTGTCAATGTTAACAGGAAGACAGTATTTGTGTACTAAGAAGTCCTATTTTCATCGATGGATCTTCTTGTTTTCCATATATGAACTTTAATATTTAAGGCCAGAATGTTTAATTGAATAAAGTGGCAGTTTGTTTATGTTCATAAAAATAACTTTGCCATTACTGTAAAACCGAGCCTATTTTGCAACACATACTATCATACACATAATTTATATATATTTATGTTTACATGTTATTTGTTTGTATAGTATGTTAGTTTCTATGTCAGCGGGTTGTGTTTAAGGTTGGGCGGCGTCCTCACAACAGAATATCCCACGTCATAGAGGGTCCGTTGTGGGCGTTTTCTATAGGTGCAATTTTCTTGATTGAAAATTTGCTGCGATAACTGTTGCTTTTGTGTTAGCTGTGAAGACTGTAATTATTGTTATTTTTGTAATATTTCTTTGTTCTTTAGTTTTGTTTTGAGTTGTTTGTAATTTGTTGGTCTACTCTTTTCTATCTTTCAGTTCTATTCACAATTTATATTCATATATTGTGACGTCATTTGTGTTGTTATTCTTTGCAGATTCAGTGATTATTTTCATTGATTTCCCTATTTGATTTATTTTGATTTCTGCAAACGTTCTTGTATTGTCAGTCCTATTTGTACTTTATGTATTCTGTTGGTTGACATATGTTTTATATAGGTATATTTCATAAGACACAATTGCCTGTGCACTGCACTTGGATTATGGTATAAACCAGTACCTGATTATTATTACTATTATACAAGACCTTATTAAAGGCTTGTGACCCACAGATATTGGGATAGTATACTGATTAATCAAGTCATTGAGAACTTGTGGTATTATTATTGGTTCAGGTGATTAGTATTATTGTTAGACATCATGTCTACTTTAGAATACTTCATTACACAAGGGAAAGCCCTTGATAAGACTGGTCAACAATTAGAACAATGGGCAGTTGCTCAATATGACAAAGCATTAGCTGCAGAAGAGAGAAGAGCTATGGCAGAAGAGAAAAGATTAGCTGCAGAAGAAAGAAAAGCTATGGCGGAAGAGAAAAGATTAGAAAGAGAAGCTGAGGCTGCTGCTGAACAAAAGAAATTGCAGATGCAGATGGAGGAAAGGAGATTTGAAGCTGAACAAAAAAAATTAGAAAGAGAAGCTGCGGCTGAACAAAAAAGATTAGACAGTGAAGCTGAACAAAAAAGATTAGACAGTGAAGCTGAACAAAAAAGATTAGACAGGGAAGCTGAACAAAAAAGATTAGACATGGAGGCTGAACAAAAAAGATTAGATGCTGAAGAGAAAAAAGCAATAAGAGAACATGAATTTGAGTTGGAGAAATTGAGATTGACAAGTATGAGTAATGTTAATCAGGCATCTAGTGGTAATGGTAAACCTTCTACTTACAAGGTTAAGGTTCCACCGTTCAATCAGTCCAGTGACGATATTACATTCTGGCTGGATAGATTTGAACGTTCTTGTCGTACACATAATGTGGATAAATCACAATACGCTAATCAATTATCAGAAAACTTGAAAGGTGAATCTTTGACTAGATTATGCCTTGTAGGAGAAGCAGATAAGGATAATTATGATGTCATTAGGGCGGCTTTGATAAAAAAATATCAGCTAAGTGAGGAAGGCTATCGCCTTTTATTTAAGACGATGGTACCTGAGACGGGTGTAGAATTCTCAGAATTCACTGCAAAGGCACGTCTCACAGTTGATCGTTGGATTGAGCTTTCCAAAACAGAAAAAAACATATGAAGGACTTATGGATTTGTTGCTCAGAGATAAGATTATGTCATGTGTGAACAAACCTTTCCTTGAATTTATACATGAGCGTAAACCCAAATCTCTAAAAGAAATGGAAGAATATTGTTCCCAATATGTCACTGCACACCCCGACGTGACTTTTGGCAACACTAAGATTAAGGAGAGTATGCCAGTTGCTTCAGCAACACCATACAATCCCAATTATTCACACAGATTTCAGGGACCTCAAAACAGATTTGATAAAAAAGGTAACCATAATAGTTATCAAAACCAAGGTAACCAATCATTTCAGGGTTCTTCTTCAAAGAACTGGAGACGACCTGATAGCTCTCGACACAGGGGTGGTCATAATTATAGGAATTTCCATAGAGGAAGTAATTATAGAAACTATCAGGGTTATCCGTCTTGGAGTCAACAAGATCATAATTACAGAGATACTCATTATAATGAATATGATAATGGTAACCAAGGGAACTATGACTCAAACCCAAATAGGGGTTACAATAGAGGTAACAATAACTACAGAGGTGATAATAACCGAGGTAGATCTCAAAACAAAAGACATAAACCACATTTTCAGGCAAACTCTGTACAACAAGAGTCCCATGAAGCCTATAAACAGAGTAAAGATAATAATGATGCTAGTAATATGGCATGTGCCGCTTTTGATTTTGGGAGAGCATCTCAGTGCCCCCAATGCAAAACGTTATTTGAGCCAACCACAGTGTCTACTTTAAGCTGTGGCCATCCTCTTCCTGCTCTTCCGGCATCAGTCGCGCATGATGGAAGAGGTTCTCTTGTCTTACATAAGGGTTTAGTGAATAACAATCCAGTCTCTGTGCTATTTGATTCTGGATGCACCACAATTGGTGTTAGGCAGTCACTCGTAGATCCTTCCCGTGCCACTGGACAAGTAGTCAAATGTGTAACATTTGGCGGCACATTAGAGAAATACTCTACTGCTATCATTAGGATTGCTACTCCTTTCTTTACGGGAGATGTACACGCATGTCTTCTTCCGAATCCGATCGCTGACCTCATCATCGGTCGCATTCATGGAGTCAAGGAATGCACTCCGCAACAAATTTCCACGTGGGAAAGGCAAAACATGCAGATTGCTAACGCTGTAGTCACTAGAGCTCAGGCTCTTAATGTGCCTCAAACTTCATCTATTGAAGATAATGAAGTGCATAACCAAGATAATCCCTTGGTAATTTCTCGTGACTCGTTTATAAAACAGCAAGAAGATGATCCCACTCTGAAGAAATTCTTCATTCTTGCAACTAAAGGTGATCCGAATAAAGACACAAGTCGTAAATCGTGGATTACAAAGAAGAATGGCGTACTTGTACGTATGGTTCAAGACTCCATTACGTCAAGTCATTCTCAAATCCTGGTTCCCAAGAATTTGAGAGTTAAAATTTTGCAGCACGCTCACGACTCTCAGTGTGCTGGACACATGGGTTTTTCCCGTACTAAGTCAAGAGTCCTTGCGGCTTTCTTTTGGCCATTGGTAAACAAGGACATACGTATTTATTGTCGATCTTGTAAAGTATGTCAGGAAGTTAAATCCAAAGGTCCACGGCATGCTGCACCCATTCAGGCGGCGGACATTCCTATTCGGCCGTTCCAAAAAATGGCTATAGACATTATTGGTCCATTTAAGATCAAGTCTGCCAGAGGACATCAGTTTATCTTGACGTGTGTTGATATGTGCACACGTTGGCCAGAGGCTATTCCTCTGAAGAGCATTACTACTGCTGATATTGCAGATGCTCTTTGGCTTATATTTTCTCGTCTGGGGTTCCCCGCAGAGATATTGTCAGACCATGGCACCCAACTAATATCAGATACCATGTCTCAAGTAATGTCTACTCTGCAGATAGATAGATCTTTAAGTAGTATCTACCATCCAATGTCTAATGGTATGGTCAAACGCCTTAATAGAACACTTAAAAACTTACTGGGGAAGATAACTGAGGATCATCCTCAAGACTGGGACAGAGTTTTACCTGCGGCCCTCTTCGCTTACAGAGAGGTACCCAATGAACATACGGGATTTTCTCCCTTTGAACTCGTCTTTGGCGCGCGTCCGCGTGGCCCTATGTCGTTGCTTCACGATCTCATAACATCTGACAATATTGACGATGACACAAAGTCATCCTACGAATATGTCATCGCGTTGAGACAAAAAATTATCGAAGCATGCAAATTAGCAACTTCTTCTTCTGAATTTGCGAAACAGAAGGCAAGGCAATTTGCCAATAAGAAGAGATGCTTACGACAACTTTGTCCTGGTGACAAAGCATTTGTATTACTACCTTGTAGGGAAAACAGATTACTTATTTCTTGGAAAGGTCCGTACGATATAATATCGAAAATTTCCGATGTCGACTATATTGTCGATATTGATGGGAAGCATAAAACCTTCCACATCAATATGCTTACTGAATTCCATGAACGTCCGGATTATTTGCAACCCATTTTCCAAGCAACGGACAATTCTCCAGTACAACATGGTCATTACTCATCACTGTCCGTGATACAGGATGAGGAAACAAGTTTTTCAGATGTAAATCTTCCTCTTCCAATGATCCCACTTCATTCCAGTGAATCATGGAAGAACGTTACTGTCTCTCCTGATTTGTCTCTAGGAGAACAGCGACAAGTTTCAACTATGTTGCAAACATTTCAGGATGTACTCACTGACATCCCTGGACAAACGAATGTCATTCAACATGACATTGTTCTAACTGACCATACTCCTATTAGGGTTAGACCTTATCCTATACCTATACATTTTCAAGCACAGGTCGAGAAAGAGTTGGGTGAGATGATAGATTTGAAAATAATCGAACCATCCACCTCTGCATATTCTTCGCCGATGGTTATTGTGCGTAAAAAAGACAATAACATACGTCTTTGCGTTGACTATCGAAAATTGAATCAAGTAACGAAGTTCGATGCCGAACCTATGCCTTTACTGGAAGAGCTACTTACTCGACTCTCCAAATCTCATTTTTTCACTAAACTTGATTTGTCTAAAGGATATTGGCAAGTTCCTTTATCTGAACGCGCCAAACCTCTCACGGCTTTTTCAACACCTAGAGGTTTGTTCCAATGGAATTTTATGCCTTTCGGTCTTATGAACGCACCAGCTACGTTCGTACGCATGATGCGCCGAATCCTATCTTATCGGTCAGATGTCATTGCATATCTAGACGACATCTGTCTTTTCAGCGATACTTGGGAAGATCACTATTCAGGGTTAGATGAATTGCTGTCTACTTTGCGTGAGCACAACCTGACAGCGAAACCCTCTAAAGCCTATATTGGTTTTAGCGAAATTTCTTTCCTAGGCCACCGAGTTGGTCATGGTTTCCTAAAGACAGAGGACCATAATACTAGTAAGATACTTAACATCTCAATCCCTAAGACTAAAAAACAGGTGAGAAGTCTGTTAGGTCTTATTCAATTTTATGGCAGATTCATTCAGAATCTATCCTCTATCATGGCACCTCTCTCAACACTTCTAAAGAAAGGTTCGCCTAATGTGGTCCACTGGTCTCAGGAATGCCAATGCTCTCTGGATAAGATTAAAACACTGTTTTCAACACCACCTATTTTGGTGCTACCCACTAAAGATAAGACATTCGTTCTTCGTAGTGACGCTTCATCCACTGGGATTGGAGCGGCACTAATGCAAGAGTACTCTGGAACTCTGCATCCTGTAATGTATATTTCCAGAAAACTTAATGCGGCAGAAAGGAATTATTCGGTTTTAGACCGTGAGCTATTAGCTATGGTTTGGTCGATCCTCAAACTACAGAGATTCCTTCTAGGCGCACATTTCATAGTAGAAACCGACCAAAAAGCTCTTACTGCTATACAGAGTAAGAATTTGAAGAGCTCGAGGTCTACTCGATATGCAATTGCTCTTCAACCGTTTCATTTCTCTGTGCGAGCTATTCGTGGATCAGATAATGTGATGGCAGACATTCTGTCAAGATGCCCACATGATTCCACATAACTATTAGGGCTTAGACTTCTTGATATGTCTAGTTCTATAGTAGTTCCTTTTCTATATCATGATAGATACACATTTGTAATTTAATAATATAATGATTGTATCACTACATAGCGGTTCATGGATGTTTATTCACCGCTGTGCTTTGATGATTTTTTCTTCATAAATCATAAATTTAAGATATCTAATACGAAATGATGATATGAATTTTTTAGGCATTGTGTAATTGCCAGAATTGTATTATACTTTGATGACACCTTCCTGGAAAAATATACTTGTAGAGAAATAATTTCTCTCAGTTTATGAGACACATTCTCACCAGTCGCTCCATAAGTCGACTTAGCCTCATATTAGGCGTTATAGGTATTCCTGATATTTTCATCTGCGCATTATTCATGCGTTGTGAGCCTATTGTACGTTGCTCCTAGATGTATTTCAAAAAAAAAAAATGTTCCATTTTTTTTTTCCCGGGAGGTGTGGTAAGACTGTTACGTGCAGTCTTTGATATCTTACAATATTATACATAGGTAATTTTTTTAGTGCTTAAGGGAAAGTCATTATTGAGTTACTTCCCTTGAAAGTTGTGTCGGCTCTTTCGATCAAACTCCGCGGATAAATCCATTTTTACTGCGATTTATTCGTTGTTTGGGTAATAATAGATTGTTCTTGCTTCAGAATATCTATGGCCTGAATTTATGTGTATTGTTTGTCTGAGTAGGACGAGTCTGTCTTATATCTGTATATCTTTACATATCTAAGTCGAACTATATGTTCTGTTGTCTCTAGAGAGGTCAAAGGCTATTCGGCGGATGTGTCGCTAGAGTGTGGTGTGATTTGGCTTCGTCCTGATAGGGACTGTGTGTTTCCTATGTCGGCCTGTCGCCGGGAAAAAGTGATCTCAGTATTTGTGGGGAAAGTGATAGTCGTCTAGACCTATCGTGTATGCTTTACCCCAGTGTTTATTCATATTGCCAAGGAATGGCAGTTCCATATTTCCTCTACCAAGGTAATCAAAGACACTCTTATGAACTCTCGATCGAAGCCACCATTTTCGATAGTTACGATTTGAATGTCTAAGAGAATATATTTGACTCGATGAAAAAACGACTTCGATTCCTAGCAGCACTATATTCTGTAGAATGCAGTCAATTGTTCATGATCAAATCTACAGAGCAATGCAATGTTTTATGAATGACTAACTTTAGGACAGATTCATTATCTGCATCCAAACGTGAGTGACAGTTCACGAGTGAAGCCATCTTGGAACCAAAACATGTAGCGACTTTCAAGAAGAGAAAAGGGGATGCCCGTATTATCGCTTGTTTAGTCCAGAGATCACTGCTACACATGAGAACCCTTTATCAGCGGTTCAATATTATTATATGAAAAAAATATGTGCTGAACATTAAGTTGGAGAATCGTCGCTAGACGAGATTAGGTCTAGAAGCCATCTGAAATATTATTTATAAGCTGACGTGCTCAGTCAGTGAAGTCAGATGATTTATATGTATGGGCGATGCTGAGGGCTTGGCTACTGACAGTCCATTATAATATTAATCTACATGAGTGCCCATGTAACATAACATTGCAGGACCATTTATCCACTGTACTATGATGTATTATGCCAACCTGTGATTTGTCACTATCTGTGCTGTCGAGTGTGTACGTCCAATTAAACTTTAGAAAAGGTACACAGTCGTTGGTGTCGATGACTTCCAGTCATACATGAGTGTGAGAAAAGAACATTTGTCAACAACACGAACCCTTATCATCATTCGCACATTGTACACTCAATCCATGTCTACACACCACTGCGTAGGTCAAGTTGACATTCCATACACTACAGTGGAGCAAACAACACCATAGAGATCTTATTAACTGATGATGATGATGTCTGCTTCCATCCACTTATATTTATCCTTTTGGTGGATATCATTAACGGGAATAAAAATCCAACATTATCAACCTTATCAATGACTGGCGCCCTTTTTGAGGAGTGGGCAAGGGGCATCGACCGAGAAATGAAGAAGAAGAAACGGTCTATTCTACTGACAGTAGACAACTGTCCTGGCCACCCACAAGTGGAACATCTCACAAACGTGACACTGAAATTTCTGCCTCCAAACACGACCTCAAAAACCCAACCGCTTGACCAAGGCATGATCAAAACATTTAAAATGCACTACTGGGCATAGCTCCTGCAGTGGGTCATTACTAAAACACAGATCTGTGGTCCGCCTATGGAAGCAACTTCATCCGCTGCATCAGTTAACGTTCTGGATGCTGTCCTCTGGATCAATTCTGCTTGGAATAAAGTTCAGCCGAAAACGATACAGAAGTGTTTCAAGAAATGTGGATTTGTCACAACCCAAGAGCATGACGTTTTAGCCCCATCGGACAGTCCATCGCCAATGGCAGAATTCGAAGGAGTAGATTTTGAAGGTTTTGTTGCAATGGATGATGAGGTGGCAACCTGTAATGAACCTGATCCAGAAGGAATTTTCCAAGCGATATTGACCGAAGTACAGACAAGCATAACAGTGCATGAAGCAGCTGGTAAAGTTGAAGAAGCAAGTTACGATGACACAGAAAATGCAGAGACTCCAAAAGAAGAGGCTGTCAGGCATCTGAAAATGCAGTTGAAGTTATTTGCTGTGGAAAAATGCCCAGGTATGTTGAGTGGTGTAGCCAGCGTTGAGAGTGCTTTCTCCACTTATGTTTGTAATAAGAATAAGACACAGACCAAGATTGACTCCTTTTTTTCAGAAAGAATGATTAAACCATGATAAAACAGATGTTGATGATTTGATTTGATGTTGTGATTATGTATGATTTCGTATGATACTGTATTCTCCAATATAAGCTGTTCAAGGAAGTAAAGTATCAGAACAATAGGCCTCATTCCGTATTTTGACCACCTCCGTATGTTGACCGGTTTGTTACAGTCCCTTGGGTGGTCAACTTATAGAGATTGTACTGTATATATATATATATATATATATATATTATATATATATATATATATATATATATATATATATATATATATATATATATATATATATATATATATATATATATATATATATATATATATATACCTCTGAACAGAACTACACCTTATAAGAGGGATTTCGTTGGATTACAGCAACTGGGGGCTTGAACGGGCTAAACCATTGCTTAAATCCTTCACAAAAGGCGACGGACCAGATATAATGCGTTAACAATTGTTCAGCCCAAAGCAACGTTGCTCGTGACTTCTGGAAATATCTTGTGAACTCTCCCTCAAGGTAGAAGTGTCATTAATCTTTTATCTACATCTCTGCCAAGAGTATTCTTGCGCGTAGGTAGATACCTTGGAAGCCAATATTAGATACTCTTGAGTTTTGGTCACTTGGACCACTACTGCAAAGCAGGGGAGGCAATCCGCGACAGTCCTTTGTTCTTCTGTGTCTCCATATTTCAAGGGCCTCTTTTCTTCCTTGCAATTACACATCCATCGTTCATTATTTGCATCATACAACAATGAAGTACATATAACATCCGATGACTGTTATTTGCTATTTGTTATTATCTGCTTATTTGTCTCAGGTGTTGAGTGCATGTTCCATCATTTCTATTTTTGGGTGGCTATTTTTGTTCAGTCCCGATCTTGTTTACTTATCACAATAGTTTTTGCAATTATTGTTAATATTTAGCTGCCAGTAACTTCTCATTGCGGCGAACGATTGGCAGAGTGGTTAGATCGCTTGCCATTCACGGCAAAATTACTGGGTTCCGGGTTCAAAACCTGGTAGCATCGTGTTTCAGTCTGCCCGGCTGTAAACGAGTACCTGGCCCAGTTCATGACTTAGGGGAGGTAAAAACACAGAACAAGGGAGCTGATCATTCCATTTCATAAAGATAAACCTAGTGTAAAGCAGTCTCTAACACCTCACTGCCTTACGGCAGTATCTGCTATAGGACCATATTTACCTTATTTTGTAATGTATCAATTCCCCCGTGTAATTTCTGGGAATCTCTTGGGATAAAAGGAAAATCTTTGTGCTCTGCACGCACGTCCGTGAAAGGTGACTAAACATAGATTTTGCACGAGGCTGGCATCATAATCATGTAAAACAAATTCATACACAAACCACAGGTGCAAGAGAACACACCAACGCCTTGATGCATGCTTCCTACAAGAGGATCAGCTGTAGTGGTGGGATCTTTGCCCCCACAAGGAGCGTAGACGGTAATGATAAATGAATAACATTTAGTTCATTTACACTGACTCTTGCAATCAGTCTTTTCTCTGAACAAAACATAATTGTTCTGGGCACTAGATTATTTCATGTATTCTCCCAATTACTCTTCTGGCATGCAAAACCATAACTGCAAACTATTCAGCTTACATATACTTGACAACGGTTCAAAATTTCGGTGCCAGAGTCTATGTTTTTAGTTTCCTCCGACTAGTTTATGGTGTCTTAATGAAGTTGCGCACAACCTTTTCCTTCTTATTTTTCTCTTTGGTGCTCGGCAGTTCTATTTTGAGCACCATTTACTCGATTCCTCACTTCTCCTTTGTAGGTTTCATTCCAAATTTAAAGTGAAATGAAAGCTCTTAGCGCGTCTTCTGAGTTTTCTCTTAGACACTGAAGAAATTGGAGATAGTGGTCGACGCACAAGAGGAATACATGATGAACGAGTTAGACAGTGAGAAGGAAGATAGAATGATTGAGTGGGAACGTGCCATGAAACTGGCAGACTGGTAAAAATGATAGACATGAATAAGACTCGTACATAATAGAATATTCCTAAAAGAAAGAAAAAAAAAACATTTGGAGGTACATGGCTAGAGTTTAATTCTGCGGGAAAAGATTGTGTACCAAGAAAACTAGTTATGTTGATGTACAGAAACTTTCAATTAGCATTAATGACAGAAGTGAATTTGCAGCACCGGAAGTGCATTTGCATTGTCTTTGGTTGCTGTTTTTTTTTTTTTTTTTTTTAGCCGTTCGGATCATTTCCTCGATGCACGTCCTTTTTTTAACCAAAGACAATGACCTTTAGTGTATCGATTCTGTACTGAGCAGAGTCTCATTTCTAGAGTGCTTGAATCCATACATTACGACTGCGCTCCCCAAGGAGCATAGGCCTTCAACAAACACATGCCGAGTCCTTCTGCTCCGTGCCTTCAGCTTAAGGTCTTACCATGTCTTCCTCGTGTTTGTCATTTATTCTCTAGGTCACTTCTGCGTGTGATACGTCGGTCTCTATCTACCTCTTTACCCTGGGGATTCCAGAACACGGGTTGCCTTGTAATGCTATCAACAGGTTTCCTCAATGTGTGTCCTATCCATTGACAGAGCCGTATTCTCATCTCTTGCGTCACTAACGAGTGTCTGGTTCTTGTCATCAGTTACACATTGGTGATCTTCCCAGACGGCTTCAATCCTTATATTCTATTAAAACACCTATTTATGACAGTCTGTACCTTTTTGGATGTTATTATGATTATTATTATTATTATTTTGTTCTCCACGTTTCAGAACCATACAATAGGACTAACTTGGAAAGAGTCTTCTTCTTCCTGTTTTTACTACACTCTCAGACGTCCACTTGAATATTTTCAAGGAAAGCAGTGGTCAACTAACTGCATCTCCATATAGTTTTTCCGACAATGTGGGTTTCTATCATCCTCATGTGTTGGGCATCTTTGAAGCATATGTTCAGCAGTCATTTTATCAGTGCCACACACTCGTCCTTAGTTCCTATCTTTAGCTTGTTGAATAGATGATATCAGAGCCATATAATATACAGTTCTGATTTCCATGTGTTCTGCCTCTATCTCTCTTACCCTGGGTAGTCCCGAACAAGGACTACCTGGAAATGCTATCAAAAGTTCTCCTCTATGTGTGCCAAATACACCATTTCTTCTCATCTCCTATTCCACTGATACTTGTCTGGCTCTTGTCATCAGTTCCCACGTTTGTGGCCTTGTCGTACAATGTCATTCCTTCTGTTCTGTGGAAGCATCTATTTATGCAGGTCTGTCATTTCTCCGTTGTTGTTTTTGATGTTCTCCATGTCTCAAAGCCATAGAGTTGGATTGACTTGACATTTAAGTTGAAGATTTGTGTTAGACCTGTTCAATGAAAGCACATTTTTTCCTTTTGTATTCCTATTTTGATATCATTGTCTGTCCCTCAAACTGTGTCTATATTCTGACAACAGCTATATATGACTACTTCGTTCATCCAGGGAAGGAAAAGGCAGCGAAAATAAAAAACTGGTCACCCCCACTTCATTCTGTGAGACCTAGTTTAGAGATGTCCAACACTCCTCTTTTTCTTCGACATCATCTTCTTCCTCCTCTTCTTCTTCATCGTTATTTTCTTCTTCTTCTTCATCTTCTCCTTCCTCTTATTATTGTTATTATCATTCTCCTCCTTTTCGCTCCTCATGTAGCATGGAGCCACTACTACAACTATTTCCTATTGCTGGAAGCCTGCACAAACTCAGCATTCATCTGCTCTCGAAGTGGTTGTTTCTGTAGCAATGCATTTTACATGTTGGGGCTGCTACCCCCAAGAAAAACTTCATTTTAATACCACCTTACGACATGCGTGAAGGGGTAGTAGTCCCATTCTTTCTTTGTCTCACCAGAGACCTGTCAGAACTACATAGGGAGTAAATACGTTCGTTACTGACATAATCATTTAAATTACTGGTTATTATTATTACTTTCACCTGCATGAAATAATCATTTCAGTTACTTCTTAATGTCATCACTTACTGCAATAAACTCTTCCTTGACTGACAACACCTTTCTCTTGCTGAATTAAGCTTTTCATTGACAGACAAAACCTTTCACTTGCTGGATTAAGCTCTTCCTTGACGTATCAAACCTTTCACTTCCTGGATTAAGCCCTTCCTTGTCGTATCAAACTTTTGATTTACTGGATTAAGCTCTTCTTTGACGGACAAAACCTTCCACTTGCTAGGTTAAACTCTTCCTTGACAGTCAACACTTTTCTTTTGCTGAATTAAGCTCTTGCTTGACCGACAAAACCTTTCACTTGCTCTTCCTTGCCGTATCAGATCTTTCACTTACTGGAATAACCTCTTCCTTGACGGACAAAAGCTTTCAATTACTTGAATAAACTCTTCCTTGAGGGACAAAACCTTTCACTTGTTGGATTAAGCTCTTTCTTGGCGGACAAAGCCTTTCACTTACTGCGATAAACTCTTCCTTGACGGACAAAGCCTTTCACTTACTGGAATAATCTCTTCCTTGACGGACAATAGCTTTCAATTACTGGAATAAACTTTACCTTGACGGACAAAAGCTTTCAATAACTGGAATAAACTCTTACAGAATGCCCAAACATTTCACATGATGGAATAATTCCTTCCTCAAAGTGGAAAAAGGAAGAGCTATAAAAACAACCAACTTTGTTATATGTCTGTGATAGTATAGAGTCCTGCATGATTTCTTTTTTAAACTGACTAAAGATATGTCATTTATATTTATTAGTCGATGAATTATTCAAAAGTCCGAGAACTTTTCTTCCATTGAATTTATTTGTTATGTGTTTATGAGGTTGGAAATATGTTGTAAACAATTCTCGAATGGAGAATGTTATAAAAAATTATCAAATAGAGCGTATTATTAAGAATTCTAGAGCGAACTACTGTATGTTAAATGCTTAATAAAGTGGGATAGAATGATTTAAGCATATTATGTCAAATCAAAGAGATATTACTCTTCTGCACAACAAAGACCGGAACTCGAAGTGTATGGTATGTCAACTCCGTCAGGCAGTTCTCGCAGTATATTGCATATGTGTGTGACAGTGGCGGATCTAGGAATTGTCGAAGGGAGGGGCAATACATCAGAATTATAAGGCTCCACCCCTCCTTATTTACACATATTGTTTAGTCAATTAAAAAACAAAATAACGAATTTTGAAAAAAGTGACAATTTGACATGAACTCAAAAATATTTATTTTTATTAAAAATATAACTATTTATAACATAATTACTGTTGATATTTACTGTTGTGTGTAGTAAATGTTGATAGATGTAATGAGACGTGGCTGGCTGTCATACATTCTCACGTTACGAAGCATAATCACGAAGCTTGAACACAGGATACAAACTCGACTTGTTTAATCCGCCATCTTAGAAGTAGGAGGAAGGAAGAAGAATTAGCATAAGGGCAAGTAACTCTAGTGGGAAACAAACTAAACACCGAAACGTATATATACACATCAACAATTACATAACAGTAAGTACGGCTACGAAGAGACAAAATTTGTTTAAAAAATTGATACATATTTTATATTATAGCATAACATGTTTTGATTTGGGATTGGCCGCCCGATACGGAAATTATTCGCCTCTTGTCACAAAGTCCTCTGTTTTTGCGGCTCGAGTGAAGTCCCCTTGTGTCGTCTGCATAGCGTCGTTGTTTTTTGTCTCATTGTTGTATGGCGGCTCTCTTTATTTTCTTTCATTGTTCCGCCGCGAAGAATTTACTTATAAACTGCGTTCGTAACCTATAGGGTACTTACTATTGTACAGTAACAGATATGTTTTAATTCGTCCGTCACCCGACTTAACGATTACTTACATTTACAAGTAAGTCCCAAGTGGGGAATTGGAGGAATACTGGAGCGGTTAATATGAAATAAAGGTTTTCAAGTTCTAAGGAAGGTGGATCGCCCCGTCGTCACACCCCTGGATCCACCAAAGGCTTGTGTGTGTGTGTCCGGCAAAATACGTCACTATCCATATTTGTTTCTGGAAAAAGAACACGGAGAAGAGACCTGGAGACAGAATGAAAGGGATGATAAAGAAACGAAAAGACCCTGAGCTGATGGATCAGGACATGATGACTCAAGTACAAGTATAAGTTTGTCTAGCACCTATGTTCCATGGAGACCTGAATGGTAATGATGATGATGCATGATTTCACTGGCATTATGAAAACATAAGCAAGTTATGACTTTAGCTGACTTCTTAATGTTTAAAGAAATATATCACTCTCTAATGACTGACAATCTTTACCTTGAGACTAGTAAATTATAGTGACCTCGTCTTGTAATGTTTTCACGATCTTTCTACATGTTACTGTTTTTCCCTCCAAGGGGAGGTCACTCTATAATTTACTAGTCTAAAAGAAAAGATTATCCTATTGGGTTAAGTACTGTAGTTTGTTTATATTTTATTTCTTTCTTTCTTACTTGTTACCTCGTCTTCCGTTGGGCGTAGAGGTGTCCCAGGGAGCACAATGGCTCTCAGGGTAAACATGTAATCATGTGTGAAGACAAACAGGTGACTGGACTGTTGTATCCGAACTTGCCCTCTGATAGATTGCATTATATTGCTATGAAACCTTTCATCCTTACTGGTTTCATTCCAGCATTTAAACTGGGCTTTCATTCCTTTTCTACCCGAGGGTGTAGAGGTTCGCCCAAACATTTTCTACTCGAAGATGTAGAGCAAAGGTCGGCTACCAGTCGATCCCGATCTACCGGTAGATCCTAGTCGATCATTTGGTAGATCTTTCAGTATATATATATATATATATATATATATATATATATATATATATATATATATATATATATATATATATAGATATATATATATATATATATATATATATAGAGAAAGGGAGGGAGGGAGAGAGAGAGAGAGAGAGAGAGAGAGAGAGAGAGAGAGAGAGAGTTCAGTGTCGCTAAAGTATATCCCAAAAAAGCTCATGGGTTGCCGACTGCTGGTGTAGAGGTTTGCCCGAATGATCTTGTTTGTTTAAATTAAACGTATTAACGCGTTTGCATATTTGTTTTGTTAATTAAGAAATAAATTATTTAAAAAAAAATAAATGTGATTCATAACATTATTCTGCCTTATAACCCAAGTCTCGTTTACTTCCATTTTCGAATGATAAATTGTGGGCCCGTAGATCACAACGGTCATTCTCTTGACATCCGTGGACGATATTTTAAGAACCACTGCACTAAGAGAATCGAGACACGCAATTAGCGTGAGAGCTAGTTTTAATGAAGATATAGTAGCACGGATGGTACAATAATATCAGCTATAATGGTTCTCATGATGTGTTCATTGGTGAGTAAGTGTTGGGAAGAGATGATAATTGAGTTTAATATCATTATAAGATATTAGAAGAATGACATATTTTGCGTGTGTCAGCTTATTTTTTGGCAAACATCGAGCAATTCATTCTATACCATATAGCTTATAGACCGATGTTCGCTGAATACTGAGGATG
Organism: Oreohelix idahoensis; assembly: GCA_024509875.1. Lineage (NCBI taxonomy): Eukaryota > Metazoa > Mollusca > Gastropoda > Stylommatophora > Oreohelicidae > Oreohelix > Oreohelix idahoensis. Next base: position 470,242 of record JAMPIV010010241.1, read on the forward strand.
TCAAGGCAGCGGTGGCATAGTTGCCAGTCCGTTTCAGGACAATTCATTTTCAGTGTTTCATCATGCTAGCAGTTAGATAATATTAGTCCTTTTCAGGGCTTAGAATCTACTAACGCTTGTCGGGTTAGCATTCTTTTCAGGACTAGTCCTTTTCAGGGCTTAGATTTTATCAACACACCGCTTCATTATTTTTGAATGGCGAATTGCGCTGCGATCATGCTAGCAGTTACACAATATTAGTCCTTTTAAGGGCTTAGCATCTACTAACGCTTGTCGGGTTAGCATTCTTTTCAGGACTAGTCCTTTTCATGGCTACTTCATGTTAGCTGATAGATGATAGTAGTCCTTTTCAGGGCATAGATTTTATCAACACACCGCTTCATTATTTTTGAACGGCGACTTGCGCTCCGATATAATCAACAGGCTTTAGGTTGAAAGAAACGTACCTCGCTTTAAGAAGGCAAAACCCTCAACAAACAACAACAGCAACAATTCATTACCCATTTTACTTTTTCATTTGTCCCAGAGTGTGGATTCATCACCGCAGTTGTTGCCCTTGTAGAAAGCCTGCATCAAAGCCCCGCACTCTTGCAGCAGCAATTTCTGTAACAGTTTATTTAACATGATGAGTTTGCCAGCTCAGTGCACGTACATTTTATGACATGCCCGAGGAGTTGATCAGTAGCCTTTCTTCTTTGTCCCATCCCCCGGGAACTACTCCGGCAGATAATCAGCAATATATAAACCACATATCAAAAACATATGAACTTTTTTGCCCCATCTGAGAAGACGAAGAAGGAACAAGACAACTGGCCCCTATGACGTTGTGCACTGTGCTGACACCCTCATTGTGACGGGTAGGGTGTATGTGGGTGGAACTATAGGTGCGTGGTAGCTCAAACAACAAACACTCACCACCGTCAGACTCGATGACTAGGTCATGAAATAACTCCATCGAACAGTTTGTCGCGGAGTGTTTTGAGGGTGTTTGCGTGTATGAATGTTCTTGTGCTCTAGGGGGAGCCTAATCGGTATGTTAACTTGTTGTGAGTGATGTATGTTTGCTTTGTAATCTTTGAACCACAAGCGATGTTGTGAGTGATGTATGTTTCCTTTGTAATCTTTGAACCACAAGCGATGTTGTTAGTGATGAATGTTTGCTTTGTAATCTTTGAACCACAAGCGATGTTGTGAGTGATGTATGTTTGCTTTGTAATCTTTGAACCACAAGCGATGTTGTGAGTGATGTATGTTTGCTTTGTAATCTTTGAACCACAAGCGATGTTGTGAGCGGGAATAAAGACAAGCTGCAAGCCACAGATATGTGTGAATGGCGTTCAGTGGAGTCTGGAAGGTTTTTTACGGGTTGTGAGTGAATATGAATGGAAGGGTTCAGTCGGACAGGGATGTGTGTTGGGACAGTAGAGAAGAGAGTAGAGCAAGTGGTAGCTAGTGAGTAGAGCAGAGTAGAGTGGTGTACGCCCAGAGGGCCATGGATGTCGGAAAGTAGCAGAAATCATGAAGTAGTTGTTGATGTAGAGGAGTTGTATTTCGATGTGCTTTGCCTATGTTCTTTATGATTGTAATTGGCCCTACATCGTGAATTGGTTAATATAAATATTTATGGAGATTGAACTGTGTGACAGGTAGGATGTATGTGGGTGGAACTGTAGGTGCGTGGTAGCTCAAACAACAAACATTCACCACCGTCAGGCTCGATGACTAGGTAATGAAATAACTCCAACGACCTGTTCAATCTCCAGAAATATTTATATTAACAAATTTAAAAAAAAGAATTTACTACACAAAGTAGCTCTACAAGAGCACATGCATGCATTTATGTAGGTTTACTAGGGCCTCGCTGCAGTGGTGTCTCCATTCTCTATTAGCAACAAAAAGGGAAATGATTATGATGGCGATGATGCTGAAGACGATGATAATGTTGATGATGCTGATGACTATGATAATGATGATGCAAATGATATTGATGATAATGATGACGAAGACGATGATGATGATGGTGCGAATGATGACGATGATGCTGATGATGATGATGTCCCTTTATGAAAAACAATGGAAAATGATGGCGATGGTGATGATGCTGATAATGATGCTGATGACGATAATAATTGTGATGATGATGATGCTGATGACGACGACGATGATGATAATGCTGATGACAATGCTAATAATGATACTGATGATGATGATGACGATGATAATGATGATGACGATGATAATGATGATTGAAGAAATATATTTTTCTCTTCCCCTGAAGATGTCGTTACTGTTTGATGCTTATCACTGGACGTTACTGACCAAGGTAAGTTATGTGGTTATACTGGTCAACTTCCCAACCTTACACAGCGTTGAATCTACAGGTCATGTTGACATAGAGTGAAGGTGTAAAGTGTCAGTTACGCGAATGATGGAGTGTTCGGTGAAGTTGACAACCTAGTAATGGTACATTCATACACTCGTCTGCAAGTCAATGATGTTTGAACTGCTGTTTACCATTTCATATGTTTAATAAGGTGACACACATTCCGACAGCACGGATACAGTCATAGGTACATGTTGACACAGCAAATCATTAGGTATTTGAATAGTAGGTGGCAACATCAGACATATTTCATGTAGCATATAAATACAATGGGCGATATAAGTCAAGCATTCACTGTATTGGTGGGCTATCGCCTCATACTTCAGCTGACTGAACGCGTCAGTGAAAATGAATATGTAAACATCAATAATGGTTCACTGATCGAACCTTTTCTTGGCTAAGTTTTCTTAAGTTGTACATTCATCGAAAGTTCATAGCAACCATGTTCAACCACAGTAGTGGGTTTTCCATAATAGGAAGATCTCTGCATCATCGTCCGATAATAAGAGTTGTTTTCTGTTCTCTTGACAATGATCCGTTGTGGTAACGGGAATTCAAAATGGCTACCTCCTTGAGTTTCACTCACCCCGGAGGATAAATGATGAGCCGAAATTAATTCAAAATCTGAACATAAATGTTCTCACTGGGTTTCCATACAGTTCTGAAATCTATAAGGTTGCTTCATGAAAATACCTTAGAGCTGTTGGATAACCTGTCATCTTCATCAGCATTCAAACAATCCTAGCTGTACGAAGATAAGCTTGCCATCTAGGCCTAGCAAAACAGAGTTCATCAAAACAAAGGGTCTGGTATTACCTTGATTTAGGAATAAACACAATATAGAACATTAGGAGAATCTCTGACCATATGATCTTGCAGAGACACTATCTCCTTCCTAAAAATCATTCACAGAGATCACTTTTCAACATCCCTAAAGGACCAGCCCTCAAACATCCCGCCATGACATCAGGCAGGTTTCGTCGACACTCTCGACGCATGCGTAGAAAAGCCTATTCACCCCTTAGCGTCAGACCGAGAAATAGGCCGACATAAAAATACAGAAATATACGATATAAGACCGAATCTTCTTAACTAGACACGGAATACATATATGTCCGGGCCATAAACATTATAAGCAAGACCAATTTGTTTTCTGGCCATAACAAATGAGAAATGACATAGACCTAGCATTCATACGCTAGATCGATATTCAAGAGAGATCACCCATACAACAAAAGTATAAATTAATCATGGGTAGTCTAACTTTGACCGAGAGAGCAATTCTTTTCATATCAAATAATCATACTGTTTCCTACGTTCCTACCTACAGTAATCCGTGCGTCGCATAATTCCATAAGAAAGAATGTGTGCGCAACAATGATAATGATGACGATGATGATAATGATGATAATGCTGCTGATGATGATGATAATGCTGATAACGATGATAATGATGGTGATGAGGTTGATGACGATGATAATGGTAATGCTGATGATGATGATGATGCTGACGACGATAATAATGATGATGATGTTGATGACGATGATGATGATGATGACGATAATGTTGATGAAGCTGATAAAATGATGTTGATTATGATGACAACGATGCTGTTGTTGATGATTGTGACGTAGAGTATGAAAATTGAAGTCCCTGAATTGATGGATGATAAAGGATAGTAGCCTTTAATAGCATCGCAGCCCCTGGATTTGTGTGAAACACAATAGTCAACGTGGATTCCACGCGGGCTCATTAGTATGCATCATTTCCACGTGGATTTTTACCAACGTTGGATAATTAATATGATAAACAGTTATCAGGCGAGGATCCAGGAGGTTCGGTTTGCCTTAGGGGAGGTTAAACCACGCCTACTTCCTATCTCTAGAGCGATTATAATCAAGCATCTCTATACACCTTTCTGGCACCCCGCCTAGTAGGAGTTGCCAAAGCTTATCGGGAGAGCGGTATCCTCAAAGGCAGTGGTGGTTCCCAGAACGGACGAAGCAGTTTCACGCTTTCGTTTAACACCTCAGTGCGAACCAGAGAAGAGCGCTGAAACCGCTCGCAGAACGAGACGAACGGGGAAAGTCTAAGCGGTAGATAGTTGGGTAATGGTGCTGGGGATGGCGGCGCAGACACGCAGAATTCCCCTGATATAAAAAAAGGTTGTGAAAGTTCGCGTGTCCCCCTGATCCTTCAATTCTTTAATTATATATTGAGACCACTGAAGAATGCGTTTATCAATTGCGCCAGAGAGTCTGAATAAAGTACTAGGTTATAGAACAAGATTTCTCGCGGATAACTCCTATATGGAGACTTTAATTCATTCTGTTTGTGAAAGTGGTAATATATTAGTTTCAAGTGATCAGTGGTCTAGTTCTTTCATTTTATTTCACTGGATTTTGTGTTAATTTAAACCTATTAAATAAACTCATCTCAAAAGTTTCCAGTTGTAAATTAAATGATATATCTATACGTTATTTCCCAAAATAATAGATGCTTAAATTTATTTAGAAGCCGCTAAGGGATTTATAACAAATTAATACAGTTTAGTTCTGTATAAACGCGTGTTTTTTTAACCATTAGACTCGCGGAGAGTTTTTCTTAAATATATATAACTGAATACGCTAGTGTTTAAAATAGTCTTAACGGTAAACTTAGCGCGCGTCAGAATATGATTTGTATTGGGTGAATGATTTCATGTTTTCTATTTTTTCACATAGAATGATCATATACCTTTGCGTCCCAGCAATTATAGAGTCCTCCAGACTCGGTTCTTCTACTACCCAGAATTGTTATGAACCTTTTAAATATAATCTTCTTGTGGCGGCCCTGTGCGGTCTCGCTCTCTAAATTTACATGAGATAAAGCAACCCAAGAACATTTAAAACTCATAAAGCAATACATTAGGTAAAATAACTGGAGAAGAACAATTGCCAGAAGCGATATATATATATATATATATATATATATATATATATATCTATATATATATATATATATATATATATATATATATATATATATATATATATATATATATATATATATCACAACGGGCTGATCACCCGTTGCCAGTCACTTCGATTACGGAAACAACAGCAAATGGGTTGATTTGCCGTTGCCCTAAAGACGCCACTAGGCGTGATGGGAAACAATGGCAAAGAAAACCTATCTGCTGTTGCCCTAAGACGCCACTAGGCGTAATGGCCACTGACTGCTTTGACGGTCTGTGGCTAAGGACAGAAGAAGAAGAAGATATATATATATATATATATATATATATATATATATATATATATATATATATATATATATATAATATATATATATATATATATATATACATATATATATATATAATTTTTACTGCTCTACTGTGGAAAAGAATATATTCTTGTACACCAACAGTGTGGTGGGTATTGATGTTAAATAAAAGTAGTTAGTATGTATCTACAGTGAGGTCAGCTGTGCAAGTCCCTGAGTCTAGTAGTTGAGTATGATGTTCTCAGGGTACCTGATTGCTACCACCCTACGATCTCACTCTGCGATTTCTTTTGGGTATCTAGTGTTTGTGATGTTATTTATATGGCTTGATGTCTAGGGTAATGAAGATGTAGTGATAAATGCGTTAAACAAATACAATTTAATTCACTAACATCGAATAAACAAGACTGCGTTTAAAGTTATGATATATATGTATATACAATTTAATTTCCTGTCCCTCAAATATTTTTGGACAGGAATGTTTAACTTAAAATGAAATTATGGTTTTATATCAAATTAATTACACAAGAAGGACATTTGTCCGATATATCTCTTAATATGTTAATGTTTATATACGTTTATTCCCTGGTGGAGACTACTGTTATCTGAAGAGTCACTATTGGGAAAAACTGGTATTCACATCATATCACAAACTGTTACTGAATAGGGTGGAGATCGAACATATTTGAGCTAGCATGTAAGCCCTTAAGATTTAGGCTTATCTTAGAATCCGTGTAGACCCTGGATGACTGGTTGAGAAAACTGCACACGATCCACTGCCGTGTATTCTGGAGTCTGCTATTACTTGTATACTTTGATAAAGAAACAACCGGTAGGTTGCCTCAATTCTGCAGCTCCGACTTCTGACCAACTTGAACTGGGTGATGTAACCCTGAAACAAGAGGAACAAGCCTCCCTAAGTCTCCAGCTGACTATCTCCACCACTACCAATTTAACATCATTAAACAAGTATTGTGATCAGATAAAATAGCTAACTGAATTAGCTACAGTCTTTAACTTTATTGTGACTTCTTCATAACAGTGGGTATCTTCTTTTCCACGCCCCTGTCAATATACATCATCTTCTTCTTCAGCTGAAATACAATCTTTTCTTTTCTTCAAATTTAATATACCAATAGGCCTGCCAGTGACTTCCTGGTCTTACAGTCAAAATATGTATGACAATATTCAACTCCAATTTAGTTTAATTTGCTTCTTTTGTCTGCTTAGACATGCCTCTGCTCCTAGTATGTCGCAATCTTCCACAAAGGCAAAATTTCGTACACACACAATGTTATGGCGCCCTATCTGGGTTGGCATCTACATATAATAATGTATTTAAAAAGTTATTAATCTTACAGCAATCAATGAAATAATCACACACTATGTTAAGGTTTAACAGGCTGTTAATGGTCACTTTTAGACAGCTGCTTCTATAGACCCAACGGCAATTTATTGCTCTGCTTGAAACCTTGCTTGTGTAAAAAATCTCTATCAAGTGGCACCCTGCATAGTAGATGCGGTAGTTTTATTCTCCCTATGTCTATCCTAACATTAACCAATCAGTTTAAACTACACCGATTTGACTCTTTTTTTGAAAATCCCAAACATTTATTTTTGAAAATCCCAAACATTTTTGTACGTTTATCAATAAGTTCGTCCATCTGATTCTAACACTACTGTTTAGACTATGTGTCGCTTACGCTGGCAAAACTTCAAAGTTATACCTCTCCCTCCTCCTAGTAGTGTCTATCAAATGAGGCAAGCCAATGTGACTTGTTCCCAAGCAACGACTAGAAAAATGTTACTTTTAAATTGAGCTGGGATATCAGTGTGTTCGTATATATGTGTTGGCAAATTTTATGTTATGTGATAACTCAGTCACTTTTGAAGCTATCTAAAAGATGAAAAGTGATTATTAATCAGGCTAATGTCCTGTATCTATCCAGTGGATTTTCATCTACGTCTTTACTTAAGTTTTCATCTTTGTACTTTTCTCTTTATTTATAAGTCTAGATACGTTTTTATGGGAAATAGTTTAGTATTGAATAAACAACATTATCGCTTTTTAATTCCATTCTGTCTTTTCCTTTTTATTCATCCTTCTATAAAATGCGTAACATTATCTACGTTTTCTGTCTTTCTTTAGTTCCATTTGCTCTCCCCTGCACTCATGTGTTCGTTAGTTTCAGTTTGAAAAATACCCAAGTGGGTTTTGACTTTTTCCATACTAACCCCCGCTTCTCTCTGTCTCCCGTCTTTTTTTTAAAGAAACACGTGTTGGCCGACTTCCAAAACGGTTTCATGTTATATTAAAAAAATTAGTACGGAGTAACGAAAAAGCCTTTTGTAAGGGGATGGGTACCCTAGCGTGGCGTTAATAGTTTCAAATCGCATGCCTCTCGTTGGCGTTTTCAAAAATGCGACGCTCTTGAAAAGAAAAAAAATATAACTACTGTCGCATGTTGTAACTAATAATAGATTCTTAGAATACGTTAGTTAAATAAAATTCAAGGAGTGTCCAATATTTTGCATTAGATTTTATCGTCCTTGACAATTTTCAAATTCTTATAGTAGCGGTTATAAACGGTAACGTTACGTCACTAGAATTGGACTTTTTTAAAAATATGAGTAGAGTAGGGCAATGGTGGCTATCTTGGCGTATTAGAACAAAATTCAATTACAGTATTATCATTATAATTTGAGCTGGAGGGTTAAAAATGGTGCATTTTATCACAGACAGTCCTGTTATTTCCACTGGATTTAAACCCAGAAGAAAACATAACTCACTGTTCAGTCTTTGTCATCACGCTATAGAAGTTTCCCACCACCAACGGTGAAATCAAAGAGACCACTACCTTCTCATAACTATACATGTGACAGTGCCATCCCATAGAAACTTTAGTTAAAAAATCAAACAAGAACACTAATGCTTCACCTTCCATCGATTACGGGAAATTTGCTGAACGCCAAAACCCGATAGTCTGGGGCTGGAAAACGAAGGAAAAGACTCATACATTTGTTGAGTATTTTATAGCTGTTTTTGTGTGATTCTATGGATTGCCAGATTCAACGATCGGTAAGTGTGAATGGGTGTGATGGCCATTGCTAGCGTGCATGAATGAATGAGATATATTAGCTCAACTTTTAATTTTATTTACTCGGTAAATATCCTTTCACTTCATTCATTGTATTTTTCCTCTCTAGGGGGGATTGTTTACATTTTCTTATTTCCCCTCCCTTAATCTGCTTAGTCAAGGGATAACTTGGAGAATACTAGGACTCTGTTCCTACCTCCCATCCTAAATAGTGTAATAACCCCTATCAGAATAAATTAATCTATCTTTTGGTTAAATTGTCTCTTTCTGATAACCACTTGTCTTTGGACAGGTTTTTTTTGTCTATACAAGCGGGAAGGGAATATTGGAATACTACTATTCAAACCCCCCCCCCCCCTAACTTTGTTAAATTGTATTTTTCTGTAACTATGATTTTTGACTGTACCATGCTAAATCCTGGGATTTTGGTTTAACTGATAATAAACACCATAAACCTTAAATTACTCTGTTGGCCGACCCATTACCCATATCTGTTATATGTAGTTTGTATTCACGTCCGTGTGTTTGTAGCACCAAATCGGTGGGTGTACATGAGTGTTGAGTAACTGGCAAAAATTGTTTAGCCAGGAGAGGTTTAGGAGTCTACAGATAAATAAAATTATCGTAAGATAGGCAGATCGGAGTAACTACCCGATTTCAGAGACTGTCCTTACTCTTTTTCAGCACCCTTGTGAATCAACTATCCATTTCTTAACCCTTACTATCACAGAGCCTTCACTATCATTTCCCACTCGGACGGGACCACTATTTCTAAGACCTATCTCAAATAAAATTACAACAATAAATGGGTTGCTCACCGGGATTTTGAGTCTTATCTAGAAATTAGTACCACTAAACGGGTAGCCCCAGTAGGATCTGATCTTAAGTCTGGGTCTAACTCTAGGCAGAGTGTGAGTGAGTTGTCTTTGTGAAGATAGGGAATAAAAATAATTTTACTCCTAGACAACGCTTTTAGTACTTGGTGTCGTCCACACAAAATAAATATAGGATTGTTTTCTTTCCACAGCAGCAGAGAGTTACGAAAACAAAAAATTCGTTATTTTTACTATTCTATGGCAGAGAAAATTAGAAACATTTTTTTTAATATAAAGATTGCTAGGATCGCGTGATTGTGAAAACAGTAACAAAGGTTTTGAAGTTAGCAGAGTTGAGCAAAGCTAAAGACGCCTTATTCTGTTTTTTAAAGTCTAGTTAATAACGTCTCTTCTCTTAACTGACTTCGGCGGGCGGAGTTTTGTGGTGGAGAATTAATTTTTTAAAGGAAAAATTTTTTTTTCCTTAAATTGTTTTAAAATAAAATTTTCTTTACTGATAAGTAATAGTAGATTTTTTCTAGTAGTTTGACCTACCATTTAACGTGACGTAGTCGCCTGCATTAAGAATCTTAACTGACAGAAAATAGCAGCGATAGGTTAGCAAATTAATAACGGTAGGAGGTATCTCAGGTAATTTATATTTTGTGGTTTTCTCGTGAGCGGTGTAGAGTTTGTTTTTTCCCCTTCTTTTTTTGTCTTCGTCTTATTCTCTCGTCTTAGTAGCATCCAGTTCTTTGACATGGCAGAGAGAGTTCAGTTGAGGTCTATGTTGAGACAGGAGGCAAAAGAGACAGGAATGCAAGTAGATGAGGCGAACGCGTTTGTCAACAGGGAACTTGACAGATATGACGCTGAGACAGAGAGGAAGGAAGTATAGGATAGAGCAGAGAGGAAGAAAGCGGAAGAACTTCAATTGGAACACAAGAAAATTGAGGCAGAGATGTATGCCCGCAGGGAATGAGAGAATGAGAGACAACGTAAGGAGAGAGAGAAGGAGAGACAGCACGAATTGGTGCTTAAGGCTTTAGAGAGTCGGGGTGCTTCTTCTTCCAATAATGGAGAGCAGTCTTCACCCCAGTCTCAGTTAACGGATCTCTCCAGCACTCAATCTGCCCAATTAACAGCGATGTTTTTTGTCTTAGAGTCTTTCCCTAGCCCTAATGAGAAAATTGACACCTTCCTAGAGAAATTCGAGAGGATGGCAAATCTGTATGGGTTAGAGAGTTCCCGGTGGTGCCTTAAACTTTTACAGGCACTAAAAGGAAATGCTTATGATGTGTACGTGAAGCTGGGAAACAACCAAAATGACTACGACATGCTAAAGAAGGCCTTGCTAGAGCGTTTTGAGATGACCGCCAGACAATTTCTGCAAATGTTCAGAAACAGCCGAAAGGAGAGCACGGAGACATTTCCTCAGTTCTCTTCACGTTTAACGGGCTATTTGACAAAGTGCCTTGAATTATCAGAATTACCTCTTACATATGAGGGAATGCTGGAACTTGTTCTTGTAGAACAAATAAAATCAACTTTATCAAACGAAACCCGTAGATTTTTGGCTGAGCAGAGCGCAGTCAAGCTTGAGGAAATCCTCAATAAGGCGGAACGCTATGCAAATGCAATGGCCGAACTTCCTAGCACTAAACGAAAACCCACAGATGAGCCATCTTGAAAACAAAATCTAGAACAGTCATCCTATTCTTCTAATTCCTCCCAGCACTATAACCAACGAGAAACTAATACCCAGAGACCTCCCCAAGAGAAATCTAAATTCTACAAAACCCGATATCCCCCAAACAACAACAATCCTGATCAACCCACCAGGCCTACATGGCAGCGCGGCCACAAAGGTCAAGGTAAGGGGAAGACCCCTACAGCAGGGACGTCTGATCAGGGCAAGCACACCGAGCCAAACTGTATCGGATGCTTGCATACAGCCTCGCAAGGAAGAGTCAATGTCAGTGATTCTCAACCTGAGGGGGACAGACCCTCAACGTGAGGAACTGCAATTTTAAACAGGACCTCAACAAACATGTCTTTTTGACACTGGATTATCTTTTGACTGTATTGTCGCCAGGCACCTAGTCAATCCCGGTCAGGAGCAAAGAGGACACCGTCAAACTAGGTGGAATTTTTAAGAGTGACGCACCCAGGACGCTTCCTATTGCACTGGTAGAAATACATTCTGATTTTGTCAGAGGTGTTATTAATGGATGATCCTATCTACCCAGTTATCCTGGGATGTAGATATACAGAGAATAACCAGCTCCTAGTACCGACGCAGTACAGAAGCCAGATCTTAGAAATGGGGCACTCTCTTCCCTTTAGCGGACATATGGGACAAAACGCCACTATTCAGCGAATAAAAACTCACTATTGGTGGCCAGGAATGAACTCTGAGATTATCAGGTACGTGAAATCCTGCGCCAGTGCCAACGTATGGCACCCAAGCAACGGACACCCTCTATTCCCATGGGTGATGCGCCAGTAGTGGGGACACCATTTCAACAGGTTGTAATCGACATTTTAGGACCCTTAGAAAGGATTAAAAGAAGGCACAGGTTTATCCTGACCTTAGTCGACACTTGCACTTTGTGGGCCGAAGCTATACCGCTAACATGCACGAATTCCAAGCATGTCACAGAAGCCCTCGTGCGGATATTTACACGGTTAGGTTTCCCTCAAAACGTTTTTACGGACAACAAATCCCCATACCGTAGCCTGTTAATGGAAGAGATAGTTAAGATCTTGAGGAACCAGCACATCTACACAAGCCCTTATAATCCGGCCGGAAGTGGGTTAGTAGAACGTGTCAACGGCAGCCTCACCATGATGTTACGTAAGATGGCTCAAGAGAAACCTGAAGAGTGGGACCTTTATATATCTGCACCTTTATTCGCCTACAGAGAAGTTCCCCAAGCAACTACAGGATTTACGCCAGCTACACTTTTATTCGGCAGACCTATTAAGGGGCCACCAGAAGCCTTACTTTGGTCCCTGACAGACCAAAAGGCTGACGAGACAGTTGTCTCTGCAAGCAAATATGTATCTGAGCTCAAGGAAAGGCTACAGCTAGGATGGGATCTAGCTACAACCAACCTTAAGAAAGCACACGCAAAACACGCTCAAAGATACAATAAAGCTGCAAAAGAGAAAGAACTCCAACCAGGGGAGAAAGTTTTGTTGCTACTTCCAACCGGAACCAACAAACTTCGCATCGGATGGCAAGGACCGTTTACCGTCCTTAAAAAGATCTCTTGCACTAATTGCCAGATCTCATTTAAAGGAAAAGAGAAGGTCTTTCACGTTAATCTGCTAAAGAAATATTTGGAAAGACCAGTACCGTCCTCCGAGCTTCTCCTGGCGGTCGCCATAGCAACGGAAGACAAGGAAGATGACGACAGTTGCATGGAGTACTCATTGCAACAAACAGAATCCGTTAAAGATGTCAAATTCGGCGACAATCTCTCAGAAGAACAACAGACAGAAACCAGGGCGCTACTGAAACAGTACGCAGCAGTTTTAACGGATGTACCTGGTCAAACAAATCTCATAGAATTTGATATGAAATTAACTAACGAGACCCCTGTTCGAACCAGAGTTTACCCCATTCCGTACGCTAAAGCGGATGCACTACGCGGAGAAATAGACAAGCTGCGTCAGGCAGAATTTATCAGTGAGTCTACATCTCCTTACAGTTCGAGTGTAGTACTGTTGCAGAAGCCCAATAAGGAAGTTCGGCTGTGTATAGATTACCGGTTACTAAACGCTGTAACGGAATTCCAGCCCGAACCTCTCCAGACTGTTTCTGAGTTGTTCACCAGGCTTAGCAAAGCAAGAATTTTTTCCAAGATTGACCTGAGTAAAGGTTATTACCAAATACCAGTCAAGGAGGAAGTTAAACCTTTGTTAGCTTTCAGCACTAGTGAAGGACATTACACATTTAATGTGATGCCGTTCTGACTGCACAACGCACCAGGAGTGTTCACCAGGATGATGAGGAAGCTTTTAGAACCTTTGCACAGTCCCCACATCCATAATTTCATGGATGATATCTTAATTGCATCGGAAAACTACGACGAACATATTGCTATGGTTGCTATGCTCCTCAGGAGACTACAGGAAACTGGTCTCACAGCCAGACCTAGCAAATGTCTCATCGGGTTTGAAAAGCTAGACTTCCTGGGGCACACTATTTCTCAAGCTGCATGTGGTCTGTTAGGAAGAATGTTGATAAAATAGTTGCAGCTAAAAGGCCCCGAACGAAGAAAGACACCCGTTTTTTCTTATCACTATGTGCGTATTATCAAAAATATATCCGGCATTTCAACGGACTAACGGCACCCCTGACTGACCTTACAAAAAAATGACGTCCTGATAAGGTTATTTGGGATTCGCAGTGCAAACAAGCATACAGCACTTTAAAAGAACAGTTGTCCGGATACCCCATTTTGAGGTTACCTGACCTCAAGAAACCTTTTGTATTGCGGGTCGACGCGTCGGGTCAGGGCATTGGGTCATCACTGCTGCAAACAGATGACACCGACCCGAATATGTTATTCCCAGTTGCGTATGGCAGTCGAACATTAAAAACGGTTGAACGTAACTACAGCACAGTTGAAAGAAAATGTCTGGCACTGATTGACGGAATAAGACGTCATCATGAGTTTCTTTACGGAACAGCTTTTACTGTGCAAACAGACCACGCTCCCTTAGCTTTTCTTGGTTCAAATAAGGAATATAACGCACGGATCATGCGTTGGGCCTTGCTATTAAACGTGTACTCCTTCAAAGAGGAATATATTCCGGGAAGACAGAATGTCGGAGCCGATGTCATGAGTAGGAACTGGACTACGGAGGAAGAGGAGGAAATCGAAGATACCAATCATCCAAAAGTTACCAATCAGGGCAGCTTCATTGTCATAAATGAAACATGGAAAATGGTTTCATGTCTAAAAGTGGGGACGATTGCGACGTAGAGTATGAAAATTGAAGTCCCTGAATTGATGGATGATAAAGGATAGTAGCCTTTAATAGCATCGCAGTCTCTGGATTTGTGTGAAACACAATAGTCAACGTGGATTCCACTCGGGCTCATTAGTATGCATCATTTCCACGTGGATTTTTACCAACGTTGGATAATTAATATGATAAACAGTTATCAGGCGAGGAGCCTAAGGGGAGGTTAAACTACGCCTACTTCCTATCCCCAGAGCGATTATAATCAAGCATCTCTATACACCTTTCTGGCACCTCGCCTAGTAGGAGTTGCCAAAGCTTATCGGGAGAGCGGTATCCTCAAAGACAGTGGTGGTTCCCAGAACGGACGAAGCAGTTTCACGCCTTCGTTTAACACCTCAGTGCGAAACAGAGAAGAGCGCTGAAACCGCTCGCAGAACGAGACGAACGGGGAAAGTCTAAGCGGTAGATAGTTGGGTAATGGTGCTGGGGATGGCGGTGCAGAAACGCAGAATTCCCCTGATATAAAAAAAGTTGTGAAAGTTCGCGTGTCCCCCTGATCCTTCAATTCTTTAATTATATATTGAGACCACTGAAGAATGCGTTTATCATTTGCGCCAGAGAGTCTGAATAAAGTACTAGCTTATAGAACAAGATTTCTCGCGGATATCTTCTATATGGAGACTTTAATTCATTCTGTTTGTGAAAGCGGTAATATATTAGTTTCAAGTTATCAGTGGTCTAGTTCTTTCATTTTATTTCACTGAATTTTGTGTTAATTTAAACCTATTAAATAAACCCATCTGAAAAGTTTCCAGTTGTAAATTAAAACTACTCTTGAATCCTAGAGCAGAGACTCCGACGCCTAGCTGAGCCACAATTGGATGAGGTCCAGTGCGGATTCCGAGCAAACCGAAGTACTCAAGACCTAATCTTCACACTCAGACAGCTGAGTGAAAAGGCCCTTGAGTATAAGAGTGAGATGCATCTTTGTTTCATAGATCTGGAAAAGGCGTTTGACAGGGTCCCCTGGAGCAAACTTTGGGACTGTTTGGCAAGGAAGAATATTCCAGCACCTCTGATTCATGCTATACAGAGCTTCTACAAGTCTAGCAGAAATTATGTGAGGACAGCAAACCATAAGTCACTGGTGTAAGACAAAGTGATATCCTATCACCTTACCTCTTCATACTCCTTATGGACGATATCATCAAGGCATGTAAGGAGAGAACAGGAAAATATTCAGTGGGTACTGAAAGATGAGACAGTTCTATATTTCGGAGCTGGCATTTGCTGATGATGTTGCCCTGATTGCTAAATCAGAGGCACATCTCCAATCCAACCTGCAGGTCTGGACAGATGAGCTGGAGAAGAGAGGGATGGTTATAAGTAGCTATAAAACAAAATCCATGGTGATATCACGAGAAGAAAGAAGACATCAGATTAAGCTGGGAGAACAGGTCCTGGAGCAGGTCGACCACTTTAAATACCTCGGGGCTATTATAGACCGAAAGGGAGGCATCAAAGAAGAGTTGGCCACTCGAAAAGCAGCAGCTGGGAGACTTTTTCAGGCCATAAATCGAGGATTCCTCAGCAAGAGAGAGGTTGGTAAGAAAACGAAGATGGCTGTATACTGCTCCACCTATGTCCCAGTCTTGACATATGAATGCGAGTCATGGGCAATGACTACAACCCATAAAAGCCAGATCCAAACCTCAGAAATGAGGTATCTGAGGAAGGTGGTTGAATTAACAAGAAGAGACATGGTACGCAACCAGACGATACGTCAAGGCCTTAAATCCTACCCCCTGCAGACCCAAGTAGAACAGTCGCAATAAGATGGATTGGCCATGTCTGCAGAATGGGAGAAGATCGGATACCACGACAAGCATGGGAAACAAAGAGCCAAGGATCCAGACCCCGAGGACGACCCAGAGTCCGCTGGGAGGACAATATTAGACAACCTTTGAAGGACCGAGGACTAGAATGGAACCAGGCCAGGAAGAAGACAGCCGATAGGATAGTCTGGCGCTCTCTCTTCAAAACCTCTACACCTCACGGTAGAAGGGGAACGACTAAGTAAGTAAGTAAATAAACCCATCTCAAAAGTTTCCAGTTGTAAATTAAATGATATATCTATACGTTATTTCCCAATATAATAGATGCTTAAATTTATTTAGAAGCCGCTAAGGGATTTATAACAAATTAATACAGTTTAGTTCTGTATATACGTGTGTTTTTTTAACCATTAGACTCGCGGAGAGTTTTTCTTAAATATATATAACTGAATACGCTAGTGTTTAAAATAGTATTAACGGTAAACTTAGTGCGCGTCAGAATATGATTTGTACTGGGTGTATGTTTTCATGTTTTTTTTTCACATAGGATGATCATATACCTTTGCGTCCCAGCAATTATAGAGTCCTCCAGACTCGGTTCTTCTACCACCCAGAATTGTTATGAACCTTTTAAATATAATCTTCTTGTGGCGGCCCTGTGCGGTCTCGCTCTCTAAATTTACATGAGACAAAGCAACCCAAGAACATTTAAAACTCATAAAGCAATAAATTAGGTAAAATAACTGGAGAAGAACAATTGCCAGAAGCGATATATATATATATATATAATTTTTACTGCTCTACTGTGGAAAAGAATATATTCTTGTACACCGACAGTCCTGTTATTTCCACTGGATTTAAACCCCGAAGAAAACATAACTCACTGATCAGTCTTTGTCATCACGCTATAGAAGTTTCCCACCACCAGCGGTGAAATCCAGGAGACCACTACCTTCTCATAACTATACATGTGACAGTGCCATCCCATAGAAACTTTAGTTAAAAAATCAAACAAGAACACTAATGCTTCACCTTCCAGCGATTACGGGAAAATTTGCTGAACGCCAAAACCCGATAGTCTGGGGCTGGAAAACGAAGGAAAAGACTCATACATTTGTTGAGTATTTTATAGCTGTTTTGTGTGATTCTGTGGATTGCCAGATTCAACGATCGGTAAGTGTGAATGGGTGTGATGGCCATCGCTAGCGTGCATGAATGAATGAGATATATTAGCTCAACTTTTAATTTTCTTTACTCGGTAAATATCCTTTCACTTCATTCATTGTATTTTTCTTCTCTAAGGGGGATTGTTTACATTTTCTTATTTCCCCTCCCTTAATCTGCTTAGTCAAGGGATAACTTGGAGAATACTAGGACTCTGTTCCTAACCCCCATCCTAAATAGTGTAATAACCCCTATCATAATTAATTAATCTATCTTTTGGTTAAATTGTCTCTTTCTGATAACCACTTGTCTTTGGACTGGGTTTTTTTTGTCTATACAAGCGGGAAGGGCATATTGGAATACTACTATTCAAACCCCCCCCCCCCCCCCCTTGTTAAATTGTATTTTTCTGTAACTAAATGTTGTGATTTTGGTTTAACTGATAATAAACACCATAAACCTTAAATTATTGTGTTGGCCGACCCATTACCCATATCTGTTATATGTAGTTTGTATTCACGTCCGTGTGTTTGTAGCACCAAATCGGTGTGTGTACATGAGTGTTGAGTAACTGGCAAAAATTGTTTAGCCAGGAGAGGTTTAGGAGTCTACAGATAAATAAAATTGTCGTAAGATAGGCAGATCGGAGTAACTACCCGATTTCAGAGACTGTCCTTACTCTTTTTCAGCACCCTTGTGAATCAACTATCCATTTCTTAACCCTTACTATCACAGAGCCTTCACTATCATTTCCCACTCGGACGGGATCACTATTTCTAAGACCTATCTCAAATAAAATTACGACAATGATGATGATGATGATGATGCTGATGACTGTAGCGTTGTTATATATATATATATATATATATATATATATATATTATATATATATATATATATATATATATATATATATATATATATATATATATATATATATATATATATATATATATATATATATATATATATATATATGTTCTTGATGTGTGAGGTACTGTTGAAGTTCATGCATCATGCTGACAACACGAATGGATACGGGTATGGTCATCACAGGACATAACTGGCCAAAGAACATAAAACATCTGGTAGTGGGTCCACGATACGATTCGTATAACATTTATTTAGTTCAGGCAATGGCAAAATGTGGAGAATCTTGAAAACATCAGTCTCCTCAAAATACAAGTGCATGGTCAGTCCATAGGTACATAAGTATTCCTAGTGGTATAACATCAATGTATCGTCTCAACTATTCAGTTCTGTCCGCTGTACTAATAGGTGCGTGTCAGGCTATCGACACCCAAGTAATGTGGACCGAAAACGTGAATATAAATTTCTTGGATAAATACTTCTATACAAGGTGCGGAACTTCTTCACGAGTTCGGGACCATCTTAGAAGCAAGTGGCGGCCTTCGAAGTTAATTTAATGCCACATAAAATACAATATTCCTCCACGATTCTGGGAGCTTGAAAAACTTTTTTTTTTTTTCCTCGCATGAGGTCGTATATTTTTTCCTCGCATGAGGTTGCATTGGCACCCGCCCAAACCCGGCCCTGGTCAAGACCACATGTCCCAACACAAGAAGACCCAATGACAACATGTGTCAGCGTAGTGATCTTCTGTGCTCTCACACAAAGGACCTAATGACACATGAATGTCACTGTAACTGGTCCCTGTGTCTAGACACATGATCCTAGCCAAAGGCCAGATAAGGGCGTTGGGTCTTCACAGCATTATTACGACTTGAAGTATAAGAAAGACCACGAATATTAGTAGTTAGAATAAATTAGCACAAACGCGTTACGTCATTGACAACTGGTGACGTATTAAATATGCAGCGTTCAATACAAGTTAAAAAGCGTGCAAAAACATGAGTTGCCACAAATAGACATATTTCCTCAATAACAATGGCTATATGCCAGTGTGTGGCAATATACCATGACATATTAACTTTTGTTCTTTAACAATGACGATGATAATGATTATGATGCTGAGATGATGATGATGAAGATGATGCTGCTGATGAAGATGATGAGAACTTGTGAGCGGTGCGGAAAAACCTAATTTAAAAAAATACATACAAATAATTTTGTAAAATTATAAACACACGAGGAATTCCAGTATCGCGAACGTCAACTCCGAGATAAAATAGATGTGTCCGCTTTAGTAACCTTTGTTAGAAACATGTATAATAGTTCACTACTTTATTTTGTTTTCTTTATTTTTTTTTTTTTTTTTTAAGGAAAATTTATTGTGACTTCTTGTTTGTACCTTGTGCCAGTATCAGAGACACGAATGAAGACTCTGACACGCAGGTCAAACAGAGCGACAAGATAATTAAGAGTATCGGCAGGGAGATTAAATATTTGTACTTCTCCGTTTAAGGCAATCCCTTCTGTTTGTTCAGGGAGAGCAACCGACTGGGGGGAAAGGGCCAAAAACGGGACATTCCTGAAATAAATCAATTTCGACAGTCATACAGCATACATGTCATCATGGTCTGTCAGTTTGTACTTGTGACGTCGTGAACAAAGGTGAACAATTAAAAGGCACGCAAACATAAACCGATGAACGTACGTGTATGTACGATCACACACGCACACTAGATATATATATATACAGTCATGCGCCGCTTAACGTCCACGATACGTTCTGTCAAATAGGACGTTATGCGATTTGGACGTTGTGCGAACACTATACTTTATACTTAACAAAGTTATATGGGATACTGTAGTGCACATGCATTGACTAAATAGCCAAGATACTGTACGCGCACAGTACTGTATTTCAGCAAATGTACTGTATCTGGCAAGGTAATACTGTGCAGTATATGGGTGTGATAAACGAGCGCCAAGGCCTCATAGCTCTATCTTTTCCTACATCTCTCATATTTTATTTTCTCCCACATTTGTGCTCTTTCATCCCACATTTGCTATCCCACATTTGCTATTTCATCGTTGTGATTACTCGCGACCGCTATCTAGAGAACCGCATTTGTTCTTTCATCGGTGGTAAAATAAAGTCTTTTGACTGAGTCCCCATACCTGACATCATCGTTTGAAGCCTACATTGCATCGTGATAAATCTGGTGAAAACACATCTGGTCATCCCAATCAGACATCTGGGCATTATACAATTTCTGGGGACTGTTGTTATCTTTGTTGCTCGGCCGGGTCACCACATTGGACGCCCAGCTTGGCCAGGTGAAAACGTCTCATGCTGTTTAAAGCAACCGGCATGTAATACAATAGGCGGCGCCACAAAGAGGACATGTTAGCATGCTGACGACAATGGGCGGAGGTAACAAAGAGTGCCGCAACACACGGAACGATAAATAACTAGAGAATAATGTGACAGCACTTTTGCATTGGCCAGCCAATTATGTCACTACCTGTTTGTCAAACAAGCCAGGCAACGAAAGTTAGTCGCGAATTACCACACCCACATTCGGACTGACAGGGGACAAGAGTGATCCTGTGAATGAGGGACCAGAGAGGCTCTCATGGATTGGTTGTATGAGCGGAGCTGTACGGCATTGGTCCAAGAAACCCACATTGGACTTCCAGAAATATAATCTACCGCGTAGCTTGCTATAGAGAGGAGTCTTGGTTTTACATTGTGAGGTAGAGATTAAAAATCCCTATAACGCCTAGCCTAAATACACGTGTTTATTCAGAGTGGATAATAATAATTCATTTCTGTGGTATTGTGTTCGTAAAGGATTTTGCGAAGGGAAAAGAAGGTTAGTAGATCTTATACAGATTATTAATACATTTTCTTATTCTTTGTTTGTTTTAACCTCACAGCTAAATGTGCGAAAGATAGAGTTTCAATTAATTCTTTGCATAACTGATTAATAAAATCAGAAGACTTTCATAGAAAATGGTAGGATGAAAGGATGTAATTAATAGTTCATACTTCACCTTCATCATCATCATCACAGTCTCCCATGCGCGCACACTCTCATGCACAAGATATTTAACATCATTAGAATTGAACTCGGAGAGAGATCAATAATGGGCAGCAGTATAAATGAAAGTCAACCAGTGATGTTAAGTGTGAAAACTTACGAAGACTTTTGTGTGTTTTCAGTTCATCAGAAGTCTGAGTCTACACGCAACGTGTCTGGCGTCTAACCAGAAATAAGTTATCAAAAAACGAACATTTGGCTAGCAGAATTCGCCATAGGACATCTTTCATTCCTCAATTAAAAAGGAATATTTTTTCACCCACAATTCAGAAGGTGGACGCAGCAATTTTCGTCACCCCATATACTGCTGGCTCACAAGTTCAATACAGAGTTATCACAAGTTCAATACAGAGTTATCACAAGTTCAATACAGAGTTATCACAAGTTCAAATCACTCGAAAGATCATTATTATCTGAAGTCAAGCTAAAGAGCTCAAAAGTGGAATCTCGTATTTATACCAAGTGCAACACACTCTTAAGCGCATTCTATGAAGCAGACTCTAAAGTATATTTTATGAATCACGGCTACATACGCAAGATAATGAGTTTACATATCACTAACATTTCGTGAAGATATCCAGCCTGACCAGTACCCTCGGGAGATTAGACAACAGACCTTTTTTTCATATGACAGCTATTAACTGTTGATCCACACTACAAAGATATACTCAAACAGTGAAGGAATATATAGATCTCTTGTCAACGTTCTCAGTCCGACAACAGTTTTCATCAGAACGTCCTCGACTTAGAGATACCCCACTCGACATAACGTATAACAACTTGGGACATTTTATGCATACATGTGAATCATCATATCAATGAGAAGCATTTAGAGACACATGGACTGGGTAGATAACTCACCATTTTGGTAACACGTATCATATCCCATCATCATCATCATTTCGCTTTGCACCAGTTCATTCTTAATTAACTACTACCTAATTAACTGCAATTTTATTATCTCATTTGTGTGTTTTGTGTGAATCGTCTTTCACCATCATCACGTTCTAACCATTACTAACCCTATATGTGTGGATATTTCATTAATAAACCCAACGATCGCTTGATCATTATCTAGTTTGTTAATGTATTACTCGTGCTGTCGGTGTTACATATTCACCTATAGGAACTTTTCTCTACACAGATGAGGTTGGGGGCTTTTTCTGTTACGGGATCTAAGGGCAGAAGCTAAGGTCGTGGGGAAACAGAACTCTTTCCATAATTAATTAGAAAACACTGTCCAGTGGAAAGCATTCGCATTCCCGTCTTCTTGTCCCTATCTCGAATAGGTCTTTATTCTTTCTTAACGAGCCAATTTCTAGAGACCTTCTACCTAATATCTCATAGGCTATTCCTGGCAAAAACTACTGTCGTAGTTGCCCCAATACGCACCACACGACAATGGGACAAGTAGAAAAATAATGTAAAATAATGTATACTGTATATAGGCTAATATTTTTTCTTTGTTTTTAAGGATCGTCGTGACTGTCGAGTGCGATATGCCCAAATCAAGAGCTATAGCATTCACTGGTTTTCCACCTTCGTGATGTTTAATTACCTTTTGTTTCACTCTCAAATCAATGCTTTTCCTTTGTCTCTTGCTGCTGCTATCACTAGAACTGGTTTTGCTGCGTTTGGGAGCCATGATGCACTTCACAGTAATGTATTTTCGAAAGTTCACATTAAAATAACGATAGTAAGTACAGTACAGTACATACATAGGCCAGTAACATAGGCGTTTATTATGACTATCAAGACATATGTACTGTACTATAGATTATATATGTACTGTACCATTATACGCCTGGTATGGCAATCGCTTTGTACTGTATACAAGAGACATGAGATACATGTGTTGCGTGCGGGAAGCTGTTGTTTTCACTACGTCCGGTTACGTCCGCTTCGTCCTGTTCTCCGATCGGGATTTCTGAACTCTATTATAACCTTATGGGACCACGGACATATATGCGGTCGGACGTTGTCCGAACGCTGCCATCACCGGTGTCAATACCTTGTTGAAGTATGGCGGCTTGCGTACCCTGATTACCGCCAGAGCTATGCCAGCGGGAGTTTTACTCCTGGAAGGTTCTACCAAGCTGGACAGGTTTGCGCGGGCAGGGGTCAGACGAAAGCAGACACCCCGGTCCTCCAGGTTGGGGGTTTTAGCATAGGGCTGATACCCCTGTCTATGTAAAAAAAAATTGAAGTTACGGAAACAACAACGAATAAACAAACTTTGCTGTGGGACGGACATCCGGAGTCTGAGGCTCGTATGACTGTCAGTGGTGAAAGCCGAAAGGAAGCCACTGACATGAGAACGGACGTCCTGACCGCAAAACATGATACAAGAATAGGATTTAGGAATGTCAGGACAATGAATGAGACGGGCAAACTAAAACAGGTCACGGCAGAAATGAGAAACTATAGGCTACACATTCTAGGGATAAGCGAGAGCAGATGGACAGGGGCAGGAAAAGTTAAAACAGCAACAGGAGAAATAGTACTTTACTCTGGAAGAGAGGATGGACAGCACAATGAAGGTGTAGCCATTATTCTACAGAAAGGAATAGAAAGGACATTACTGGAATGGAAACCCATCAACAACAGACTGATAAGATTAAGATTGAGAGGGAGATTCACCAACACTACAATAATACAATGCTACGCACCAACGAATGACAGCGATGAAGAGGTCAAGGATGAATTCTATCAACATCTGCAGAAAGAAATGGAAGGCACACCTAGATATGATCTTATTATAGTAATGGGAGACCTCAATGCGAAAGTTGGTACACACAATACATATAATGAAAGAGTAATGGGGAAATGCGGCAGCGGAACCGCAAACGAAAATGGGGACAAATTAATAAGTTTCTGTAGTATTAACAACCTGGTCATTGGAGGAACACTTTTCCCACATAAAGAAATCCACAAATTAATATGGGAATCACCAAATGGTCGGGACAGAAACCAGATAGACCACATCATGATTAACGGTAGATGGAGACATGCATTACAAGGCGTGAAGGTAAGAAGAGGTGCAGATGTGGGAAGTGATCACCATTTAGTAGTAGCAAAACTGAAAGTGAAACTAAGAAGGGCTGGACCAACTGTAACTGCACAGAAAAGGTTTGACATCAGCAAATTGAAGGACCCCCTTACCAGAAAAGCTTTTGCGGCTGACATAAAGAAACGATATCAATTTGCCAAAAGTCAGGAAGAGACATTGACTGATAATGTAGACCAGAAATTCAACACCATTTCAACAATATATACTGAAGCACATTAAAAACGCACCACCTGTATAATCCAGGAACAGAGTGTGAAATGTAAATATAAGTGTGTACAAGTTTACATATTTGGAATCTTTATTCATTTTCCTATGAATCCATACTGGTCATTAATTTGTACATTTGATTGTTATGAAATTCATTGCATTCTGTGCAGGCAAGGGAGAAAACCAAAAATACAAAAAAATGCACGTGCGTTATCCTGCTGGAGAAGCTGCAAGTCTGGATAAATTGTGAACGCAGGAGCAACCAGTGCATCCAGAACCTCATCTCGATATGTCACAGCATTAAAATTTCCACAGAAGACGTGAAGAGGCAAGCGATGGTGAAAACTGAATTCTCCCCAAATGTGAATACTGCCACCTCGAAATCGGTTGACACAGCGATCTGCAAAGCGCTCTTCACACCGTCGCTAAATCCGCATACGTCCATCTGCAAAGGATATGTTGAATCTGTTCTCGTCTGTGAATAGGACAGCATTCCACTGCAGTCTAGTCCATCTGATATGTTGCTCTGCCCATTGCAGGCGCTGCTAACGATGTCTGTGAGTCAAGTTTGGCCCAACATAAGGTCGTCTTGCAGTAAGGCCTGTATCTCTGAGTCGTCGTATGACTGTCATTCGAGAGACTTGCCCACGTCTACCCACTATTGCTCTTGCTGTTTGACTTGCCGGGAGAGAACGATTCATTAGGTGACTCAGCACAATATGACGATCTTGCGCAGGGGTAGTAACTCGTGGTTGGCCACTCCAAAGTCTATCCCGGGCACTGCCAGTGGTTCCGTAACGTTCAGTGAGACGTACAATAGTGCTGTGGTGGCAATTCATCCTTCTGGCAATGGCCCGCGAGCTCATTCCGGTCTGCAACATACCAATGGCTCGTTGGCGGTCGTTTTCGGATAGTCGTGGCATTTCAAGCACATGTACTGGGTGTTTTGTCTCAACGGCCTTTTTATACCGAGTATACTGCCTCAACGCGTACACATTTTCAGGGTCATAGCTGTTGGGAATCGTGTTGCACGTGTAACTTTCATCGTTTTCATGTAGTCTGTACACACACCCGTGGGTTGAATCTTGCACTTTCCATTCCAGCAGCCATTCGCTCTCTACCTCATGGCAAACACGGGGAAAATCCATTCCCACTTTTTTTTTGCCAGCTTCTCGGCATCAGTATATATAAAAGTGGTGCGTTTTTAATGTGCTTCAGTATATAAAGAAAGCAGCAAATCATGCTTGGGATTCCAGGAAAGGAAGAAGCAAGACTGGATAACACCAGAAACATTAAACACCATAACACTGAGAAAAGAAATGAAAAGAAAGAAAACAGAAGCGAAGTCCCCCAGGTTAAAGCAACTATTTAGCGAAAAGTATAGTCAGCTGGACAAGGAAGTTAAACTCCAAACCCGAGCCAACAAAAGGAATTTCCTAGATGATCTTGCAAGACAGGCAGAAGAGGCAGCACTGAGAAATGAACAAAGCACAGTATACAAAATAACTAAATTCATCAACGGAAAACGAGGTGCAAACAATATTACATTAATAAGAGATAAGCAAGGAAATCTCATCACGACAGCAGAGGGACAGGAAACAAGATGGGCAGAGCACTTCAGAGAAACTCTGAACAAGGAACCACCAGAGACACAATTGAATGTTCCTGAGGCTGAAAACGATCTAGATGTAAATACAGACATTCCACGAAAAGAAGAAATCATCACAGCAATCAAAGGGTTAAAGAACGGAAAAGCTCTTGGCCATGACAACTTAAATGCAGAGCTATTTAAGACAGACCCTGAGCTAGCAGCAGTGCTATTAGAACCACTATTTGCACAAGTCTGGAAAACGGGGACAACACCATCAGAGTGGATCAGGAATAATTGTCAAATTGCCCAAGAAGGGACATCTTGCAGACTGCAATAATTGGAGAGGAATCACTCTTCTCTCAGTTCCCAGCAAAATACTAGTGTCGTAGATTTTGAATAGGAGAATTAAGACTTGGGTTTTGTCCCTTCTGAAAAGGTTAGAATAGGTGATCGTCACAGTGGAAGATAGTAACAGAAAAAGATTCCACGAGTGAGATGATAGACTGTGATATAGAGGCTGTCTCTGAAAGCGGAAAAAAAGAATCTTCTCCCTCTCACCTATCCTCTACGACAACTTTACAGCGTCAGACAGTCTACACACAGATATATCTATTACCTATATTTCTATCTACTCACGGGCACGCACATACACGTGACGACAGTTAAACAAACAGACGCGGGAATCTATAACAAATGATTATATATATATATATATATATATATATATATATATATATATATATATATATATATATATATATATATATATATATATATATATATATATATATATATATATATATATTTGAACGAGCTGACCAACGCACTGATTTAGTTCAAGAGAGATTTTTATTATTATCATCAAAAAAAATCTTCTCACAACACCAAAAATTTCATCAAGGAAAAACATATACAAATAGTCATAGAATTCAAGAAAAATGCTACTAGGATGATAGCCCCCGTGATGATATTAACTCTAGGTTTAGCCCACAGCCCCCGTTATGAGACAGATGATGGCCCAAAGAGTCACAAATACATATTGTTAGGGTCTAATATTGTCCCCCTTAGAAGGTATAGACTGACTTTGACAACAGTATCTATTCTAAAGGAACAATTAATACAACAAGCGAGTGCATTAAATAACGAACATCCTTCCGTCACTTTCACTCGGTTCATTCATCAGGGATCCCTGGCACACGTTCTTACCTATCAAAAACTTGATGTAGTTCACCGTCTGGCGCAACCGTAGGACACTTCTCTACAGTGAATCTGTATTCTTTGGATAAAGCGAATCCCAGCTCTACAATTACAGGTTTATTCCACTGTTTTCGGGGAGCATTCACTTCACCAGTTAAATTTTAGATTTACTGTTAATGTCACTTGAATCATCTAACTCTGTTGGCATATGCACTGACAGGCCAGTGTTACTTGAGAAACCCACGTGGTTCAAAATAAGGACTGTCTATTTCTTCACAAATATGAAACTCTTAATAAACGCCGGTAAAGTTCGGGTCAACCCAGTATTTCAATGTATAAAAAAAAGGAAAGAACACATATCAAATAATTTACAATATGTACCCAATATAACTTACATTTTAAAACTGCAAGCGTACCGCTTGACTTATCATTTAAATTTCCCGTAAAGTAAGTTATGTAAATAAAATCAAACATCATGAATTAGAAAATACATACATATTTCGTCAACACTCAATGATGTATCTGGCGTTATAAGTTAGTTTTAAAATAGATTCTCTCGTCTGATTATTTAGAAGTTAAATTAAATTTCTTTATTAGCCGACTGAATTTAAGCAAGAAATATAATTTCTGTTTTCCACTGTAACTCGTCACTATAAATAATACAGACTAGATAAATTAAGCACTCTGCACAAAATCTAACTAGTGAAATAAAATCGGCAATTTAACACTTAATCACTTCACAAAATACTAGATAATAATATATTTACCTCAAACACAGCACTACAGGATATCGCACAATTAAGAATTATACGCTTATATTTATGGAAGTCTAGAAGTTCGACAAATTGTCGCAACAAACTAAGAAACTTCGCTTATACAGCTCTACTCTTCGCGAACCACCTGTCTACTGCGAATATTGAGAAAGAATGAAAATAAAGTTTCAAACTAGGTTTAATATCTGAAACAGACAAAGGATGAACTATTTCCCCAACCCTGATCTCTCCCCTTCTCATAACACCTACGTTTCACTTAGAAGCATGTCGTAACTGTCACCGGTGCGATTTCGCACCTTCGTTAACAAACTGACCGGGAAAAGCGCGTGTCAGTTGCAAATCTCAGACAACCGTCTGCACTGGGCGAACGCGTGTTGGCAGTTTTAGCACCTACGTTTAGAATGACCAACAGTGAGTGCCGTGTCAGGTAGCGATTTTACACTTCGCCGAGAAATTCAGCCTAGGAAAACGCCTTTGACAGGTGAAATTTGCAGACGATAAGTCGGCCCTATTTCAAAGTATGAAGCACATTCACAGTTTCGTCCTCTGACATCTACGTAATAGAATTACGTATCCTAGTATGAGAAAAACAAAAGGTAAAGTTTGAGAATGCTGAAGAAAATATTTTTCGCAAACGAGTGATGCGAAAAATACAGGAAAAAAACAAGTAAGGAAAGATAATAAAATAAAGGATGCGGGTGAGAGAATAGGAAGAAGATGTAGGCAATTTAATGATATAAAGACCTACGTGACAGGACGTCCCCCCTTTAAGATATGGAAGCACTCCATGTCTACGTTATGGAATTAAATTTCCTATAACCGTAGATTCGGGGTGTCTGTCGTCTTCCCTCTCATCTTCCCCCTCCATCTCTCTCCAATTCCTACTCATGAAGTCTGCCCCGACGTTTCCTTCCTCTGGAATGTCTCCCATGCGCGCTTGAAAGAGCGTCGCCGCTTCTGACATTTTTCAAAGATTTCCTGTGTGTGCAGTGGAGTTTCCCTGCCACTATCGTCATCTTCGTCAGTTTTGGCGATCGTCAGGAGATGGTCGGAGGTCGGCACTGGTCTTTCCAAGTATCTCTTTAAGAGATTTAAATGGAAAACCTTCTCCTTTCCTTGAATAGAGATCTGGTAGTTAGCCTTAGAAATCTTTTTCAGGACGGTAAACGGCCCTTGCCATCCGATCTTCAGTTGGTTGTTCTCGGTAGGGAGTAACACCAAAACTTTCTCTCCTGCTTCCAGTTCTCTCTCTCTTTCGCGACTTTCCTGTATCGGTTAGCGTGCTTTGTGCGTGCTCGCTTAAAGTTAGTCGTTGCTAGGTCCCACCCTAGTTTCAACCTTTCCTTTAAAACCGACACATATTTACTGGCTGAGACAACTGTCTCATCAGCCTTCTCGTCTGTCAGAGACTGAAGTAAGGCTTCAAGCGGGCCCTTAATGGGTCTGCCGAATAAGAGTGTAGCTGGCGGAAATCCTGTGGAAGTATGAGGAGATTCTCTGTAGCCAAATAATGCTGCAGGAACATAAAGATCCCAATCTTCAGGTTTCACTTGTGCCAGTTTACTTAGCATCATGTTGAGGTTTCCATTAGCACGTTCCACGAGCCCATTTCCGGCTGGAGTATATGGCTTAGTGTGGATGTGTTGGGTCCTCAAGATCTTCACGATCTCATCCATCAGCAGGTTTCGGTATGGAGATCCGTTATCCGTCAGCACTTGCTGAGGGAATCCCAACCGAGTGAAAATCTGCACGAAGGCTTCTGCGACATGCTTAGCATCTGCGCATGTTAGCGGTATAGCTTCTGCCCATAAAGTGCATGTATCGACTAGGGTCAGGATAAACCTGTTACTTCTTTTAGTCCTTTCGAAGGGCCCTAAAATGTCGATCACAACCCGTTCGAATGGTGTTCCCATTATTGGCATTTCACCCATGTGGACTGGGGGTGTCCGTTGCTTGGGTGGTACACGTTGGCACTGGGCACAGGATTTGACGTACCTGATAATATCAGTGTTTACTCCTGGCCACCAATAATGAGTGGTTACACGTTGGTTTGTGGCGTTCTGTCCCATATGTCCGCTGAAGGGAAGAGAGTGCCCCATTTCTAGGATTTGGCTTCTGTACTGTTTCGGTACTAGGAGCTGGTTGTAACCTTGGTCAGGCTTGCCCGTTCTCCGATAAAGTACGCCATCCTCAGAAAAAATGTCCCCGTGCTGTCTGGGTTCCTTAGCCATGGGCAGTTTCCTAAAGCAGGGTGCCAAAGTAGGGTCCTTGTATTGCGCTTCTTTAAGTTCCATGGGTAACAAATTAGGCGCAGGCTCCCGTTCCTTCTTGGTTTGTCCTCTTGTAGTTACTGCTGCCACAATCGGCTCTTCCGGTTTCCCAATACACACGTATCTCCCGCCAAGTATGACTGGGTAGATGGGATCATCCATAACAGCCGCTTTGATCACACCTCTGACGAAATCAGAGTGGATCTCCACCAATGCGATGGGAAGCGCTGTAGGTGCATCACTCTTACGAACTCCACAAAGTTGGACGGTCTCTGCTGTCTCTTGACCGGGTTTGACCAGGTTTCTGGCAACAATGCAATCATAAGAAAGCCCCGTGTCAAATAAGCAAGAAGTTTGAGAACCGTTCAAAGTAACAGTACCTCGCGTTGAGGGTCTATCCCCAACAGGTTGGGAATCACTGTCAATAATTCCACCTTGCGAGACTGTTAATAAGCATCCGATGCGTTTCGGCTCGGTGTGCTCGGTCTGATCATATGTCCCGTGCTCAGGGGGTCTCCCTTTGCCACCTTGTCCTTTCTGGCTGCGCTGCCATGCAGGGCGGTCGGGTTGATCAGACTGTTTGGGGTGGTTGGGGTACTTGTTCTTGTAGAACTTGGATTTTTCAGGAGGGAGGTTTTGAGGTCCAGTTTCTCTGTGATTATTCTGATTAGAAGCATGAGAAGGTTGATCTAGATTATTTTTCCGAAAATGCTCCTCTGTCGGTTTCCGCTTAGTGGCCGGTAGTTCAGCCAGCGCATTTTGATAACGCTCAGACTTCTGTAAGATGTCTTCAAGTTTTTCTGCCCCCTGCTCAGCTAGAAATCTCCGGGTATCTGCAGACAATGTGTTCTTTATTTGTTCTGTTAAAACAAATTCCTCAAGACCTTCATAGGTAGAGGGGAGCTGCGAGAGCTCTAGGCACTTTGTCAGATATCCTTTCAAACGTGACGAGAACTGCTGAAAAGTTTCAGAATTCTCTTTCCAGCTGTTGCGAAACAGTTGCAAAAATTTGCGAGCGTTCATTTCAAAGCGCTCCAGTAACGCTTTCTTCAACAGATCTTAGTTGTCTTGTTGGCTGCTTTCCAGTTTGGAGTAAACATCATAAGCAGAACTTTTTAAAGCCTGGGAAAGCTTCATATTCCAACGCGACCTTTCCAAACCGTACAGAGTTGCAATTTTCTCAAATTTTTCTAGATACGTGTCAATCTTCTCATTTGGACAAGGGAAAGATTCAAATGTGAAAGACATAGCGTTGAGTTGAAGAGATTGAGTGTTAGAAGGATCAGTTAAGGAAGAATGAGGAGAAGACTCTCCATTGCTGGAGGTAGAGGCAGCAACACGACTTTGGAATTCTAGAGCTTTAAGAGCCAACTCATGCTGTCTCTCTTTCTCTCTTTCCTCCCTCTCCTTCTCTCTTTTCTCATGCTGTCTCTCCTCCCTCTCCTTTTCCTGCTGTCTCTCCTCCCTCTCCTTCTCATGCTGTCTCTCCTTCTCTCTTTCTCTCTCCCTGCGGATTTCCATTTCCTCGTCCATCTTCTTCTGCTCTTTAGCTTCAGCTGCTTTCCTCTCCGCGTCATATCTCTCAAGTTCGTCTCTGACAATAGCTTTCGCTTCTTCTCCTTCCAGTCCCTTCTCTCTCGCTTCGTCCCTGAGGAGTTGTCTAAGCTTTGCCCTCTCTGCCATATTATGTCAGTGACGGAGACTTAGTGGAGAACGAAAAGAGGAAAAGGATACACTGATTCCTACCACTTACGAGAAAATACCAAATAAAAGATGATATACTTAACCCTGGGATACCTCCTCCAAAATAAAATCTAACTATCGCTGCTATTAATCGGCAATAAAGCACCTAATGCAAAACACGACTACGCCAACTAAATGGTAGTTAAGATTACTTCTGAAAAATAAGTTGCTACAGTGGAAACAATATAATTATTGTAAAAATTATAGAGAAAATAATCCCTTAATTTTTAAATCCACTATCAAGTTTACCCCTGAAGACAGTTAGGGTGAGGGAGGCAATTAATCTGGACAAATAGTCCGAAACGCACTCCTTACTTTAGTTCAAACACCTTCCTGCTTCAGAACCCTTGTGAATGTTATACACTCACAAAACTTTACCAGCGTTTAGTATTACAAATCAACAAATAACATGTATACCGACATCCACCTGTAACTCAAATGTATATTATTCAAATGCTGTGGAAAAAACTTATCAGTTTGTGTAGTCAGCACGCTCGTAAACAGATCGTTAGTCTAGGGGATAAATTATTTAAAGATAAAACAACTCACAAGACATCATACTCTTACTCTATTTCAGAATAAAGAATCTTAAGTTTAAAATCTAGATAGACGAGTCCACATTTGTCGTACTCGTCTTCCTATTCTAAGTTCAAAAATCCGTCGGGCGAGACCACATTTGTCGTATCGCCTTAGGATTTTGGGTTCAATTCCCGGTAACGAGCAGCCATTTGTCGTAGATTTTGGATAGGAGAATTAAGACTTGGGTTTGGTCCCTTCTGAATAGGTTAGAATAGGTGATCGTCACAGTGGGAGATAGTAACAGAAATAGATTCCACGAGTGAGATGATAGACTGTGATATAGAGGCTGTCCCTGAAAGCGGAAAAAAAAGAATCTTCTCCCTCTCACCTATCCTCTACGACAACTTTACAGCGTCAGACAGTCTACACACAGATATATCTATTACCTATATTTCTATCTACTCACGGGCACGCACAAACACGTGACGACAGTTAAACAAACAGACGCGGGAATCTATAACAAATGATTATATATATATATATATATATATATATATATATATATATATATATATATATATATATATATATATATATATATATATTTGAACGAGCTGACCAACGCACTGATTTAGTTCAAGAAAGATTTTTATCATCAAAAAAAAAATCTTCTCACAACACCAAAAATTTCATCAAGGAAAAACATATACAAATAGTCATAGAATTCAAGAAAAATGCTACTAGGATGATAGCCCCCGTGATGATATTAACTCTAGGTTTAGCCCACAGCCCCCGTTATGAGACAGATGATGGCCCAAAGAGTCACAAATACATATTGTTAGGGTCTAATATTGTCCCCCTTAGAAGGTATAGACTGACTTTGACAACAGTATCTATTCTAAAGGAACAATTAATACAACAAGCGAGTGCATTAAATAACGAACATCCTTCCGTCACTTTCACTCGGTTCATTCATCATGGATCCCTGGCACACGTTCTTACCTATCAAAAACTTGATGTAGTTTACCGTCTGGCGCAACCGAGGACACTTCTCTACAGTGAATCTGTATTCTTTGGATAAAGCGAATCCCAGCTCTACAATTACAGGTTTATTCCACTGTTTTCGGGGAGCATTCACTTCACCAGTTAAATTTTAGATTTACTGTTAATGTCACTTGAATCAGGTTTGATTAGCAAGTTTAAACGGGCACACAGAGTTCAGAAACACGAGGATTCCCTTAATTTGGAAAGAATGACCAGTGGACAACTTCTTTCAACAGATAGCCTGGTTTCACTATTCACTCTTCGACAAAAATGTCGGGAAAATGTTAATGTTATTGATTGTAATTATTCTCGCCGCCAGTCAGCAATTTTACATTAGAGTTTATGAAAGAATTTAAGATCTGGCGCAAAGGGCCCGCATTGATCATTACAGTCTTTGAAACCCGTTAGTGGAATATAGTATTTCTGTCTAACTCTGTTGGCATATGCACTGACAGGCCAGTGTTACTTGAGAAACCCAAGTGGTTCAAAATAAGGACTGTCTATTTCTTCACAAATATGAAACTCTTAATAAACGCCAGTAAAGTTCGGGTCACCCCAGTATTTCACTGTATAAAAAAAAAGGAAAGAACACATATCAAATAATTTACAATATGTACCCAATATAACTTACATTTTAAAACTGCAAGCGTACCGCTTGACTTATCATTTAAATTTCCCGTAAAGTAAGTTATGTAAATAAAATCAAACATCATGAATTAGAAAATACATACATATTTCGTCAACACTCAATGATGTATCTGGCGTTATAAGTTAGTTTTAAAATAGATTCTCTCGTCTGATTATTTAGAAGTTAAATTAAATTTCTTTATTAGCCGACTGAATTTAAGCAAGAAATATAATTTCTGTTTTCCACTGTAACTCGTCACTATAAATAATACAGACTAGATAAATTAAGCACTCTGCACAAAATCTAACTAGTGAAATCAAATCGGCAATTTAACACTTAATCACTTCACAAAATACTAGATAACAATATATTTACCTCAAACACAGCACTACAGGATATCGCACAATTAAGAATTATACGCTTATATTTATGGAAGTCTAGAAGTTCGACAAATTGTCGCAACAAACTAAGAAACTTCGCTTATACAGCTCTACTCTTCGCGAACCACCTGTCTACTGCGAATATTGAGAAAGAATGAAAATAAAGTTTCAAACTAGGTTTAATATCTGAAACAGACAAAGGATGAACTATTTCCCCAACCCTGATCTCTCCCCTTCTCATAACACCTACGTTTCACTTAGAAGCATGTCGTAACTGTCACCGGTGCGATTTCGCACCTTCGTTAACAAACTGACCGGGAAAAGCGCGTGTCAGTTGCAATTCTCAGACAACCGTCTGCACTGGGCGAACGCGTGTTGGCAGATTTAGCACCTACGTTTAGAATGACCAACAGTGAGTGCCGTGTCAGGTAGCGATTTTACACTTCGCCGAGAAATTCAGCCTGGGAAAACGCCTTTGACAGGTGAAATTTGCAGACGATAAGTCGGCCCTATTTCTAAGTATGAAGCACATTCACAGTTTCGTCCTCTGACATCTACGTAATAGAATTACGTATCCCAGTATGAGAAAAACACAAGGTAAAGTTTGAGAATACTGAAGAAAATATTTTTCGCAAACCAGTGATGCGAAAAATACAGGAAAAAAACAAGTAAGGAAAGATAATAAAATAAAGGATGCGGGTGAGAGAATAGGAAGAAGATGTAGGCAATTTAATGATATAAAGACCTACGTGACAACTAGGCAGGATAATTATACAGAGAATTTCAAAAGCAGTAGACCACAAACTGAGGAAAGAACAAGCAGGATTTAGAAAGAACAGAAGATGTGTAGATCATATATTCACTCTCAGGAACATTATAGAGCAGTGCTCAGAATGGCAAAGTCAGCTGTACATCAATTTCGTTGATTTTGAAAAGGCTTTTGGCAGCATACATAGGGACAGTTTATGGAAAATACTGAGGGCTTATGGAATTCCAAGCTGCAAAGTTTCAATCATAAAAAGCCTCTATGCAAACTTTACGTGTAGTGTTGGGCAGAGCAACCTAACCTTTGAGGTGAAGACAGGAGTACGACAGGGATGCCCCTTATCAACCACTCTATTTTTAACAGTCATATACTGGGTGATGCGCCAGACAGCAGAGGGCAGTCAAAGAGGAATAAGATGGACTACATTTTCTACACTGGAAGATCTGGAATATGCAGATGACATTGCACTACTAGCACATTTACATCAACACATCCAGGAAAAACGGATAGACTTAACAAGTTTAGCCAGCAGGTAGGCCTGAACATCAATTTAAAGAAGTCAGAGGTCATGATGCTCAATGTGAGCAACCCTGAGCCCATATCAGCAAGGAATCAGCAACTGGTACAAACAGACACCTTCACATACCTAGGATGCATTATAACACCAGACGGCGGGGCAGGCAAAGACAGCAACATCAGAATGAATAAGGCAAGATCAGCCTTTTTTAGCCTAAACAACATCTGGAAGTCCTCTCAATACAGCACAAGCACACAATTAAGATTATATCAGAGCTGTGTGCTTTCTGTGCTTCTCTGTGGTGCGGAATGCTGGAGAGTTACAGAGAAGGAAATGTCGAAATTGTCCTCTTTTCACAAGACTTGCCTAAGAAAAATTCACCGAATCTTTTGGCCCAATACCATCACCAACCAAGATCTGCTTGCTCGGAGCAAGCAAGAGGACATGCACACCATCATAGCTGGCAGACGCTGGAGTTGGGTTGGTCATGTCCTCAGAAGTGACCCCGATGCCATCACAAGAACAGCTATGCTTTGGACCCCTGAAGGAAAACGAAAGAGAGGCCGACCAAAAACAACCTGGCGGAGGACTGTGGAGGCTGAGATGCAAAGAATGAACCAGAGTTGGGGCACTGTACGAAGGATGGCCACCGACCGAGCAAAGTGGAATCAATTTGTTGTTGCCCTACAAGACGCCACTAGGCGTGATGGCCATTGACTGCTTTGACGGTCGATGGCTAAGGATCAAAGAAGAAGAAGAAAGTTGTCCGAACGGACGTTATGCGGCGCATGACTGTATATATATAATTCTGGATAGAACGTTAATACAGGTAATCTGGTCATCAGAAGCCTCTCTCCATAGAAAATTGTTTTGGCTCTCTTATCTCTTTAGGAATCTTATAGGGACGGGAGGCGACTCTTGGCTCACTTCTGGTTTTATCAATTCTGTGAACATGAAGCAGTTGTGGAAGTGGCAATTTTGTAGTATATAAATTACTCTCCGGATGTTCATAGCTCGTTACGGTTGTTCTACAGCCAGCAAGATGCCTTTTCTAAAGTTTCACCAAACCATGTGAGCGGTATTGTTCAAGGAGTTACGACATGTGTACTGGAGAATATATATATTCATATTCATAACCATCCACTCCCAAAGGAGCATAGACCTTCAACAAACACATGCCAAGTCCTCCTGTCACGTGCCATCATCTCAAGCTCTTTCCACGTTCTCCTTATCATTTTCACCTCTGTTTCCAGCTCTCTTCCCCATGTGCTTCTTGGTCTACCTCTGCTTCTCTTGCCCTGGGGGTTCCAGAACAAGGACTGCCTTGTAATGCTATCAACAGGTTTCCTCAGTGTGTGTCCTATCCATCGCCATCGTCTTCTTCTCATCTCTTGTTCCACTGGCACTTGTCTAGTTCTTGTCATCAGTTCCACGTTGGTAACCTTGTCATACCATTTTAATCCCTCTATTCTACGCAAGCACCCATTTATGAAAGTCTATAGCTTTTTGGTAGTTGTCTTTGTTGTTCTCAGAGCCATACAATAGGACTGACTTCACATTTGAGTTGAAGATTCTTATTTTCGTGTTGGATCCGATTTCTCTTGATCTCCATATATTTCCCAATGCAATGAAAGCTCCTCTTGCTTTTTGTATTCTTATTTTGATATCACTGTCTCTCCCTCCAACTTTGTCTATATTGCTGCCAAGATATGTGTACGATTCTACATCTTGTATCGGTGTTTCTTCAAGTTCAGCCCTGTTATCATTACCTGTTATCTTTGTCTTTCATTTTACCTTCTTCTAGGAGAACTTCCAGATTTGGCACCTGGAATGTTCGGACATTAAACGAACAAGGGAAAGTGGCACATTTAGCAGCAGAAATACGGGAATATAAAATCGAGGGTCTGGGAATGTGTGAAACAAAGTGGAAGGGGATAGACAGGAAGAATTGGTGCTGTCCTCAAGACATGAAGACGAAAGTTCACACCACAGTGAAGGGGTAGCTCTTATGTCATCTAAAGAAGCACAGAAAGCACTCATTGAATGGGAAGCCGTTGGATCCAGAATAATAACAGCTTCTTTTAAAACAGCTAAAAAGAAAATAAATGTCAATGTCATCCAATGTAATGCACCAACTAATGACAAAGAAGAGTCTGTGAGAGAAGCGGGTTATTGCTAGTATTTAGTAATTCAGAATTAAACGTAATCACGCATGAATATTGATACTTCCCAATAGAGCCATTTCCTTCTAATTACAAAACAAACTGTTGGTCTACTGCAAGTTTATTATCATGAGTTTGGTCCATTACTTAAAAGATTTGTCCTGTGGTGGTCTCACGTTTTTGCTAATTATTCACAATTTCTTGCTGATATTAGTCCCCTGCTTCATTACTATTCAGATAAACTGTTCATCTTAGGATGTGAACTGTATAAGTATACTAAGGTGGTCGGGAAAAAAATTAACCCACTTGTGGGCAAGCCAGGAAGCTGCGAATTGTTGCACTGATATCTAACAGCTGATCTCAACTACTCATAGAAATATTGAGGACAAGCTCCAAAATTGACATGACAGCAGGTTTAAAAAAATGGTTGTTGTTGTTGTCCTTCTCAGTGTTACACGAAAAAAAAAAAAAACCTGGAGCTAACTGTGAACTACCAACGAATCAAAAATTATTTATGTATTTCTTTATGATACTAGCTATACGACTTGACCAGCGAACAGTTTTATCGTTTGTTTGTTTGTTATTTTTCCATCTCTTTTTCAAAGTTTCAGACAATCCCTCCTCCCCACCCCCCCACCCTCCCCACTCCCCACCCTCCCCCCCACCCTCTTTCTTCCCCCCCCCCTCCCCCCCCCCCCCCAAAAAAAAAAATCATCCAAACCCAATCTGTAATTTTGCATTTATTATATTTTTATTTGTTTAATGCGATTTTTTCCTTTTTAAACTGAACAAAACGGGCCTCTGCAGATGCAAAAATTAAACCTTTGTTAAAATGCCTAAAATTATTCATGGAATTATGTTTTTGACTGTGGTGTGTCCAACTGACACTGGAAAGAACTATGTCCCCAAACAAAGCAGACTAGTGTACAACTGCAGAATTGCCAGATCCTGACGGCGATCATATATTTCTTGAAATCATTAAAAGGTAAATAAGTCACGGTCCCAGAGGTGACATGCGTCAAGGCTCCCTCTGCATTATGTTGGAAGATACACAAATCGGCTTCTGCAACCTTTCGCGATGGAGACAGACTGAAGTCGACGGGTGCTCAAGCAGAAGTGACTACTGTAGCGATTTTTTTTACATGATGACCTTGCCGCCTCGTGCACAAACCTCATATTAGTAGCCTTTTACGACATGCCTCATATGAGCAGTGGGCTTATTCTTTCTTTATCTCCTCAGAGATCCTACGCAACTGCATGGAGCACAGATAAATGGTACTGCAGCAAAAATGTGACCAAAAAACATTTCCTCTTATTTTTCTTTAATCTTGTCGCTTTTTCCTTCGCTGTTCGTCTTCATTACATCCACGTGTTGCTAATGATGATGAAAATGCTTCTCGAAGAACACGTACACCCATTGTCAGTTGATGTGTATATGTGAAGTTGGCACACGTGTTATTTTATCTACGATGTTTATCCGCAATATTCGGGAAAAG
Source organism: Oreohelix idahoensis (assembly GCA_024509875.1). Lineage (NCBI taxonomy): Eukaryota > Metazoa > Mollusca > Gastropoda > Stylommatophora > Oreohelicidae > Oreohelix > Oreohelix idahoensis. Next base: position 510,118 of record JAMPIV010010241.1, read on the forward strand.
ATGGGATAACCACTGAAAAGTTAATTGATCTGGGCACAAAGACAAAAAAATAAGCTTCTGGCAGTACTAAACTACAGCTGGAAAAGAGGTATTGTCTCGCAGGTATGGAAGGACCCATACTGATACCTATACCAAAGTGTGACGAAAACTTTCTATTCGTCCGTCCATTTCTTCTGTTTACCCTGGTGATACACGTCTCTACGTCAGTATTCTCCAGTCATTATCTTTCCTTTTACGCCTTCATCAATGTTCGGTCATAATCTTGTAGGCGAAGTTTCACTCCCCTTACATAAACGCCAGCTTAAGCCTAGACTGGAATGTTTTAGTTTTCTTGTTGGTTGTGCTCGATCCCCGCTTCACGAAACGGGTGACAATTTGGTTAAACGATTAAACCATTAAAACGGGCTGATTGTTAAGGTAAGTATTTGATCTATGTTCAGATGAACGAAGGGACCCAAAGATGCAGCAATAGAGAATGCATTCAGCGACCCATAGCTTGACTGCTTGCGTCAGGGTCAGTGAACCAGAGCTGACCAAGATCCTACTCCACCTCCACGTGGTGGTCCTGGAAACAGGCTGCATCACTGCAGTCTGGCTTAAAGAGTAGGGATCGAAAAGGGACGGCAAACTCAGTCCCAAAAAATGCCATGCTGAAGTCGGATGTGTCAGCCGAAAGGCGCAGATATCGCATCTCCGGTGTAAAGAGACACAACGCAACAACGTCCTTTTCAGGACGAATGAGGAAGAATGAAGGAGAAGAAAGATGAACGAAAAAGTTAGTTTAGTGAGTATTCTTGTTCTTCTTCTTTGATCCTAAGCCGCCGACCGTCAAAGCAGTCAGTGGCCATCGCCTAGTTGCGTCTTGTAGGGCAACAACAAATTGATTCCACTTTGCTCGGTCGGCGGCTATCCTTCGTACAGTGCCCCAACTCTGGTTCATTCTTTGCATCTCAGCCTCCACACTCCTCCGCCAGGTTGTTTTTGGTCGGCCTCTCTTTCGTTTTCCTTCAGGGGTCCAAAGCATAGCTGTTCTTGTGATGGCATCGGGGTCTCCTCTGAGGACATGGCCAACCGAGCTCCAGTGTCCGCCAGCTTTGATGGTGTGCATGTCCTCTTGCTTGCTCCGAGTAAGCAGATCTTGGTTGGTGATGGTATTCGGCCAAACGATTCGGTGAATTTTTCTTAAGCATGTTGTGTGAAAAGATGACAATTTCGACATTTCCTTCTCTGTAACTCTCCAGCAGTCCGCACCATAGAGAAGCACAGAAAGCACACAGCTCTGATATAATCTTAATTTTGTGCTTGTGCTGTATTGAGAGGACTTCCAGTTAGTGAGTATTGTTATCACGAATTAAGTGTCTGGATACCACATTTAGCTTGCGTACTTGATTCTGGTTAGCGTGGTTGATGATGGCAGTTTATAGATACCGACGTGTTATCTCGTAGGAATTACCTACAAGATGGACAGCAATTAAGACTGTCCGGATTAAAACCATATGGAAGTAGTTGGACACCTGGAGCAATGATAAAATCATTTCCGGCAAGACATCTTGTCTGAATAGACAGAGATGGGGAGAAGAGATTATCAGATTTAATAATTACGGTAAAGCATATGGCACAATGATTTCCGGAATGTCATTTAACAAAAGTTAATTACTTTAAATGACAATGCCAATAATTGTGACGATGCTGAGATGAAAATATACTAAATTAAGACGTCTTAAACGGTGACTGGCCTTAGATTAGAAAATAAACTAAACTATATTGTGATCGGGTTCAACCAAATTATACTAGCGAAATTAACTTTCATGTAGGCGCCTTTCTTACTATAAGACCTGAGTGCTTGAGAATTCGCCACTCAGATTCCTTTTTTACCTGACGCCGGATTGGAATTCGTAATAGTTCTCTCTATAGACATGAAAATGCTAACAGTAGAACTTGCCAATGTAACAATGTAAACTGTTAATAAAGTCCATAAAATCATAGTCTGAGGAAACCTTCCTCAGGTCTTATCAGTTAGGAGTGTGTGGTAAAGTGGGATGTTATAAATATTTATAGGGGACTTAGTGTACTGACTGAGATCAGCTGTGAAGGTATCTGTATCTAATAAGTGTGGTGTATTACAGATAACCTTACTTGCTACCACATTTAGACCTCAGTCAGACTTATTCTGGAATATTGTGATGACTACGTTGAATGTCTAGGGTTATGATAATGATGAAGTGTATGTTCACAACAACCAACAGACAGATAAACAATTTAATTTAATTCACAATACTTTACAACACTGTGACACTCACACACATAGAACATTCTATAAGACTATCTTAATAAGTCAAGTATAACTTTTAAAAATATGTATTAATTCCTTTAAAAAATAGATATCCTGATTTAACTACAAAGTGAACCAGGAATCACAATCAAATGTAATTACAAGTTGTATGTACACAATTTATAGATATGATCTTTGTATTGACATATTTTATTATTATTAAAATATGTGTGTAAGTTGTGATGTGGTACTATGAGGTACTACTGGCTTTTTCAAGCTAGGTGGTTGTTTGTCATCATGACTTCAAGTGTTTGTTTCTGGTGGAAATAGTATTGGAAAAGTTCACAGTTCCTGTCATTTGAAACAAATAATTGTCCCTCTTTATTTAATATACAGTCACTTTTAGAGGGGGGGGGGGGTACACAAGATTGAGCTGCTCTGGCCAACGAATCTTAACTTCTGTGTGGGCGGCAGGAAACAGTCTCCACTGCTCGCTTGCTTCACCGTTTCCTTGAGAAACAATACTGGTCGCTATCTTGACCAAGGAGTATGCTACCAGCTTCTGGATTCAGCAAAACTCAGACCAGATGCTGCTTCAATACGTTAGGACCACGGTCCCTGAAACAAGAAGGTTGTACCTCCTACTTCAGAACTAATTTATAATCTATTTCCACACTGAAGCACAATACATAACAAACACCGAGTTCAGCGCGGTAGGCCAACTGTTAGCTTCTCATGAAACAATTTACACCAGTATTCCTCTCCCTAATGGTTACAACGCCTCTGCAATTCCAGCATTATTTCCTTCTATTCAATAAGATAGGTGTCATAGTACTATTTGGCCATCCCATGGGAGCCTTGTGCTCTCTGGATCCCCTCTACACCTTGTTTTATGGGGTAGAAGAGGTTCCGATTATGAGATGAGATGGAGCCATATCGAAGTTTTGCCTCTGTTTATTGTTACTGAACCACATACATATAGACATAAATTATCAATTCACATTCAATTTTCATCAACAAGATATAAAATAGGTCTAGCTTACCACAATTCATGGAAATATTAAACAAATACGTAGACTGGCGATGAGTTATGGCACAATTCCGATCTGCCTCTGTCCCAGGCTTTTATTTAGAAAAATATGAGCTGGATCTCAACGCACTTGCTTTTACACAGTTTAATTTTAAAAAAGTGGCACTGAACTGACGCTCCTAATTGACTATATCAAATGGTCTAGCCAATGGGACCATGTTTACAAAAGCTTTTGAAAAAATGTACCCTTCCTATCGTTTCTAGTAACAACCAAAATTAGTATTTGCAATCGACTAATCATGTTTAGCCTTACATATTATTCTTGCCAATCAAATCGGATTTAACATGGTGGTCTCATTTTCTTCTAAAACATTGTTCAAACACGCCATTATGAGCAAAAATGATCCTGTGTTGTCTGACACCCTCACTATAGTATTTTGGCTATAATTTGTTAATTATTAAACTAATTTCTTAACACCTAACATATTCTTTGTCAGCAAGTCCTAAGGCACCCAAATATATAAGTTTTAAGGGAGCTAAGTGGCTGCGTTCAAAATATGTATTTTCTAGGATAGTCGTGTATTTGTTTTTTTTATTTTTTATCTATTTAGAACCGCCACCTGTCCTGCCTTTTCGACTAATGTCAGGATTTCAGACATAAAACAGTAGAATGTCATGTTTCCTAATAAGCATTAAACATGTTTTCAAAACTTAACCGTGTATTGGTAGTGTTTTTTGTCACTGTTTATTTGAAAAAAAGTTAGTGCTTCATGCCTTTCGCGTTGGGGTGTGATAAAGTTGATAAACGTTGGATTTTTATTCCCGTTAATGATATCCACCAAAAGATAGATATAAGTGGATGGAAGCAGACATCATCATCATCATCAGTTGATAAGATCTCTATGGTGTTGTTTGCTCCACTGTAGTGTATGGAATGTCAACTTGACCTACGCAGTGGTGTGTAGACATGGATTGAGTGTATAATGTGCGAATGATGATAAAGGTTCGTGGTGTTGACAAAAAACGTTCTTTTCTCACACTCATGTATGGCTGGAAGTCATCGACACCAACGACTGTGTACCTTTTCTAAAGTTTAATTGGACGTACACACTCGACAGCACAGATAGTGACAAATCACAGGTTGCCATAATACATCATAGTACAGTGGATAAATGGTCTTGCAATGTTACATGGGCACTCATGTAGAATAAGTGTATAATGGACTGTCAGTAGCCAAGCACTCAGTATCGCCCATACATATATCATCTGACTTCACTGACTGAGCACGTCAGCTTATAAACAATATTTCAGATGGCTTCTAAACCTAATCTCGTCTAGCGACGATTCTTCAACATAATGTTCAGCACATATTTTTCCATATAATAATATTGAACCGCTAGCAATGGGTTCTCATGTGTAGCAGTGATCTCTGGACTGATCAAGCGATAATACGGGCATCCCTTTTCTCTTCTTGAAAGTCACTACATGTTTTGGTTCCAAGATGGCTTCACTCGTGAGCTGTCACTCACGTTTGGATACAGATAATGAATCTGTCCTAAAGTTAGTCATTCATAAAACATTTCATTGCTCTGTAGATTTGATCATGAACAATTGACTGCAATCTACAGGATATAGTGCTGCTAGGAATCGAAGTCGTTTTCATCGAGTCAAATATATTCTCTTAGACATTCAAATCGTAACTATCGAAAATGGTGGCTTCGATCGAGAGTTCATAAGAGTATCTTTGATTACCTTGGTATAGGAAATATGAAACTGCCATTCCTTGGCAATACCAATAAACACTGGGGTAAAGCATACACGATAGGTTTAGACGACTATCACCTTCCCCACAAATACTGAGATCACTTTTTCCCCGGCGACAGGCCGACATGGAAAACACAGTCCCTATCAGGACGAAGCCAAATCACACCACTCTCTAGCGACACATCCGCCGAATAGCCTTCGACCTCTCTAGAGACAACAGAACATATAGTTCGACTTAGATATGTAAAGATATACAGATATAAGACAGACTCGTCCTACTCAGACAAACAATACACATAAATTCAGGCCATAGATATTCTGAAGCAAGAACAATCTATTATTACCAAAACAACGAATAAATCGCAGTAAAATGGATTTATCCGCGGAGTTTGATCGAAAGAGCCGACACAACTTTCAAGGGAAGTAACACAATAATGACTTTCCCTTAAGCACTATTTTGCTTTCAAAATATTTGCGAAGATAACAAGAATACCAATGTATAATATTGTAAGATATCAAAGACTGCACGTAACAGTCTTACCACACCTCCCGGGAAAAAAAAATGGAACATTTTTTTTTCTCTTTTTGAAATACATCTAGGAGCAACGTACAATAGGCTCACAACGCATGAATAATGCGCAGATGAAAATATCAGGAATACCTATAACGCCTAATATGAGGCTAAGTCGACTTATGGAGCGACTGGTGAGAATGTGTCTCATAAACTGAGAGAAATTATTTCTCTACAAGTATATTTTTCCAGGAAGATGTCATCAAAGTATAATACAATTCTGGCAATTACACAATGCCGAAAAAATTCATATCATCATTTCGTATTAGATATCTTAAATTTATGATTTATGAAGAAAAAATCATCAAAGCACAGCGGTGAATAAACATCAATGAACCGCTATGTAGTGATACAATCATTATATTATTAAATTACAAATGTGTATCTATCATGATATAGAAAAGGAACTACTATAGAACTAGACATATCAAGAAGTCTAAGCCCTAATAGTTATGTGGAATCATGTGGGCATCTTGACAGAATGTCTGCCATCACATTATCTGATCCACGAATAGCTCGCACAGAGAAATGAAAAGGTTGAAGAGCAATTGCATATCGAGTAGACCTCGAGCTCTTCAAATTCTTACTCTGTATAGCAGTAAGAGCTTTTTGGTCGGTTTCTACTATGAAATGTGCGCCTAGAAGGAATCTCTGTAGTTTGAGGATCGACCAAACCATAGCTAATAGCTCACGGTCTAAAACCGAATAATTCCTTTCTGCCGCATTAAGTTTTCTGGAAATATACATTACAGGATGCAGAGTTCCAGAGTACTCTTGCATTAGTGCCGCTCCAATCCCAGTGGATGAAGCGTCACTACGAAGAACGAATGTCTTATCTTTAGTGGGTAGCACTAAAATAGGTGGTGTTGAAAACAGTGTTTTAATCTTATCCAGAGAGCATTGGCATTCCTGAGACCAGTGGACCACATTAGGCGAACCTTTCTTTAGAAGTGTTGAGAGAGGTGCCATTATAGAGGATAGATTCTGAATGAATCTGCCATAAAATTGAATAAGACCTAACAGACTTCTCACCTGTTTTTTAGTCTTAGGGATTGAGATGTTAAGTATCTTACTAGTATTATGGTCCTCTGTCTTTAGGAAACCATGACCAACTCGGTGGCCTAGGAAAGAAATTTCGCTAAAACCAATATAGGCTTTAGAGGGTTTCGCTGTCAGGTTGTGCTCACGCAAAGTAGACAGCAATTCATCTAACCCTGAATAGTGATCTTCCCAAGTATCGCTGAAAAGACAGATGTCGTCTAGATATGCAACGACATCTGACCGATAAGATAGGATTCGGCGCATCATGCGTACGAACGTAGCTGGTGCGTTCATAAGACCGAAAGGCATAAAATTCCATTGGAACAAACCTCTAGGTGTTGAAAAAGCCGTGAGAGGTTTGGCGCGTTCAGATAAAGGAACTTGCCAATATCCTTTAGACAAATCAAGTTTAGTGAAAAAATGAGATTTGGAGAGTCGAGTAAGTAGCTCTTCCAGTAAAGGCATAGGTTCGGCATCGAACTTAGTTACTTGATTCAATTTTCGATAGTCAACGCAAAGACGTATGTTATTGTCTTTTTTACGCACAATAACCATCGGCGAAGAATATGCAGAGGTGGATGGTTCGATTATTTTCAAATCTATCATCTCATCCAACTCTTTCTCGACCTGTGCTTGAAAATGTATAGGTATAGGATAAGGTCTAACCCTAATAGGAGTATGGTCAGTTAGAACAATGTCATGTTGAATGACATTCGTTTGTCCAGGGATGTCAGTGAGTACATCCTGAAATGTTTGCAACATAGTTGAAACTTGTCGCTGTTCTCCTAGAGACAAATCAGGAGAGACAGTAACGTTCTTCCATGATTCACTGGAATGAAGTGGGATCATTGGAAGAGGAAGATTTACATCTGAAAAACTTGTTTCCTCATCCTGTATCACGGACAGTGATGAGTAATGACCATGTTGTACTGGAGAATTGTCCGTTGCTTGGAAAATGGGTTGCAAATAATCCGGACGTTCATGGAATTCAGTAAGCATATTGATGTGGAAGGTTTTATGCTTCCCATCAATATCGACAATATAGTCGACATCGGAAATTTTCGATATTATATCGTACGGACCTTTCCAAGAAATAAGTAATCTGTTTTCCCTACAAGGTAGTAATACAAATGCTTTGTCACCAGGACAAAGTTGTCGTAAGCATCTCTTCTTATTGGCAAATTGCCTTGCCTTCTGTTTCGCAAATTCAGAAGAAGAAGTTGCTAATTTGCATGCTTCGATAATTTTTTGTCTGAACGCGATGACATATTCGTAGGATGACTTTGTGTCATCGTCAATATTGTCAGATGTTATGAGATCGTGAAGCAACGACATAGGGCCACGCGGACGCGCGCCAAAGACGAGTTCAAAGGGAGAAAATCCCGTATGTTCATTGGGTACCTCTCTGTAAGCGAAGAGGGCCGCAGGTAAAACTCTGTCCCAGTCTTGAGGATGATCCTCAGTTATCTTCCCCAGTAAGTTTTTAAGTGTTCTATTAAGGCGTTCGACCATACCATTAGACATTGGATGGTAGATACTACTTAAAGATCTATCTATCTGCAGAGTAGACATTACTTGAGACATGGTATCTGATATTAGTTGGGTGCCATGGTCTGACAATATCTCTCCGGGGAACCCCAGACGAGAAAATATAAGCCAAAGAGCATCTGCAATATCAGCAGTAGTAATGCTCTTCAGAGGAATAGCCTCTGGCCAACGTGTGCACATATCAACACACGTCAAGATAAACTGATGTCCTCTGGCAGACTTGATCTTAAATGGACCAATAATGTCTATGGCCATTTTTTGAAACGGCCGAATAGGAATGTCCGCCGCCTGAATGGGTGCAGCATGCCGTGGACCTTTGGATTTAACTTCCTGACATACTTTACAAGATCGACAATAAATACGTATGTCCTTGTTTACCAATGGCCAAAAGAAAGCCGCAAGGACTCTTGACTTAGTACGGGAAAAACCCATGTGTCCAGCACACTGAGAGTCGTGAGCGTGCTGCAAAATTTTAACTCTCAAATTCTTGGGAACCAGGATTTGAGAATGACTTGACGTAATGGAGTCTTGAACCATACGTACAAGTACGCCATTCTTCTTTGTAATCCACGATTTACGACTTGTGTCTTTATTCGGATCACCTTTAGTTGCAAGAATGAAGAATTTCTTCAGAGTGGGATCATCTTCTTGCTGTTTTATAAACGAGTCACGAGAAATTACCAAGGGATTATCTTGGTTATGCACTTCATTATCTTCAGTAGATGAAGTTTGAGGCATATTAAGAGCCTGAGCTCTAGTGACTACAGCGTTAGCAATCTGCATGTTTTGCCTTTCCCACGTGGAAATTTGTTGCGGAGTGCATTCCTTGACTCCATGAATGCGACCGATGATGAGGTCAGCGATCGGATTCGGAAGAAGACATGCGTGTACATCTCCTGTAAAGAAAGGAGTAGCAATCCTAATGATAGCAGTAGAGTATTTCTCTAATGTGCCGCCAAATGTTACACATTTGACTACTTGTCCAGTGGCACGGGAAGGATCTACGAGTGACTGCCTAACACCAATTGTGGTGCATCCAGAATCAAATAGCACAGAGACTGGATTGTTATTCACTAAACCCTTATGTAAGACAAGAGAACCTCTTCCATCATGCGCGACTGATGCTGGAAGAGCAGGAAGAGGATGGCCACAGCTTAAAGTAGACACTGTGGTTGGCTCAAATAACGTTTTGCATTGGGGGCACTGAGATGCTCTCCCAAAATCAAAAGCGGCACATGCCATATTACTAGCATCATTATTATCTTTACTCTGTTTATAGGCTTCATGGGACTCTTGTTGTGCAGAGTTTGCCTGAAAATGTGGTTTATGTCTTTTGTTTTGAGATCTACCTCGGTTATTATCACCTCTGTAGTTATTGTTACCTCTATTGTAACCCCTATTTGGGTTTGAGTCATAGTTCCCTTGGTTACCATTATCATATTCATTATAATGAGTATCTCTGTAATTATGATCTTGTTGACTCCAAGACGGATAACCCTGATAGTTTCTATAATTACTTCCTCTACGGAAATTCCTATAATTATGACCACCCCTGTGTCGAGAGCTATCAGGTCGTCTCCAGTTCTTTGAAGAAGAACCCTGAAATGATTGGTTACCTTGGTTTTGATAACTATTATGGTTACCTTTTTTATCAAATCTGTTTTGAGGTCCCTGAAATCTGTGTGAATAATTGGGATTGTATGGTGTTGCTGAAGCAACTGGCATACTCTCCTTAATCTTAGTGTTGCCAAAAGTCACGTCGGGGTGTGCAGTGACATATTGGGAACAATATTCTTCCATTTCTTTTAGAGATTTAGGTTTACGCTCATGTATAAATTCAAGGAAAGGTTTGTTCACACATGACATAATCTTATCTCTGAGCAACAAATCCATAAGTCCTTCATACGTTTTTTCTGTTTTGGAAAGCTCAATCCAACGATCAACTGTGAGACGTGCCTTTGCAGTGAATTCTGAGAATTCTACACCCGTCTCAGGTACCATCGTTTTAAATAAAAGGCGATAGCCTTCCTCACTTAGCTGATATTTTTTTATCAAAGCCGCCCTAATGACATCATAATTATCCTTATCTGCTTCTCCTACAAGGCATAATCTAGTCAAAGATTCACCTTTCAAGTTTTCTGATAATTGATTAGCGTATTGTGATTTATCCACATTATGTGTACGACAAGAACGTTCAAATCTATCCAGCCAGAATGTAATATCGTCACTGGACTGATTGAACGGTGGAACCTTAACCTTGTAAGTAGAAGGTTTATCATTACCACTAGATGCCTGATTAACATTACTCATACTTGTCAATCTTAATTTCTCCAACTCAAATCATGTTCTCTTATTGCTTTTTTTTCTTCAGCCTCTCTGTCTAATCTTTTTTGTTCAGCTTCCCTGTCTAATTTTTTTTGTTCAGCTTCCCTGTCTAATCTTTTTTGTTCAGCTTCACTGTCTAATCTTTTTTGTTCAGCTTCCCTGTCTAATCTTTTTTGTTCAGCTTCACTGTCTAATCTTTTTTGTTCAGCCGCAGCTTCTCTTTCCAATTTTTTTTGTTCAGCTTCAAATCTCCTTTCCTCTACCTGCATCTGCAATTTCTTTTGTTCAGCAGCAGCCTCAGCTTCTCTTTCTAATCTTTTCTCTTCCGCCATAGCTTTTCTTTCATCTGCAGCTAATCTTTTCTCTTCCGCAGCTAATGCTTTGTCATATTGAGCAACTGCCCATTGTTCTAATTGTTGACCAGTCTTATCAAGGGCTTTCCCTTGTGTAATGAAGTATTCTAATGTAGCCATGATGTCTAACAATAATACTAATCACCTGAATCAATAATAATACCACAAGTTCTCAATGACTTGATTAATCAGTATACTATCCCAATATCTGTGGGTCACAAGCCTTTAATAAGGTCTTGTATAATAGTAATAATAATCAGGTACTGGTTTATACCATAATCCAAGTGCAGTGCACAGGCAATTGTGTCTTATGAAATATACCTATATAAAACATATGTCAACCAACAGAATACATAAAGTACAAATAGGACTGACAATACAAGAACGTTTGCAGAAATCAAAATAAATCAAATAGGGAAATCAATGAAAATAATCACTGAATCTGCAAAGAATAACAACACAAATGACGTCACAATATATGAATATAAATTGTGAATAGAACTGAAAGATAGAAAAGGTTAGACCAACAAATTACAAACAAATCAAAACAAAACTAAAGAACAAAGAAATATTACAAAAATAACAATAATTACAGACTTCACAGCTAACACAAAAGCAACAGTTGTCGCAGCAAATTTTCAATCAAGAAAATTGCACCCATAGAAAACGCCCACAACGGACCCTCTATGACGTGGGATATTCTGTTGTGAGGACGCCGCCCAACCTTAAACACAACCCGCTGACATAGAAACTAACATACTATACAAACAAATAACATGTAAACATAAATATATATAAATTATGTGTATGATAGTATGTGTTGCAAAATAGGCTCAGTTTTACAGTAATGGCAAAGTTATTTTTATGAAAACAAACAAACTGCCACTTTATTCAATTAAACATTCTTGCCTTAAATATTAAAGTTCATATATGGAAAACAAGAAGATCCATCGATGAAAATAGGACTTCTTAGTTCACTCATACTGTCTTCCTGTTAACATTGACAAGAATTGATCCAACTGTTCTGTGAAACTCTATAATGTCTAATGTAAAAAATGTCAACAACGCTGACCTACATACTGCATTCACCTGACAGGTCACGTGACGAAGTGTTGACAAAGAGCAAACCAATACTGCAAGTGTGTCGTATCAGCCACAGGAAACGGTCTGGTATCGGTAATCTGTTGACTTCTGAACTTCTGCGAGGTCAAACCCAGAAAGCTGGTCCACCAGTTGATAAAGTTGATAAACGTTGGATTTTTATTCCCGTTAATGATATCCACCAAAAGATAGATATAAGTGGATGGAAGCAGACATCATCATCATCATCAGTTGATAAGATCTCTATGGTGTTGTTTGCTCCACTGTAGTGTATGGAATGTCAACTTGACCTACGCAGTGGTGTGTAGACATGGATTGAGTGTATAATGTGCGAATGATGATAAAGGTTCGTGGTGTTGACAAAAAACGTTCTTTTCTCACACTCATGTATGGCTGGAAGTCATCGACACCAACGACTGTGTACCTTTTCTAAAGTTTAATTGGACGTACACACTCGACAGCACAGATAGTGACAAATCACAGGTTGCCATAATACATCATAGTACAGTGGATAAATGGTCTTGCAATGTTACATGGGCACTCATGTAGAATAAGTGTATAATGGACTGTCAGTAGCCAAGCACTCAGTATCGCCCATACATATATCATCTGACTTCACTGACTGAGCACGTCAGCTTATAAACAATATTTCAGATGGTTTCTAAACCTAATCTCGTCTAGCGACGATTCTTCAACATAATGTTCAGCACATATTTTTCCATATAATAATATTGAACCGCTAGCAATGGGTTCTCATGTGTAGCAGTGATCTCTGGACTGATCAAGCGATAATACGGGCATCCCTTTTCTCTTCTTGAAAGTCACTACATGTTTTGGTTCCAAGATGGCTTCACTCGTGAGCTGTCACTCACGTTTGGATACAGATAATGAATCTGTCCTAAAGTTAGTCATTCATAAAACATTTCATTGCTCTGTAGATTTGATCATGAACAATTGACTGCAATCTACAGGATATAGTGCTGCTAGGAATCGAAGTCGTTTTCATCGAGTCAAATATATTCTCTTAGACATTCAAATCGTAACTATCGAAAATGGTGGCTTCGATCGAGAGTTCATAAGAGTATCTTTGATTACCTTGGTATAGGAAATATGAAACTGCCATTCCTTGGCAATACCAATAAACACTGGGGTAAAGCATACACGATAGGTTTAGACGACTATCACCTTCCCCACAAATACTGAGATCACTTTTTCCCCGGCGACAGGCCGACATGGAAAACACACAGTCCCTATCAGGACGAAGCCAAATCACACCACTCTCTAGCGACACATCCGCCGAATAGCCTTCGACCTCTCTAGAGACAACAGAACATATAGTTCGACTTAGATATGTAAAGATATACAGATATAAGACAGACTCGTCCTACTCAGACAAACAATACACATAAATTCAGGCCATAGATATTCTGAAGCAAGAACAATCTATTATTACCCAAACAACGAATAAATCGCAGTAAAATGGATTTATCCGCGGAGTTTGATCGAAAGAGCCGACACAACTTTCAAGGGAAGTAACACAATAATGACTTTCCCTTAGCACTATTTTGCTTTCAAAATATTTGCGAAGATAACAAGAATACCAATGTATAATATTGTAAGATATCAAAGACTGCACGTAACAGGGTGGCATTAATTTTCAATCGCGAGAGGACGTTGGTAGTATTGCATGCGTTCCTCCGTACATCTCTCTCTCTCTCTCTCTCTCTCTCTCTCTCTCTCTCTCTCTCTCTCTCTCTCTCTCTCTCTCTCTTCTAAGCTCGTCTGTCTTTTCATTACGCAGTGTATATAATGACATTAATGCTAGTATTTTATCTAGATCATTAAGCAGTGTGCGTATCTCAAGGTTTTCTAAAAAATACAGTACACGTTTTATTTTTAGAAACGCGTGTATGCTGCTGTAGGCTTTAATAGTAAACGTGAAAGCGTTACAATTATGCAGACGAAGTAGAAAAAGGGGGATTTTTGTACGCCATTGTGACAGCACTGGTCTTTTACCATTCCTCTTTCCTTTTATTGAATTAATTCGTTAGGCTTTACATTTACTTTTTAATTTCGATATGTGGATTTAGAATGTTTCACGACAATTTCTCCCCACTTAAAACAGACGTTATATGTCAGTCTATAATTCTATATACACATAGAGAAATTTAATATTAGTCCTGGTGCTTACGGTGATTCTCGTCACACGGATGTCGGCTTAAAAAATCCGCACCCAGGTTAGTTTTTCCAGAAATATACTCTATGCTGAACTGGAATGGCTGCAAAAGTAAGGACCATCTGAGTAACCTCGAATTTTCATGCCTAGCCTGCGCTAGAAACGACAAGGGTTTGTGATCCGTTTGCAACTTGAATGCCTTCCCATACAGATAAATATTGAATTTCTTGATCGCCCATATTACTGCAAGACATTCTTTTTCGCTAGTTGAATAATTGGTTTCAGTTTTGTTCAACTTTCTGCTAGCATATGCCACTGGGGTTAATTCCCCATCTAGTGCATCTGATTTCTGTAACAGGGTCGCACCTAACCCGATATTACTGGCATCCGTTCTTACAATGAATTCTTGACTTAAGTCAGGTAATTTCAGAATAGGTTTGCTTGTGAGCTTTTCTTTCAATTCCTGGTATGCCAATTCACATTGTGCTGTCCATGTAATTCGATCTGGATTTCCTTTGCGTGTCAAGTCAGTTAACGGTGCACATATGGAATTAAAGTTTTTGATATACTTTTGGTAGAAACCACATAATGAGACAAAAGATCTCACGTCTTTCTTTGTTTGTGGCCTCGGAGCTTTCTTTAGTTTCTCTAAATTCTTGGGGTCTGGGGTCATGTTTCCCTGATGAACTGTGTGTCCCAAGAATTCTAATTCTTTACATCCAACGCAACATTTGGTTGGTCGGGCTGTTAAATTCGCTTCTCTAAGTCGATTAAACAGCATGTTCAGAGAGTCAATGTGTTCCTCAAATGTTTCTGTTGCTATAAGGATATCATCCATGAAATTTGTGATGCATGGATTATTCAGAGGATCCAACAATTTTCTCATCATTCTAGAGAAGACACTAGGCGCATTCTTTAATCCAAATGGCAATCTGTTAAACTCATAGTGTCCCTCTGAGGTACTAAAAGCTAGGTATGGTCTAACCTCAGGCTTTACTGGAATCTGATAGTATCCTTTACTCAGATCCACTTTTGAGAAATATTTAGCTTTATTTAGCCTGGCAAACAACTGATTTGTATCCGGCAATGGATCCACCTGACCTTCTATGATAGCATTCAGTCTCCTGTAATCTATACAGAGTCTATGTTCTCCAGAGGGTTTCCTTAAGAGTACCACACTGGAACTATACGAAGATTCACTGTGTGAAATTATTCCCTCCTTCAACAAATAGTCTATCTCTTCCTTCAAGGCTTTCTCCTTAGCAAAAGGAATCGAATATGCTTTCATACAAACAGGTGTGGGGTCTATCAGTTTCATATCATATTCCAATAAGTTTGTATGCCCCGGTCGGTCCGTTAACACCTCTGTATGATCATCTAGAACCTGTTGCACTCTCTCCTTCTGATTTTTCGTTAAATGTGTACTGATTTTCACCTGTGCCGCTGTCTCACAGGGATGTAATGGATATTCAAATGATGAAAGTGGTTCCTTTTTCATCTCCATTGCAATGGACAAGGTCAACAAGTGTGTCTCTTCCTGATTTTCTCTTTCCAAATATTTCTTCAGGAGATTCACATGATAGATTTTTTCTTTCCACTTCTTATCTATCTTATAATTGGTTCTAGACACCTTCTCTAGAACTGTATATGGACCTTGCCATCCAATTTGTAATTTATTCTGACTACCGGGTAGAAGAAGCAGTACCTTCTCTCCCACAGCCAAATCTCTGTCTTTAGCTTTACTGTTGTAATAGGCAGCATGTTTTTTCCTGGCTTGTCTCAAATTTTCATTGGCAAGTTTCCAGCCAGTTTTTAAACGAGTGGTCAGCTCATTCACATATTGGTATGAGGATGTAATATTTTCCTCTGCCTTTTCATCAGTCCACGTTCTTAACAGAGTGGACCTTTTATTGGCCTTCCAAATAATAATGTTGCCGGGGCCATACCGGTTGAACTATGGGGTACCTCCTGATAAGCAAAGAGGGCGGCGTGAAGGTACTGGTCCCATGTATCTGGTTTTTCGTGTGCCAACTTTCTCAGGATCGACATCAACGTGGCATTAAATCTTTCCACTTGGCCGTTCCCTTGGGGATGGTACACACTACAATGGAAGTGTTTGGCCTGGAAGATCCTGAAAACTTCTTCTGTTAGTTTCCCCTTGAACTGAGAGCCTATATCAGTCAAGATTTGATTGGGAAAGCCTAACCTTGTGAAAATTGTGAGTAATGCCTCTGCCACATGTTTAGAGTCAATGGATGATAGGGCTACCGCCTCTCCCCACATAGAACAGGTGTCCACCAGAGTCAGAATGTAGCTGTTCCTCCTCTTGGTTCGAGTGAGAGGTCCCACAAGGTCCACGGCAACTCTCTCAAAGGGTGTTCCCACTATGGGCATTTCCCCCAGAGTTGCTGGTGCAGTCCAATGCTTAGGTGCTACTCGTTGGCACTCTGGACAGAATTTTACATATCGTTTGATATCTTCAGTTATCCCTGGCCAGAAATAGTGACAAGCTATACGCTGTCCTGTTGCACTGATCCCCATATGACCACTGAAGGGAATCGCATGCCCTAGTTCCAACACTTTAGTCCTATATGAAGTGGGAAGGACCAGCTGTCCGTGACCATTGGATTCAGATCCAGCCTTCCTATAAATCAGCTTGTTCTTCATATAAAATTCTCCCTTGCCTGGAGGTGTATGAGATTTGGGCAACTTCTTGAAACACGGCTTGAGTGTTTTGTCCTCCGCCTGTGCCTTCCTCATCTCATCTGGATGAGTATTTATTGGATTTTCCTCCTCCTTTTTGGACTGTGATCTGGTCTGCACCGTTGCCAATATCACAGGTCTCTTGGGATTCCCCAAGAAGACATATCTACACCCCAATATCAGAGGGTAGATTGGCTCATTTATCACTGCTGCTTTTATGATTCCTTCCACATATCGCGTTTTCACATTTATCCGGGCGACGAGAAGTGTCATGGTCGCTACATCCTTGGTTGCAGTTTCAATCTCCACTGTTTCTGTGGTGTATTGATCTGCCTGCACCATTTGAGAACTGTGGTACGGTTCCTGTAGTTCCGCAGGTTTGACCTTTTTTTCCTTCTTTCCAGATGTCATAGCAGCACAATGAGGAGGTTTCCTTCTAAAATGGTCAGTATCATGATTGTCCATCCGACAATTCTTACACCACCTCCTTTTTTGGTTGAAAGATTTTCTTTCATCAAATTTCCTTTCATCGAATTGTGGGGTTTTATTTTTATTGTCATACCGTGGCCTATCAAACTGGTGCTTACCTTTGTTCTGATCTCTAGGATCAAATTTATTAAAGTTCTGTGGTGCCTTAAAATTATCTACCTGTTTCTTTTTATTACCTGATACCTCTGCCTGAGCTGCTTGATACCTTTCAGCGACATTCAGTAACTCACCCAGTCTCTCTGCACCTTGTTCCATGAGAAACTTTCTCAAGTCTGGAGCCATGGACTCTCTTAGTTGTTCTATAAGAATCATTTCCTTAAGATCTTGGGTTTTCCCCAGAGAAGTCCATTTCTCGAAGTATGTCTCTAACCGTGCAGAGAACTGGTGATAGGTTTCACCTGACAGTAGTTTAGCATTCCTAAATTTTTTCTATAAAATTCACCATTCTTTTCATATCTTAACAAAAGAGCCTGCTTTAGCATGTCATAATTTTCTTGATCATCTCTGCTCATTTTGGCAAAAACTTCATAAGACGTACCACGAATCCCTTGAGATAACTTTAAGCTCCACCTTTCTCTCTCTCTAACCCATACGTGGTAGCTAATAGTTCATATCTATTTAGATAGCTCTCGATATCATCTTCTTTCTCAACAAAATGATCTAAATGAAAGTTCATAGCTGAGGTTGAGGCTCCCTGACTAGCAGTGGCATCAGAGGTAAAGGGACTGGCACCATTTTCAGGAGCATGGCTTTGAAACTCAAGCTCCCTTAGTCGTAACTCATGTTCCCTTTGTAATCTCTTCTCCTCCTTTTCTGCTTCCCTCTCGGCAGCCTGTCTCCTTTCTTCTCTCTCTGAAGCTTGCCTTCTTTCCTCTCTTTCTGCCTCCAGCTTCTTCTCTTCATACTGGAGCCTTTTAATTTCCCTATCTGCCTCCAATGCCCTAGCCTCAGCCTCAATCTGCAACCTCTTAATTTCTTTTTCAGCCTCTATTCTCTTATCTTCGGCTAATCTATCAGATTCTAATTTTCTTTCTGCTTCAAATTTTCTTTCTTCGCGTTCAATATATTTGTCACATTCAGTAGTGACATAAGCAATCATAACTTGCCCGTCCATTCCTAACTCTTTAGCAATCTGCACAGCAGCAGATCGAACTTTTGCCAAGTCGGCCATTTTCTTAACAGGCAAATGTATACAATGTCTAAGTTAAACAATTTTATCTATGAGTAATTAACTAAGGACAACCACAAGCACTGAGAGCTCAACCTTATTTATTTCCACCCAAGGATACCTTTTAATTCTTTATTATTCCCTGAAGTGAATTACCCCCCAATATATATAATAGGAGAAGATTCAAAATCCCGGACAGGACCCCAATATATGTGGTAAAATGGGATGTTATAAATATTTATAGGGGACTTAGTGTACTGACTGAGATCAGCTGTGAAGGTATCTGTATCTAATAAGTGTGGTGTATTACAGATAACCTTACTTGCTACCACATTTAGACCTCAGTCAGACTTATTCTGGAATATTGTGATGACTACGTTGAATGTCTAGGGTTATGATAATGATGAAGTGTATGTTCACTACAACCAACAGACAGATAAACAATTTAATTTAATTCACAATACTTTACAACACTGTGACACTCACACACATAGAACACTCTATAAGACTATCTTAATAAGTCAAGTATAACTTTTAAAAATATGTATTCATTCCTTTCAAAAATAGATATCCTGATTCAACTACAAAGTGAACCAGGAATCACAATCAAATGTAATTACAAGTTGTATGTACACAATTTATAGATATGATCTTTGTATTGACATATTTTATTATTATTAAAATATGTGTGTAAGTTGTGATGTGGTACTATGAATTTATAATCTATTTCCACACTGAAGCACAATACATAACAAACACCGAGTTCAGCGCGGTAGGCCAACTGTTAGCTTCTCATGAAACAATTTACACCAGTATTCCTCTCCCTAATGGTTACAACGCCTCTGCAATTCCAGCATTATTTCCTTCTATTCAATAAGATAGGTGTCATTGTACTATTTGGCCATCCCATGCAGATATATTCCTCTTCGACAAGTTTTATTCATGGTGGAGCCATATCGAGGTTTTGCCTCTGTTTATTGTTACTGAACCACACACATATAGACATAAATTATCAATTCACATTCAATTTTCGTCAACAAGATATAAAATAGGTCTAGCTTACCACAATTCATGGAAATATTAAACAAATACGTTGACTGGCGATGAGTTATGGCACAATTCCGATCTGCCTCTGTCCCAGGCTTTTATTTAGAAAAATATGAGCTGGATCTCAACGCACTTGCTTTTACGCAGTTTAATTTCAAAAAAGTGGCACTGAACTGACGCTCCTAATTGACTATATCAAATGGTCTAGCCAATGGGACCATGTTTACAAAAGCTTTTGAAAAAATGTACCCTTCCTATCGTTTCTAGTAACAACCAAAATTAGTATTTGCAATCGACTAATCATGTTTAGCCTTCTTGCCAATCAAATCGGATTTAACATGGTGGCCTCATTTTCTTCTAAAACATTGTTCAAACACGCCATTATGAGCAAAAATGATCCTGTGTTGTCTGACACCCTCACTATAGTATTTTGGCTATAATTTGTTAATTATTAAACTAATTTCTTAACACCTAACATATTCTTTGTCAGCAAGTCCTAAGGCACCCAAATATATAAGTTTTAAGGGAGCTAAGTGGCTGCGTTCAAAATATGTATTTTCTAGGATAGTCGTGTATTTGTTTTTTTTATTTTTTATCGATTTAGAACCGCCACCTGTCCTGCCTTTTCGACTAATGTCAGGATTTCAGACATAAAACAGTAGAATGTCATGTTTCCTAATAAGCATTAACTTAAACATGTTTTCAAAACATAACCGTGTATTGGTAGTGTTTTTTTGTCACTGTTTATTTGAAAAAGTTAGTGCTTCATGCCTTTCGCGTTGGGGGTGGCATTAATTTTCAATCGCGAGACGACGTTGGTAGTATTGCATGCGTTCCTCCGTACTTCTCTCTCTCTCTCTCTTCAAAGCTCGTCTGTCTTTTCATTACGCAGTGTATATAATGACATTAATGCTAGTATTTTATCTAGGTCATTAAGCAGTGTGCGTATCTCAAGGTTTTCTAAGAAATACAGTACACGTTTTATTTTTAGAAACGCGTGTATGCTGCTGTAGGCTTTACTAGTAAACGTGAAAGCGTTACAATTATGCAGACGAAGTAGAAAAGGGGGGATTTTTGTACGCCATTGTGACAGCACTGGTCTTTTACCATTCCTCTTTCCTTTTATTGAATTAATTCGTTAGGCTTTACATTTACTTTTTAATTTAGATATGTGGATTTAGAATGTTTCACGACAGAGTGTAAATTAACAAGTAACCTTAAGTAGCTGGAGGCAGATTGCAAGTAAACAGTTGCAGGACATACTACGGCCATTCTGTGTATCACAGTCTGGATATAATAACCCATTTTTAAAAAAAAGGGAAACGTTATACACTTTCTTATTTTACACATGTAAGAAGTGTTTATGGATATACAGTTGTGTATGAGGCTGGCAACCTCATCATGTGCAATAACGTGTCACATAAACCACCACCGAATATATATATATATATATATATATATATATATATATATATATATATATATATATATATATATATATATATATATATATATATGTGTGTGTGTGTGTGTGTGTGTGTGTGTGATGGGCCGTAATAACGCCTCAAAGTCCCCCTCAAGTTCATATGTGTGTGTTTAGAAACTGAAGTTAATAGTGCAACACGAGCCTGCCGCTTTGCGAGTGCTCGAGCGTAAATCACTAACCCAGCCCTGCGTGATGCGGTTATTTGGCGTATAAAATACGGGCTCGCCACAGGCCGAAGGCAGTTTGGTGAGATTCGCAGTAGAGGCAAGATGTTAGAAGAAGAAACCCAGTGTCAGATGAAGTTTGAACAAAGACATGGGAACACATTAGCAACTGAGCACTGGCTGAGTGTTTGTTTGCTTATTTGTTTAGTGTTTACTCATTAGTTAGCTTTGTGGGTTTGGGTCACTGAAAGGGTTGTATAAATAAATACAGCCCTGCCTTAGAATCAAGAGTTTTATTGTCGTTCGGGTCTGGTGCGAGAGTGTGAATTGGCGCAAGAAAGTGATCACATATCACAACAACAGCATTTCTCGCCCACCATTTCACACACACACACACACACACACACACACACACACACACACACACACACACACACACACACACACACACATATATATATATATATATATATATATATATATATACATATATATACATATATATACATATATATACATATATATACATATATACATATATATACATATATATATATAAGTCATTGGCTCTCTGAGCTCACTTTCATCCGACTAGAGGGTCTGAGATTTTGTGCTCAAGGGCGTCGTGTAAAATTCAGTGGAAGATTAAATGGTGGAGAAAAGTTGAGGTCGCCTGATGCTTACATCAGGAGACATAAAACTTAAGGGAGATACGATTTTCTACTTTCTCTCAGTTTCTGGTACTAGTTACCAGAATCCAAAGCTGGATACGATCCAAGAGAGATGGGTCTAGAGAGGACACTCGAAGCAGCGACCTTGTTGTGGAAATTACTCCTGCACAGCAGCAAACGTGCTCCCGCAAGCCATTCGGCTCCTGACGAGAAGGAACAGTCAAGACTTCAATGAGAACCAGAATTTAACGACAAATCACTGTTACCACCTGGTCAGTTAAGTACAAAGTACTGGCACAGCTTATGCACTCTTTAAACAGTAAAATCTCCCGATGAAGATACACTATCAATAAACTGTTTTTCTTGACAAATCACCGGAATTCATTTTAACTCTGTTGATCAAAGATTTCATCAATAAATATGTTGTTATCTCTAAATATAAATCCTTAGTTGGAGTTTATAACTGGGTTGAATGAATATGATATCTGCACCCTTTTGACTTGTTTAAGAAAATACTTATACATAGAGCTAAAAAATACAACTAATTCTTTGTTGAACTAGAATCAGTTATAATCAATAAATACAAGTCAAGTGTTACATCGAAATATAAAATTTGCTCTCACAGATGTGGGCGGAGAATATAAATTGTACAATCATCTTAGAAGATGCAGTTATTGTACTTGCCATTCTAAAATCGGTGTGAGACTTCCTGAAATAAGAGTATCATTTTCCTATTTATATCTATGCCAAGCGTACTCTTGAGTGAAGAGGGTTTTCCCTTCGAAAAATATTTCTTTTTTACTCAAATTTGGGGCTGTTAGTGCACTACTGCAGACCAAGGGAGACAAACCGCGACACAGAGAAAGACAAAGACCTGAAAGAATCAAATGACCGCAGACCAATTGGTCTATTAAGCTGTGTAGGTAAACTGATGGAGCGCATGATTAGTTCCAGAATGATGTGGCACCTGGAAGAAAAACACCTATTAACCCTTGAACAAGAAGGATTCAGACAGTCTTTGATCCCCTGAAGATCAGATTACACATATAGCTCAGGAAATCGAAGATGCTTTCCTAGGAAAATAGCACACGTTGATGATATGGTTAGATTTGGAAAAAAGCGTCTGATAATATGTGGATAGAGGGAATGAAAGCCAAGCTGCAAAGAATTGGTGTTTGTGAGTGTGGGAGAATGTACAAATGGATTGGTCACTACCTTGAGAATAGAACCGCCAGAGTACAGCTACAAGGACAGACTTGGAAGAAGTTTATATAAGAGCTGGAGGTCCCCCTTGTGGGGGGGGGGGGGGGGGAGGTCCTATCACCTTGTACTGTTCCTTGCAAATATAAATGACATAGCAGAAAATATTCCAAGAAGAAAACGCAAGGCTTTCTTTGCAGATGACTTGGCTTTGTAGATCTCTGAAGATTATATCACTACTGGAAACATTCGGATACAAGAAGCACAAACATCACTCAAGAAGTGGGCCAAACATGGCTAATGAAGATAAATGAAGGAAAAACAACATACACGGTGTTCTCCCCCTCAAATAATCAACTGGGCTCCAAACTAGTGCTAAACGGGAAAAATCTACAAACTGAATGAAAATCCAAACACCTAGCATTATTTTTGGTTGTCGTTTGACGTGGAAACAAAACAGACTGAAAGAAACTGATTGAGGGCAAGGCAGAGAAAGGCAGTCATGAAAAAGCGAGCAGGAAGAGCTTCGGGAGCGCTAAAGACACTTTACGCCGAGTGAAATCAATCCTTGAATATGGCATTACTGCATGGGCAACAGCAGTTAAGTCAAACTTCGATAAAATCAGCGGACTCCAAAATTAAGCAGCGAGAATCATTACGGTAGGCATGAAGTCAACACCTGTAAAAGAACTCGAAAAGATTACATACCTCCAACCAATGGAGGATAGAAGAGATAATAGGTCCCAACATCAAGCTGCAAAAATTCAAGAGACTAACAGACCATCCAGTGTACCATATAATAAATGCTCCTAGAAGGGAAAGATTCAAGCAAAGCAACTTTGTAGAATCAACCACAACAAAGATGAAAGCAGTTCCCATAAATGCGGTATTAACAATTAAACCCATCTACTTGTTTGGAAACAACATTGTTTCTCTGAACTGATAGAAAACATTCCTGGCATTGACAGCAAGGAGAGCCAGACTGTAACAGACAGAAAAGACATAACGACAAAGACAAAGACATAGAGAAACAAAACCCAAGCAACGCCTGGAAGACCTATGCATACACAGATGGATCAGCAACAAATGCAACAGAAGGTAGAGGTGTGTTTCTGTGCTTAAGCATTGGCACACACACACACACACACACACACACACACACACACACACACACACACACACACACACACACACACACACACACGCACGCACGCACGCACGCACGCACGCACGCACGCGCGCGCGCGCACACACACACACACACACACACACACACACACAAGATGTTAGTGACAACAGGAAAATTCTCAAGTGACTTGAGCAGAGGCAGATACCTTAAAAACTGCAGCAGAGATTCTAATGGCAGAGGAAAGCACAGAGAGACAAGTTGTTTTCTTCACAGACGCACTGTTAGTAGTTGCAACGCTGAGGAGCAAAGAGTAGTGCTATACATACTATGTCAACGATTCAGAAGGGTTGTCATGCAATGGATCCCATCTCCCTATAGCATCCGCGACAATGAGGAAGCTGACATATTGGGAAAAATACGTGGAAAGCTACCTCAACCTCATTCAAGCATAAGTTTCGAAGAGGCAAAAAGTTTATCAGAACCAGATACAGAAACAAATGGGATGCAGAACACCCAGGACACACAACATGATGCATATTACCAGCTCAGCAGAAGAGAACAAGTAATAATCTTCAGACTTCTCACGGGTCACAGCAGACTAGGATATCATCTATTCAACAAGCAAAAGATATGAACTAAGGACGAGTGTAGCTGTGGCACTGATAAAATTACTGCACAACATATTCTTCAAAGATGCCCAACATATGAGGATCATAGAAAGCATATATGGCCGTTACCAATACAATTTTAGGAAAAACTATATGGAGATGCAGATAGTTGACCACTGCCTTCCTTGAAAATAGTCAAGTAGACGTCTGAGAGTGTACGAAGAAGAAGAAAAAGAAGACTCTTTCCAAGTCCACCAAGGAAGAGCTTAATCCAGCAAGTGAAAGGTTTTGTCCGTCAAGGAAGAGTTTATTCAAGTAATTGAAAGCTATTGTCCGTCAAGGAAGAGATTATTCCAGTAAGTGAAAGGTCTGATACATCAAGGAAGAGCAAGTGAACGGTTTTGTCGGTCAAGGAAGAGCTTAATTCAGCAAAAGAAAGGTGCTGACCGTCAAGGAAGAGCTTAATCTAGTAAGTGACCAGTTTCTTTTTTTTTTCTCTGCTTTTGCCTTCCCTAGATGAATGAAGTAGTCATATATAGCTCTTGTCAGAATATAGACAAGGTTTGAGGGACAGACAATGATATCAAAATAGGAATACAGAAGGAAAAATGTGCTTTCATTGAACAGGCCCAACACAAATCTTCAACTTAAATGTCAAGTCAATCCAACCGTAGGGCTCTGAGACGTGGAAAACAGCAGAAACAACAACGGAGAAATTACAGACCTGCATAAATAGGTGCTTCCACGGAACAGAAGGATTGACATTGTACGACAAGGTCACAAACGTGGGAACTGATGACAAGAGCCGGACAAGTATCAGTGGAATAGGAGATGAGAAGAAATGGTGTATATGGCACACATAGAAGAAAACTTTTGATAGTATTTCCAGGTAGTCCTTGTTCGGGAACACCCAGGGTAAGAGAGGTAACGGCAGACTCAAGAATACATGGAGTAGAGAACTAGAGATATAAACGACAACGACGAGAAAGATATGGAAAGACCTTGGTCTCACGTGACACGAGGACTTGGCGAGTGTTTCTTCTTTTTCTTCTTCTTCTTCTTGATACGCGAGTGTTTAATGAAAGCCTATGCTTTATGGGTAGCTAAAGGCGATTGATTGATTGGTGGATTGATTTGCTATCCTAAGTCAAAAGCAGAGTAAGATACCCGTTATTAGGTAGTGTGGCGTGAGCTCCCTAATCTGCCGTAGTGGTGCACGAACTGTGGCCAGAGATTTCGAGTAAATGATAGTTATATATATATATTTATATATATATATATATATATATATATATATATATATATATATATATATATATATATATATATATATATATATATATATATATATATATATATATATATATATATATAAAGATATAAACGTCCCAATTCCAGGGGCATGCGCTAGAATGGGACATGTTCTTAGCTATGTTGTTTCAAGTAACGAATACTACATTTAAGCATACGATACATCGACTACACATTTTTCACATGCACAAGGTAATTGAAATGATTCTTCTTCTTCTTCTTCTTCTTTGATCCACTGTCACTGAGCGTCAGCTCTTGGTGACCTTGATGCCATTATATGGTACTGCGCAGTTCGTATAAGCTGTTCTGAGCTGCCATACAGTGTATTGTCTATGGATGGGTTGTGTGGTAGCAGTTGTTGTCTCAGTCCCTGAAGTGCAGGGCATTGTAGTAGGTGGTGTTCTACTGTCTCCAACGGGTTAGGGCAGTGTCTACATTTTGCAATATTTTGTGAACTTAGTCTGTTTCTGTGGCCATTTAGTGTAGAGTGGCCTGTTCTCAATATGAAGATTTTGGTTTGGTACCTTCGTTCGATATCGTTCATAGCATCTTTCTTATTTGGGGCTGTTTGGTGAATGAAGAGTCATCTTCCTGTTTTAGCCTGTGCCCATGTGTTCAGCCAAACTTCTTTGCAATTCTTTTTGACTATTTGTTTAACTGTTAACATACTCAGTGGGTGATCAATCTGTGGCATTTTTGCTCCCTTCTTTGCCAGTCTATCAGCAACTTCATTTAATGTGATGTTTATGTGGCCAGGTATCCATTGCATGTATATTTCTGTTCCGTACAAGTTCATAATTTTGTGGCATGTTTCTTGAACCTTCCGGATAGTACTGATCGAGTTGGTTTTCCAGTTTCCTATTGCCAAGAGGGCAGCCTGCGAGTCTGAGAACACCACAACATCATTTGGTTCCATTTCGTCTGATTCAAAGAGTTCAAAAATTCTAGTTAGGGTTTTCTGGATGGCGACTACTTCGGCTTCGTAGTTTGTGCACCAGATACCACAGGGACCTGCAATTTTGACGGGTTATTCAGTACTGGGTGGGATGATTATGGCCCCGTATCCAGCATTTATTACTGCTTTGAAAGCTGACCCGTCTGTATAGGCATGGATAATGTCTTCATCGTACTGACAGATGTTTTCCATAGCAAGTGTTTTCAGCAGCGTAGGTATGAGGCTTTTATTTGCGGGTTGTAGAAGGTTTGTACGTATTATTGGTCTTTTTAGTTCTACGTGAGGTGGTAGGTCAGGCACAACTTGAGTAGGTAGTCTAGTCTCTGGTATGTAGTGCTTCCCTGAAAGCTCTTGGTACCTTCTAGTGAAAGATGTCTTTTTAATTCGGTACCTGGAGTCGAGGTCACCGATAACGTTTTTGCAGGGGTCATCTTTGTCAGCTCGCAAGAATCTTTCTGCCGTGATAATGACTGATTTCTCTCTCCTTAGTTCTAGGGGTTCCACATTGGCGGAAATCTCACATGCGCTGGTCGGAGTAGTTCGCAAGCCTCCACAGATGAATCTGAGTGCCTGGTTTTGTATGCGGTCTAGTTTCAGTCTGAGTGTTGGGCTAGCAGTGGCTTGCAGGGGTAGGGAGTAATCCATAACTGAGCGCACGTATCCCAAGTACAGTTGTCGTAGGGTGCTCTGATTGGATCCCCAATCAGTGCTTGCCAAACGCTTTATGAGGTTTAGCCTTCTAGAGGCCTTAGCAGTTAGGGACTCAACATGTGTTTTGTATGTGAGTCTGTTATCTAGCTGTATCCCTAGATAAGTCGGATTGTTCTCTTTAGCTAGCTTTGCATCATCAAGTTTTAAATCCAGTTCTTTCTTTACTGTTTTGTTGCTGAGTGTGAATATAGTGTAGACTGTCTTACTCGTGTTGATCACCATTTTCCAGAAGCTGCAGTAGGTTGTTAGAGCAGCCAGTGCACGATTTAGTTTCTTTTGCAGTTGCAAGTGGGACTTCCCTTCTGCCCAAAAGACCAGGTCATCAGCAAACAAGGCGCTGGGTAATTCAAGGTAGTCTGCCAGATTGTTTATGTATATGAGGAAGAGGGTGCAGCTTAGGGCTGAGCCTTGTGGGAGGCCTTCTTGGATGGTTCTTTTCCCTGATGTTGCTCCGTTGACCGTTGTGGAGATGGTTCTATTTGTGAGGAAATCTTTTATCCAACGAAACATTCTTCCTTCTATGCCCATCTTCTGCATCTTGAAAAATAGACTGTCTCTCCATACTCTGTCATATGCCTGCTTGAGGTCTTCGAAAACTGCGGCCACATGATTTTTATCCTGGAAAGCATCGGCAATATGTTGTACCAATCGGATTACCTGGTCAACAGTCTGTCTTCCTCTTCTAAATCCTGCTTGGTTAGGATGGAGGGCTTTTCCTTTCTCTAACCACCAGTAGAGGCGTGCATTTATCATACGTTCTGCCATTTTCCCAACGCACGAAGTCAGGGAAATGGGCCGGTAGCTACTGACTTCGCTTGGTGGTTTATCTTTTTTGAGTATTGGGATAATGTTAGCCGTTTTCCATCCTGTAGGTACAGTACTGCTTCTCCACGTCTTGTTTATGAATTCCAGGATCGTCAGCAAGCCTTTTCCCCCAAGTTTGACTATCATGTCGTTGGTAACCTGGTCTGGCCCTGGTGCTTTTTGGGTTTGGTCTTTAGGAGACTGGATTGCAATTCAGCTAGCGTAAATTCCTGATCAAAGATGCTGTCCACAGCCTTGTGTGCTTTTAGCATGCGTTTTGTAAGTGTCTTGATGGCTTTATCTAGATTGGCTCTTTTGTATGTTTTATTGACTTCAGCAAAGAATCGATTTAGGACTCGTGCTTTCCCTCTGTTGGAGGTAGCTGTGTTACTGTTTGGAAGTTTTATAGGGATTGGGTTTCTCTTCTGGGATGTCCCTGTCATGCTGTCAATGAGTTTCCATGCTTTCTTCCCTTCTTTATTTAGGTCTAGGTTTTCGCATTTTTCTTTCCAGGTTTCCATTTTGGCTTTTCTGCTCGCTAGCTTAACCTGTTCAGTGAGTCTGTTGTATGTGGTTTTGTTTCCATGGCTAGGATTTTTCTGAGCGATTTTCCGTGCCTTGCGTCTTAGTTGTACTAGGTGTTCTAATTCCTCATTCCAGAAGATGCTGTATTTGACACGACTGCCTTTGGGGATTGCCTGTTTGGCTGCCTGCAGTATGGCTGTAGAAATCTGATCGTTCAAGGTATTAATGTCTTGGTTCATGTCTATTTCAGTGAGGAGCTGGTCTGATATGAGTTTGTAGTGTTCCCAGTTTGCTCGAGCATAGTTCCATTTCGGCTGTCTTTTGGTTTCCGTTTTTGTTTTACCCTGCGAGATGGTGGTGAGGATGGGTAGATGGTCGCTTCCTATGTCCTCCAATACCCTCCATTTATACCGGTTGGTGAGGTCTGCAGACACAAGTGTTAGGTCTGGTCGGCTACTGGTTCCGCTAGCTTTATGGTAGAGGGTTGGTGCGTTGAAATCCCCTGCTATGATTGTTCTTTTGTATTCGATATCATCAAAGTAGATTCCATTAGTTTCTCTGGGTGGTCTGTAGACATTAAAGATTTGGAAATGTCCGTCACTTTCCCAGACTGTCACTCGTTGTATATCAGTTTCATCATCGGTTCGAAGACTTTCGACCTCTGCCTGTACATCATTCCTTATCAAGGTTAGGATTCCTCGACAATTATTATGGCAATTACATTTGTACATTGTGTAGCCTGGGAAGTTGATGGATTTGTCCTTAAGAACGGTTTCTTGAATCAGTGCAATGTGAACTTTCTGGTCCTTCAGTAGTTTCTTTAATTCTAACGATTTAGTTCTTATTCCATCTACATTTAACTGTAGAATGTTAATATACTCCTCGGTAGCACACTTTTCGCCAGGAGCAGCCGAGGGGCGACCTGCTTGGCGCGGACCTTTTGCGAGGCGACGTCCGAGCTCGTATATCTTAGGTTGTATTAGTGTCATGGCATCATGAGTAGTGGGGGGTTGTGATGACTTTCTTTCATCGCGGTTGTAAGCCTCTACTGTCCATGCGGTGTGTGCAAGTCATGGTGGGCACTGTACCATCATCGGTGGGGAAGTATTATTCTCCCCTGCTGTCCTTTTCGCCTGATGTTTTCTGGAAACATCCATAATTTGTCAGCTATTTAGTCAGCACTAGCGCTTCTAGTTGGTCAAAAGGATCGTCACGTCGTGCACCCTGGTGCCTTCACTATGAGATGCTGTGGATGGTTTGTAGCTGTGCCATTCCAAGTTGGAGGACAGTCACAGGTAAAAGCAGGGCTTTGCAGGGGCGCTCAACATAGTTTGGTTAGTCGGTCGAGACTGTTACCGGGGGATGGCCGCCACTGTCTTTGTGGCTTCTGGGAGCCATATGTCAAGCTTGGAAGGTCAAGGTGGACCGTTGAGTTTGAGCCACTGGTTCAGTTCTCCAGTGCGACCGCTCTTGCCCAAAGGTGCTACCACTCTTGGCCTCCCCCAATCCCCCATTGAAATGATTAAACAACTTCATATTTCAGTCTCCAACATCATATATTGTATACACATCAAACCAAACGGATACTATTGCCAGTGATTCAGCATTATACGGTTGTACACAGCTACTGGAGCCGTGGTGGCGCAGTGGTTG
Organism: Oreohelix idahoensis; assembly: GCA_024509875.1. Classification (NCBI taxonomy): domain Eukaryota; kingdom Metazoa; phylum Mollusca; class Gastropoda; order Stylommatophora; family Oreohelicidae; genus Oreohelix; species Oreohelix idahoensis. The sequence continues at coordinate 540,923 of JAMPIV010010241.1, forward strand.
GTGCACTGGCTTCCTGGGACGATGGTCCATGTTTCGATCCCTAGTTGAAGTGGATTTTTTAGACCACTAACGGCTCCTGTGTCGACTCAGCCTCATGAATTGTGTACCAGAGCAACTCTGGGAAGGTTAAGGAGGCCGGTGTGATGTTGACCACATCACCCCTAGTGTGCCGATGGCAAAGAAAACATGGGCCTAAAACCTTATTCCCAATATGCCTCAATGGGCGTGTAACGGGATCCTTACATCAGATACTGAACAAACTGCTCTCGCTATATCAAATCCAAGTCGATGTACACAAAAGAAACGCTTACCTTGACATCTCCTACAGACGAACAGCCACGACTTGTAGCTCCATTCATACATCAGCAACAATCACACAGCAGGAACCACTAATCCCAAACAACCTGCCTGTCTGAACACAAACATTCGACTCACCCCGTTCAACTCACACACTCTTTTCTCCCGACCACTGACTACTTCTCAATTCGCGTTTACCTTCTGATCAATAATCCGAACACAAAACATTGTGTACACTCACAACAGACAGAATAATGACAGCTCATACTCTGCTCTTGTATTACACTACAACAAATCACAGTTACTCTGCTCTTGTATTACACTACAACATATCACAGTTACTCTGAGCTCTCAGTCGACTACCAAATATAACCAAGCTTCCAATGGAGCATCCCTCATCAATAACAATCTATATTCTAACTACACCCGTAAAAAGCGTACGCAGGCCTTTCAATTTTTTTCACAGTGCGTTGATCAGTAACCATAAATAACAAGTTTTTATTACAAAGATCCTACGAAGTTGAAATGGGATAGAAGAGAATAAAATTACCACAGGAGAATTAATGACGTCATCACAACATGCAATTTAAAAAACACAACATAATTATTCCTCCCCCCCCCCTTTCCCCCCCCCCCCCCCCCCTTTTGGGGGTGGGTCTTGTTTTGGCGGGTTACTTACTCGTTCCAGCAGAAATTTATTAATGCTGTCTTGGACTAATCTTCCTTATCAGAGCCAACATTAGATCTAGACGTTTACTGCATTTCATGGAAAACTAAATATGAGTTTGTCTCGCCAGATATCTGTGTGTGGTACTGGTAAAAAAATTAGCTTCCAACACACCTCTACACCTCACGGTAGAAGGGGAACGACTAAGTAAGTAAGCTTCCAACACAACTGGCTGCTCATGTTACCAAACGTTGATGGGAAACAGTTTTTTTCTCCTCCATAATAGACCCAAAAAAATTGTTGAGGTAAGCGCTAGTAAGATAATTTGTAAAAATTCGTTTTAAAAAAAGCTTTCAATAACACTAGTCAACAACCAAAATGTACCATAAATGAAAATAGCTGATCTTAACTAATTTTGGTGTGCTGAAAACGAAAATGACTTTAAAAAATGTTGATTGGCTCTAGTTTTCAAGATATATGCTACTAGTTTATTTAATTACGGTCAATTTATATATATGACGCAACTGTTGTGGGCGATTGCATAATTTTTTTCTAATGACCAATAAAAATGTAACTAGAAGTTGATGATGCAATGCTACCTATGATTACATCACCTTTGTGTATAAATATCTTATCTCTGATAAAATGTTGCCATTAGTTAGTGCATTTGTCCTTATCAAAAGTATCGTAGTTAGAAATGCCTAGGACATGCGTGAACAGTGCTAATAATTTCTGTTATATATGTGGTGAGGTGACATTTCTATCACAAAACCGAAATATAACTAAAGTGATTAAAAAGACGTACAGTTTGTATTTTGGCTGCAGAATAGGAGATCAAGATAAGAGCTGGGCGCCACACATATGCTGCAATACATGTGCAGCACATCGTTAAACTGTGGTTGACTGGTAAAAGGCAAGCTATGCCTTTTGCAGTCCCAATGATTTGGAGAGAGCCCACTGATCATCTCAACAACTGTTACTTTTGCATGGTCACTCCAATTGGGAAAGGCATATCAAAGAAGAAAAAATGGACTCTGGAATATCCAAACATCCCCTCTGCAATACGTCCGGTACCACATGGCGATGACCTACCAGTTCCCAAAGTGCCAGAATCATTTTCAGCTGCTTCCACTGATGAAGAAGAGGACATTGGTGGTCCTGAACCATCAACCTCAAGCGACCCAGATTTTGAGCAAACTACATCCACTAAACCACACTTAATAACCCAAGGTGAACTGAATGATCTTGTAAGAGATCTGAATTTACCGAAGAACAAGGCGGAGCTTTTGGGTTCCAGATTGCAACAGTGGAATCTCCTGGCAGAAGATGTTACAATTTCTGTGTATAGGAACCGCCCGAAGCCGCTTATTACATTCTTTTTCAAAGAGGGTGACCTTTCTGCGTGCCACAACATTTCTGGTTTAATGGCAGCCCTCAAAATCAATTACATACCGGAAGAGTGGAGGCTTTTCATTGATTCATCCAAGACGAGTCTTAAAGCTGTTTTGTTGAATAATGGTAATGTGTTACCGTCAATTCCAGTTGGTCACGCAGTTCATATGAAAGAAACTTATGAAAACATTAAGCAGCTTTTGAAGTGTATGAACTACGATCATCATCATTGGTCACTTTGTGGTCGCTCTTTTGCTTGGACTACAGGGTGGATACACCAAGTACTGTTGCTTTCTCTGTGAGTGGGATAGCCGTGCACGAAGTGACCATTACATCAGAAGACATTGGCAAATCAGGCAGTCATTGCAGCCTGGCAGTAAGAACGTTGAGAACCCAGCACTTGTCGACACCAGCAAGATTTTGTTGCCACCCTTGCACATTAAGCTGGGTCTCATGAAAAACTTTGTCAAGGCAATGGAGAAAACAGATGAGGCTTTCAAATACCTCATCAGAAAATTTCCAAGACTAAGTGAAGCTAAAATAAGAGAGGGAGTATTTGTTGGTCCGCAAATTCGAAAACTTCTTCACGATGACGAGTTTCTTTGCGTGTTGCATGGCAAGGAAAAAGCAGCATGGCTAGCATTCAAGTGAGTGGTGGACAATTTTCTTGGAAACAACTGATCTGATAATTACAATGAAATTGTAGAAAATCTCCTTCTAAAGTATAAGAGTCTTGGCTGCAACACGTCTTTGAAAATGCATTTTCTGGATTCTCATCTGGATTTCTTTACGTCAAACTGTGGAGTGGTCAGTGATGAGCATGGTGAACGATTTCACCAGGACATTGCTGCTATGGAGACAAGGTATCAAGGCAATTGGAGCCCTTCAATGCTTGCTGATTACTGTTGGACTGTGACAAGAGACACCTCATCGATTGACTACAAGAAGCAAGCAAAGAGAGCTCGAACAGCGACTGCATAATGACGGAATGGGTTCAAATGTGCCTTTTTAAAACATGATATGTGAACTTTAAATAATTTTTTTATTTTTTCTATCATTTTAAGTTGAAATATCAATTAATTGAGCATGTAACAACAATTTTTATAATGCTAAAGTAGAAAGACTAGCTGTTCATCGTGGTTGAGTTGGAGTGTAGAGTATTTGTCGAGTTGGACAACAGTAGTGAAATCGACAAGGGATAGTGGACTGACAGAGTTATAGATTACACTTTAGATAAGGTGTAAATAGGAGATGGACTTGAGACAACCTGGAAGAAGATTTATTCAAATGATCTCTCTCTCCAAGCCTCAACTCACTTATGTCTGTCTAAGCATCTCCTGCTCTCTCTCTTTTCTCTTATCATACATAGAGATTATAGTAAAGAGCTAAAAATACAAATATGGATGGAAAGGTCGTGAACAGCGTATTAATAAAGGTGTAAACTTTATTAAAGAAGAAAAAGCATGGAATTAATGCATATCATCACAACAACATAAAATTACATCAATAATCAACTAATCATCAATAGTCATCAATAATCATATACACCAACAACCACACACACAGATCACCATTTATAAAACCTGTAGAACACAGAGAGATGAAATAACTGAGTGTCAGCCCGTCCGTTTTCGGGACCATATGAAATAGCTCCAGTAAGTGGTTTTTTCGTATATATCCTCCATCGGTGATGGAATTAACCTGAATAAAATCACTGTATAGGCGCTATCATTGGTGATTCCTCCCTACTGGCGCGAGGTGGGCTGGAAGACTCTATTTACCTTCTGTTTACCAAAATGAATAAACTGCGTGGCAGTCCGTCCGTTTTCGGGGACCAGATGAAATAGTCCGGACAGTGTGTTACTTGTAGATCCTTCGTGAGGGACTATGCCTACAAAACTGTCCTTGTTGGTACTATCATTGGTGACTCCCCCCTACTGGCGCGAGGTGGGCTGGGGGACGCTGTTTATCTCCTGCAGACCAACTGAATGAACTTAGCGACAGCCTGTCCGTTTTCGGGGACCAAGGGAAAAGCTCCAGTAAGTGGTTTTTTCGTATATATCCTCCATCGGTGATGGAATTAACCTGAATAAAATCACTGTATAGGCGCTATCATTGGTGACCGCTACTCGCGAGAGGGGGGCTGGAACTCTGTCCAAAGATGGCTGCTCATACGTGCGAGGTTTTAAGTATCCAGAAAATACACCAGAAGAAGTCACTTGAGGACAAAGAGACCCAGGCGCGCTTATCCGGCGCAAGGCTCCGCTTGGCTGTAAATCCTGTTTAAACTGGTTTGGCTGTGGTTTGCTGAGTGCCCCGTTTAGGCACAAAAAAGGCGGGTGATATGGAATTCTGCTATAGGCATGCTGGGTGGTTTTGATATTCTGGAAGCCGCCATGCTCTGGCTGGTAATCCAAGAGGCGAGTAGAGAACTACTACTGCATTTGGTGATTCCAGATTTAGCGTTGGCTCCGTTGCACTGCGTGAGCTTAACTTGGCGTTGACAAAAAAAGGGGTTTTGATTCAGGAACGGGGTTGACGATTCGTGACGCTAGCGGTATTCAGAAACCCTCTAGATCGAAGAGAATATTTCGTTCTTCGCCTGACTGGGGTCTGCTCTAGCGATTTGGTCTCCCTGAAACTGAGACCCAAAAAAAATTTTTTTACCTCAAGCAAATAATAAATCACACTAACTTTATACAGAAAGTTTCGCTCCACTATGGGATTAAATTTATTGTAGTTATTGCTATGATAGTTTAGGGCTGTCTTTAACCATGTCTCCTGTTCCTTAAAAATATCAATTATCAACACGCGCCCGCATAGGCTTAATATCTTTTGCACACCCAGGTACCTGTCAGTAACTGTTCTGACAGCAACAATCTACTCCTCTTCTCCCAATCTCAACATACAGGAAACCTAACCTGTAGTTACAGTTAAATGAATATGCTTATTCATCTTACAACATTAAATGAATTTACATAAACAGATTACAGCATTTGACATTACACAAATAAATCATATGTCCCCTTGGGGAAATATATTAATATTCCACAAAATGAGTACAAAGAAAATGCAATGTTCTTGCTATAATAATACAGTTGTGGCTAAATCATAAGATATAATTATATCTATGCCTGGTGACTGCTTTCAGTGAAAGTTATAGACTAGTGCCTAGCCACACAAGTAAGCATAAAATGATCCTCCCTTGCCACTAAAAACTATCTATCAAAAAGGAATAAGTGACTATCTCCTATAATCCAGAGTTATTACCTGCATCTCACTATTCAGTTTTAAAGTGAACAATCCACACCTGACATTATCTTACAGAAATGACAGTTAATTTTGCTGACTCTTAACCCAATGGTAAGCATTCGTGGACTGATTCTACGCCTAATATCTGTTATTGTAAGTTTAACATTTAACCCATGATAAACCGTAACAGTTTAAGCACCACTTAATAGGCCGTAGACAGCGCTACCTTATCACTGAATAAATTACTAGGAGAAGTCCTCAGAAATAAATTCACTTCCCTAACAGATATATATAAAAGCTAACATGAATCTAATATTTATAAGATATGTCAACTCACCCCGAAAAATGACTAGAACATAGGCAAACACATTCTAGTACTGTGTTAAAGTTTGCCTTATCTCATGATGGTCATCTACGGGCCAGGAAAATTTACGAATGTCTTTGTCTATTAAAACCAGTCTACTCTTATAGATCACAAAGGACGCTCCCCCCGGACCTGGCCTGCATATTTCTACAGAAGTTCGGCGAAAGACGTAATCTAGAGTAAGACAAAAGAAATCGTGCGAAAGTTCCCCAGGTAGAGAAATGCATAACATTATGCTCTATCTTGTCTAAGGGGCGAAAACCCAAAGACTGACCGCGATTGTTATCTTCCCCTGAAACAGATCACACTCGTTACCCAGGCCTCAAAGGGTACCAGCCGCTCGTCATCAAACGTTTTAAAGCGACCAGAGAAATTCCCCTGTTGGGACCACAGAGGGTACCCGCCGCTAACGAACCGTTTCTTTCACAGAAACCGTCTTTGGCTCGGTCTAACACTTAAAGCGGACCCGAGAAATGTTTCTCTGGTCGAACAGGTGCGTTTAGATAACATTACGTCTAGCGTTAGCTGACCGCAGCTGGCCAGCGTAAACAACCTCGGGTGGGGTTGAGAAGGTGAAAAAATGTAGGTAGAATATGAAAGAAACGAAAATACAAAATGTCTCGGAAAACAGAACATTTAAGGGAGTAATCAAATTATGGACAAGATGGTAAAATAAATTATCTTTCACGTGACAAGTGCCCCCCCTTTTAAAGTTCGAGGAATACGGACAAAAATGACAGTAATTTATCTTTTCCATCGTCTTTTGTTACCTGTCATTGGAACATCCTATACTCATAAAACCAAATACGTTTCCAATTTCTGTCTGTCTGTATGACTAGCTCCGAGTTCATTTCTTTTCTTCCCTCTGTCTAATAGACGTTCAGCGAATGGGATTTTGCGAGGCCACTGAACACTGACATAATCTGTTTCCGTGTGAACATGACCTTCCTTCCCCAATTTGCTTTGTCTGTCCATGGTCCGGAAAATTATCCGCACCTGTTGTGAGTTTCGGCCCCGCCTGAACTCACTGGCCACTGCATAGGTAATCCGCCTGTTATGTGCAGTGTAATCGTTGCTGGACTCGGGCTGTTTAATTTCCGTTATGGGTTTACCTGTCGCAGACTTGAATAACCCTCGATAGCTGCAGTCTGTCGGGGTTTTAAGCGCGTGTAACCCTAGTTGGCAAATACATCCGGTCGTTGGCCGAAGAAATGCTAGCATTTTCTTCTGCCTCTCCACACCCACTCCGCTGTTTCGGCGGGAGCATTGATCAATCTTCAGACCTGTGCCGTCTAAAGGTGGATCTGGAGCTTTCCTTGCCTTGCCAGTCACAACTCTGGCTTGGTCAACGGAAATGATCAAGTTGTTCTGTAATGGCCTGGCGGAGGCGACTACTTTGCTGTCCATCAGTGGGGTTGAGACCACTGGAATAATGCGATTTGAATGAGAAAACTCTGCTGCCTGAAGCAAAGAGTAATCGATCGCATTCTGGGGTTCTACTAAATCATAACAGATCTCCGTAGCTTCTATCCGTGAAGACAGATAGGTAATATCTGCGAGTTGCAGAGTTTGTTGAGTCGCTTTCCCATTACTAGCATGACGTGAGCCAAGGCTCTCAACAATGGCTCCTTGTACAGTAGTAAGGCAGCTTTTCTCACTGTCTTCTGCCCTGAGAAGTGTGAGAGACTCAAATGGAATACCAGGGATCCCTTCGCCTGGAACCCTGTGTCCATCATAAACGTCAACTTTGCCCTCCCCTGAGGAAGTTACTGGCGTCAGTTGAACTTTGTCCTGCAATGCGAGATCCACTTCCTGGTTGACAGGCCCCGCAGACTGCATGCAAAAGACTGGACGGTTTGAGATCCCGTTTGATCGCGAAGTGCCCGAGAGAAAACTCTCGGTGTGTTTTTCCAAAGTTCCTTGGAACGGTTTGGAAAGTTTAACCCTTTTAGCAGGCGACTTATTCTTGCACCTTTTAAGCTCAGGGTGATAAGAGGAGCGGCGCCTCCTTTCTACGATCGTTGAGTTGGAGGGATACGCCTCTGCATATGGTTTTTCGCTGTCCGGCCGGGAATCTTGCGAAATATAACGTGATAGGGTGTGGCTCCCTTTTCTCGACGTCACGTGTCGGTTAGGTGCTGCTCGGTCTGGAGCGTGAGAGGCTCGGGGTTCGCCGCTTGCCAGACGGGAACAATCCGTATTACAATGCTTGTTAGCACCTCTCTCACCTTTGTGCAGTTTCCATGCCTGGGAACGTTGCGTAATTTTTCCCGTGGCTTTAGGTCTGCTGTCCCGACGTAAATTCTTTCCTTGTTTGGGCTTCGGATCCAAGTCCAAAGGAAAGTCAATTTTCTGGAGTTGGGGTTCGGTTTTAGCAGGCAAGTTTTCTTTCATGGGCGCAAGGTTTGCAGGGGCGTTGACCGTTAAGGGCACAGTAGAAGGGGAATTAGAGTGACTACATTTAGTATCTGTTTCCACCCTCCGAATTTGGCTATCCAGTTCATTCATTCTGATTTGGTGTAGCCTGCTCCTTTCTTGGCTTTCTCTGTCCCTTTCTTGGCGCTCTATTTCCCATTGCTTGTCCCGTTCTTGTTGCTCCATTTCCAATTTCTTGTCCCGTTCTTGTCTTTGCTTTTCCCTTTGCTTCTCATCTTCTATCACTTCTTCTACATACTGTCGGGTGAATGCTTCACTCTCCCCAGTTTGTTTACAGGACCATGCCAAGATTAAACGGCTGTCAAACCAATTGTCTACCTCGTATTGATCCTGCAGGCTTACTGCAAATTCTAGAAAGGGCTGGATTTCGCTATCCTTGTACTCCATGTACTTAGCTACCTCGAGGGCAATCCTATGCACTTTATCTAGATCGGCCATTATATCAGGGTGAGCAAACACTATAGAAGAATAGAACCTAGAGATCTTAGTTACCTAGTCCACTAGGTGCTGATTAACTTAATAATCAATAAAATCTAGGCTAGCCTGGGAACTTTAAAAACAAGAAAGTTTGTAGCTACTCTGATCGACAAGCAAAAACCCCAAAAAACTCCAAAAAAATGTAAGTGATGTAAAACTTATTACTATCACTTCACCCCAGTTCTGTCAGTACTAAGCTATTGAGAGGATTGGTTACTATCATCCGAATGAACACCCTCCCTTGGTACAGATGCAAGCTAGTAACTGACTATCTGTAGCTTCTTTCTTATCTCAGATTAAAGAGCTACTCCTGAAAAAATATTAACCCTTAAAAAAAAAATTTTTTTGACTTACAACAATAGTCGTCAGATTTGTCAACCAAAAACTCAGCAGTGATACCATCAACCTTTACCAGCTGTCTCATGTGTAGCATGAACAATAAATGTAACTTAATATTTATGATTGCTGTGGAGAAAAAAACGCTGTTCCGACTTCCACCCAAAAGAAATAGTTCGATATGTCTATGGGGAAAGAAATTCCTATAATCTACCGAACACTAAACTCTAAGAATCAAGATAGAATCTTGTGAGAGATTCCTACCAGACTGCAACCTCATCTGTTGCGATTGCTGCAGATGTAGTTCAAATTCCGCGGCGAGACCCCATTTGTTGTGGGCTGATGGGTTCTAGAATCCCGGACGAGCCAAACCATTTGTCGTGGTTGAGTTGGAGTGTAGAGTATTTGTCGAGTTGGACAACAGTAGTGAAATCGACAAGGGATAGTGGACTGACAGAGTTATAGATTACACTTTAGATAAGGTGTAAATAGGAGATGGACTTGAGACAACCTGGAAGAAGATTTATTCAAATGATCTCTCTCTCCAAGCCTCAACTCACTTATGTCTGTCTAAGCATCTCCTGCTCTCTCTCTTTTCTCTTATCATACATAGAGATTATAGTAAAGAGCTAAAAATACAAATATGGATGGAAAGGTCGTGAACAGCGTATTAATAAAGGTGTAAACTTTATTAAAGAAGAAAAAGCATGGAATTAATGCATATCATCACAACAACATAAAATTACATCAATAATCAAATAATCATCAATAGTCATCAATAATCATATACACCAACAACCACACACACAGATCACCATTCATAAAACCTGTAGAACACAGAGAGATGAAATAACTGAGTGTCAGCCCGTCCGTTTTCGGGACCATATGAAATAGCTCCAGTAAGTGGTTTTTTTCGTATATATCCTCCATCGGTGATGGAATTAACCTGAATAAAATCACTGTATAGGCGCTATCATTGGTGATTCCTCCCTACTGGCGCGAGGTGGGCTGGAAGACTCTATTTACCTTCTGTTTACCAAAATGAATAAACTGCGTGGCAGTCCGTCCGTTTTCGGGGACCAGATGAAATAGTCCAGACAGTGTGTTACTTGTAGATCCTTCGTGAGGGACTATGCCTACAAAACTGTCCTTGTTGGTACTATCATTGGTGACTCCCCCCTACTGGCGCGAGGTGGGCTGGGGGACGCTGTTTATCTCCTGCAGACCAACTGAATGAACTTAGCGACAGCCTGTCCGTTTTCGGGGACCAAGGGAAAAGCTCCAGTAAGTGGTTTTTTTTCGTATATATCCTCCATCGGTGATGGAATTAACCTGAATAAAATCACTGTATAGGCGCTATCGTTGGTGACCGCTACTCGCGAGAGGGGGGCTGGAACTCTGTCCATAGATGGCTGCTCATACGTGCGAGGTTTTAAGTATCCAGAAAATACACCAGAAGAAGTCACTTGAGGACAAAGAGACCCAGGCGCGCTTATCCGGCGCAAGGCTCCGCTTGGCTGTAAATCCTGTTTAAACTGGTTTGGCTGTGGTTTGCTGAGTGCCCCGTTTAGGCACAAAAAAGGCGGGTGATATGGAATTCTGCTATAGGCATGCTGGGCGGTTTTGATATTCTGGAAGCCGCAATGCTCTGGCTGGTAATCCAAGAGGCGAGTAGAGAACTACTACTGCATTTGGTGATTCCAGATTTAGCGTTGGCTCCGTTGCACTGCGTGAGCTTAACTTGGCGTTGACAAAAAAAGGGGTTTTGATTCAGGAACGGGGTTGACGATTCGTGACGCTAGCGGTATTCAGAAACCCTCTAGATCGAAGAGAATATTTCGTTCTTCGCCTGACTGGAGTCTGCTCTAGCGATTCGGTCTCCCTGAAACTGAGACCCAAAAAGAGACACCCTTTTACCTCAAGCAAATAATAAATCACACTAACTTTATACAGAAAGTTTCGCTCCACTATGGGATTAAATTTATTGTAGTTATTGCTATGATAGTTTAGGGCTGTCTTTAACCATGTCTCCTGTTCCTTAAAAATATCAATTATCAACACGCGCCCGCATAGGCTTAATATCTTTTGCACACCCAGGTACCTGTCAGTAACTGTTCTGACAGCAACAATCTACTCCTCTTCTCCCAATCTCAACATACAGGAAACCTAACCTGTAGTTACAGTTAAATGAATATGCTTATTCATCTTACAACATTAAATGAATTTACATAAACAGATTACAGCATTTGACATTACACAAATAAATCGTATGTCCCCTTTGGAAAATATATTAGCATTCCACAAAATGAGTACAAAGAAAATGCAATGTTCTTGCTATAATAATACAGTTGTGGCTAAATCATAAGATATAATTATATCTATGCCTGGTGACTGCTTTCAGTGAAAGTTATAGACTAGTGCCTAGCCACACAAGTAAGCATAAAATGATCCTCCCTTGCCACTAGAAATATCTATCAAAAAGGAATAAGTGACTATCTCCTATAATCCAGAGTTATTACCTGCATCTCACTATTCAGTTTTAAAGTGAACAATCCACACCTGACATTATCTTACAGAAATGACAGTTAATTTTGCTGACTCTTAACCCAATGGTAAGCATTCGTGGACTGATTCTACGCCTAATATCTGTTATTGTAAGTTTAACATTTAACCCATGATAAACCGTAACAGTTTAAGCACCACTTAATAGGCCGTAGACAGCGCTACCTTATCACTGAATAAATTACTAGGAGAAGTCCTCAGAAATAAATTCACTTCCCTAACAGATATATATAAAAGCTAACATGAATCTAATATAATAATTATAAGATATGTCAACTCACCCCGAAAAATGACTAGAACATAGGCAAACACATTCTAGTACTGTGTTAAAGTTTGCCTTATCTCATGATGGTCATCTACGGGCCAGGAAAATACACGAATGTCTTTGTCTATTAAAACCAGTCTACTCTTATAGATCACAAGGGACGCTCCCCCCGGACCTGGCCTGCATATTTCTACAGAAGTTCGGCGAAAGACGTAATCTAGAGTAAGACAAAAGAAATCGTGCGAAAGTTCCCCAGGTAGAGAAATGCATAACATTATGCTCTATCTTGTCTAAGGGGCGAAAACCCAAAGACTGACCGCGATTGTTATCTTCCCCTGAAACAGATCACACTCGTTACCCAGGCCTCAAAGGGTACCAGCCGCTCGTCATCAAACGTTTTAAAGCGACCAGAGAAATTCCCCTGTTGGGACCACAGAGGGTACCCGCCGCTAACGAACCGTTTCTTTCACAGAAACCGTCTTTGGCTCGTTCTAACACTTAAAGCGGACCCGAGAAATGTTTCTCTGGTCGAACAGGTGCGTTTAGATAACATTACGTCTAGCGTTAGCTGACCGCAGCTGGCCAGCGTAAACAACCTCGGGTGGGGTTGAGAAGGTGAAAAAAATGTAGGTAGAATATGAAAGAAACGAAAATACAAAATGTCTCGGAAAACAGAACATTTAAGGAGTAATCAAATTATGGACAAGATGGTAAAATAAATTATCTTTCACGTGACAAGTGCCCCGCCACCCCCCCCGTGCCCCCCCCCCCCCCCCCCCTACCCTTTTAAAGTTCGAGGAATACGGACAAAAATGACAGTAATTTATCTTTTCCATCGTCTTTTGTTACCTGTCATTGGAACATCCTATACTCATAAAACCAAATACGTTTCCAATTTCTGTCTGTCTGTATGACTAGCTCCGAGTTCATTTCTTTTCTTCCCTCTGTCTAATAGACGTTCAGCGAATGGGATTTTGCGAGGCCACTGAACACTGACATAATCTGTTTCCGTGTGAACATGACCTTCCTTCCCCAATTTGCTTTGTCTGTCCATGGTCCGGAAAATTATCCGCACCTGTTGTGAGTTTCGGCCCCGCCTGAACTCACTGGCCACTGCATAGGTAATCCGCCTGTTATGTGCAGTGTAATCGTTGCTGGACTCGGGCTGTTTAATTTCCGTTATGGGTTTACCTGTCGCGGACTTGAATAACCCTCGATAGCTGCAGTCTGTCGGGGTTTCCGCGCGCGTGTAACCCTAGTTGGCAAATACAGCCGGTCGTTGGCCGAAGAAATGCTAGCATTTTTCTTCTGCCTCTCCACACCTACTCCGCTGTTTCGGCGGGAGCATTGATCAATCTTCAGACCTGTGCCGTCTAAAGGCGGGTCTGGAGCTTTCCTTGCCTTGCCAGTCACAACTCTGGCTTGGTCAACGGAAATGATCAAGTTGTTCTGTAATGGCCTGGCGGAGGCGACTACTTTGCTGTCCATCAGTGGGGTTGAGACCACTGGAATAATGCGATTTGAATGAGAAAACTCTGCTGCCTGAAGCAAAGAGTAATCGATCGCATTCTGGGGTTCTACTAAATCATAACAGATCTCCGTAGCTTCTATCCGTGAAGACAGATAGGTAATATCTGCGAGTTGCAGAGTTTGTTGAGTCGCTTTCCCATTACTAGCATGACGTGAGCCAAGGCTCTCAACAATGGCTCCTTGTACAGTAGTAAGGCAGCTTTTCTCACTGTCTTCTGCCCTGAGAAGTGTGAGAGACTCAAATGGAATACCAGGGATCCCTTCGCCTGGAACCCTGTGTCCACCATAAACGTCAACTTTGCCCTCCCCTGAGGAAGTTACTGGCGTCAGTTGAACTTTGTCCTGCAATGCGAGATCCACTTCCTGGTTGACAGGCCCCGCAGACTGCATGCAAAAAACTGGACGGTTTGAGATCCCGTTTGATCGCGAAGTGCCCGAGCGAAAACTCTCGGTGTGTTTTTCCAAAGTTCCTTGGAACGGTTTGGAAAGTTTAACCCTTTTAGCAGGCGACTTATTCTTGCACCTTTTAAGCTCAGGGTGATAAGAGGAGCGGCGCCTCCTTTCTACGATCGTTGAGTTGGAGGGATACGCCTCTGCATATGGTTTTTCGCTGTCCGGCCGGGAATCTTGCGAAATATAACGTGATAGGGTGTGGCTCCCTTTTCTCGACGTCACGTGTCGGTTAGGTGCTGCTCGGTCTGGAGCGTGAGAGGCTCGGGGTTCGCCGCTTGCCAGACGGGAACAATCCGTATTACAATGCTTGTTAGCACCTCTCTCACCTTTGTGCAGTTTCCATGCCTGGGAACGTTGCGTAATTTTCCCGTGGCTTTAGGTCTGCTATCCCGACGTAAATTCTTTCCTTGTTTGGGCTTCGGATCCAAGTCCAAAGGAAAGTCAATTTTCTGGAGTTGGGGTTCGGTTTTAGCAGGCAAGTTTTCTTTCATGGGCGCAAGGTTTGCAGGGGCGTTGACCGTTAAGGGCACAGTAGAAGGGGAAGTAGAGTGACTACATTTAGTATCTGTTTCCATCCTCCGAATTTGGCTATCCAGTTCATTCATTCTGATTTGGTGTAGCCTGCTCCTTTCTTGGCTTTCTCTGTCCCTTTCTTGGCGCTCTATTTCCCATTGCTTGTCCCGTTCTTGTTGCTCCATTTCCAATTGCTTGTCCCGTTCTTGTCTTTGCTTTTCCCTTTGCTTCTCATCTTCTATCACTTCTTCTACATACTGTCGGGTGAATGCTTCACTCTCCCCAGTTTGTTTACAGGACCATGCCAAGATTAAACGGCTGTCAAACCAATTGTCTACCTCGTATTGATCCTGCAGGCTTACTGCAAATTCTAGAAAGGGCTGGATTTCGCTATCCTTGTACTCCATGTACTTAGCTACCTCGAGGGCAATCCTATGCACTTTATCTAGATCGGCCATTATATCAGGGTGAGCAAACACTATAGAAGAATAGAACCTAGAGATCTTAGTTACCTAGTCCACTAGGTGCTGATTAACTTAATAATCAATAAAATCTAGGCTAGCCTGGGAACTTTAAAAAACAAGAAAGTTTGTAGCTACTCTGATCGACAAGCAAAAACCCCAAAAAACTCCAAAAAATGTAAGTGATGTAAAACTTATTACTATCACTTCACCCCAGTTCTGTCAGTACTAAGCTATTGAGAGGATTGGTTACTATCATCCGAATGAACACCCTCCCTTGGTACAGATGCAAGCTAGTAACTGACTATCTGTAGCTTCTTATCTCAGATTAAAGAGCTACTCCTGAAAAAAAATATTAACCCTTAAAAAAATAATTTTTTTTTTACTTTTACAACAATAGTCGTCAGATTTGTCAACCAAAAACTCAGCAGTGATACCATCAACCTTTACCAGCTGTCTCATGTGTAGCATGAACAATAAATGTAAACTAAATATTTATGATTGCTGTGGAGAAAAAACGCTGTTCCGACTTCCACCCAAAAGAAATAGTTCGATATGTCTAGGGGAAAGAAATTCCTATAATCTGCCGAACACTAAACTCTAAGAATCAAGATAGAATCTTGTGAGAGATTCCTACCAGACTGCAACCTCATCTGTTGCGATTGCTGCAGATGTAGTTCAAATTCTGCGGCGAGACCCCATTTGTTGTCGTATAGATGGGTTCTAGAATCCCGGACGAGCCCCCATTTGTCGTGGTTGAGTTAGAGTGTAGAGTATTTGTCGAGTTGGACAACAGTAGTGAAATCGACAAGGGATAGTGGACTGACAGAGTTATAGATTACACTTTAGATAAGGTGTAAATAGGAGATGGATTTGAGACAACCTGGAAGAAGATTTATTCAAAATGATCTCTCTCTCCAAGCCTCAACTCACTTATGTCTGTCTAAGCATCTCCTGCTCTCTCTCTTTTCTCTTATCATACATAGAGATTATAGTAAAGAGCTAAAAATACAAATATGGATGGAAAGGTCGTGAACAGCGTATTAATAAAGGTGTAAAATTTATTAAAGAAGAAAAAGCATGGAATTAATGCATATCATCACAACAACATAAAATTACATCAATAATCAAATAATCATCAATAGTCATCAATAATCATATACACCAACAACCACACACACAGATCACCATTCATAAAACCTGTAGAACACAGAGAGATGAAATAACTGAGTGTCAGCCCGTCCGTTTTCGGGACCATATGAAATAGCTCCAGTAAGTGGTTTTTTCGTATATATCCTCCATCGGTGATGGAATTAACCTGAATAAAATCACTGTATAGGCGCTATCATTGGTGATTCCTCCCTACTGGCGCGAGGTGGGCTGGAAGACTCTATTTACCTTCTGTTTACCAAAATGAATAAACTGCGTGGCAGTCCGTCCGTTTTCGGGGACCAGATGAAATAGTCCGGACAGTGTGTTACTTGTAGATCCTTCGTGAGGGACTATGCCTACAAAACTGTCCTTGTTGGTACTATCATTGGTGACTCCCCCCTACTGGCGCGAGGTGGGCTGGGGGACGCTGTTTATCTCCTGCAGACCAACTGAATGAACTTAGCGACAGCCTGTCCGTTTTCGGGGACCAAGGGAAAAGCTCCAGTAAGTGGTTTTTTCGTATATATCCTCCATCGGTGATGGAATTAACCTGAATAAAATCACTGTATAGGCGCTATCGTTGGTGACCGCTACTCGCGAGAGGGGGCTGGAACTCTGTCCATAGATGGCTGCTCATACGTGCGAGGTTTTAAGTATCCAGAAAATACACCAGAAGAAGTCACTTGAGGACAAAGAGACCCAGGCGCGCTTATCCGGCGCAAGGCTCCGCTTGGCTGTAAATCCTGTTTAAACTGGTTTGGCTGTGGTTTGCTGAGTGCCCCGTTTAGGCACAAAAAAGGCGGGTGATATGGAATTCTGCTATAGGCATGCTGGGCGGGTTTGATATTCTGGAAGCCGCAATGCTCTGGCTGGTAATCCAATAGGCGAGTAGAGAACTACTACTGCATTTGGCGATTCCAGATTTAGCGTTGGCTCCGTTGCACTGCGTGAGCTTAACTTGGCGTTGACAAAAAAAGGGGTTTTGATTCAGGAACGGGGTTGACGATTCGTGACGCTAGCGGTATTCAGAAACCCTCTAGATCGAAGAGAATATTTCGTTCTTCGCCTGACTGGAAGCTGCTCTAGCGATTCGGTCTCCCTGAAACTGAGACCCAAAAGAGACACCCTTTTACTTCAAGCAAATAATAAATCACACTAACTTTATACAGAAAGTTTCGCTCCACTATGGGATTAAATTTATTGTAGTTATTGCTATGATAGTTTAGGGCTGTCTTTAACCATGTCTCCTGTTCCTTAAAAATATCAATTATCAACACGCGCCCGCATAGGCTTAATATCTTTTGCACACCCAGGTACCTGTCAGTAACTGTTCTGACTGCAAAATCTACTCCTCTTCTCCCAATCTCAACATACAGGAAACCTAACCTGTAGTTACAGTTAAATGAATATGCTTATTCATCTTACAACATTAAATGAATTTACATAAACAGATTACAGCATTTGACATTACACAAATAAATCATATGTCCCTTTGGGGAAATATATTAGCATTCCACAAAATGAGTGCATAGAAAATGCAATGTTCTTGCTATAATAATACAGTTGTGGCTAATCATAAGATATAATTATATCTATGCCTGGTGACTGCTTTCAGTGAAAGTTATAGACTAGTGCCTAGCCACACAAGTAAGCATAAAATGATCCTCCCTTGCCACTAAAAATATCTATCAAAAGGAATAAGTGACTATCTCCTATAATCCAGAGTTATTACCTGCATCTCACTATTCAGTTTTTAAAGTGAACAATCCACACCTGACATTATCTTACAGAAATGACAGTTAATTTTGCTGACTCTTAACCCAATGGTAAGCATTCGTGGACTGATTCTACGCCTAATATCTGTTATTGTAAGTTTAACATTTAACCCATGATAAACCGTAACAGTTTAAGCACCACTTAATAGGCCGTAGACAGCGCTACCTTATCACTGAATAAATTACTAGGAGAAGTCCTCAGAAATAAATTCACTTTCCTAACAGATATATATAAAAGCTAACATGAATCTAATATAATAATTATAAGATATGTCAACTCACCCCGAAAAATGACTAGAACATAGGCAAACACATTCTAGTACTGTGTTAAAGTTTGCCTTATCTCATGATGGTCATCTACGGGCCAGGAAAATTTACAAATGTCTTTGTCTATTAAAACCAGTCTACTCTTATAGATCACAAGGGACGCTCCCCCCGGAAACCTGGCCTGCATATTTCTACAGAAGATCGGCGAAAGACGTAATCTAGAGTAAGACAAAAGAAATCGTGCGAAAGTTCCCCAGGTAGAGAAATGCATAACATTATGCTCTATCTTGTCTAAGGGGCGAAAACCCAAAGACTGACCGCGATTGTTATCTTCCCCTGAAACAGATCACACTCGTTACCCAGGCCTCAAAGGGTACCAGCCGCTCGTCATCAAACGTTTTAAAGCGACCAGAGAAATTCCCCTGTTGGGACCACAGAGGGTACCCGCCGCTAACGAACCGTTTCTTTCACAGAAACCGTCTTTGGCTCGTTCTAACACTTAAAGCGGACCCGAGAAATGTTTCTCTGGTCGAACAGGTGCGTTTAGATAACATTACGTCTAGCGTTAGCTGACCGCAGCTGGCCAGCGTAAACAACCTCGGGTGGGGTTGAGAAGGTCAAAAAATGTAGGTAGAATATGAAAGAAACGAAAATACAAAATGTCTCGGAAAACAGAGCATATAAAGGAGTAATCAAATTATGGACACGATGGTAAAATAAATTATCTTTCACGTGACAGTAGACAATCTAACAAAATGGAGTAATATGAATCGTATGCCATTAAACACAGCAAAAACGAAATCTATGTTGATTACCACCAGACAGAAACTCCTAAACTGCACCAAAAGATCGCTACAGGTACACGCGGAATCAATACAAATTGAACATGTAACATAACACAAAGTTCTAGGAATCACGATTGACCAGCACTTAACGTGGAACTCCCATGTACGGAATTTAACCAAACATTTAGCTCAAAAGACGTACCAGCTAGCCAAAATAAAACACTTCTTAGACGCAGACACTAGACTATTGTTCTACACCTCACATATACAGACACATCTAGATTACTGCTCTACACTATGGGATGGTTGCCCTGCTTCCACCTCAAAGAGACTGCACTCCCTGCATAAGAGAGCAATACGTCTGATCACCGATAATCGCACGATATCACACACAAGGACAGGAAAAGAACCCACAATACTGTCCCTGAAAAAACGTCTTCTCTACAACAAAGCCAAGCTGACCCACGCAATTCTATCAAACAATGCTCCGCCGTACCTACGATCATGGTTTCAAACCAGTAGAAGAGAGGGACTACAATTACATCAGTTACGTCTGCCCAAACCTAGGATCGACCTGTTCAAACAGAGTCTAGCCTACTCTGGAGCCTACTTATGGAACAGCCTTCCACACCACCTAAAAAGCCTACCTACACAATATTCATTTAACAAAGCACTTTTCAAACACTTCCTAAACACTGATTATCTACCCCCATAGAAACATCATTTGCCTGTCAACATCTCATCCATAGGTCAACATTTCTTTTCCTCTTCCGCTCGTTTTTAATGGGAATAATTTGTTTTATATCCATGTAATACTATTTATATAATGTAATGTATGTGAGAATGTACCCGCATACCACTGTACTTTAGAGATGTGAATGTTTCCGTTTGCTTAAATGGGTGATGTACATGCAGATATAATTTTTTTTTTTTTTTAAACCCCGCCTAGCGCTGCGAAAGACTTTTTCTGTTACAGAAGTGCGCAAGAAAGTGTTATTATTATTATTTCAATTTCCGCCAAGAATGTATGGATGTAAGCGAGAATGTGTTTTTGTAATTCTTGTATTGAGGATTGATGACACATTCAAAAATACTACAGACTAGACGTTTTGACCGCATAAGTGAGTGTCGGTATACATAACTTATTTATTTATTGTTTTGTTTATATTATTTTATTTTTTATTATTATTATTTTTCTTCAGTCACTATCTTGTTTATTTAAAAAAAAAAAAAAACCTAGGCTACTCATTTTTTATTATGATTGTATACTGTAAATGAATGCTGTTATGTTAACTTTATAATGTTGCATGCCTTTAAATTAATGCTTAAAGTAACATGTGGGAATAAAAGGATATAGTATGCAAGATTAATGAGAGTGAAAGGGCAGAATGTTAGACGGGCCTGCGCGCCCAATTCTCAACCCTTCGAAAATAAAGTTCGTTCGTTCGTTCTATCTATCTATCTATCTATCTATCTATCTATCTATCTATCTATCTATCTATCTATCTATCTATCTATCTATCTATCTATCTATCTATCTATCTATCTATCTATCTATCTATCTATCTATCTATCTATCTATCTATCTATCTATCTATCTATCTATCTATCTATCTATCTATCTATCTATCTATCTATCTATCTATCTATCTCTCTGTATGTCTGTCTGCCTGCCTGCCTGCCTGCCTACCTACCTGCCTTCCTGCCTGTCTGTCTACCTAACTACCTGCCTGTCTGTCTGTCAGTCAGTCTGTCTGTCTTACTATCTATCTTTTTATCTGCCTGTATGTTTACATGTCTATGAACTAGTCTGTCTGTAAATTTATTTACGTATAATTATTGTAGCAAAGTTAGATTTTGCTGGGGAGCTTATGATGGTATCCTAAAAAGAATGAAATCCGTGTGTGTATTAACCGTGTGAGGTCAAGCACATGTAGGCCCCTGACTCTATAAATGATGATGATGAATTATGTGCAGGGAACCTAACGCTACCTCCCTAGATCTCACACGGTCACTATTTTGGCTCTAGTGTCTGGTGTATGATATACCTAGTGTCTAGGGGAGAAATGAAATCATGGTACACAACACAAAAACACGTTAAGTTTCTATGAGGAAGTGAATAAAAACCTGTGGTTAAGTTTTTCTTTAAATTTGAGATTTTTTTATACAATTTATTTTGCCTGTCCAGTCATATCGTTTGGACAGGTCTTTGAAAATGAGGACAAGATAGTTTACATAAAAGATTAACTAAAATTGTGTGGACCATCTGCCCAAATAACTACAAAGTTAATATATGTCTTTCCTGTTGGAATGTTCACAGCTTACACTTTATGCTTCTAAGAGGGAGAGTCACTGTGTATGAGGGGCTGTATTATCATCATACCCCATCAACTTCCTGAGTATGATTTGAAATACCCGTGTTTATAAAAAACGAAACTGTCAGATATACCCAGGGCCTTAATATATCACCTGGGGTTTCTTGTTGAATGATAAGATAGTGTGTAGTTGCAGAAATATCGATATCACATCACACGCCCAAGCTCCTGCTGTTATCTCTTGACAGCATACGTAAAGTGTAGGAGACTTCTTGGCGTTGTCGTCACCCCTCAGGTTTCCTGTCACCAGCTGGCAACAGGAAACGAAACCTCTGCAACAAAAGGACACCCTGGCCTTTTACATCTGATCACTTTTCTTTTATTTATTTCATACGTGTGATATGGGGTCAGCCTCGCGTGCATTTCAGGTGCACTCATCCCCTAATTTTCATGACTCCCACCTTGCTGTGACCACCCCTCAGGTCCCTATGGCAGATACGCCACTGTACGTTTACATAGTTTTCCTCAATAATATAATGTGGGGTAACCACATTTCCTTTTATATATTTTCTCATCTTTTTCTTTTTAAATATAAATGCTTCAGGCATGTTGAACAGTGTTCATGGAACACGGAGGCTTACTAATATACTCTAATACAATAATATTCAAACATAATCATGACAACATACATTAGTTAGATACATTTCAACGTGAGGACTCAACAATGTCTGCTCCCGGCACGTCCTTCACTTTTTCCCAATAGCAGTATCTAACTTTGGTAATGGGATTAAACATATTAAATTCATAAAGCATTCTTACCACAAATCAAGAAATATAAACAAATGACGCTGACTTTGCAAAGAAATGGCCTCAGTTTCTTCTGCTCCGTCCAGACTGTGAAATACTCATATAGTTATTTAATTTACTTTTAAATTTATCACAGCTGTTCTCAGCGTATCTGAATAAAAAATACAGTTCAACTGGCAATGAATAGTGAAAGCTTTTTGCTAATATTTACTAGCACTGGCCAATCGAAAGCTTGCGACTACCAGAATTCAAATGCAGTTTTTGAAAAAAAACAAAAATTATTGCAAACAAACTTTGCGTCTGGTAGTCGATTGGCCAGTCCGCTTTAGTTATGCCAATGCAAAACGATGTTAGTTTTTGGTAACAATTTTCCTACCGCTCCCCTCTCCTCCTATACTCTTGTTACCCAAGCTAATTTGAATTTACCTCAATGCCTCCCTTCTAAGCAAGTGTCCCCACTAACGTTAAAAAAAAACAAGCAGGAACAACAGTCTGTCTGGTCGTGCGTTCGTAGACATTTAGTATTTTCTCAACAATTTGGGTAATACTGGGACTATCATATTATTTAAAACACATTCTTGCTCAGTGAATTCTAAGCTATACTACCATATATTTTTTATGTTCAGTTTCATTATGGTTTTAGATTTTCAATTTTGTCACCGGTCATCGTCAAATAAATATTTTACACAAGACGGCCATCTTCCCCTCTCTTTCATCTCGCTAGCATGTATTTTTCAAATAACTAACTTGTTTTTGTGACGTCAGAAACATTACCGCGAGGAGGCAATAAAATTGTCTGCGTGTTTTGCCTCTGTTGGCTTTGTCGCAACGTGTATATATGCATGGCGGACTATCAAGCGAGGTGGGGTGTTGGCGTGGCGGGTTAAGAATTGGCGTTAATAATTTGTATTGTATCGTGTAACACTACCAAAAAATGTAAGGATTACTACTAAATTTGCGTTAAAGTTGACAGAATACGTTAATTCAGATAGTTATTTTGCGGCACACTTCCTCAAAATCGTTAATTATAAGTCTTGGCTGCAAAATGTATGCAGCAGATCTGGCAAAATGTTAAATGTTGGTTGTGCGTTTTCGAAACCGAAACTAAAACGCGTGTTAGATTTTTACCGTGGAATCGTTCTATAGGCTTTAGCACTGCACAAAAGGCAGCGTTGCTGGCGTGTGAGAGCATCACCGTCAGACACAATAGGGCGGATTTATATATTATCATTTTATGACTAAAATCTTACTGAAATGAGCGATTATTCTCGCAGATTTTACTACAACGGGATTGCCTTCCCTGCTCTGCAGGTCTAACAATGGCCAAAATTTAGAGTATACAATGAGTGTACAATGAGAGTCTTTAAAGGTATCTCGACAGAGTTGTAAATAGAAGAATGCTGCTTCTACTTTAGGGAGTCTTCATTGGATATTTAAGAAATCAAGCACAGCGCTGAATTTATCAAAGCTGTCGTGAACTTTGTATCTGCCCGCCCCTTCTATGAAGATAAAGATATATTAGCTCGTGTCTGAGACCTCAACTGAATTATTCACTGCAATATTAATTAGAAGCTCTGTTGTATCATATATTTAAGATAACTTATTCATACGTGGGCACTTCTCTCTGTAATAACTAAACCAACTATTAATTTGTAAATGCATATAACAAATTTAATGATCAATTATTGTTCAACACGAGTACATAGCTAAGTGAAGTTGGTGAATTGAAAAATGTGTGGTTTTTCTTCACAGAAAAAAGATTAAGGTGGTTTGATGTGGTAAGAATTATTTTTACTTTGGCTTGGTTAAAATAACTTAACTGGCCAGATGATGCAATGGTTTGCTGACTGCTCCGTCAATTATCGACTTCTGTGGTGAGAACACGTTCCAGTCGTAGTAGCAGAGGTAACCGCTCCGAACGTCAAGGCAAGGGTCTTCACAAGCCGTCAAAGGTAGGTATCTATCGCACACCAAAAACGTTTAATCCAAAAAGACTCGTATCAAGCTAGCACAACACACTGGTATCTCCAACTTGTACCACAAATTTTGAGAACAAACAAATGTCTCTGCTAAGTATAGGTTTCCTGACAACTAGTCAGGCGCCTTCCTGCTGTCACTTCCACCGCCCTTTTTTCTCAGTAATTTTACCCTCCCTGAGCATAAATCGTAAACCCAGTGGATTGGATGAAAAATCATCGTTACCCTCTGTTAATTTAATGAAAAAAATGTGATTGGACAGCGGAAAATGGCCTTTGCCTGATTTAAACATGTTTTAAATATGCATATAAACTTATTAAAATGTTAATATAATAAATATGGACACCATGATGTCCTCATCATCCACTCCCTGCTCGACTGGGAGCCAAGGGGCTACCTCTGCTTTTGGTTCACTGTGGGAAAACCTGCATGAAGCAGTCGCCAGCGCTTGCTGTAATGGTTCGTGAATATATCATTTTCATATGCTGAGGTTGCCAGCTTCTTATGAACTTGTACAACCACAAGCGACTTAAACACATCAAATACAAAATATCCAGTGATGAAATGTATATGTTATAACTCACCCCGTGGCGGGTAATATTTTTCTACAGACGTCTGGCACAGAAAGACTTCCGAATAATGTCGGGCCACTGGTGTTGAGGCCGTCTTATAGGTAGTCGAATTGTACTGTCATTATGCACCCACTATTATCCTGTTTATAGGTTCCGAGGACTTCGTGGTTTTCAGTGTTATAAGTTCGAGTTTTCTTGCTGGTTAATTTAAGAAGATCCTTAATACTTGGTCAGCCCTCTTTATTGGAATCCTGTTTTTCTTCGGTCCTGGCTTGTCTGAAACTGTCGTCTTGACTCAATGGAACACAGTGTCGGAATCTAAACTTGTGCTACAATATAAGGGACTTTTCGCCCATGCTCTCCGCGAATGCCTGACTATAGCATGTACCTTCTTCCCCTGCTTATGAAATGCAGCATGACACAGGTAATTTCAAAATCCTCCCATGTAAGGTATTAACGCAACTACGCAATACTTGACTAGGATAATACAGTTAATTACAAAATATTACCAGCACCCCTCCCAGGTTGGGAACCTCTGCTACTGAGTGCACGGGAAACCCACGTTAGGGAGGAGCGTTGGGTTAGGATTTGTTCAGGCTACTTTCTCCTTTTAAATGCTCACGCGCCGGCTCTATTTAATCAAACCGCTTTTACATGTAAGCGTTATTTTAAGTAATATTGTTGAATTTAGCCTCACAAACCAGCAACTACCTCTCCTTACTACAGAATCCCCCCCCCCGCCTTTTCCCTTATCGTCCCCTTGGATCTTCCCAACGCCCCCGGGGGAGGGGGGGTGGTTACGTCTAATTTGGGAACCACTGCCCTAGATCAGCATTTACTCTTTCAGCTTCCATAGGAACATAGGCCTTCATCGAATACATACCAACTACGCCTGTCCTGTGTCAGGACATTTTTAGTATCTTCTTTATCTCTTTTATTTCTGTCATTAGTTCTCCTCTCAGTGTGTCCTTTTGCCTGCATCTACCCAGGGCCGATTTAACCATTAGGCGAACTATGCTATCATTTATGACGGCAAAATATGAGGCAGCTAAGTCGAGTGAACTTAACAAATTGGTATAAAAATACAATTGCAATTTTGAGATAAACAGTGTATTTCCCGTTGTACAGTTGTATATACATATAAGCTATTTTGGGGGTAGCAAATGAACTGTTTGCTTAGGGCGACAAATACCTTACCATTAGCCCTGCCTCTACATTTCTTACCCTGTGGATTCTATAACAAGGACTGCTTTGTAATACTATCAACAAGTTTCCTCATAATGTGTCTTATATATAGTCAGTGTCTTCCTCTCGTCGTAAAAGGCACTAAGGAAGGTCGGGCATGGGGGTAAGAAAAAAACTTAATGAATGTGAAGTTAGATCACCATGGAGGTATTGAAACTGCCACTAGGTGCAAGAGGCTACTGTTCTCATATGTAAAAATAGAAGCTGTCGTAAAATTCGAATCTGTCTTACACCACGCTCAAATTCCCCGCCCCAAATTAACTATAGTATTTGAAGCAGTCTAAGAACCCAGTCAAATTTACCGCCAAAAATTTATCTAGTGTATTTGAATTTGTCTAGGAACCAAGTCAAAAGTTACCGCCCAACAAAAATTATCTAAGAGTATAGTACAAATTTAGCAACCAATCAAATTGTTTCCTTTTCTTGTAGTGATAAGAAAATTTTGGTTGACGTGACAATATCGGCTATTTTGTGTTTTTGACCAAACGAAGATATTTTATTTCTTAACAACTAAATATAGTTAAACAGAAAGGGATATCTCGAATTATAGCGCTGATATTGCTTGACACATAAGCATAAAGATTCTCTCATAATAAAATTTTATTGACTTAGAAAAATTGATTTTAGTGATATTTTCATATCAGGGTAATGCCAAAATTAATTACTTAAAAATTACCCAGATTGAAATGCACAGGAATAACTAAGGGAAAACCATATATAACGATAGAGAGCAATTGGCCGTTTAATTATCACTTTTTATAATTAAAATCGGTCCATTAATAACTGTAATATAAAATTTTAAAATTCAGTCAGATTATACAAACACGCTCAGATTCGCATCAGTCACTAGTACCTAAAAATAATTTTGATTGTGTTTCTGATTGGGCGGATATAGTTCTATAAATAGTAACAAGGTGGGGTACGATTTGGGCCATTCGATTCAAAAAATCTGCACCGAGCTTACAGAAACTAAAAGACAGAACGACCAAGTCTTAGCCTTCTGATCTGAGAGCAGTTCTAGATCCCGTAGAAGGCCAGTTCAGCTTCTGTGTGTGTGAATATATTTGCCTGAGGGTAAGAAAGATATATTGATTTGCATATTTTGTTAATTATTAACATGTGTATAACCAGACTATTTGTTCAAGTGCTAGTAGAAAGTGAAACTAATGTGTTTTGCCATATTGACCCATTTATAAACGTGTGTAGTTTTGCAGACAGGTTCGAAATGAAACAAAATGTGTATAGTGTTTGCAAATATGGCACACATTATGACCGTAAGTGTTAGTAGTGATTTAAATTGGTATTTTCTTCTGGAGTGACACACTGTTCAAAGATCATGTGATAAACGTACAGGAAAGGTTAGAATGAAGTAATCAATAGGTCACATGCTGTTTTGTACTTAACATGATTATTGTACGGAAGCAAAGCATGGACTAAGGACACTAACAATGAATCAATACAGAAAAAGAATGATCACATGGAACGGACTGTAGGCAAAGAAATTCTAGGTCGTGTGCAACTTGTTAGCACAATAACTGAAAAAGGGTAAGTCTTGATGTCATTTGTGGGTGAGTGAATTGAGGCAGACTACTACATGGAATGGGTTGTCCTTCTATTCCAGGTTATATCTCGAAATTACCTCGTGGCAGCATTCACTTAAGAGGAAGTTTGTGGGAGATGAGAGTTCCTTATATATCTGGAGCCAGACCCCATCTTCTCAGTCAGGAGCTATAGAGTTTGTGGTCCTGACTTGTGTATATGAGAATCAGCAGCAACATTCTAAGATAAGTCCTTTATACAGGCCAGTGTCAGTTTATCCAATCATTCACCCAAGAGTAATCAAACTAGCATTACAACCCTTTTTAGGATGAATAGATAAGACCATCAAAATAATAAAGAGAACTTACAGCATAGAAATAGCAGACGTTATCACTCATATGAACAGAAACTGTATGTGTAGTTATTCCAGTGAACACTCTACAAAAATGGAACAGTTTTTCCAATATATTTATTTTGATGTGTAAATATCATTTTATTGCTTTTGAGTATTCCTGACCTGTAAAGATTGAGGTTCAGGACACTTAAATTGTATATAAAGTTCCTACAGTCTTGCTTAATAATTTTATTAAAGTTAAATTTCTGTTTGAAATTGATGAATATTATAAATTTAACCTTTCCCCTAGACACGTAGCTAAATAATACAAAACATTTAATTATTAATCATGTTGGGATCTAAAGAGGTAGCAGTTAGGGACTCAGAGTACTACATCATCATCATCTTCTCTGAGAACTTACATAGCTTGACCCCACTTTGATGTCTATACACCCTTGCTCTTTTCAGAGAAGGGGGTATTACTTATAAGACCAGTCTCTTATCTGGCACTATCCTGGTATCCTCTGATACACCTATTTGTCCATGATAGCCTATATTTTCTTAACATCAAAACCTCTGATGACAGAAGCATCTGTAATTAAATCCATGCAACCCCTGTTGTCAGGTATCCACTTTTATTTGGCCAAACAGGCAACATTTATTTTTGCAAGCACTTTATACATGATCAACAGATGGTTCGAAACTAGATTAGGTCATATGGAATATTAAACAAACCCATCGCCTCACCATCATCGTCGGATCAATTGATGGCTTAAGATAGTTGGCACTATACAGAGCACGCTCACTTTCGCACACATCAAGCCAAGAATAATTTGGATTATGTACCCCAGTGTGTCTATTTGCAGAGGATTCACAAGCGATACAGCTCTGGCCATAACCGCCATTAATTTTGATACGGTGCCCCGGCTGAATGTTTATAAAGGTATTTATATACATATATCAATCAATCAATACCCTTTAGCTCCCCGTTGAGCATAGGCCTTCAACAAACACATGCCAAGTCTTCCTGTCCTGTGCCATCCGCTCAAGTTCTTTCCATGTTTTCCTCATCCTTTTTACCTCTGTATCCAGTTTTCTTCTCCACGTGTTTCGTGTCTACGTCTGCCTTTCTTTCCCTATATATTCCAGAACAAGGACTGTCTTGTAATGCTACCAATAGGTTTCCTCAATGTGTGTCTTATCCATCGCCAGCGTCTTCTTCTCAACTCTTGTTCCACTGGCACTGTCTGGTTCTTGTCATCAATTCCACATTTGTGACTTTGTCATACCATTTCAGTCCTTCTACTCTACGCAAGCACCCGTTTATAAAAGTCTGTAGCTTTTTGGTTGTTGTTTTTGTTGCTCTCCATGTCAAGATTCGTATTTTCATGTTGGACTTGATTTCTCTTGTTCTCCATATGGTTCCCAATGCAATGAAAGCTCCTCTTGCTTTTTATATTCTTATTTTGATATAATTGTCTGTCCCTCCAACTTTGTCTATATTACTGCCAAGATAGAATTAGAGCCACCCCTTCACTGTGTTGGGCTCTTTCCTCCCCTATATACATATATACAGTATGTATTTTCTTTCGGTGTTCAAAACGTACCCCCTTAACAGACTCAGCAACAATTTAGAAGACCCATTTACTTACTTATTCGTTCCTCTTCTAGCGTGGTGTGTAGAGGTTTGTAAGAGAGAGCGCCATACTATTATATATACTGTCTTCCTCCTGGCTTGGTTCCATTCTAGTCCTCGGTCCTTCAAAGATTGTCTAATGTTATGCTCCCAGCGGACTTTGGGTCGTCCTGGACGTCTGGATCCCTGGCTCTTATTTTCCCATGCTTGTCTTCTCCCATTCTGCAGACATGGCCAAACCATAAGACCCATTTAACGTAGAGATATTATACTCACACTTGCTATAGTCTGCATTAACAAGTTCTTACTGCATGAAATAAATTGCAATATAACGACTATGGTAATATAAAAATAAGAATATAAAAGGCAAAGGGGGTTTTCAATGCATATACGGGAAATATACGGAGATCAGAGAAATCAAGTCCTACGCAAAAATCTGAATTGTCAACCCAAATGTCAAGTCCAAGGTTGCCACTCAAGTTCTAGAGAAAAACCCAGATTTTCTTCTTTAAAAAACCCAGAAATACCCAGATTATTTTATGCCTCAAATACACGGGATAAACGATGCTTACACAAGCGTTTAGTGCAAATTTAGCACAAATAAGCTGTGTGCTACCAATTTTAATTTTTTTCTTCATTTTTATTTTATTTTTTATTACCAAAAATTCACAAAGAAAAAATGATTTTATTAACACCCCAATATATGAATGAACTCATGAAAATGAGATATTTTAACAGTAACAAACTTACAGTAGTTACATTAACAAAATGTTCCTCAAATCCCATCCCAACTAACATAATTACCGATGTATGTTACGTCGGTCGGTCTTACTCAAAATAGTAACTCGCGCCAGAAAAAAAGTGCGCAACGCACGGTGTGCAACTTGCGCGGCGTGGGTGTTATGTACTCATGTCTGTTGTTTTTCTGTTGTCTAGTGTTCTACTTCTTTATTTCCTGCGAGTGCCTGATAACATACCTTTATATTTGTTTCATACTAATTTACTGCTATGTAAAACAAATACTGTGGTTTCTTTTATGCTTTGTCGACATTTTTAGCGCTCGATAAAAAAGAAAAAGTGCGTAAAAACTGGTGTTCATGAGCCCTCCTCACCTGATGTACAGATCATGAAAACTTGAAAGTTTTTGTTAAAACCGCTTATTATCAGGGAACACAATCCACGCACTTTCACACCAAATATTGTCATCAAAGAACTTTTAAATTGAATCTAAAATAACATAATTCTCGCCGTGTGTACATTGGTCACAGCTGAAGAGTGCAAGCGTGTTGAAAAATTGTATTGTGTCTATTATAAATACTCTCCCGAAAATAGTTACAATCAACAAAGAAAAGTGTTCAAATGATGGTGTTCATGAACAGTTTGATTACACTGTATAATGGACAGAAACCAAAAACACTCTAAGAATGTACTTCTATCTGCTCATCCGGGAACGGAAACAGCACTCTATAATTAAAAACCCGTCAAGTTTGACGGGTTATTGCTAGTATAAATATAATGTATAATGCTCAGTGCACAGAATATACATACATTGTAAATGCCAATTGTCAAATATACCCAGATTAATGCAGATTTGAAAAAAAAATACCCAGATACTTAGGCGGAAGCCAAAAAACCCAGATCTAGTAAAATATACCCAGCTGTGGCAACACTGGTCAAGTCAATCCTATCTTATGGCTCTGAAACACTGAGAACTACAAAAACCACAACCAAGAAGTTGCAGACTTCCAAAAATGCATAGAAAAATAAAATGAAATCGTATGACAGGATCATTATTGTGCAAAGTGTGAAAAAATACTTGACGAGAGCATATATAACAAAAGATTTTTTTAAAATACGCTTGTCGTAGGCAAGAACACACAGTAAAAATACACTTGTCGTAGGCAAGAACACACAGTAAGGAAAACTGTTCAGGACGTTATAAGGTAAATTTGTTTTGGAATTCCCAAGGTATGATACCGCTGGCAGAGACCGTAAATCATGTTGAGACAGGAGCATGTGACAAACATGGAAGGGGTGAAGCAGACATGAAAAGACTGTAAACGATTGGCATAGCTCAGGAATTTCGTGACAGGAAGTTGTTCAAACATATGCTTCGTAGGGAGCCGAAGGGTCCTAAATTAATAATAATATTTTTTTTTTAAGTTGTAGTATTTCCAGAGTTCACCAACCAATTAATCAAATCCAATATCTTTAAATAGTGTAAACTTATCGTTGCAACTATTCATACCCAACTTTTCACTTTCTTGTAATACTATAGGACATTGTTTATATCCCACTTTTTTCTGTCTCATGTTTTACATCAGAGTAGCTGAAACGATTACCCCACGAGGCAAAACAGCTAGGTTCGAAACCAGGTCACGTCACACTCCAGTCTACCCAGCTGTAAAAATGTATACATGACTCTGATTTTCAGCTAGAGAACGCAAAGGCAACGAGTAAGGAAACTGGGCACCCCTCCTCATAAAGTTGAGATTTAGTTGAAGTCTGTAACACAAGATTTCTCAACCGGGGTTCCTCGGAACTCTAGGGTTCCACGAGAAGTCGCTAGGGGTTCCGCGAGAAATCGTGATGCAAAAAAAAAAAAAAAAAAGTTCTTTTAACTTCACGCGCCAGGCGATGTTAGCGCTCGCACTGGTAAGCAGTGTCAGAGCAGCCTCGTATTGTACTGCACAATGTGACCGTATTCACTCTTGCACATACCATATTTTATTAGCACCTTGTAGAGTCGAAATGTGTGATAAGACTTTTAGGTTTTCTTGGAAAAGGTTTTAAAAAAATAAAACTAGGAAATTTTTTGTCAAGTAAAAACTGAAGTTTCTTCCACCTGTACTAGTGACTTGCAGTAGAGTTGATATGCTTTGTTAGGAGGGGAAACCACACAAAACAAAGTAGGTTAATAAGTTGGCCAAAATAAACAAATCCGCAGGAAAAAATCATTCTCTGCTCAAAAGAGCATTGACAGTTTTTATTGGATCGTTATATTTACATCTTACTGATCGAGCTGAGGAACCATGAGCTGTAGATATAATAATTTTTAAACAGGGGTTCACTGAGACCTGAAAATTATTTCAAGGGTTTCTCCAGGATAAAAAGATTGAAAAAGGCTGCTCTAACATTTCATTCTCATGCAGCAGTATCTACTATTGCACTACTTTCAGCTTTACTTTTGTTGTTCGGAGTCTGAAAGTTTTCACCATATCTCAAGTCTTGCGATATGTCTGCTCACTTCATTCGTCCTCTGTGTTAAACTATGATTTCGCACCTTCCTCCATTTTGGACTACTTTTTGCGTATGACTATCTGAAATGGTTTGTTAACTAAAACATCCGCAGGTTTCAGCTGACAAGAAATGTTTCCCAGTATTACAACTAACTACATGTGACAACATCTAATTCCTGTGCTAAAAAGAGTGAGTCATTTAAAAAATAGTTACCTCCGTCCCTTTTCATGCCAGTACTTGGAATCTTAGATATGTTGATGGCACAAAGCATGTCTATTTCTTCTTCTTCTACTACTTCTTTTTCTTCTTCTGTTTTTCTTTTCACTCCTTATGGACCGACACTGAAGCAGGTTTCCCTGCATGAAGCATATATCAAAGTATTTATGTGCTCTTGCAACCTGGTTTCATTAGTAAGTTGATTTACATAATTACGTTCTTAGCTCCATGGCCAACCTCCAAAATGTCGCCTCTTACGACATGCGTGAAATAGCAGTAGGTCCATTCTTCTATAATTTTTAAAATTGTATTTTTGGACTCCTCAGAGATACCGCGAGAACCTCAGACGTGAGAACTACATGAGACAACAACTTATTTCGGTTTAAAAAAATAAAAATAAAAGAAATTTTATGTCAAGAATTTTTTTTTCCCCCCTCTAAAAAGTTCTTCTGATAGTTTGAGAGATATGTCATTGTAATAAGTGTAAAAATATTATATAGCTTACTTTCAAGTGTTTCCTTATGCGTGTATGATTTGCTCAGTTCATACTTTCCGATGAATTAACGCCATGATAAACGTACAAAACTGGTTTATAGAAAACTTCTGTTTAACCAGAAGTGATGTTGTCCTGTAACCCGGTACCGTGTTTATTAACGTGTCTGGCACGTGCAAAGTTCTCTCGTGCCTCCTATCTATCTATCTATCCATCTATCTATCTATCTATCTATCTATCTATCTATCTATCTATCTATCTATCTATCTATCTATCTATCTATCTATCTATCTATCTATCTATCTATCTATCTATCTATCTATCTATCTATCTATCTATCTATCTATCTATCTATATGTCTGCCCGTCCACGTGACTGCCTATATATCAGTCTGCTTGTCTGCTCTTATGCCTATTTTGTCTGTTACTATGTGTGTATGTTCTCTGAGTTTCTGTCAGCTGCAGTGCCAGTATATACAGTATATATCTACCTACATGTATGTCTGTTTGTCAAGGGGCCTACGACTGTCTGTCTCTAATATGTTTGTCTAAATGTCTGTCTGACAATCCACTGTACTACATACCTGGTTATATATCCACCCGTCCGTCCGTCTGTCCGTCCGTTTAAACAGCTCGTCATGTTGGACCGTTAGTCCGCCCCTTTAAACAGCTCGTCATTGTGACATATTATGATAATAGCTTTCATATATCTATTTCATTATCTACACTTTTCTTTTACCTAGCTTTAACATATGCCTGTTTTGTTAACATAAAACCATCCTATACTCAGAGATCTGTCTCTTTTTCTAATTTAGCACGCATATTTTATTGCTGCTCGCTATTTTCTTTGATGAAGGTTTACCAGCAGACCTATTAGCTAACATTGAGCTGTAACAAAACGCCAGCGATTGAAAATCGTTGTAATAGATCAGACAGCGATCAGGGGAAATACATTTTAGTACAAAGAGCAGATAATAAGGAACAAAGGGAGACAATTTCTATTATTCCCCTTGAAAACTGTTCGTTTGAAGGTAATTAAACACGGCAAATCGCCAGATCAAAGGACGGGCTTCGCTCGATTTCGTTCAATGACCACGTCTGCAGGCTGTTTTCGATCGAAGAAATCTCGCACGGTCTGGTCAATTACGTTACGCCTGATCTAAGAGAGACCGTTCGCTCGGTGCTCGAGTTTGCAGCGGTAAAAGTGTGTAGGTTCCTTTTGATATAGTATTTGAGCAGAGATATCTCCGTATGTGCTAAATCTAGCAGAGAGTCTGGTTTCGGTGTATAGTGTAACATTTCCTTTGATTTCAGATATATATACCCCAGCATTCTAACTCAATTTATCCAGTACCGACAGAGTTTCAAAGATCTCTTATAATAGTAGAATTACTTAGTTTTTCGATTGGAGATCGTTTATTTCTGTGCTTGTGGTAAATACTATACTAGACGTTTGAGTGATTTGCTAGTTTAGTCCGTATTTTATTTCCCTAGTTTTTCTGTGCAGAGTGATTTACCAGATAGGTCCGACATTTATATTTCTCTAGGATTTACTGTGGTAAATTTGCTAGCAGAATAAATAATAATTTCTAGCTAAACTATTCCAGCTATAAAATAATTTAATTAGTAGCTAGTAACCAGTCAGAGAATATTTTAACCAACTAGTAAATGCACTGTTCATCATGAGTATTGACGAAATATGTATTTATTTCTAATTCATGATGATTGATTTTTTTTAAAATGACTAGAATTTATTTCACGGGAGTTTTAAACGATAAGACAAACTCTAAGCTTGTAGGTTATGATTTAAGATAAATAACCGAAGTGGATAAATATATTATATTTTACGCGGGTTAAGGATAGGATTGAAAATACTATATTATGGTTAAGTATTTGTATTTTTCTCCTTTACACAGTATTGGGTGAAACCCTAAACCTTACCAGCGGCTTCCATATGAATCTGAGAATAACGGACTTAAGTCCAACAGTACAAGAGAACATTCTGATATAAATTTTGGGTTTTCAAGGTGACTTGTCTGGCCTCATATTTTACACACAGAAAGAGACAGAGTACCAACCCAAAGAATATTTAGAATAAATTTCAACTGGACTTATAGATATCCAGATTTCTTGTTTCCCCCAAGTTAATATACATTCAGCCTGTGGTGGCGACAGAATCAAACATTGACAATACCTGAATAACAACCACTGTGTTGTGAAGAAGATTTATCCTGAACAGATTTATTTACCTGACACTCGATTTAACGATCGAATATTCCAATCTACTTTACACTGTGAACATTAGATCTCTTAAATATTTTCCTACCTGGACAAAAATTGAAGTGACATAATCAGCAT
This sequence comes from Oreohelix idahoensis, assembly GCA_024509875.1. Classification (NCBI taxonomy): domain Eukaryota; kingdom Metazoa; phylum Mollusca; class Gastropoda; order Stylommatophora; family Oreohelicidae; genus Oreohelix; species Oreohelix idahoensis. The sequence goes on from JAMPIV010010241.1 coordinate 576,638, forward strand.
CCTACTAACAGTAACGAATCAAGCGTTTCCCAACATTTGGACTAATTAGTCTTGGAGAAACTGGGGCTTGCTTCGTCAAACAAAAAAAACCATTGGATTTGCTGTGTGTACCTTAACGATTGTTCCAGATGTTGTGAAATCACATATTCGGTAAGAGTGACTGGATGTGATCACAGGTTTGTCAGAGCGAGAGAAAGCTGGGATGAATAATTCTTTTATTGTATAATCCATGTACTAACTTTGTATTTTTTTATGCAAGTTTTGCTAATGCTGTCTCTTTCAGAATAGATTAACGCATAAACTCTGTTCTTTACTGTAGAGGGAAATTTTAGACCATAGCGTATAAATCTTTGACTCTTTGGGGGTTCATAACTTTCTTCTAACGGGATCTTGTCTCAACAGAGGGAGGGAGGATTACACCTATGAGTCTAACTCTTTAATTAATTCCTTAACTTATGTTTATTTGTATTTGATTGATATTCAAAATATTGCTGTTGTGAAGTTTCTGTTTTATGGTAAATAAAATTTACATAAACTTTGTTTTGCGTGTGTTGGTCAACTCGTCCCAAAAGATCCCTATTCCATAGATATAGTTTTCACGTCTGTGCGTCTAATTGTCGTCACTAATCTGTGTGTGTGTAGATGTGAGTGGTTGATTACATATATATTTATAGGAAAACTGTCTGATCTAAGAATCTCAGTCGTAACCGATATACTGGATAGATTATCTCTCAAATCCAGGGAGAGACTTTACCTTTCACCATGTCACTCGTGAAAATCTATTTCTTTACCTTATCTCTCACTGAGCTATCACCGGTTCTAGTTCTATTCAGACCAGACCATAATTGATCTTAAATACCTATCAAAAATCTACGACAAATGAGGGCTCGTTTTCCGGGAATTGAACTTTAATCCTGAGCAAGTACGACAAATGTCAGCTCGTCTGTAGGATTAAATTTTCTTTAGTCTAGAAAGAGCAAGAGTGTGATTGTCTCGTGAGATTAAGTAACATTAAAAATAATTATCCCCTAGACAAACGATCTGTTTATTGGCTTGCTGACCACACAACTATATTTATTGTTTTTTCCACAGCATTGTTAGAGTATATACAAGTAGATTTACAGGGTAATTGGTTCGGAGTTATGTTATGTATTGAGTTTGTAATACAAAGCCGCTGGTACTGTGTGATTGTGTAACAATCACAGGGTTTTATGAAGCAGAAAGGTGTTTGAGCTAAGTGAAAGAGTGCGTTCGGACTATTACGTCCAGTTAATTGCCTCCCTTACCCTAACTGACTTCAGGGGTGAACTTGATAGTGGACTTAAATATTAAGGGAATTTTTTTTCTCCTTAAAATTTTTGCAATAATTTTTTTTTGTTTCCACGTTAGTAACTTATTTTTGTGTTAGTTGATTAATCTGAACTACCATTTATTTGGCGTAGTCGTCTGCATTAGGAGCCTTTATTGCCAGTTAATAGCAGCGATAGTTAGATAACTAATTATAAGGAGGAGGTATCGCAGTTAAATAACTATATAACATATCTTTTTTGTTTTGTAATTTCTCGTAAGTGGTAGGGAACCAGTGTATCCTTTTTCTTCCTTCTTTCTCGGGTAAGCCTCAGTCAGTTATTTACCATGGCAGAGCGTGCAAAGCTCAGGCAGATGCTCAGAGAGGAAGCAAGGAAGAGGGATTGGAAGGAGAATAAGCGAAAGCTTTTGTCAGGGACGAACTTGACAGATATGATGCGGAGAAGAAAGAAGCAGAAGCTAGCGAGAAAGAGCGAGAAGAACGTCAATTAGAACAGAAAAAAATTGATGCAGAAATGGAAGCTCGCAGGGCACAGCATGAGGAAAGAGAGAAGGAGAGACAGCATGAGGAAAGAGAGAATGAGAGGGAGGAAAGAGAAAATGAGCAATGACGACAGCATGAATTGGCTCTTAAAGCTCTAGAAGTCCAAAATCGTGGGGCTGCTTCTACCTCCAGCAACGGTGATTCTCTACCTCAATCACAGCTGACTGATCCTTTTAACACATAAATCTCCTCAACTCACCGCTATGTCTTTTGCTTTAGAATCTTTCCCATGCCCTAATGAGAATATTGACACTATCTAGAAAAATTTGAGAAAATGGCAAATCTATATGGTTTAGAGAGATCGCGTTGGTGTATGAAACTTTCCCAGGCTTTAAAAGGGTCTGCGTATGATGCATACCCAAAACTGGAAAGCAGCCAACAAGACAATTACGACATGTTGAAGAAGGCTTTGCTTAAGCGCTTTAAAATGAAAGCTCGCAAATTTTTGCAACTGTTCTGTAACAGCAGAAAGGAGAGCTCTGAAACTTTTCAGCAGTTCTCATCTCGTCTAAAGGGATACTTGACAAAGTGCCTGGAGCTCTCGCAGCTTGCCTCTACCTATGAAGGACTTGAGGAGTTCGTTATAACCGAACAAGTAAAGAACACTTTGTCAATTGACATCCGTAGCTTTCTGGCTGAGCAAGGGGTAGAAAAGCTTTAACACATTTTGGAAGACTCTGAGCGATAGCGTAATGTGCTAGCCGAACTGCCGGCCACAAAACGTAAACCGACAGAAGAGCCTTCTCGAAAGAATAATCTAAAGCAGTCATCCCATTCTTCTCACCAAAATAACCACAGAGAAACTGGACCCCAGAATCCCCCTCCGGAAAAATCTAAGCTCTATAAAAACAGGTACCCCACCAACAATAAGAATTCTGATCAACCAAACCGTCCTACATGGCAGCGCGGTCAGAAAGGACAGGGTGACAAAGGGAAAACCCCTGCGCACGGGACATATGATCAGAGCGAGCACAACGAGCCTAAATGCATTGGATGCTTGCAAACAGTCTCGCCAGGAAGAATTAGTTTCAGTGATTCTCAACCTGAGGGAGAGAGACCCTCAACGCGAGGAACTGTTATTTTCAACGGGTCGTCAACTTATTGTCTGTTTGACACGGGACTTTCTTTTGATTGCATTGTAGCCAGACACTTGGTAAAACCTGGTCAAGAGACAGAAGAAACCGTCGAACTTTGTGGAGTTTTTAAGAGTGATGCACCCATTTCGCTTCCCATCGCATTGGTGGAGATACACACTGATTTTGTCATTGGTGTGATCAAAGCGGCTGTTATGGATGACCCGATCTACCCAGTCATACTTGGCGGTAGATATGTGTTTATTGGGAAACCGGAAGAGCCAATAGTGGCAGCAGTAACCACAAGAGGGCAAACCAAGAAGGAACGTTAGTGTGCGCCAAATTTGTTACCTAAGGAACTTAAAGAGGCGCAACAAAAGGACCCTACCTTGGCACCCTGCTTTAGGAAACTGCCCATGGCTAAGGACCCTAGACACCACGGGGACATTTTTTCTAAGGATGGCGTACTTTATCGTAGAACGGGCAAGCCTGAACAAGGTTATAATCAGCTCCTAGTACAGAAACAGTACAGAAGCCAAATCTTAGAAATGGGGCACTCTCTTCCCCTTAGCGGACATATGGGACAGAACGCCACAAATCAGCGAATATCGACTCACTGTTGGTGGCCAGGAATGAACTCTGATATTATCAGGTACGTGAAATCCTGCGCCAAGAGCCAACGGGTGGCACCCAAGCATTTGACACCCGCAGTTTCCATGGGTGAAATGCCAGTATTGGGGACACCATTTGAACGGGTTGTGATCGACGTTTTAGGACCCTTAGAAAGGAATAAAAGAAGGAACAGGTTTATCCTGACGGAAGCCACACAGAACGATGTTATTGTAGTAACACTGGGACAAGAGAAACCTGATTCAGTACTTTGGGACCGGTTTTGTATACCTGCAGCTTTATTCCGCGTCTGCAGGGAAACAGCCCATAGAGCCTTGCTCACTAGTATTTCTTCCACAGCTACACGTTTAGTTTGGAAGCATCACACTGTATGTATCTAAGGGGGGCCGGGGGCTTGAAGACTCCTTACGGTACTCGTCGGGCCCTGACAGGAACCAGATGGATGATGCGAATGGACCTTAAGCGCTAGCACGCGCAAAGCACGCTAACCGATACAGGAAAGCCGCGAAAGAAAGAGAATAGCAAGCAGGAGAGAAAGTTGTGTTGCATACTTCACCAACCGGGATACAAACAAAACTACCGCATCGGATGGCAAGGGCCGATTTTACCGTTCCTTAAAAAGATATATGGGCGCACTAACTACAAGATCTCTTTAAAGGATAAGGAGAAGGTTTACCCATGTAAGATGTGTCTGTTAATAGGAAATACTTTGGAAAGTCCGGGATGCCGTCCTGAGCCGAACATCGTCCTGACCTAGTCCGCCAATAGCTTACTCCGAAGTTTTGACGAAGAGGACGAATAGTTGTAAGGGAACATTCTCACTGCAAAACCACGAATCTTTTACACCATATGTCAAAGATCACGGCTGGACACTCTTTCAAGCGGCACACGGAATTAACGACATTACACAAGATAAAAAGGAAAAAACGTTTTAGGAGCTGGATTTCATGAGTAGGAATGGGGAGACACAGAAAGGAAGAGGAAGAAGAGAGTGAAGGATATACAGTCACCCGGGAAGATACTGATTATAGGAAATCTTTTTCACCATTATTGGTGGAATGAAATGGTTTCGTTTCTTTAAGACTTGGGACGTATGGTGATCATATTTTGATATATAGTTTTCCGATGTATCTATGTTTCATTATATACACTTTTCTTTGTTACACATAGCTTTTACATCACTAACGCTCGCTGTGTTTGTTAAATTAGACAAACCATCATAAATCAGAGATCTGGTCTCTTGTTTCTTATTTTGCACGCACTATTTTATTTGCATGTTCGCCTGATTTTACATTTATGATGCAAGGTTTACAGCAGATACTTAATTAGCTAACGTTGTGTAGCAGCGTAATAACATAACTGAGCAGCGCTTTCAGCACGATTGAGAAATAATAAGTTTTATAGATTCAGGACAGCGTATCAGGATAACAAATAACTAGAGCAGTTTTAGTAGAAAGAGCAGTTAATGTGGAACAAAAGGTGAGGGTCGATTTCTATGTATTACCCTCTTGATAACTGTTTGTTTGAAGGTAATTTAAACACGGACGCATATTCGATACGCAAGATATAAGGTCGGGCTTCGACTCGCGCTAGATTTCGTGACATATGACCAAGTCTGCAGGCTTGTTTTTGTGTTCGAAGAATATAGTATTCGAACGGGTCTTTTCTAGAGGGCCGCTGTCGCATGGGGGTTGGTTGTTGTCAAAGTTTCGTTACGCCAGATCTAAGAGAAGTGAGTCCGTTCTGCTGGTGTCGTAGTTTGCAGCTGGTAAAAGTGTGGGTTGTTTGTTCCATTTGATTATTATGTATTTGAGAGCAGTGGCATTTTTCCGCAGTCAGGGGTGCTCTAATCTAGTCATTGAGGTGTCTGGTTTTCGGTGTGGTATATGTGTAATAAGTTCCCTCGTTGATTTCACGAATACATATACACATCTATTTAACTCATAATCATCTTATGCAGCGCAGTAAGTACCGTCCCGTCTTAGTTCATTTTTAAACATCGTAACGCTTTGATTCTAAGGATTATCATAGATAATAGATAGATATATACTTTGTTTTACGATTGGAGATCGTCTTCAACTTTTGTGCTGTGTGGTAAATACTTATTTACTAGGTACAGTTTGTTCATGATGTGTTAGCTAGTCCCCGTCGCAGTGTTATCCCTCACTGTGAACTGTTGTTAGTGTATCCTGTGCTTATGAGATGGATTTTACCAGGAATAGTGTAGTAGATCTGAGCTTTTATATTTCATCTTTGAGCAGCAACTGTTACTGTGTGCTGTTAAATTTTGCTAGCAGAAGATAAATCAATGATTTATAGCTCTATAAACTGAATCCAGAATCATAATTGACTAATTGTAATAGTAGCTAGAACTCAGTCAGGAGAAGTGGTTTTGCGGTAACAGGGTAGTATTTGCGGGATGTTTCGGGGTGTGGCATGAGTAGGTGACGGCGAAAATATGTTACTGTTATATGTCAGGGGTTGGGGGGGGGATTGGGGTTAAACCTTGTTGGGGGTGGGTAACCCCCTTGTGTGTTGTTTAACTGAGACTCAGAAATTTATTTCATTGGGAAGTTTTGATTAACGATAAGGACAATACTACACTAAGCTTCGTTCTGTGTAGTTGATGGTAAGCATATTTATAACCGATGTTTCATAAATTTTATTATATGTTTATCAGAAGCTGTTACGTTGTATTAGGATCTCAGAAGAAATTCACCTAGTTATTAGTATGGTTAAGTATGCTTGTATTTTTACTTCATCTTACACTCGTATGTAGGGTGAACAACCTGATAACTTATTAATGCGGTCTTCCATAGTGATCTGTTTAGTATAAAGGATCTTATTGTTATTACACCAACCAGTAACCAAGGAGAACATTACGATTTGATATTAAGATATTGTTGGGGGTTTTCCATGGTGGATAGTATGTCCTCGTGTTTTGGACACACCAGGAAAGAACGACAGTAGTTTGCTCATACCCAAAGAATATATTAGAATATATTGGTCAACCTGGATACTATATTAGTATCCCAGAATGGTCTCTGGCATGTGAATTTGTCCCCCAAGTTCATTTACAATTTCAGCCTTGTTACTGTGGGTGGCCGACGCGAAGAACTCAAACATTGGATGATCTTCATACCTCGTTTGTAGTATCAGACCCCAGCTGTGGTTCAGATGTTATGAAGTGAGAAGATTTATCCTGGACAAAAAGATTGTATTTTCCTTGTAACATCTCACCGAATTTTAAGTATTTCGATCGAATATTACAAGTCTACTTGTACACTGTGTTGTGAACATATAGGATCTCTTAAATATTTTCCATACCTGGACACATAGAAAATTTGTGATGATTGGTGACATAATAAGATGATTCCTCATAACACAGTATAGCAATCAAGAGTTGTCCCATCATTTGGACAAATTTGTCTGGAGAAAATGGGGGCTTGACATATTGCAGCAAAAAAAAACCCAACCATTGGATGTGCTGTAGTGTACCTTAGAACACAGATGGTTCGCCTTAGGAGTGTTGTAGAAAAAGCAACCTCTATTAGGGTAAGAGTGACTGGATGTGATAACTGGTTTGTGCAGATGCGCAGAGAGAATGGCACGGGAATATATAAATGAGATTTCTGTTTTTTATTGTGTCAGAATCAATGTACTAACGCTCTTGTATTTTTTTTATGAAAAGTTATTTGGCTAATGATGTCACATTGTGCAGAATAGAACATGTAACGTATAGAACTATGTTCGTTTAAATGTTGAAGGAAATTTTAGGCCATAGCGTGATAAAGACCTTTGAATCTTTGGATGTGTCGATAACTTTCTTCTGTACGGGATCTTGTGTAGGTCAACAGAGGGAGGAAAGGATTAACAACATTGGAGTACAGTAAACTGCTTTAAGTTATATTCACCTTAATTATGTTGTATTTGGTATTTGTATTGATTATACCAAAATATATGATGTTGATGAATATTTCTGTTTATGGTAAATTGTGTGAAAATGTATCATAAACTTTATGTTAAGTGTGTTGGTTCAGTTGCGTCCCAAAAGATCCATATGTACATTGATATGTTATCGCAGTCTGTGCGTCTAATTGTCGATACAATTGTTGAATCTTCTGTGTGTGTATAGATGTGATTGGCTTGAATATATATATATCATATGTAGTATTTTATATAAATTATTTTTTTAAATACTAATATTTTTTTTCTATATTATATTTTTTCTAAAACTCAACCAAACATATTTAAATCAAAATTCATCACCTATTACTGTTATACACCAATAATACATATAATATATTATCATCCTCATTGTTTTATTTTTTAATACATACTATTATTTTTACTACATTAATAAATCTTATGTAAACCTATATATGTGTAATATGTATACAAATTTGGGTGGTGTGTTGTTTATTAAATCACTAATGTGTGTTCGTGCTGTAACCCCCCCCCGTGTATTATATTTTTAAAAATGGGGGCATTGACCTCCAACTTTGAATATCAGTCGTAACCGAGGTTAGGATGTAGATAGACTTTGGGGGTTTCAAATTCAGGTCCCCCAGAATTTAGGTTTGTTTTTATGGTTTACATGTTATTTATCCACTATCATATTTATTTTATACACTTTCCCTTCCCCACATTGAGCTTATCCCCGGTTGCCCCTGAGTATCCATATCATACCGGATTGTATGTTTAAGTTTTCCTGCTTTTAAGTACAAGAATTGACTGAAGATGATCAATAGATTCTTTAGGAATTTATTTCATTTTTGTACTTTAGTTTTTTTATAGAGTTCAAGATTGCAGTTCCCACCCGATACCGCTTTTAGAAACCAAAAAAGGTTAAAGACAGGAGATGGAGACAGCTACAATAGGATGCCATCTGCAGCCCCCCCCAAGTAGACTTATCCTTGGGAGGTCCCTTAGGCAGTTGGTATGAAAAGAAGCGTCACTGTTGTCTTGCTCCAATCAAAGAAAAAGAAAAGAAATACGAGATAAGAAAGACATATAATTGAGAAAGAATTCAAGAAATATAGAAAGGAAGAAAAGCTCGGAAGAAGAAAGAAAGGAAGAGAAAATAAGAAAGAGAAAATGCTAACAAAAAAACTTCAAAAGAAAGAAAGAAAAACTGGGAAAGAATTAAAGTTTTGAAAGAAAGAAAAAAAGAAGCGTAAGTGGAAAGAAAGTAAGAAAGAAAGACAGACAAAAAAGGATAGAAGAATAGCAAAACAAAGAAAGATAGAAATCTTTTGAAGAAATGGAGAGACAGTAAATGATAAGAAAGTGTAAAAAACAGCAACAGCTCAATACTAGAATAGAAAAGAAAATCTAAGTTCTAAAGATCAGACAGAAAAGATAGGTAAGGTGAAAAGCTTTTGAGTTTAAGAAAGGCATAAGAAAAAAGAAAGAGAGAAAGACCAAAGAGTTCATGTCAAATTAAGTAAAATAATAAATTGTTGGTGTTAAACTGGTGACCACCAAATAGTAACATTTGTGGGAAAACTACAATGTTCTCTCTGTGATACATTAGTTTGGAGTGTAATAGTTTGTTAACACAAGCACTTGATGCATGCGTAATGGATACACTTGTGGTCTTAGGTCATTGTTTAGTAACTTATATGTGCCTGTCTGGTATGTCGAATGATCTGATTCACAATCTTAGGGTCTGTGATGATCCTTTTTGAATATTAGAATAGAAATAAAGATTAATGACAGCCGATCAATTGTTTCAAGTTGTAATATAGAATGCCCACCAAATGTTAACTATGGTCATGTGTCCTTTTATAAAAGGCAAAAAAAATTTCCAGATACTTCTTATGATATTTATGAAAATGCGAGTGTACTTTTCATCCTGTTTACACACTAATGTGTGCAACACATATCTTTCGTTCATGGTAACACTTATAATTTGGAATTCTTATTGTAAGCGTATCTGATTCGAAGTGTAGATATAAAGTTTGGGTCATCAGTAAGCTTGTCGGGTGCAGTCTGATTTCGCTGACTCCTATTTAGTATATAATTTATTCATTTACTCATTTTAGACAGTGTGATATAGTGTTATGCCAACTCTCTTTCGTAGATTCATCAAGATTTCTCTAATGATAGAGATTTTCGGTTTAATATAGCTGTAAGTTCGTCGGATCATAAACGCATATATTTTTGACCAATGAGACGTGTCTTAGTCATATTTCACAAGAGCTCTCGCAACAGTATAGCATAATGGTAATCTTCTTTAGAAATCTTAAAATGTGTTTGGGTGGTGTATATTAAATGCCTAAGATTAATTCCACCGGCTAGGTTTTGAAATATCTATCTTTAATTAATTGTTGTAATGAAAATTAAAACGGGTTAAAAAATCAGCCTCCTTTTTCTTTTACTAAGTTTAATAGGTGATATATAAGGGTGCTGGAATTGTTGTGTCCGGTGAAAAAAAATAAAGTAAAGTAAACAAAGTGTTAGGATTTCAAATACCATTTTTATCAAAAACTAATCTGCGTCGGTCGACTCTCGCGATATAGGATACTACTTGGCATTACACGGGGTTTTCAGTGAGGTCATAAAATATGTGATAAATAAGTCTTGATAAATCTAGGGGTCTGTCTTATTTGAGTTACCCACAAGGGAACACTATCTGGATAATCTCATTTGGTATCGGGGGGGAGGGGGGGGTATGTTGTCTTCTTATCGTATTCATCTTTTTTTTTTTAATTTTTGTAGGAACCGCAGTTTGTATAACTATTGCCTATTTGAGGGGAGGTGGGTCATCTTTGTTTTTTCTTCTTATATTTCTTATAGGGGGACTTAATACTCAATAACCTTTCCCACAGGATGTATCTACCACTTTATTACTGACATAGACAAAGTCTACTGAAATGTCTGAAATAAAATGAAAACAAAATTAAGATAACTAGATCGTTCTAATGGACAAACTAATCATCTACGTATAATAATTCATACTCACAATGTATTGAATATATTTGCAAGTACACTGATCTCTTAGATGTCCTTGTGGTGTGGTGTTATACACATGTATTGAACAAATATGATGGTAGTGCGCTTATATGTCAATGTGTGTGTGTATGTGTTTGTGTGGTGTTCATTGAGGTCTGTATATATCGAGTGTGTAAATTCATACAATAAACATAGTTCAGTCAAACAATAATGCTTTCATTACTCATACTAAATACTAAACAAGAATTGCAATATTAATCTAACAATGTACACAAAAAATTAATAATACACACTTGTATTACAGCGCAATGCTGACACTAGAATTAAATCTAATAAAAATCAAACTTAGTTAACTGTTACCACACTCTTAACAACACACAGTCTCTCGGTTAAAAATAGCAATGAGGATATACGTTGAAATTATCACTAGAAAACACATACACATCGCAAAAATTCATGATAGGCAAAACTCCTTCATACAGAGCGATACAACAGGACAGCATATCTGATCATCAGATAATAAGTCCACCCTCCACGACAAGTGTTTTCGGACGCACCGCGATATTACTCCTTTACACTCTAAGGGGGGAGGGGGCGGTGGCTCACTTGCGGATTCATTGATCTTCCCCAAGCGTCTCATCCTCCTGTTGTGACTTTGGTATCAGAAAACTGAACATCAATTTAACTTATTGTAGGAAAATTCACTAATAATACCAACAAATCCGCCATGCCCGTGGAAGGCAACTTGTGGTGAAAGTAACATAGAGAAGACACTTTACTTATTCCCGTTCGTGGTTCCCGTCGCACATTCAACAATACGCTATGGGACTACACACCTGCGCGACAGAGAGACGAATACTTGGGTCACTGGCATTTTCTGTGCCTATGTCACCCATCTTAATAATATACGCCCGCCTGTTGCCCCTCAGTCACAGGCCCTTTCACTAGTACAACCAAGCAGATAACTCAGAGGTATTATGGGTGGTCTTAAAAAAAACACTTAAGCTGGTCGTTTTTCTGTTACCTCAGCGTTTATTGTCACGATATCACATAGCGATTGTTCCACAGCACAGCCTGATTGATCCTTTTACGGATAGTTTCATCTAAGCCTCTTCAGTGCACACTTAGTTCATACGACTGTCACCGCAGGAACCAACAAGTTTTCAAATAAAATCATACACTGATTGCAGCCACTCAAGCCCCTCTTGCAACCTCAACGTTCAACAGCCATGACCCTTGCCAGTGAATCACATCGTGTCTCAGATCCGTCGGCCAGATCACTATACTTGGCCGCTTTTGAACGAATGTTGCAGTTTCCTAATCTGGATTCAAATGGTCTACGGTCACGTTAACAATCAGTATGACACTGAAGCGTTGCTGAAGAAATGAACGCACATCTAGATCCGGCCGACCTCCGCGAATTATCTGATTACTCTCTGGATATGCCACCATCGTTCCAGGTAGGTCTCTCTACCGCCATCTCCTAGTCCCGTTTTTCAACAGTCCAAGAGTGATTGGTAAACTGCTACCCAGGTTATACTTGGTATTTGGGTGTGCTGACCTTTCCTGCACTCAGACAAGTATGTATTATCATGATGTGCTCGTCCTGGGTTTTGCTTTTCGCGCTTCATCTCTCTTGCCAGATTATATTGCCGCAGGGAAAGTTCCATTTAACACTTTGTGTAATGGAGCCAAGTGCAAACGCCCATTGCCTCTAATGACACCCTTTACACGCTGAGGTGCACAACTTGTTCAAATGTGTTCTGCTACATCACCTAGCACAGAGGGGGCAGATTGCTCATTCATCCAGACTTTACACCATTTCCACAAGAGACTGTGTGGGCCGACGGCAGAAGGTCACTTACATTGATCCTAACAACGAAGTCTGAGCCTTGTAAGAGGGTGACATATGTAATATTATCATTTAACATGTTCAAAGACCTCTGCAGGGCTCCTTCCCATGTAGTCCTTTGGCCTTGTTGGACCTGCTGCACTGCTTTTTGCAACCTCTTATCATTCTCAGCTCCTCGTATCTCCTGAACTACCATGTCTCTGCGCTCCCTGCTTGATGCCTTGGACCACCAGCGAATGTCTCCATGACCATCAAATCCCGTTGTCTGTTTTGTTTTGTTGTTGTTGTAATCCGTTTTATTTTTGCTACCCTCCATTGTTTGAGTGGACTCTTGGGCTCATTTGAGTGAATCAACACAGAGTTTGTATCAAACTATAGGTAGACAAACGCTAAAAAGCATTAACTTCTAAACCTGAAACGTCTAATATTACTAAATGTTAAGTGTTATAAAATGAACTCATAGGTAAGCATACCTCAATGTCGTTAGTTCTCTTAGCACAGACGCAACTATGCAACAGCCCGAACCTCACTTGCTTATCATACGAGGGCACGTTTTGCACAAGAAGACGATCTGGCTACTTCTCAGCTCTGACTGAAGCCTTCAACTCTTTTAGTTTAAATGTTACCTATTCTCCCTGTGACGATATTCTTAATATAATAGCTAAATTAAATAATATTATAGTGCATATAGTCAAAAATAAGATAGAAAATAAAACTTGAGTTCCAGCGTCTTCCCCCACGCCAGCCAGCATGTTGGTTTTGATAAGCCTAATAGCCGAATGGAGGATACTGTCTTTTCCTAATTCGTCCTTGAGATTAAATGTAACACTTTTGCAAGTTCAAGTCATATTGCCAAAACGACAGAGTGATAGAATAAAAGAAAAGGAGGGGAGGGATGGAAAGACAGAACCTAGGGTACGCCGTCTCGCGTTGATTTCAAAAAGCCAACTCGCGCGACATAGCCTTGGGCGATCTTCAAATTACGATACTAAAACTAAAAAATGTTCGTCAAATTGGTCACGCAGACAGCCTTAGCTCTTATTTAAAAAATGACGTAATTCTAACGGACTACGGACGATTCTCGTTTTTAGTTTGAAAATAGAGTTGTTAATGAAGAAGTGAACAGGTGGCTGTTTCTTTAGATTTGAACGACTAAACATAGAAAAAATATGGAATTTTTGGAACCATAATACATAGGGTCATTAAAAAAATATATATATTCGGAGTGGTATGCCTTATGATATTCCTGAGCAATAATATGGTGTCCAGTTACAATAAATAACCAAGATATTGGGCAATTATAATACTATGTATTTGTAAGGACGGACAGGAGGTGGGGAAAAAAATTCATGCCTGCTTATTTTTTTTCACATAGCATGTTTTGAAAAAAGCAATATATTTGGGAAATAAGGATTAAAAGGTACCTGTAATTTGGTTGGCTGTAGAGTTATTAAGGAAGGCGAGATGATTGGATTAGTTTGACCTAAAAGTAAAAATATATATTGCTAGTAGTTAAACATAGTAGTTTGAGAGTTTGTTTTTTTAAAGTTTGATATTATCCAAAATAAATGAGTTCATGGGTCCCATTGGCCAATGCATTTATATATTATCGGTAAACGTAGGACTGTCTCGTTGCCAATTTTGACTTGAAAATTAATTTCTGTTGATTTGAACAAGGTAGCAATGAGATCATAGGTAATTGTGCTTTTTCAAACCTTTAGAAAAGCAGTCTGGACAGGTGAAGGCAAGATCTTAAAGTGTGCCAAAATTGTTTGCCAGTCATCGTTCGCTTGTGTATATTTTTCATTGAAATTTTTGTGGTAAGATTGATTTTATTAACATTTTTATATTTAAAAATAAAATTATGGAATGTGAGATATTAACATACGACTGTAAGTAAGTGGGTCTATTGCAGACTTAGGCAGAGCCTAGAGATTGATCCATCATATGATAGACTATATCAGAGAGGTGTAGAAACTACAAGATTATATATGATTGTCATCAAGGGAGCATAACACCAATCCGTTATCCTATTGTATGGAAAAAACATTACTGCTGGAATTGCAGAGGCACGTTGTAACTATTAGGGGAGAGGAATGCTGGTATACATTGTTCACATCAAAATATAATGGTGAAATGGGTTTGTCATAAAGAGCTGACCCAATTTGTTTGGTTGTACTGGGCCTGTAATTTATTGTGGAATAATTATTTGTATACTTGTGTTTTATAAAGAAGGATGCATATAACCTTTCGTATTTTAGGGTTTTTGGTACTGACATTGACGTTGCATTAGTACACCAAGCTCTTTGGGAACTGATCGATTCCTAAACTCATGTTGTTTGCATATTTCGGGCACATATCTGGCAGCCATTGTGCCTTTCAAGAAGTGTAACAGAGTGTCAGCGAGGCGCATATGAAAAAGATCTACCTGTGTTATCCTTCGAAGATAAGTGCCTGTTCGGCACCAGGAAGCTCAAAACCTCTAGTTTTAAAATAAAGACTGAAATATTAAATATAAAAAAAATTCCACAAGTGTCAAATGAAAAAGAAAATAAACAATAGGGTCTGTGATGTTAACCATCAACGATCACTACCATTTATATACCCAGTATTAACTAAGTTAGAAGACTACTCTAACTGATCTACACACTGTATATTAATAATAACATTTGTATTATGGACAGAAGATACCTTGGTGTTATTTAATTGATGTATGTAATATAATCTACTTTGATTCACTTTTGATTTACACTTTTGATTGTCAGTCCTGATTCAAAAACAATACTAGGAACCAGGACAATAAATTGTAAAAAAAATTAACGTTTACCCAAAATTCAACTAACTGACTTACTTAAGATAGTACTTTTAAAGTGTAGTTTGTATGTGATTTGTCGTAAGTACTGTTGTTGTGGTATGCTCTTTGGGATAATAAAATAGTTGTTTATATGTTTAGTTGGTTAATGGAAACATTACACTACATATTCTCAATAACCCTAGACATAAAACATAGTCATCATACATCTCGTCAAAAGAAAATATTCTGAATGAGGTCATAAAGGTGGAGGTAGCAGAAAGGTACCTGTAAACTTACCAGTAATATATTTGTTATATTCAGGGACCTTCACACAGCTGATCCTCATTCAAGACATTCTAATGACCTACACAGTACACAAAGTACATAATCAAACAACATTTACTTAACATCAAATTCCATACCTCACACTCCCCGGTACCTTATGATAGTACACACGTCAAAATGTCAGTGCAAAGCTCAAGTCCCCATCCCCTTTAGCAGGGAGCAAATAATAGGAGTCTCTATTTGCTCAGTTTGGATGACATGAGGATCCTGGGTCAAGTTTTGTTGTTTTTAATAAGGATTTTATGTCTTTCTTTAATAGTACAACATATTCGCAAGGTCCCGCCCACACTTCAAGTGGGTAGACATATCTCTAACTTCGGCCACGACCTCATGACTGTCTGAGTCCCGTGGATGTCACACCTCTCAACGGTTATTTTGTGCTCAACCAAAAGTGTGTTTTTTTTCTAGGTCCATCAGACAGCGCCAAGATTGTCTAAAACCAAGGGCACGTCTCTGATTACATGCCCCGAGTATCACAAATTTCAAAGATGGCAAAGGTATGTTTTACTTTAGATTGCCCACTCCAGTCGTGAGATAATGCCACAATTGAGCACAAATTACACGTTAGGACACAGATCGACAATGTTTACTTTTGCAGCTCCGTCTAAATATTACATCTTTTCTGGCCACAGCAGGTCACACTTAATAAGGCAGTAATGTCCTCGACCGACTGGGCATCTTTATGCAACACATCAAACAAATTCTGTGAACTTAATTTTCCTGTCCTATAGATGCGTTTCCATTATATTGTCTTCCCCCAGACAGTATTATCGGTAATATAATGATACATAGATGTGTATCGAGCAGAAACGATTATCTACACAATTATCACTTGTGTACTTCGACACTTAACCACCGGTCGGCTTTCTCAGAACAGACCGGACCCGAGCGAATGTCCTCAGGTTGGACATATTTGCCTGTTTATTTTGTCGCACTCGCTGGCCCCGGAAATAAGTTATGTCAAAGTCGCTATTTATCTTTACGGTTAGTGTCTGCATCCAAGGTGGCTAGACTATTTAAGTGATAAAAGTATTATCCGCTGACCTGTTCAATTAGCCTTGTATTATTACGATTCACCTGGCGAAAAATAAACAAGTATGGGAGCGGCTAAGAAAAAAAAGTAAGGTGCATAAACTATGCCAAATAATAGGATGATCGTTGTGGAAAATAAAAGAAAAGAAGTGATACTGCCTGAGAGGACGAAAGTTATGAAAGTGCTTAACTGATTCGTCACATGAGCCTCGATCTATAATTAAACATCAATAAATAACACAATGGCCTGCAAAAACTGTTAACAACATAAATGTGTTATGTTTGTTTGTTTGTTTTCTTTAATGCTACAGTGAACATTACTTGCGGTAGGATTACAGTGTGAATCCTAACTCAAGCAACATAACACTAGACTCACGACGGGAATGAAGGGGAAGGGGCTCCACAAAATCGTGACCTCTGCATCACCTTGAACTAATTATATAGCTGGACGGTTCTATCTGTGTGTGTTATATATAATTTTTTATATAATATATATTTATATATACTATAAATATATAATAATAAATTATTATATTGTAAAGGATATATATTTGGGGTGGCAGTCAAAATCGGTTAATTATGTAAGCATGCTACTATTAACGCTGTAAGCACGATCTTCCATTATTTATGTGAAGCGTATTAGTGTTCGCCCTGTAGGCAAAACATAGTGGGGGGGGGGGGGGTTTGCACGTAGGCGTTCACGCCGTTGATTGAGCGGACGGTCATCTAGTTGACGTTTTCCCTGGTTCCACAGTGTCGTTGGCGTTCAAGTGTGTTAAATTAATGGGGCTTCCGCCTTGTGTTGCGTCTTCCTAAGAGAGTTGTAATTTTTCGAGCTCCGGTATTAATGGAGCCCGTGATTTATATAAAATATATATTTGCTGGCTTGTTGTTTTCTCGGTGGCTTGACCACGATATGTGCAAGGATGGGTTCATATAAACGTATTAGAAGTTATCTTACATTATTTAATACAAGTGTTAACTCTTGCGTTAGTTGAGGCAAGCTATTATTTGGTTCTGCACTGAGTGCTTCTGCCTGCATTTACTTTGGTTTTCGTGGATTGCCGAATACAGCTTTAGTATCAACGGCCAGAAATGAGTTGGAGATGAGAGGACATTGTATTATTATTATATTATTTGCTCTTAAAGATGCCTAACTGTTTAAACATTATTGACGGACCTCAGAGGATGTTAATCTTACCTGAAGCCTTATACACCATTGCCATGGTACTTTTGATGTTTTGATGGATCCATTGTGTAATGACTTTTCGTTTATTTAAATGTCACCCAATGTTTTTCCCGTTGGACCTGTTCACCTACCGGCTTTGTTATTTGTTACTGACCTTATTGTTCCTGTAGATGAACAACCCTGCTATCAATTCACGCACGTTATAACTTGATAATGATCACTCTAATTTATCCCAACGTTAACATCTATATAATTTGTGAGCATTGTTTTTATGTTGTTTTTGGTTCTTGATACTTTCATCAGGGACATAGTTTGTACATAATCTCCCACTGAAGCAAGCCTCATATACACCTTTCGAACTTTGCTAAAGAGAACATACAGCTGACATTTAATATGTGTAATGCGATCGTCATGAATACACTGTTCTGCGTCGTTATTGTGAACACAAGCTTCGTGAAACTTCTGTCATTATACGGGTCCTCAGTTGGATAACGAACGCCTGCCACTGACATATCCATAGTTCAGTCATTCAAATGTCCTATTCGTTACGCTTGTAGTACGTTAGCAATGATAAATTTTAAAAAACAACCTGGTTCTGGCAGTTTACTTCGTGTTTCAGCTCACCTACTTCAAAAACAGTTTGCACAAGTTTCTTTCAAGTTTCAAAGTACTATTGCCACGCACGATTATCTCTGAACTGTTACTTTTTGTACCAAGTCTCAACACGCGTTTCAAGATCATACACTGTTTCATTGATGCCATCATATGACGGTGTACCGTGTACTGTTCCACATTTTATCCGTGCTTCCTGTATTGAGGGACAGGTGTTGTTCCAATGTTGACGCCTTTTTCCGGATCATTGCAAATCTGAGCTGGAATACTGATAAGATAAGTGGCCTGTTTGTTAATACACTCTCTTGTTATCGTTTGCCGTGGGCGTAGCGCCTTTTTGATAATCTGTATTGTTATTCGTTTTCGTTCGTTTTTCATATATCTTGGATACACATTGATGTTATATAAGACACATGGTCATTTGGAAAATGATACCGCCATCAGGAAGATATTTTCTATTAGCTTTTGCACATTACTATTTCTCTAGCAAGTGAAATTTCCGGCTCGAGTTTTTAATACTCACCGATGTGTTCAATGCCGGTTTTTTAGTGTGACCTTAATAGTTTATAGTCTTTGCTGCTATCGTTCATGCTAAATTGTTGCTCAAGTTCTGGTTGTGTCGCTGGTTTTGTTTTTACTTTCTACTTAAGTTGAACAATAACCCATTCTTGTTTGTGTTGCTAGTCTATAACTCCATTCATATCACTTGTTTTGAAATTTATATTTAACATATGTTACAGGTCCTGTCCTGTGTTTTTTTTGAATGCAGTAAGTCGGTTTCATAATCTGTTGTTGTTTTTACTTAGTTTCAAATTTGACATTCTCTTTTTCGTTATCTTGCTGCTTGTTATAACATTGACCATTGGTCAACTAACCTCCAAACTGGTACCATATTTTATTTCCCGGACCATCATTCCTATGTTAACTTGTCTTTTTGTTTAGTTCCATAAATTCTGTTCTTGTACATTATTAAAATTTTTTTTTTTATTCCTGCTCTCATTACTCTTTTACCCTCGTATCTTTACTACACGTTGGTCTTTTCTATATCTATTCTATTTTGTATATTAATTTAGTAATATTAATGAACTCTATTTGCATTGATAGATATTGCTAAAGCACAAGAAGCTTGTGTATTGGTAGAGAGGGCTACTCTTGATACTACTTTATTACATAAAATTTATAATTATTGATAGTTAAGATACTGAAGACTGTAGTATAATGGAAGTATCATGAATTTATTAATATGGGTGCCCATGTAATATATGGTTATAAGGGCGATAGGATATTCATTAATGGACTTTGCCAAACGGGGAGGAATTACAATGCCAAAATAGGCAAAATCAAGAAGCCCTAGATAGGATATTTGAGATCAAAGAGAATGCACGGTATGAAGAAGCGACGAGCTCCTCAGAAAACTAGTGCATGAGCTTTTAAGTTATAGGCAGAAGAGAACAAAAGGATTGCAAGATGCCTTTAATGTCCACGTTACACGTAAGGACATCTGCTATTATGCTCATGATCATAGTAATGTAAAGATCATTGAGGCAAATTAGAAGAAAAAAAGTTAAGGAGATCAGTACGATCAATTTGAGGTGAAAAGCAGATTCTCAACAAAGCTGCAGCTATATGCAACAAACGAAAAACTTGCTCATCTGAAAAAGTTATGTGAGTGTTAAGTCGTGTTGGAAAACATTGCGATAACAATGAATAGAAAAAAATGTGTGGCACTTTTAACGTATTGAAGAAGACCAGAAAAAGTCCAACATCATTCAGTAGTAGACAATATGAAGAAACTCCTCAGCTATACGAAAGACGGATCCTTAACAGCAAGACAACACCTGACACTGATAGTTCTAGTGGTTACCTCTTTTATTTTGATAGCGGTTTTGTTTAAATTTCGTTGCTGCACATTGACTGTACTTTTTAAGCTCAAATTGTCAGAAACCTAGACGACTATTTCCGTCCATTCTACTAAATACGCATGTATGAAAAGGCCCTGTTTGTGAACAATGACTGAGAAGAATAGTAGCTTGATATTCGCATTCTTTGATCATTGGTGTACATACGATTGATGAGTTTTACGTTGCAACTGTGCGTGAAACTCCTCATTAATGCTGCTCTGTTGCCAGCCTGAATTGGACGGGTTTTTAAAAGACAGGCCGAATATGTTGACGTCTAATTGATGATTGCTTGCCTTTAAAAACCGTTATTATTAAATCACTAAAATCTTACATCAGTTAGCAACGTAACACTCCAAGGCAGTTTATCGTACGCCGATGATGTTCATTATACATTGAAGTATTCCTTTGAATATCGAGGTTAATGGGACGTAACTTTATCATATGTTTGTTGCTGAAAAATCGGGCTAATCATTTACATCTAGACTTGTGGATTACAAAAAAAACCCTTTCTTGGCATTGAACCTTAGTTTTTTATTAGGGCTGAGATTAAAAGGTATCTTAGTTGGAAACAACTTTCCTACATGCCTATTGGTATCACGACGTCTGCATTTTAAATCATTGTCGTGACGGGCTAAGAGGGACTTTGTAAATAGCGTGACCGCATATAGTACCACTGCCCTTGTTCTGATGTCGTTTCTCCGTGACAGAGTAGGGGAACCATAGATATCGACAAGCAAAGACCGTCAAGTATTGAGTTTCAATGGAGGACAAATTACATGTAGGCAATATATTGGTAGAATGTGCTCATCACATCCGAGGAGTTTGTGTCAGTTAACAAAAATCAATTGTATGTTAAGGAATGCAAGTCTTTTTTACCTGTATTGCCCCGACTGCAGCTACAGACTTGGACCCTAATACATTTAACTTACAACACAATGTATTATCAGACAAAGCCTCTTACAGACTGAGATGTATGCGGAAATTTCAAAACAAACACTAGATATTAATATTATCTCAAAAACTCCGTATAGTTGGTATAGACCGAAAAAGTATTAGAAACTAATTCGACCAACCACTAACTGTCCAGACGGTTAACATTCTTACATAAGCCTTCAGGAGTAAGAAAATGGAATGATTATGTGTTGGTTAACACAAGATAGTCCCATTGGAATACACCCCCTAGAGATTCCTAACCCATCCACTAATCTTAACTCCCAACTATACCAAACGCATTTTAACTCATCCCGTTGTCATTATATAGGTCCCCCCCCTCATGACTCCAGACAAATCAAGAGCAGGAACACTCGAACAAGAAGGAACCAACCAGAAACGATAATGTCGGGCACACTAAAGTCAAAACATTACATCTCATTTATAAAGTCACCCCCCCCCCCAATAGATCTACGCTCTATGAAATTATTGCCCTCCAAAATTCGACCCTCTTCCATGAACACTCCCCCTCTTAGCACACCATACTGCTTCTCTGTAACACCCTGAGAATTCCACCCGCAAGACAACACCATCGTTGTTATATCACTTTCTGCCAATTAATGTTGTTCATTTGGACTTTCGATTAATGCTTCACAATCGGCTCCAGATTGCCAATAACTTGCAACTATTCCAGTACAACAATGTGACCCTTCAACCAAGCGTTACACAAATTGTGGGTCTATCCGCTCAAACAGCAGTGTTAATGCTTCATCAGACAACATGATGTCAACTCAGGAGTCTACATTGCTCTTCATTAAATTGGGTTTTCTTGACATATGGTACTGCTCTCAGTTATCCCAGTACAAACAGTGAAGTCTGGTTGCCAGACGGGAATGTAGGCAACAACCGCTGAGACATTCCAGTCTATTTTGTTGCCTTCCCGGTTCTCTTGCAATGGTGGTGACAGCGTGTCTAATTCGTCCAGCGAAATGTGTTTGCTTTCGGCAGGATAGCACATGATGGCACAGAATTTTATCCCACAGTAATAGTGGTGGAGCAGGATATTCACTCCAACTATGGGCTTTTTACAGGCAATGGTTTTTAAGTTGTAGTTTGTCTACTACAGGTACATCCTTCTTCTGCTAGCGGATTTCCCGATTGGCACACCACTGTGAGCCCGGATTACAGGCATTGTAACATTGCAATTGCCTCAGCCGATGACTATTGTTACTAAGTGGGAACGTCATAAATTTTCATCGGGGGTAACTGCTGCTTATGCAAGTTTACTATCGCACTGTGCAGACATGGCCACGCTGGACGTAGGAAAATCATTGTTCGGTCACAATACCGGTCCATGCATCTTTTACAGGGACAGGAAAGCTCGTTTACACTCTGAGTGCATGTTTTGTTTAAGGAACTTGATAGCAGAAGAGCATTAGCGATTTACCTGATAGTCATTTCCGTGGGTATACCCATTGTACATTAGATGTATAGATCATTAATGGCATTATGATATACCCAGTTCCGATGTCAACTTTACAAAAGTCATTTATTCATACATAATTTAATGCAAACACTAGGCTAGCTAGATGTTATTAAATGACTGCCGTGGAGCTTAATCTTTTTGCCCAAGTATGCCCCATGGCCAGGCATACATATGCAAAAGGAAATTTCTACATGACTTAGATAAATCGCTTACATGCAAATTCTAACTGCACAGAATATGATATTCCTTCCTGTTACTATAAATACGTACATACGAGCATAATATTCGACATCAATCCATTAATCAACACATCTCGAATTATTGATACAGCCAATTCTATTAGGAATACTTTCTGTAGATATAGTCATCTTAACGATAAATATTATGGCCGGGCTACATTTCCAGAAATCGAATAGAATATAGATCCTAGTATTCAAATCATTTCATCACCGCTACGTGAGTTGTTCTACATATCAGACGCAAACATCCATGGTGCTTACCACATAAGAAAATAGATGTTGTTTTAGGAATTTCGTCACCAAAGATTTCAACTTTAAATTCAAACGACATGCACCTGAGTAGTGTGATGGTCCTCCCCCCAAAAACATTGGCGTGCGTACACTGGCACAACTGTGGTGAAGCCACGATCAGCAGGGGTCATGAGCTGGTTACAGAAGTGAGGGCACTCTAGGAATGAATTGGGGCAGCTAGTTTTGTCACTGAACATCAGCGTGCATAGGCTGGGAACAATCGTCTCCAGATATGAATACATTCTACTGGTTACATGCCACACTATTGGGTCGCTACAGTGATTGCTGCAGAGTATGGGTAATTAGGGACTGGTATCGGCAGAGTTTAAGCTACCTCATACGTAGTTTTCGGCGGGAATATCACAAGATGACACCGTCCATATTATTGTCAGTCTCGCGTGCGTTATTATGTCAAGAGGTAAATTCAAAGAGCGGACCCAACTATGTCTGATCAAGGCTATAACAACACCGTTGGTTCAGGCCGTTCAGGTGAGATATCCACTGTAATAGCCCCTTTGAGAAAATGGCCACGGTTAGATATTATCGGTCCTTTACCTTTGATGTCCGCTATGGAGGTAGATCAGCCAGTGCGGTCATGTGCTCTCACTGTATTCGAACATTGTGCCAAACTCAGATGGCACCGAGGAACCATACCTTCTAACGAACATCACTCAGGTCAGTGGACGGTTGCTGACTGACGGGACCTCTTTCTTGATTATTTTACTAGACTCGGGTTGGTTATGGGTCCTACGAAAACTATCTACACTTCAATCCTTCCGAAGGTTCGATGTTATCAATTTGTATACGTGAACACTTATGACTGCTGTTAGTGAAACGCCTCCAATATCGTCAGGTCTCTCTGTTTAGTGTTTAACACATTGCGATGAGAGCAATGGCATCATGGTGGAACGTCTTTAACGGGGACGTCACGTTTAAAGACCAAGTTATTGGGCAAAGTTTTACAGTGATAAATATCCTCAAGATTGGGACAGGGCTGAATTTTAACCGACCGCCTGCTGTTCGCATACCGTGATGCGGTTTAGGGCGAAATTGAACAGATACCGGTTTGCCAACCGCGATCTTTTGAGCTTGTGTTTGGAGCGCTCAAACCTCGAGGTCTCCATAGTCATCTTATATAAGGACTCATGCTTCTTTAGGATCTCAGAGGATGGAATGAGGACATGACTCAGTCATCGCGTACACCTTTGAATATACATCGGTCGTTAATCTCTACACGGCGTAACATTATAGATGCATGCCCAACTGGCTACATACACATCTTCCTATTCATGAGCGCTGCTACAAGGTGGGATACTGCAAGCAAGATCACGCCAGCTTTTCCGCTAAAATTCGCAATCAGACTCGATTACGTCAAAACTATTTGCCTGTATCGATGACGATATTAAGTTTTGTATTGCTATCTGCCATCGCGAAAGAAAGAAAGGTTATTAGTATTTTTACAATTTGCTTGGAATGGTCCTCATATGTCAAAGTGTGTCTGATAGCGCAAGCATGTTATGATGTTTGTTGACTATCACTTTTAGAAGATAAAAGGGAAAAGGGAAGAACCTTTCTTCACATAACATGCTTAAAGATTTACACACATAGACCGGAACTATCTTCAAGCAGCATCTTTCAGCTAGTTGATTGACTTAAACACTAGAGCCTGCTGGGTACGTTCACTACCTCATTGTCGCTTTTCAGTTAATTCAGGTAGGAAGAATCGGTCCTCTTTTTCTGATCCTATTTCCATGAACGCTTACCTGTCGGTTTTCCTCTCCCCAATCAGACTTGAGACAAGACATGGAAGGATATTGCTATTTGTCCTGGCTTTGTCTTCGTGAACAAACAATTCCCAATGTAGTATCTAATCTTCGAGTATCCTTTCCAAGACGTCCTCACAGAGACATCCCAGGGCGTAACATTTCAGTCATTTACGCATTGAAATAAACACTTAAAGGATGATCACGACCAATTCTCGGTCTAACAGCCCACTATCCTAATCCCCTATCTCTCACTACCAGCACCCAGGTGAGAAGTAAGAATTAAAATAAATACAATGCACCTTAATTTAAGGAAGATCATTAGAAGAAAACACTTCACAATGGCCGACCTTACTCACTCTACACTAATGGTCATCGTTCGTAAGAAAGACAAAATATATCAGATTGTGTGTAGATTACCGGAAGCTGATTAACCCGATCACAGTCTTCGATTGCTGAAACCCTTACCATCCTACTTGAAATACTCTTTTGTCTCGTCTCGCCAAGTCTTTTTCATTACTAAAAATTGACCCTTACCAAGGGATACTGTGCAAGTTACCCTTGACTGACAGAGCTAAACCACTCACTGCCACTTTGCTAACACATACAGGGTCTTTTATCAGTGCGGAAAGTAATGCCTTTCGGACTTAATGAACGGCCCCGGCAACACGTTTGTCCGTATGATGAGAAAAATTCTTCTCATCGGTCCGATATATAATCACATACTATAGACGAGATCATCTGTCTATTTCAGGTTCCACTTGGGAGGAGCCATGCCACTTCTCTAGGTTTACATTCTCTTCTGACGACACTTTACGTCTCCACCACCTAACAGCACAAGCCCTTCAAAGTATCCTTTATTGCTTTTGAGGAAATTTCATTCATTTGGACAAAAGGTGGGTCACGGTTGTCTTCCAGTACCGTGCCACAGAATGGTTTACCATAATGACTAAAATTGTCTGTGCCCACTACTACGAAGCAATGTTCGTTGTCTTCCTCGGACTTGATTTCAGTTCGAATTATTTAGTAAATTTATACCAGACACTGTGTCTTCAATCTACTGCTGACCTCACTGCCTTGCCTAAAAAAAAAGGCTTTACCGATAACCACGTGCATCATGGACACACCAGAGAGCCAGGCTGCGTTCCTAAATTATGTTACGCCGCAAAATATTTGTTTGCTGATGCCACCAATTTTGAGGTTACCAGATAACAAATCTGACTTCTATTATACTCCGCACCAGATGCTAGTTGAAAAGGGTATTCGGCCGCATCCACATGAATGCAAGAGTTCGAGGGAAGAATTACGTCCAACCCTTGCTACATATCCCAGAAGATAAATCTCAATGATTGTCATGAAATAAAGTACCGCATGAAAGAAAAGAGATGTTGCTGGCTGTAATCAGGGTCGGAAGTCCAGTCAGTGAGTGCGGTATATGTTGGGGCTCCCCTTCATCATACATACAATCAGACTCAGATAATCTCCCCTTTCATCTCATTGAAGAAGGCGGATATCACATAGAACCCACAAAGCATTTGCCCCGGTTCGCCCAATCCTGCTTCAACCGTTTCGCTGTATGAGCCATTTCTGAACGGACGAATACCAGGTTTCTGCAAATGTGGTCGCAAGATGACCTTTATCGAGATGCCCAAAACTCGAACCTTTGGAAGAGTTCATATTGACATAGTTAGTTAACCTTAATCTATTTTACACATGTCGTGTAAGCCCATGGTGTTTATTTCCAACTACTAGTCATTATGACAAAGGATGATGAATACATGAACAGCTAAAGGAGGATTTTTCAAAACACATTCATGTATTTAATACATTTGTTGCGATGTTTCATAAGACCTTAAGAGATTATACCATTACTTGACACATGTTTGCAAGCCTATGTACATTGAACAGCGTATTTCTTGATAACTACTTGCAGGACACAACAAAATCTGACAGCGAACTTCGACATCATGTTATAAATCTGGAATGCCCCATTCTACATTAAAAAAGAAAAGCTATATAAAGGCTACATAATGGAGTAATGACCTGACCACGGATAGTTTGTAGCTATTACTTCATATTATTAATGCTACGTTTGGTGTTTTCGGGAGCACATAGACTTGTTGTTCATGTCAACTTACCAATGAAGGACCTAAAGCTAAGAATATACTACATTAATGAAACTAAATGTTGTTAACAATAGTTATACTCCTTGCGTTCTCTGTACTATTTTTTTTTTTCTCTCGATCTTTCTGGTACTATGTATGTGCTGAACGATCAAGTACTATTATGGTTACATTAATGTTTCATAACGCAATGTTCCTAAACTGTCTGTTGAAATCATTATCCATGCGAGAATAGCGTTAAAGCATAAATTAGGATTATTGACAGCATTGTTACTTGGAGATAAAACCTTCAAAATTATTTATTTTAAAATTAAAATTCATGCAAATGAATATTGATATTGTATTTTTATGTTCTAATTTACTTATAAAAATCTCATAACATGTTTCGCTATATGCAGGATGCTATGTTTTTTTAGGTGATGGTTTATTGTAAACTATGTCATGGGACATACGGGGTTATGTATGTCTTTTGTTACATCATTGGAATATCGGACTGTATGAGGGACTTGTTAGCATATTGACATAATGACTGTTTAAGGACTGATGACAAATTTCATCTAGCATGTATGTAATGATCAGTTACCTTATGCCAGACTGACTGCAGTATAAGATTAGATTTCGATGTTGCCCAATCTTAGAGATGGGTAAGCAATTTTGGGCCGCTATTTCCCCGATATAGGCAATAGGTTGTAATAAGAAAAAAAAAACAAATAAATTTGAGGGTTAATTTTACACCGCGAAGGGTGTTAATGATAAGGATAGATGTTGGGATGCACGAAAAAATAGTGAGGCGATGTTACTCACGCTAGCACATTTCCATTTACATTGTGAGGAATTGGTCGCCTGTAGACAAACTACGGTAAGTTGCACGTTAGCGACGTTCCATTTCACCATGCCCCACCTCTTCTCCTCCCCCGTTCCCCCCAACCCGTGGTGAGAGGCAAAAGGCGAGGCGGGCGCGGGCGCGCGCGCAAGCGAGACGGGGCGCGCGGGGGGAAGAGTCGCGCGCGTGGCGGAGGCGCGGTCGCGGGGGTGCGATGTTGGCCGCCCGAATATTTGTGATATAATCAATTCGCCGGGGGAGCCCCCCGGCTATTTCCGTATAGCCAAGGGAAAAATATTTGAATTGGAAAAAAAAAAAAATAATAATAAATTTGTTTTTTTTTTACAACCGCGGAAGGGGGGTGATATGTTATGGATAGATTTGGGGTGCAGTCTAAATAGTAAGGCATGCTACTACACGCTAGCACATTTCCATTTTTATGTGAGGAATTGTGTTCGCCTGTAGGCAAACTACGGTTTGCACGAGGCGTTCACCCGTGATGAGCGACGGTCAACTAGTGACGTTTTCTGTCACATGTCGTGGCGTTCGGTGTGTTAATTAATGGGGCTTCCGTCTTTGTGTTTGCGTCCAAGAGAGATGTAATTTTTCGAGCTCCGGGATAATGGAGCGTGATTTATAAATATATCTTGTGGCATTGTTGATTCTCGGAGGCTGCCACGTTATGTGCAAGATGGTTCATAAACGTATCTAGAAGTTCATATCATAATTTACTACAAGTGTAACTTTGCGATAGGAGGCAACTAATATTTGGTTTGCACTGATTGCTTCTGCCGCATTACTTTGGTTTCGTGGATTACCGAACCTTTAGTACAACGGCCAGAATTGAGTGGAGATGAGAGGATTGTATTATTATTATATTATTGCCACTTAAAGATGCCTAACGTTTGAACCTTATTGACGGACCAGAGATAATCTACTACGCTTATCCATTGCCATGTACTTTTGATGTTTGATGGACCATTGTGAAGTGACTTTGTTTATTAAATGTCAACCATGTTTTTCCCGTGGACCTGTTCACCTACGGGCTTTGTTATGTGTACTGACCATAATGTCCTGAATGAACACCTGCTATCATTCGCGTATACATGCATGATCCTCTAATTTATCCCAACGTAACATATATATATATATATATATATATATATATATATATATATATATATATATATATATATATATATATATATATATATATATATTTATACGAAAGTAAACGCAAGATGTAATGTGACGATACGGTTGTGCGATCTCACGTCCACTCCGCCAGTATCATATTTTTTTCTTCATTTTCCTCTTTCTCCCATTCAATTTTCTTACTAATTGGCATAATTTTTGCCCTTTCATTCATTATTTTACTCTCTATGCTGAATCTAGTAGGGTGAAGTCTCTAACACTCTACTCCCCTACGGACGTATCTGCTTTACACGCAGAATTGTTTACGTTCCGCAAGGTACATGCGATAATACCAGGTAATTATACCGGTCATACGCTTATCTATTCTCTCAGTCTGACCACCCTTTCAAACGCGGCGGTCCAACATTTGACCCCAGTGAAAAGCTGATGACCGTGTTGACACAAGCTTATATTGTGCGTACGATGAAAGAAGATAACATTGTCTGACCAGACATCTGTTTGGCGGAGGCATGCAGATAAAGGCGAGAATTGGATAACCTGTCGGGGTAGACATCTTGGCGGAAGACATTACGCCAGGAACACATGGTCACAATATTGTGGGAGGCAGATAGGTACCGCCGGAACAATATTACGTCTTATTATAAAGAGATCACGCGTGGAATTTTGCGTGGAATTTTAAATTTAACATTAAAACACGCCAGGGAATATTTTGAATTAAAACTTCCCCCACCCAAACAGTGCTAGAGAGATTTGATTGGTTTGAAGTGAGAGCCGGGATATACAATGAATTCTATTGGAACATTCAGCGGAAACACCATTTGTGATTTGAAGTGAGAATGAAATATAATCTAGTGAACTCAGAAACACAGAACAGACAGCTTCGCAACTTCATGCGAGCAACTCCCAACAGCCAGGAAGAGAAGAATCGGAAATAGAATTTCTATATCAAAAGTGATAATGCAAGGTGGAGGTCTAAATGAAATCACGAGTAATAAAGATTGCAGATTACAGTCCAGTCGTGATTAAAAAGATACTAGAAAACGATGAAAGAGCCAACGTGGAATGGAAGAGCACAAATGTGGGAGAAAATAAAAATAAGAAAGATGTACGAAAAGATAGAGCGATAAGGCTTTGGTGCTCGTTTATCACAAGAAAATGGGGAAGCAATCTCAATTTTTTTTTTTAAGTCTACTTAAAATCTTCTGCCCCCATCGACTAAACAGCCATACCGACTACATCTGGAGCCAGAAAAAACGTTTTTAACATCTACAGCACTTCTACTAACAGCCGTCTGATGATGAAGACAGTTCTGTCGTGGCAACTGTAGCCACAAGTGACAGAAGTAGCAGCGATTAAAGTCCTATAATATTTTTTTTAAGTACAAACATATTATTTCGTTTGTGTTCACCATGCCTGATAAGTAATAGCAGCAGTAGTAGTAATTCTAGTAGCAGTAGTAGTAGTAGTAGTAGTAGTAGTAGTAGTAGTAGTAGTAGTAGTAGTAGTAGTAGTAGTAGTAGTAGTAGTAGTAGTATTAGTATTACTAGTAGCCCCTTGAGTCATGACTAACAATAGGAATGCTCCCCTGAGATGATAGCCTTTAGCTGCTTTTTTCCTGGTGTTCCTATGGACGTGTTTTTGTTCTTGTTTGTTTTATTTTCTCTTCTACTTGTTGTGAGAGCTTTTTTTCGCCCAATCTGAGATGGCGCCATAGGGATAATCATATGTAGTTAATACATGTATTAACTGTTTTTTTAAATCACTATTTACTTAATTTTGTTACAACTTTCTGGACCTCGGGAACGAATTCATTTGATTTTAGTTAATTTTGATCGAAAATCAATTTTTCAGTTAGCGCTCGAGTTTTAAAGAACGAATTAACAGTGATAAGAAGGGAATTGCTGTATTGAGATATATTAATTCATATTATTTTTTTACCAAAAAATACAATTAAATTTTTCAATGCAAAACTATCACTCGCATCTTCACAAATACAAATCATAATAATGAACACTTTAAACAGCGACAAAGATAATAATAATAATAACATGGAACTGAAAAACATCTTCAAATATCTAGCACACTAGCCTGACAAAGGTGCATCTAGTTCAACCTGAACACGTGGTTAAGTAGAATACCCAGAGAAACGATAAAAGCCCTGGGCGTGTCATTTTACCAGGACGGGGGATTTAATGGGCATATTTGGGCACGTTTCTTCGGCGTGGAGTAGACCATGATGGTTCTCAAGACAAGGCTAATGCAGGGGAGACGTCGTCCTGATGGTTTTAAAACAAACGTGAAGCAGAAGCGACGCTGACGTGGGAGTGGACAAGGGACGTAAGAAAATCCATACCGCAGATTGGAAAGGGGACATAACAGATACAATAATTGCTTCAGCAAAAAACCCAATCTCATCTTACAATAAATGATCCCGAGTTTAAAATAAAAATAAAAATGCAATATTCAGTTGTGTAAGGAAAAATTGCACAATAAAATATTTTAATTGTGCCATATTATATTCTTCACCCACTTCTACGTATAATAACAAAATATTACTTTGATTAAAAATGTTGCATTCATCACACTTTCCGGCCACGCCGATTTCTCGTGGCGTATAACTTATATTTATCTCTCATGGTTCCTGCTTAGCTCTCTGTCTTTATTTTCTATTTTTGTTTATTTGTTTCTGACGAAGTCCTTGTGGACTTCCTTATGGATTTGTGTTTTCTTTATCCTCGTAAGAATTATTACTCTTGTTTTATTTTTGTTTCATTTTTTTTAACCCACTGTTTGTTTAACACAACATTTCTTGAGTCGACGTTCCTTTTCAAACACTAAACTCATATCACCTTCTTGCTCTTCAAGTGTCATGCCTGATTGGGCAGGGGATTATATCCCTCCACAGTTTCATGTCTCTTGTGCTATTTATCATTTCTGTTGTTGACTTCTTTCCGTGCTACGAAGTTTAATTGTCCAGTATCTTGTCTTTTTTCGTCCTTTAGCTGTCAGAATTTCCAGTTATCACAATGTATTCCAGCTGACTTTTTATTACATGCTCAAAGAAAGTGGGCTACTTACTCCTCACATGATTAATATATACTGTTCAAAAAAAGAAACGCATAGCTACTGAAGGCACACACGTAGCCATAATTTTGACATTCAATAACTTTTTTAATTTAATGAGTTAATTGTTCAAATTGCACACAAGAATACATTAGGGTTCAACCAATCAATTGACAGTTGTTTTGCATCTGGGTCACGAGAGTTTTTTGGCGTACGGGCTTTCCCGTTAGTATGGTGTGTGGCCTCCTCTTGCATCGATCAGCGACTGGCATCTCCTGGGCATGGATGCGATCAGACGTCTGATGTGGGCCTGTGGGATGGCTGCCCACTCTTCCTGGAGTGCCTGGATCAGATCACGACGATTGGCTGGAGCAACGTCTCGGCGACAAACACGTCTATGCAGCTCATCCCACAGGTGCTCAATCGGACTCATGTCTGGAGACAGGGATGGCCAGGGAAGGGTGAGAATGTTGTTGGCAGTCAGAAACTGCGTATTCAACCGTGCACAATGGGGTCTGGCGTTGTCCTGTTGAAACACAGACCTTTGGGCAGCCAAAAGTGGAAGGACTTGGGGTCGAAGAATTTCATTGACGTATCGTTGCGCATTCAAGCCTCCTTCAATGTGCACCAATTGACTCCTTCCGTTGTAACTGATCATTCCCCACACCATTGCACCTCCACCACCGTGCGGCGGAGCTTCATCAACGCAAGTTTGGGCAAAACGTTCATTTCGCCTACGGTAGACCCTACGTCGTCTATCATGACGCTGCAACAAAAAGAAAGATTCGTCACTAAACCAGACACGTCTCCATTGATTGTCAGCTGCCCAGGGACGATGCTGGTTGGCCCAAAGAAGTCGATTTTGGCGATGGCGGCGCATAAGGACAGGTCCTCGGTGAGGTCGTTGTGCCCAAAGTCCAGCGTCATGCAGCCTATTCCGGACAGTTTGATCAGACACATGACGTCCTGCAGACAATGACTGGGCAGTTGAGGAAGCTCTTGTAAACCTGTCTCTGAGGTGACGAAGCCGAATAAAGCGATCCTCCGCTGCTGTTGTCACTCTGGGTCGTCCACTGCGATGCCGGTCTTCAACTGAGCCAGTGGCTTGGAACCAGTGCCAAAGTCGACTGATGGTACTCTGATGCACGTTTAGATGCCTGGCAACCTGACTTTGACTTTCGCCTGCATGCAGTCGGCCAATAGCGATGTTCCTTAAATTTATCGATAGAGACGCCATAAATGTCTGCTTGAAAATGAACTGAATTTTTTGTGTGTAGCGTTATCCTTTTATAGGGTTTCAGTTGCGTAGTCAGTGAATAGTGTTCACCCCAAATGTTGTTGCTTTCACGTGCGCGCAACATGAGCTGTGGTAAAAAATTGCGTCATAAACACTATTGACCACTGCGTTGTAACGATTACAAAAACGAATGCAATTCAGGTCAACACGTGCATTTGACACTGTAAAGAACATTTAAGGCTGGTTTTTATATACCCAAGCACCAAATTTTACTTACAAACTCATAAAAACGCGCCCTCGGATAACTATGCGTTTCTTTTTTTGAACAGTATAGTTGCCTTGCGCATGAGCCTTTTGCAGCGCATCCTGATTACGCTTTTTTATCTGTCCATGTGCTTCTGTGTAGCACTTTAAAAAAAAAGTTTCTCTTACTTCCACTGACAAAGATTTGTTGCATATAATAGTTTTCATTATGTAAAGTTCTATTTTTGCCTGGACTATTATACATGTCTCATATTTAAAAAAAATTGCCTAATATACTTTGACTGCGTTCTGAAGAAGTCATCTTCTTTGAGATAACAATTACTTTTTTTTATCTTTTTTTTTTTTTACATTAAGCCACTTACTTTTACTTTCTGCCACTATCGTATCAATCATTCTCTAGAATTATTGTCCACGCTTCGCTATAAATAGTGTATCATCAAGTTGTTTATATTAGTGTGTCCACCAAGTGATAGTACACATGTCATTTTACTCCTGTTAGCGTCACGCTTCAGTCTACCAAGTTGTAAACGGGTTATTGAAACTGCTCTTGAGTTATGGGAAGGCAATGGCAGCGAGAAAGGGAACTGGTAAGCCTACCTCATTAAAAAAATGGAGGATGATGATGATGCCGATGATGATGATGATATGATGATAAAGATACTGATGATTATGTAGATGATAACGGTGCTGACGACGATGATGGTTAAGAAAACATGAAGAAATTATATGATCTCATTTGTTTAGCTCGTATTTTACCGCACCCCTGTCCAGCTCTCTCTATATATTTTTGCCGTTTCTAACACTATCATCTAACACTGTATCATATCGATTCATTGCAGCACCTCATTGTTATCATTTTTAATAATAATCTGCACATCTTGTCACATTATTCTTCATTTACATGGCATGTAATTTCCGCACCAATCACAACGTCTCTTACAAGGCCCGATTTTTTAAATCTAACACAGCCCTTTTATACAGATATTTCCGGAATAAATTACCGATACTATTTTTGTGTACGTTTAATCAGTAAACATCGTCAGAAGGCGCCTCTACGTGATTTTTGGTTTCTCTATTTTTATCAAATTAATGGATAAAACATTCTGATCAAACCTTAAGTGGCTTATCATTGGGATATAAGATGTCTATTTAGTTCATGTGCATTAAATTAATGTTTAGGATTTGTTTAGTTAATGCCATTTTCTCAGGAAAAAAAAACTAACAGCCACTTGTTCAGACCTCCAGGACGACCCACAGTCAGCCGAGCGGACACTAGACAATCTCTGAAAAACTGAGGACTGGATTGGAATCAGGCCAGAAGGAAAACAGCTTATAGTATAGTATGGCGCTCTCTCTTGCAAATCTCTACACCTCAGAGAAGAAGAAGTATAACTACGTAAGTAAGTAAGTAAGTCATATTCTTAAGGGCAGACACAATCGCCTACGCGACCAGGCATAGTACTTGATGAAGAATAAGATGAGAAAATAAAATGCCCCGTGCATGATCTGCATTTTATTAAGTGAGCCACCATCCATAATCATTAGGTGTTAGCTAGGCGCGGGGTTTTCTTAAGTCAGAAAGAGTGAGCCGGTGTAACGTTAATTTTTTACCAAGTTTTTTTACCACTTGGTTTGTGTGTGTGGAATATTACTGTAAAGAGTATCACTATTTTGTAAATACTGAGTGTTTCTGACAGGGAGTATGATGCACGCAGTTTATTAACAGTGATATAGTTATTAGCTAACTTAGCCGACCTGAGGCGGGTCGTAGTAAACGTCCTCTAGATTGTATTACTGATAGGCCATCAGTGGAAGAAGATGGTGTAAGATACATATATGGATTCTGGTCAATGAATGACTGTATCATGACGTATTGGAGAGGTCTGGACGCATGAAGATAAGATAATAATAATGAGTTGTCTACATTGATAATTGAAGCGGTGACGAGCGTGAGAGTGTAAGACAGAACGTGACAGGACCGATCTATCAGTAGTTATACTGAACACTATGTACTATTTGTTAATGGACCCTCTGAATGTGCTATGCACGCTGGACCTTGTTATCACCCAATAAATATGTATATGCCTGTAGCCTGTGGTTTTCGTCAGTGCCTAAATAAGAGTTACTTTAGAATATTTATCCTCCCGCATTCCATCACTTCAAGGACACCTCCACTACCAAGAGGGCACTGCAGTCCGTACATTCAAAAATAGGCATGTCACAGCTATATGGGGGCCAAGCTTTGGGGAATATCCAGGACTACTTCTGTGATCAAGATTATTAACAGTGTGGATACATATGACGTTTAAAAAACTGCACTCACGCAAACTGTACATGAAAAAATGACGACCGGTCGTGACCAACGCGGTTGCAGTGGAAGGTCATATCTACCGGAGTAGGAGCCTGAAAGGAGAAGCGTGAACATATTCGAGAATCAATAACATTATATTAAGCGACAAGTGCAAGATTACCAAAACAGTTCCACATAAACTGTTTCAACTTAAGAACGGTTCCGGATTTATTTCAGTGGGAAAACATTGTTTCGCCAAAGACAGGTGTAAAATATACATCATTCAAGTTTACAAGTTTTTTTTTTTTTTTTTTTTTTTCCTACGCCCGCTAATACTCGAGGCGAACTCTCAGGTTATTATTTATGTCTAACCTGACATTGATTTTACGTGAGTATCCCTTTTTTCTTGTACAGAGACAGGTGTCCCTCGCCATTCAGGCAAATACTCTCCGATTTCGGAGGTACCCATTACAGCTGGGTCGGCTCAGGAGCCGCCAATCCCTGGTCGACGACACTCCTTCAAATGTCCTCGCCAGGTCTCGAGTTAATCCAGTCCAAATCCCGGTCGACGAAAAATCCTCAAATGCCGTCACCCGGGTTTGATCCTGGATCACCCTGTCGCCAGAGCGGTGTGGTAACCACTACGCTAGCGCGGCTCCCCGTTTACAAGTATAAAAGGGAATGTTAAACCAGAAGGGCGGGTGAAAAAAAATCTGTTTTTTTTTCACTTTCGGGAGTTGCTTCAGAGCGGCACTTCCGTTTTTGACGCATCTTACCTGAAGCATAAAGGGAGGAGTGAGTTTAATATTCAAAGATAAGTACAATTTATGGCTTCTGACGGTCTGTGTACCACATTACGTTGTCGGACGTCCTTCAGCTCTGATGTGTTATGTCGTATTATACTGTAGTGTTATTGTGATTGTATTATTTATTTCACTTTTTGTGTGTTTTTTACATTATTGTTGGGTTGTTTTGAATTATTTTATCTGTTGTTTGCAATTGTAGTCTGTAATTTTATATTTAGTTTACTTTGCATGATTGTATGTCCGTGTTCTTCTCATCTTACAATCTAATTATTATTTAGTGTTATTCATATTGTAACGGTCATTGTCTTGTATTTAACATAGATTAGGCTTTTGTTCACATTAACATTTTCTACTTTAATTTTTATTTTTATTTGGTCATCCATTGTAATAAAATCTGCGAGAATAATCACTCATTTCAGTAAGATTTTAGTCATAAAAATGATAATAAATAAACGCGCCCTATTGTGTCTGACGGTGATGTTCTCACACGCCAGCATAGCGCTGAATTTTGTGCAGTGCTAAAGCCTATAGAACGATCCCACGGTAAAAATCTAACACGCGTTTTAGTTTCGGTTTCGAAAACGTACTACCAACATTTAACATTTTGCCAGATCTGCTGCATATAAACTGCAGCCAAGACTTATAATTAACGATTTTGCGGAAGTATGCCGCCAAACTGCTATCTGAATTAACGTATTCTGTCAACTTTAAAGCAAAATTTAGTAGTAATCCTTACATTTTTTGGTAGTGTTACACGATACAATACAAATTATTAACGCCAATTCTTAACCCGCCACGCCAACACCCCGCTTCGTTTGACACATTCTGCCATGCATATATACACGCTGGAGCAAAGCCAACAGAGGCAAACACGCAGACAATCTTAATGCCTCATCGCGGTAATGTTTCTGTCGTCACAAAAACAAGTTAGTTATTTGAAAATACATGCTGGCGAGATGAAAGAGAGGGAAAGATGGCGGTCTTGTGTAAAATATTTATTTGACGATTGACTATGACAAAAATTGAAAATCTAACCCAATATGAATCTGACCATAAAAATCATATGGTAGTATAGCTTAGAGTCCACTGAGCAAGAATGTGTTTTAAATAATATGATAGTCCCAGTATTAGCCAAGTTATTGGGAAAATACAAAATGTCTACGGACGCGCGGCCAGGGAGACTGTTGTTCCTGCTTGTTTTTTTCATAACGTTAGTGGGGACACCGGCTTAGAAGGGAGGCATTGAGGTAAATTCAAATTCGCTTGGGTAACAAGAGTATAGGAGGGACAAGGGGAGCGGTAGGAAAATGTAATCTAAAACGAAACATCTTTTTGTATTGGCACAACAAAAGCAGACTGGCCAATCGACTACCAGACGCAGAGTATGTTTGGAATTGTTTTTGTTTTTCAAACACTGCATTTGAATTCTGGTAGTCGCAAGCTTTCGATTGGCCAGTGCTACTAAATATTAGCAAAAAGCTTTCACTATTCATTGCCAGTTGAACAATATTTTTCATTCAGATACGCTGAGAACAGCTGTGATAAATTTAAAATTAAATAACTAAATAAGTATTCACAGTCTGGACAGTTCAGAAGAAACTGAGGCCATTTCTTTTTAAGTCAGCGTCATTTGTTTATATTTCTTGAATTTTGTGGTAAGAATGCTTTATGAATTTAATATGTTTAATCCCATTACCAAAGTTAGATACTGCTATTGGGAAAAAGTGAAGGACGTGCCGGGAGCAGACATTGTTGAGTCCTCACGTTGAAATGTATCTAACTGATGTATGTTGTCATGATTATGTTTGAATATTATTGTATTAGAGTATATTAGTAAGCCTCCGTGTTCCATGAACACTGTTCAACATGCCTGAAGCATTTATATTTAAAAAGAAAAAGAAGAGAAAAATATATAAAAGGAAATGTGGTTACCCCACATTATATAATTGAGGAAAACTATGTAAATGTACAGTGGCGTATCTGCCATAGGGACTTGAGTGTGGTCACAGCAAGGTGGGAGGCATGAAAAACTAGGGGCGAGTGCACCTGAAATGCACGCGAGGCTGACCCCATATCACAGTAGGGAAATAAATAATATCAAAAGTGATCAGATATAAAAGGCCAGGGTGTCCTTTTGTTGCAGAGGTTTTATTTCCTGTTGCCAGCTGGTAACAGGAAACCTGAGGAGTGACGATAACGCCAAGAAGTCTCCGACAATTTATGTATGCTGTCAAGAGATAACAGCAGGAGCTTGGGCGTGTGATGTGATATCGATATTTCTGCAACTACACACTATCTTATCATTCAACAAGAAACCCCAGGTGATATGTTAAGGACCTGGGTATATCTGACAGTTTCGTTTTAAATAAACACTGGTATTTCAAATCATACTCAGGAAGTTGATGGGGTATGATGATAATACAGCCCCTCATACACAGTGACTCTCCCTATTAGATGGATAAAGTGTAAGCTGTGAACATTCCAACAGGAAAGACAGATATTAACTTTGTAGTTATTTGGGCAGATTGTCCACACAATTTTAGTTGATCTTTTCTGTAAACTATCTTGTTCTCATTTTCAAAGACCTGTCCAAAAGATATGACTGGACAGGCAAAATAAATTGTACAAAAACTATCAAATTTAAAGAAAAACTTAACCACAAGTTTTTATTCACTTCCTCATAGAAACTTAACGTGTTTTTGTGTTGTGTACCATCATTTCATTTCTCCCCTAGACACTAGGTACATCATACACCAGACACTAGAGCCAAAATAGTGACCGTGTGAGATCTAGGGAGGTAGCGTTAGGTTCCCTGCACATAATTCATCATCATCATTTATAGAGTCAGGGGCCTACATGTGCTTGACCTCACACGGTTAATACATACAAGGATTTCATTCTTTTTAGGATCCCATCATAACCTCCTCAGCAAAATCTAACTTTGCTACATCCATTTGCACTTACTTTTGTTACTTAAATCTAATTTCTATATTGTCTTAGCTGATATTGTCATTGCTCCTAGTGCTATTGTGCCATCAAATGAGGATCTTACAGAACTATTTAGGTTCTGTTATTGAATAAGGGGAGTGGTGTAAGTGGTATCAGTTTACATAAGATTTATTATTTTTACAACTGATAGTAATATCAGTGTGAGACAACATGTCTGGATTAGAACACTACATTGCCATGGCTGAAAGACTAGGTCTTCAAGGTAAGGCCGTAAAAGAGTTTGCTATGGAGCAACTGGCCAAGGAAGAGGGAACAGAGGAGTTGGCCAGAGAAGCAGCATTGGTTGCTAATGAATTAGAACAAGAAAAAGCTGACAAAGAAGAACGGTTAAAAATGGCTCAGTGGGACCGCGAGCAAAAAATGGCTGAAATACAACTTCAGAAACTTAAAAGTGAGGTTAAACAAAACGAAAGCATTAATCAGGGTACACCAAAAAGGAAACATGGTTATCCTTTTAAGGTTAATTTACCCAAATTGTATCATTCAGATGACATTTCATGCTATTTGAACAGATTCGAAACGATTTGGCAGGAACACAAAATGGACAAATCTGAATGACCTAGCAAAATAATGTCCTTATTTTCAGGTGAAGCTCTTACAGCTATCTGCACGTTGGACGATGAATCCAGGAGTAAACATGATGTTATAAAAGCATTATTATTGAAAAAATTCCAGCTTGATGTTCACGGATACAGACAATAATTCAAAACTCTATTACCGGATTCTACAAAAAAATCTTGTGGAATTTATTGCAACCATTAAACTGACTTTTCAGAGATGGATTGAACTTTCTAAAATTGATAAAAGTTTTGATCACCTTTCGGACCTGATATTGAGAGAGAAAGTCCTCTCGTCGGTGAGTCCAGAGTTTCTGACCTATCTCCAGGAGAGGGACCGCAATCCATATATGAAATGGAGACCCTCGGTCGTCGCTATATGACTTCCCGTTCGGGGAAAAATATAAGCAATTCTAACAAAAAAGAAGCATTGCCAGTGGCTTCAGCAAAGACTGCACAGACAAGGACCCAAAAGCCATATGAGTATTCTCCAGGCTGGGGAAGGAATGTTGGCCAAAACGCCGGCTTCTTTCGAGAGTGACACAACTTCCAGAATTGAAAATCTCGACCATATTACCAAGGTAATAGACCTCAGCAACAATATGATGGTCCAAATAGAGGGGGGACAAACGGGCAGAATTCCTACTATAACAGGGGAAGATCAAATTACAATAACCGTTTTGGTTATAACAACAACATAAATAACCAGAACTATAGAGGGTCTCATCAACAACACAGATCAAATACTGCAGTTGAACAAAGCAACAGTCTAAATGCTGGTAATCAAGAGTTTGATACCACATCTCAGGCTAATGCATGTAGTGTTGATCTGGCCAATAAAGCAAATTTTACAGTGTGTAACACTTTGTTTCGAACGAACGAACGAACGAACGAACTTTATTTTCAAAGGGTTGAGAATTGGGCACGCAGGCCCGTCTGACATCCTGCCCTTCCTTTCTCTCACCTTTCATACTGAATTCATTTATTCCCATATGCATTTTACATATCAATGTCAAGGAATTCAACGTTCCAAAGTAAAATAAAATAGCACACTCATATTAACATTAACTACTTATAAACATGACATAAAATATGTAGAAAAGTACAAACATCGTCATTAGAACCTACAAT
Organism: Oreohelix idahoensis; assembly: GCA_024509875.1. Classification (NCBI taxonomy): domain Eukaryota; kingdom Metazoa; phylum Mollusca; class Gastropoda; order Stylommatophora; family Oreohelicidae; genus Oreohelix; species Oreohelix idahoensis. Next base: position 618,042 of record JAMPIV010010241.1, read on the forward strand.
TGATATTATAAGAAAAGATAATCTGATTAGGGGGGCATGTAATCAAAACTAATAAAGTATTCGAAAAGTCTACGATTGTATGAATAGGGACTTAAAGAGAGCGAACGAACTTTATTTTCAAAGTGTTGAGGGAAAGGAACTTAGGCCCGTCTAAGAGAGAAAGAGAGAGAGAAAGCGAGAGAGAACGAACGAACGAACTTTATTTTCAAAGGGTTTAGAATTGGGCACGCAGGCCCGCCTAACATTCTGCCCTTCCTTTCTCTCATCTTCCATACTGAATCCGTTTATTCTCACACGTATCCTAAATATTACTTAAATAATAAAAAAAACTAAAAAGTACAATAAAATAAAATCCCAACATTGTAACAGTACAATAACAGTTCAAACAGAGGAGGTGCCTCGATTAAGTTGTGGTCACCCCTTATCTGTACTTGCGTCGCACGATGGAACAGGCTCACTAAACTTTTATAAGGGATTTGTTAACCATAGAATTGTGTCAGTCTTCAGACATACAGGTTGCACCAGTGTAGGGGTACGATAATCCCTTGTCGATGACTTATGTTATACAGGCAGAGAAGTAACATGTGTCACCTTCGGGGGACCATTGAATATTACAAGACTGCCTATGTCTATATAAACACGCCTTACTTCACAGGGAACGTTCTTGCTTGTATCTTACCAAACCCAGTCAGTGAATTGATTCTGGGTAACCTTCCAGATTTAAAAGAGAGCTCGGATGATAAAATTAGAAGTTGGGAAAACCAACATTTAGTGGCTGCTAACGCAGTGACAACACGAGCTCTAGCTCGGGCTGAGTCCAACGGTGATACTATAACGGAAAATGACGATGATGAAAGTTTACATGTTGCACGCGTCAGTAAAGAGTCATTTGGCAAAATGCAACAAAATGATGAATCATTAAAAAAAACTTTTTAAGATTGCTAGAAGGGATCATGTGGTGTACAATGATACTGACATTCACTGGTACACCATCAAGAATGGTATCTTACTTAGAAATTTTAAAGATGATAATACTGACAGAAAACAAACCATGATGCCAGCTAACTTCAGACCATTTATTCTACAACATGCGCATGATGTAAACTGCGCAGGTTATCTTGGAATAGCACGTACAAAACAACGAGTGTTGTCCAATTTCTTCTGGCCAGGCGTCATCAGAGATGTTAAATCTTTTTGTGGAACTTGCAATACATGCCAGAAGGTGGCGAACAAAGGAGCAATACATAAAGCACTGATCCAAGATTTTGACATTTCCAATAGACCATTTTCTAAAATGGCTATTGTTATCATAGGCCCTTTGCCTATAATGTCAGCTAGAGGCCACAGATTTATCCTTACTTGCATTGACATGTGCACAAGGTGGCCCGAAGCCATACCACTTAAGAATATTACAACAATAGACGTTGCTGACGCACTTATGACAATTTTTAGCAGGTTAGGTTTCCCTGAGGAAATACTATCAGATAGAGGGAAACAGTTGACATCGGAGGTTATGACACAGGTGATGAAAGATTTCCAAATTAATAGATCGCTAAGTAGCATATATAACCCAGAAGCAAACGTTACAGCAGAAAGATTCAACAAGACGCTAAAGCAGATGCTAGACAAGATTACAACTAAGTTTCCACAGGATTTGGGACAGAGTTCTACCAGCTGTCCTGTTCGCCTATCGGGAAATCCCGAACGAACAAACGGGTTCTCACCATTCGAATTGATTTTCGGAGCGAAACCAAGGGGACCCATGTCCATTCTCAAACAGCTCCTGGTTGGCTCGGAGATGTCAAATGAGGTTCAATCTTCATATGAATATCTGGTAAATCTAAGGAAAAAAATTGTGGATGCATGCCAGATAGTAGTTAATTCTTCGAAAAAAGCGAAGGAAAAAACTAGATTATTTATTAATGATAACATAAAATTACACCAGTTATGGCCAGGAGATGAGGCATACGTGTCGCTCCCTACAAAGGAAAATAGATTGTTAATAGCTCGGAGTGGACCATATAAGGTGATATCCAAATCGACTGATGTGGATTACATCATGGATGTAAAAGATAAACCTAAGACTTTCCACATTAACATGCTTCAGAAGTTTCACTCTATACCTGGCAACCTTCAACCAGTGTTTGAAGCTGTTGATGAATCTAATGTAGCTTTCTCTCCTCTTGTTGTCATCCATGAAGAAGAATCTTCCTTCAATGATGTTTCTCTACCACTATCATTTATTCTTCTTCAACCTGCTGAATCGTGGAGATATATCTCTATTTCTCATGATCTCACATCAGTGTAGCGAGAGGTTATTTAAAATTATTTATATGTAAGAGTATGCCAGTAAAGAGTTCTGACCTTACAAATAATACCCCAGTCTTAGAAATAAGCACTGGTGTATTGTTATCATAAAAATAGTCAGACTGTAAAAACCCTGGCCCAGTTGGTAAGAAGTAGTACCAGGATTTAAGGTGTCTCCTCCCTATGACTATCTTATGATTACTTATATTCTAGGGGATAAGTAAAATGAACATTCACTGAAACCACAAATGGAAGAAGTGAATAAATCCTCAGGTACAGTTAAAATAGTTTAATAATTACACTAATATTCTATTTCTACTAGTTGGAAAAGAGTATACACATATATATTAAAATATTCACACAATTACTATTATTGTCTGTTTAGACTTCAAGATCTTAAATAATAAAGTTACTGAAATCACTGTTATTAGTCCTTTGAATTTAAGGATAACTGTCATCAGTTGACTGAGTTTATGTATGGTTACTTATTGTTTTCAACTATTGGCTGTTTCACATGTATAGGTGGTCAGTGTCAAACAGGACACTTATCTTTCCAACTTGATACTGCTGAAACTGTCCTTTGCTGATATCAGACTTGGTAGGCCCAACAGTAGGGATGCCAATGACCAGTTGAAGTTCACTCTTTGGGGTCCTGCACTTTTGTGGGATTGCCTCGGATGAACTGCACCGGCTTCTGATACTGGACAGTCTGGTTTGAGTTATTTCATGGAACCTGCAACATATCAGCCTTGGCTAGTATCTGGCTAGACTTGTAGCTGACTAGCACAGATGTCAGACCAGTCAGTCATCAGATGTCACCGTTATACAATCATAGTAAGTAAGGACATCATTTCAGTGATATAGCATTAATATTAACATTTCAATTAAGTATAACTGACTAGCACATAAGTCAGACAAGTCAGTCATCAGGTGTCAGAGTTATACAGTCATAGCAAGTAACATCATTTCAATGATACAGAATTAATATTAACATATCAGTAATAAACATCATCTGGTTTAATCCGCTCCTATACATCCCTTCATATTCTATAACTTGATCCTTCCAAATCATATCAAGTACAAATTCAAATCTGATGCTATCTTAGCAACTACCCAAAATTAATACATAAAATAAATAGAGTGAGTGACCACGTGATCAGGTTGCTTTCTACTGAAACTGGCTGTAGAACACTCCAGTTTACCAGCTGTAAATGGGTACGAAGTTGTGCGCTCGAACTAGGGAAGGCAAAGGCAGCGAGGAAGGGGACTAGTCACCTAACCTCGTAAAAGCGGTATCTTCCATGCTGAAGCTTCTAACAATTTATTTCCCTAAGACAATCTCTGGTCATGGGACTGCCTTTATCTTCGTAAGCGATAATGCATTTAATATCGACGAGATACAGCATTAAATATAATAAATATTTTCTATTTGGCTGTGGGGCTAGTTTTGATACGTTTTTGTACAAGCAACCATCTTCCACTAAGCACATGAATAAATCATATTAAAATAATAATACGTTATATCAATGAATATTATACAGGCATATTTTGTGAATTCTAAATGAACCTGTAATACAAAATAAAAGAAATTATTATACAGGATAGCTATCGTAAATTCGCTTACCCTCAGACTCCAGACACTTAGACTGAAATTTTCTGGCGATCCGCTCACACTTCAGATGGATTTAGAGTCGTGGCGTTATCTGCCCTCAGTCTTGTCTCAACCTCTTGCGTGGGTCTTCTCAGAGTTTTACCGAAACGCTTTATATACGATAGCGCGAACGTATCGGAGAGCAGATACGTCACAGCCTAAGACTAGACCTGAAAAAATCCTTCCCGAACCGTGATTTCAGCCGATCTGTGCGTCGACTGAAATTTTGCCTTTCTCATTCTCAGCATATATAATATCCATATTGTTCCATCTTATCTAGTTTTATACAGCTGATAAAACTCTATCTTCCTATCCATGTAAATTCCCAAACTGTTATTTGTTGATTTTAATATTTAGAACAGAAGTGGGTTTACATGCTTTTTGCGTAACTGTGGGCAGCCGAAATACGCATATATCTCCGTAAATGAGAACTTCCTACCGTTCCATCTTATATGCAGTTATACACCATCCTTCCCTGTACTGAAATGTAAAATCCTTTTCATACGGATTCCCTTCTGTTTTTATTATCGTTGGCGATTTCCTCTGTCCGATACACATTTCGCTGATACGCCGCCATTTTGAAAGCGGTCGTTCGATCGTAGACGGGTTTATAAATCTAACTGAACTCATTTGCAATGACTTGAAACCAATTTTGCGACAATCAGATCAACAAAACCAGATCTCGAATCTTTTACAATCCTACCCGGAAGTCCTAACTGACATTTCTGGACGTACTGATGTCATTTCTCATGAAATACAGTTACAAGATCATACACCTATCCGTATTAAACAGTATCCAATCCCTATTCATTTTCAGACCCAAGTAGATTAGGAAATTGATAACATGCTCAAATTAGGGATAATTGAACCATCTCAGTCGCCATATGCTTTTCCTCTAATCATCGTTAGGAAAAGGGATAAGACTATTAGACTTTGCATCGACTTCCGTCGCCTTAACTCCCTGACTATTCCAGATGCAGAACCCATGCCTATCTTGGATTCTTTGTTAGAAAAACTATCATCTACCACTTATTTCAGCAAGCTTGATCTTTCAAAGGGCTATTGGCAGATCCCGCTGACAGACAGGTCTAAACCTTACACTGCCTTTGCTGGTCCAACGGTTTGTATCAGTAGGATTTTATGTCTTTCGGTTTGGTCAACGCACCAGTGATCGAAACAGATCAAACAGCATTGGCATACCTCCAGAAAGCCAACTTTTCTAATCAACGCACTATGAGACATACTCTCAGTCTGCAACCCTATGCATATACCATTTGAGCGATCAAGGGTTCTGAAAACAACCTTGCAGATGTCCTTTCGAGATGTACAACTGCTTAGGGTGGATGTGTGCCATCACTGCATCGGGGACAGATAGAAAATCTCTAGGACATCACATACCTCAGGTATATGCATGTATACAGATGACTATTGTCTTGCCAGTGGCATGTAATGGACAGGGTGAAACCACTACTGCAGGGCGAGGGGACCGGCCGCATGCAGGTTCAGGTACGAGTACATAGACTTTTGCTTACAAGAATTAATGACGGTGTTGCGAGAAATGGTGCATGAATTTCGTAACATTGGATGCTGCCACGTAAATGGGTGTGAACTGTCGGGGGGAAATTACTTGATATATTACTTTGCTTCGAAGGGACATAACTTATATGAATGTTTCAACTGCAGTGTAAAGCAAGGATATTCAAAAGTAACATCATATTGTTGTGTATTGAACATAGTCACATGAATTGGTACTCTTTAATAAATGCAGGAACATTCATAATTTAGATGTACGATAATACTTTTTAGAAGTGATTACTTCAATCATTCTGCTGTTTCTGACAAACTGGTAACTTATTACATATTTGTGCATGTAGTTCATTCAATGAACATATTCTTCTAAACTTGCAATGTAGATATGCAGTATTGCTATATTGTGCTGACTAGGGATGTCTGATACTTACTGAGTATCCATCTGGTCTTACATGACACTAACTACTTTTACTGATAAGACTACAGTCAAAAATTCACTAGTGTTTCGAGAGAGGATTCAGGACTCTACTATTGTCACATACTGAATTTGCTACCATTCTATATAATCATTGTACACTAATCACATGTCTTGATCTACTATGTTTATTTATATCATTATCATGTTATGTCATCCATTGATATTATAAATAAAAGACACATGTGAGAGAATAATACAAACGATGATATGAAAATGCAAAAGAGAAAAACACAAGAAAATATTTGACTCTCATCATTTATGTATTACCTCATGTACTCCATTGCATGTGGTTGCTTGTACATGAGTATGACATATACGGCATATGATATGATACATTAACATTGCACTATTAGGCAATGTGTCAATTTAGTCTGTCTTTGACATGACAAGACGCAGACAGGTATTGTATGACACTAGATTGAGAATTTGTGCCGGAAAAGTGTTCCTCCAATGACCAGGTTGTTAATACTACAGAAACTTATTAATTTATCCCCATTTTCGTATGCTGTTCCGCTGCAGCATATCCATTACTACGATAAGATCATATCTAGGTGTGTGGCCGGGTGGGGCAGTTGGGGGTTGCTGTTTATGTCGAGAGTGTTAGGTTTAGATACTAGCTGGTCTGCTAGAGTTAGTAATTGCTCTCTTACTGTCTTACAGGAGTTAACCAGGTTCGGGGATAATCCTCTAGGATGTTTTGTGTTAGAGCAGATGGGTTTTATTTATGTTGCACCTGTAGCGATTAGTGTTTATATGATACATTGATTTATTTGCATGATGGCCAACTGCAAGCATATAATTCTTCAACAGCATTTGGTTTCACAGCAATAACTTTTAATAGTCTTTACTTGCAAAACTGAACTTGGTCAAATACAACAATGTCTATGATACAGGCATATGTACAGCAGTTAATACTTTGTATAAAACATCTGGTACCATTTCATTAATGCAAAATTCCTTTTTGCACCTTTTCTAAATCTTCATTTATTCATGAGACCGTCTCCTTGTTTCTACTATATTCCTACGTTGAGTATTTAGATTCTGTCCTCGCAAATATACTGCCGGCTCTTCAGTATAGTTCTTCATGCAAAAGCTTTCTTTTATATTGAGGTGGGAATCCATAGGTTCTCTCCACAAGGTTTTAGGTTTCATTTTCATATTTAAATCTTCGAACCTAAGTCTGCCGTTTATTTTAGTGTTGGTGAATCTCCCTCTCAATCTTATTCTTATCGGTCTGTTGTTGGTGGGTTTTCATTCCAGAAATGTCCTTTCTATTCCTTTCTGTAGAATAATGGCAACACCTTCATTGTGCTGTCCATCCTCTCTTCCAGAGTAAAGTACTATTTCTCCTGTTGCTGTTTTAACTTTTCCTGCCCCTGTCCGTCTGCACTCGCTTATCTCTAGAATGTGTAATCTATAGTTTCTCATTTCTGCTGTGACCTGTTTTAGTTTACCCGTCTCATTCGTTGTCCTGACATTCCAAAATCTTATTCTTGTTTTACGTTTTGCGGTCAGGACGTCCGTTTTCGTGTCAGTGATTTCCTTTCGGCTTTCACCACTGACAGTCATACGAGCCTCAGACTCCGGACGTCCGTCCCGCAGCAAAGTTTGTTCATTTGTTGTCGTTTCCGTAACCTCGTTTCTTTTTACACAGACAGGGGTGTCATCCCTATGGGGGTAATCAGGGTACGCAAGCTGCCATACCTCGACAAGGTATTGACACCGTTGATGGCAGAAAGAATCAAAGAAGAAGAAGATTGAGAATGATTGACTAGTATGGGTGTGTTTATATGACAGGTTGTTACTAGAAGTCATATCAACCGCCTCTATTAAGTCAAATTGTTTTGACATGAGTGAAGCTTAGGTTTTGATATTTTCATATCGATACCCTCACCTCGGTTTTAAATTTCCGTTATCATGGCAAACATGGGAGCTGACGTCGTACTTTTGGGTCGTCAATTAGATGATATTTCCAACGACTACTTGCACTATATAAACTCATTGGGTTATTTTGTCACCAACCCCTGAGTAGAAAAATTGCATTTGTCTCCTCAGCCCGCGGGATGGGGATGGGGGGGGGGGGGGGGGGGGGGGGGAAGAGGTAACTGTGGCATATAGAATATATAATTAAGTAATGCCGTGTATTTCGCCACAGTGTTTACCCCGATATTGGTCAACTACGAGCGATTGTGGGTACAGACGATATGACGTCATTAACTCATTTGCATAGTGGACGCCAATTTGGTCATGCGCGGGAATATAAAAAATCGGGGGGCATCCGTTATGTGTTCTGAGGAGGTGTCAGCTGGTTGGTGTGTGCTCTAAGTCTTTCATGGATGTTGGTGTTAACAGACTTGTTCTGTTCATATATTAGGCGTTATTGGGATGCCAGAATGGAGTGTTTCTGACAGGGAGTATTATGCACGCAATTTATTAACAGTGATATAGTTATTTGCTAACTTAGCCGACCTGAGGCGGGTCGTAGTACGAACAACGGACGACCAAACTTTATTTTCGAAGGGTTAAGAATTGGGCGCGCAGGCCCGTCTAACATTCTGCCCTTCCACTCTCATTTATCTTGCATATTATATCCTTTCATTCCCACATGTTACTTAAAGCATTAATATGATGTCATGCAACATTATAAAGGTAATATAACAGCGTGCGTTTACAGTATGCAGTCATAATCAAAATTAAGTATTGTTAATTAAACAAATATAAAAAAATTAAATTAAATTACATTTTTACCACAAAAAAAAAAAAAAAAAAAAGTACAGTAAATTATGATTTCAAGCATAATCAGATTAGGTGGCATGGTATCAGAACTCATGAAGTATTTGACAGTGTGCTATTGAAGGAGGTGAGACTTGGTGTTATTTCTTTGCCCTCCTTAACCCAAGAGCAGAATCAGTAGGAAAGATACATGGACATAACTTTATTTAAAAGGGTAAAGAATTGAGGACCCAGGTCTAGCTGTAAAAATCTATATCTGCTCATTCTCATACACATCATCAAACAAAATACAATTACGTATTTCAAAAGTACAGTGCTATGCAGGTACATTCTCACATACATTACATTATATAGCAATACTACGCGGATATAAAACAAATTTTTCACATAGACAATAACTAGCGGAACAGGAAAAGAAAGGTTGACACATAGATAAGATGTGGACTGACAATGGCTGCTTCTATGGGGGTAGATAATCGGTGTTGATCAAGTGTTTAAAAAGTGCTTTGTTGAATGATTATTGTGTATGTTGGTTTTTTATGTGGTGTGGAAGGCTGTTCCACAAGTAGGCTCCAGAGTAAGCTAGACTCTTTTTGAACAGGTCGATCCTAGGTTTGGGCTGACGTAACTGATGTAATTGTAGTTCCTTTCTTCTACTGGTTTGAAACAATGATCATAGGTACGGTGGGGCATTGTTTGATAGAATTGCGTGAGTCAGCTTGGCTTTGTTGTAGAGGAGACTTTTTTTAGGGACAGTATTTTGTGTTCTTTTCGTGTCCTTGTGTGTAGTATCTTGCGATTATCCGTAATCAGACGTACTGCTCTCTTGTGCAGGGAGTGCAGTATCTTTGAGGTGAAAGCAGGGCAACCATCCCATAGTGTAGAACAGTAATCTAGATGTGTCTGTATATGTGAGGTGTAGAGCAATAGTCTAGTGTCTGCGTCTAAGAACTGTTTTATTTTGGCCAGCTGGTATGTCTTTTGAGCTAAGTGTTTCGTTAAATTCCGTACGTGGGAGTTCCACTTCAAGTGCTGGTCAATCGTCAAGCCTAGAACTTTGTGTTCTGTTACATGATCAATGCGTATTGACTCCGCATGTAGCTGTGGCGATCTTTTGGTGAAGTTTAGAAGTCTCTGGTGCTAATCAACATAGATTTTGTTTTTCCTGTGTTTACTGGCATACGGTTCATATTACTCCATTTTGTTAGATTGTCTACATCGCTTTGAAGAGTCATGTCAAGTGCCGCGCAGTCAGTGTCACTAGTGTAGATAGTACAATCATCTGCAAAGAGGTCACATGTTGAATATTTTAGATGTAGTGGCAGGTCGTTGATGGACAGTGCGAAGAGTAGGGGTCCAAGAATAGAACCCTGCGGTACTCCTGTATCTATCTTCGAGAAATCTGATGACGAGTTGTTGTGGAGCACTAACTGTTGTCGATCTGCCAGGAATGATTTGATGATGTTTAGTGGATTAGGACCTATTCTGAGGCTTTCTAACTTTTGAACCAAGATAGTATGGTCAATCATGTCAAATGCTTTCTTGAAGTCGACAAAAACAGCACTACATAATTTTCCATCAATTATGTTCGACAGCCAGTTGTCTGCCATTTTGGTGAGAGCTGTGTGACAGGAATGTTTTGGTCTGAAACCTGACTGGCTCTCAATGAGCAGTTTGTTTGCTGTTAAGTGTTGAAGCGTGGTGTTGTAAATGTGTTTCTCTAGTGGTTTTGATATAGATGATAGAATGGATATTGGCCTGTAACTGTTGGGATCGCTATGTGAGCCAGATTTATAGAGAGGATACACTTTGGCAGTTTTAAATGCTGTAGGGAAGTAGTTGTGTGCAATACATTGGTTGTATACATAGGTTAAAGAGTCGCAAATGATGGGTGCAGCGTAACGTAGAATCTTATTGCTGATACCATCAAGTCCAGATGGGTTGTAGTTTTTTAGTGACATCATATATTTGAGTACTTCGTGTACTGTTAGAAAAGGACTATCTCTTAGATCTGTTGTTTTGTGTTCGGTGCTGCAGAAATCTGTTAATTTACTAATATCGCAGTCCATAGGCTTTAGTGTCGACTTGAGATGGTTAATTTATGTTTTGAAGTGGTTACTAAAATGAGTTGCCGTTAGGGAGCAGCTTTTTGGTAAAGAGTTTAGTGACTTTGATTTGTGTGTTAGTGTTTTAATGGCTGCCCAGACTTCTTTGCTGTTTGCTTTGTCTTGAATCATCTTTCTAAAATGTAGTTTCTTTTCCTGACGAATGAGGTACTGTACTTTGTTTCTAAGTATCCGATACCTGCTGAAATCTTTGAGCTTATGAGCCTCGTCCCGCTCTCTCATTGCTGATAATATTTCTTTTGTTATCCACGGGGTCTTTCTGATGTTTTTGACACGGACCTACTTTATAGGAACATGTTTGTGGAATACGTTGTAGAAAGTTTGTGTCCAGTAAGTTATGGTTTCTTCTGGATGCGGAAGTTGGTACACGAATGAGAGAGAGGATATTTGTAGGTCTTGTAGGAACAACTGAAGGTTAAAGTTTTTGAAATTTATGTAGTGGACTGTGATGCGTTCCGTTTTAGGTGCTTTGAACCCCTTTCTCGTCCAGGTACAGCAAATAGGATAGTGGTCACTTATTGCTGTCTGTGTGACTGTGCATTCTATAATGTTTTCTGGGCAGGTCGTTGTCGCATAGAGATTTGTGATCAATAAATTTTCTATATTCTTTTCTTTTCTACCCGTGTCCTCTACTTTATTATCGCTCTTTTATCCTTTTCCTGTTTTTCGCATTCGTTCGTTTGCGACAAAATATAACTTTCCCATTCAAACTTTCGTCTGTTTCTTTTCTCATTTAGAAACCCATTTAATTGCGTAAGATTTCAGTCCCTGGATGTGAACGAAATAGTGTGAGAATTCGTCTCGACAGACATAGAGAGCAGACATTTGTCTACATTTTCATCTGACACGAGTTTTTCTTCGGCTAGTTTCTCGGCGTGAGGTGTGGAAGGCGCCAATCTGCATCGCTCAGAAATGAGACAGTCGTAGTAGGTGTGAAGAGGCGTTTTGGCAGTTATGGCCAGCGTCTAAGTAGATGTGAAGTGTTAAGAGAGAAAGAGGGGGGGGAGAGACCGGCGCTATTTCGGGTTTTCGTAATAGCATGAGATCCTTTGTCCGTTTTCATATATCTACCCGAGTAGCTTAGACTATTCATTCAGTTCTCCAAATTTTGCAGTAGACAGGCTGCTCGTGCTAAGGAAATAAGCTTGCATAGCGAAGATTCTTAGTTTGACTCGACATTTTGCCGAGCTTCTAGACTAACTATATGAGTGAATAAATTCTAGTTCGTGGTATAGCTTGTAGTTCTGCTTGGAGTGAAACTGGGGTAGCCCAACTTTACCAATGGTTTTAGTACTGAGAAACATCTGTGAAGAACTAAGACATTTTTTTTCTTAAAGACTTGGGTGTATAAAGTAAAACCTGTCTGGCATTGCGTTGGCATCCAGAACGACAGAGTACCCATTACATGAACTTTAAGATTAAATGAAGTAACGGGCCCATTGAGCCAGATTTAATTCTTCCTGAGAAAAAGACCTCAAGTACATTTCAGCCCTTGTGGCAAGTAAAATATTACTTTCAGTAACATTCCGACGGAGTTCTGACTAGTTGTGGTGTGACCAAATAAAGTCCTATACTGAGAGAAGGCACCAACCTGACATTCCTCGTTACTAGAAACCTAAGCTATTGACAATGTGCTCGCTGTTAACGTTCGTGCCTGGACAATTTTAATGTGACATAAACAGATATAAAAAAATAATAATAACCAAGGAAACGTTCCCTGAAGTAGTGACTTCAACCTGATTTTGCGGAACTGGGGTTCCCTTGGCCAAGTCTACCACTGGAGATTCTGTATGTGCATGTCCTAAAAATTGTTTTTCCAGAAGTTACTACCAAAGCTGTAAGTACGAATGCAAGCTAGTGATCACGGCTGACTGAATAGAGTGGATGCAGGACTGAGTGATTCCTTTATTGTTGTGTTTTTGGCACCCATTTTGCTGTCTTAAATTTCTTTATGCAAGAGGTTTTTTTTTTTGTTAACAATATTTTCCTTAGGATAGATTAGAGTATCAAAGTCTGTTCCTATTTTTTTAAAGGGAAATCTTAGACTATAGCGTATGCATCCGTGACTCTTTGGGGCTATCACTTTTCTTCTAACAGGACTGTGGGCTATACATCGAGGGAAAAGTTTATACCTATGGGTCTATCATTCTTGTAGCAATTCATTGACTTATGACTATTTGTATATGTTTGATGTAATTTTATGTGTTGTGATGGAATTTTATTATGATAATTAAAATTCACTTGAACTTATTCCAGTGTGTCGGTCAGTTCGTTCCCAATTATCTATATTTTTCATTGTCATAGTTTCACGTATGTGTGTCTATTGTAGTCACTTAGGTGTGTGTGTATGTGAGGGATATATATATATATATATATATATATATATATATATATATATATATATATATATATATATATATATATATATATATATATTATACTAGACGGTCTGACAAATCTTAATCTGTTGTAGATGATAGGCTGACTGAGAGAAATCATCTCGATGGTCAGAGACCGACTCTAATATATTTCCTCCATCTCACTCGTAAAATCTAGTTCTATTTTATCATCTCCCACTGATCTATCACTTGTTTCTATTGCTATTCAGAAGGGACCAAACCAAGTCTTAATTCACCTATCACAAATCTACGACAGTCGTATAGATGTGATCAATTAGTGTAGATGATGAGTCTGTTACTCTCGTGGTTGGGTGACTAACTGTGTGAGATTGTATGAGAATGTGATATTATTCCACGTGTTGTTCGGTTTGTGAAGGTCAATATTGAAATCCCCCCCAGTAGAATAATTTCCTTCGAAGAAGCCCAGACATTGTCCATCATTCGTGAGAATGTGTCAAACCATACAGTAGAAGAGCTAGGGTTCCGGTACATGTGACCAATTAAAACAGGGGTCAGGTTGGGGAGTTTTATTTCAAGCCATATACATTCAATGCCAGTATGTTCTAGGTCATCACGGCGTCTGTACTGAAGAGATGTTGAGATGTATATGACTAGCACTGTTTCAAGTTGTCAGTTAGAATCCCTCCGGATGGTTGTGAATCCATGAATGCTAATTTCTTCATCTGTAATTTTATCATTGAGACGGGTTACAGAAAAACCGAATATGTGGAAGTTTTGTTGGAGAGAGGTGGAGACTTCAGAAAGCTTACCTAGCAGGTGGTAAATGTTTAAATGTCCAATTTTAAGCCCTGTTAGTTTAAGCAATGGATTAGTGATATTGCCTATATTTTGATTAGAGTTTTTGCACTCGGACATGATAATAGTCAGGAGGAAAGAGTGAATGGGGGAAGTAGGAATGAGAGGAATGGGCACCAAGACGAATAGTAGTAAGACGCAATAAAAATTAGTAACAAGGGTTAATACAAAATTGTAAACAAATTATAAAATATACACTACAGTAGATTTCACTAACGTTCGTGGACACGGTTAATGTATGTGGATCTTTGCAAAAAGTGAGGTTTATATCTTCAAATACATTCTATTCTGAACACATAGGAATGTTATTATTTAGAAAGTAAATAACAAATTAAACATCACGAAGTTGCTAAAGAAGTGCGATTAATAGTACTAGTAAATAAATGCAAAACTTAATACAACTAATTCAAAAAAATTAAGATAACTGAACTATGTAAAAATTGTAAGAGAATTGTAACAAAACAAGCGCACCCATCCACACTGTGAATGTTAACAACAAAGTTAAGCTGCATCAAGAGAATAGACGGGCAGACAGACAAACAGGCAGACAGACATTGAGAACAAATAGCTAAGCTAAATCCGACAGTTACTGGTCCTACAGTGTCGTCGACTTGTGAAGTGAACAGTCACTGAAAGTACCACGTCCTCTAGATTGTATTACAGAGAGGCCATCAGTGGAAAAAGATGGCGTAAGATACATATATAAATATATGTATATATATGGATCCTGGTAAATGAATGACTGTATCATGACCTACTGGAGAGGTCTGGACGCATGAAGATAGATAATAATAATTAATTGTCTACATTGATAATTGAAGCGGTGACGAGCGTGAGTGTAAGACAGAACGTGACAGGACCGCTCTATCAGTGTAACCGTGGTGGTGGACTGAGAACTGGTCCAAAGGCACCAGTTCACCTATGTATGTGACAGGGCTGTGTGTGTTTTTCACTAGGTGGCAGTTGGCAGGCCTAGTGAAGTATTTCAAGTTTTTACACACACAAGTCTCTTTTGTTTATCTTCAAAGTTAATGCTATTGTGTATAAATACTGGCCATCTCCGCCAGAGTTGGTGATTCCTGGATGAACTACATTTTCCTCCTTTGTTCAACCCTCGACTCGTTCTCTTCCTTCTCCGTTGTTATTATAGTGACTGATCGTATAGTGGATTTTATAATGATTATTGACCTGGCCTACATACAACAACCCTCAAGGATAGACTCAAACATATGTTTTCTCTCTGGCAAAAACATTTATTTACATGTAATATTCTTCAATAACGCAGGTAATTCTTCATAGAGCTCACATACAGTTGTATCATAGTTGCTTCATACACTAGATCTCATATATATTATATATATATATATATATATATATCTCCCTTTGTTTTCTATCATCTCCATTTACTTGTTTGGCCTCTTAATGAAAACACTACCTCATTTGCTTAATATGCCTCAAACTGCCTGATCAGCACTTTCATTGTCTTGTGCCTATTTTATTCCTCCTGACCAAACTTGGTCAGAACCTGCCTCTATTTCCGGTCCTGAAAAGCATACTATAATTCTTATATGTACAAAGTCATAAAATTTTTTCTATATATATATACATGCGAGAGCATGCAGGTAGTTCTTAAAGAATCGACTCTCTACGCTTACTTGTCGTACTATTTCTGTAGACGACTCATTGGTTCACTCTCTGTGAAACTCATATATATGATAAAAATATGGTTTTCCTCTTGGAATTCATTGACCTAAAAATGCTCCAGGGGGCCTGAACCATCTATTCGTATATAAACAGTACCAAGCGTGACCATCAAATGTATCATTCAAATACTTCTCTTCTCTAGGTTCTTATCAACAAAGTTCTAGTTAGTTATATTTGACCTGTCGACTTGGGATTTGATGATTTACTTCTCCTGCAATTTTTATCAATATGAATGGATAAGTTCAAAACCATACGTACAGGCAATTCCCTGAATCTCTGGTCCTAAAGGACAAACTATTGAAGCCCGAAATACACTCTCTACTGTGACTATAAGAACTTTCTTAAACCACTTTGCTCTGTCTATACGAAACTTCTTAGTTTATAGAGTGATATTGTATAGTTACTGACTCTATACATCCTCTGCAACCTTCTAAAAACTTTTTCTTCTAACCACAGAATCCTTTAATCTTCTGAGTTATCTCTACAGCTTCTGCATTTTCTGTATAACTTCTGAACTTATCTGTATAACCACATAATCTGTTAGAATTGGTGGCAACCGCCAAAAGCACTTCTTGCTTCTTCAACTTCTGAAACCCGACTGCCCTTCAGAAATCCGCACACCTTTCTGACCTCTAGTCATTGTATACCTGGTGCGTTTTTTCTCTCGCTACCTCTGATTCGTTCCCTAACTGTTTTCCAGGAAACTGGTCCAAAACTATTGGTCGAGCTTTATTTACCTCACCAGAAAAATGGTTTTTTACTAACGCAAGCGAAGTTAGTGAACCGTTATCTGTCCTGGATTATTTTCCTCCCTTTGTTCAACCCTCGACTCGTTCTCTTCCTTTTTAATCCTCACTCTAGTCTTCCTCTGTTTAAAAACCTTGGCTTACTTACTTAGTTGTTCCCCTTCTACTTGGAGGTTTGGAAGAGAGAGCGCCAGACTATCCTATCGGCTGTCTTCCTCCTGGCCTGGTTCCATTCTAGTCCTCGGTCCTTCAAAGATTGTCTAATGTTGTCCTTCCAGCGGACTCTGGGTCGTCCTCGGGATCTGGATCCTTGGCTCTTTGTTTCCCATGCTTGTCGTGGTATTCGGTCTTCTCCCATTCTGCAGACATGGCCAAACCATCTTAATTGGGACTGTTCTACTTAGGTCTCCAGGGTGTAGGATTTAAGGCCTTTACGTATCGTCTGGTTGCGTACCATGTCTCTTCTTGTTACTTCAACCCCTTCCTCAGATACCTCATTTCTGAGGTTTGGATCTGGCTTTTATGGGTTGTAGTCATTGCCCATGACTCGCATCCATATGTCAAGACTGGGACATAGGTGGAGCGGTATACTGCCATCTTCGTTTTCTTACCAACCTCTCTCTTGCTGAATAATCCTCGATTTATGGCCTGAAAAAGTCTCCCAGCTGCTGCTTTTCGAGTGTCCAACTCTTCTTTGATGCCTCCCTTTCGGTCTATAATAGCTCCGAGGTATTTAAAGTGGTCGACCTGCTCCAGGACCTGTTCTCCCAGCTTAATCTGATGTCTTCTTTCTTCTCGTGATATCACCATGGATTTTGTTTTAGAGCTGCTTATGACCATCCCTCTCTTCTCCAGCTCTTCCTTCCAGACTTGCAGGTTGGATTGGAGATGCGCCTCTGATTTAGCAATCAGGGCAACATCTTCAGCAAATGCCAGCTCCGAAATATAGACCTGTCTCATCTTCCAGTACCCCACTGAATACTTTCTTGTTCTCTCCTTACATGCCTTGATGACATCGTCCATAAGGAGTATGAAGAGGTAAGGTGATAGGATATCACCTTGTCTTACACCAGTGGTGGTCCTGAACTCTTCTGACTTATGGTTTGCTGTCCTCACATAATTTCTGCAAGATTTGTAGAAACTCTGTATAGCATGAATCAGATGTGCTGGAATATTCTTCCTTGCCAAACAGTCCCAAAGTTTGCTCCAGGGGACCCTGTCAAACGCCTTTTCCAGATCTATGAAACAAAGATGGATCTCACTCTTATACTCAAGGGCCTTTTCACTCTCCCAACCTTGGCAATGTATTTATAATGCCTGGGCAAACCCTACGGTGACATACTTTAAGCGTTCATATAACCTTGCCAGAAGCATAAACAATGCTTGGGCAAACCCTACGGGGACATTCTTTAAGCGTTCATATAACCTTGCCAGAAGCATAAACAATGCTTGGGCAAACCCTACGGTGACATCAGTAGTTGTACTGAACACGATGTATTATTTGTTAATGGATCCTCTGAATGTGCTATGCACGATGGAGCTTGTTATCACCCAATAAATATGTATATGCCTGTAGCCTGTGGTTTTCGTCAGTGCCTAAATAAGAGTTACTTTAGAATATTTATCCTCTCGCATTCCATCACTTCAAGGACACCTCCACACCAAGGGGGCACTGCAGTCCGTACATTCAAAAATAGGCACGCCACACTGAGTAATTTACCCACAGGGAAATTTTTAGTATCTTGGGTTAAATTTATCTGCACGATTATGTTCGTAAGCTGTGTGTGTGTGTGGGGGGGGGGGGGGAATACGTTGGCTACAGCCATTCTAAAAATAAATTGGTCACGCCTGTGGCAAGATTGTTTCCAATTCTGTTGTGGAATCGGTTACTGAAATCGACGATGTTATTATAATATCCCGCAACACGGCAAAGCGACACGAGAGGGTGACAGTTCTTAACAAACATGGCCAGTAACAGTAGTAGTGAGATGGGCTTTATTTCTAACTTCGGACGGATGGTATAACCACGAGGAGAGTCAAATAGCAGGACATATGTTTAGATTCTGAATGATTGCCTTTATGTCCACATATAGGTATTATGGATGGAAATGTATTGGAACGGAAGATATCGTAAGTTGAATGCATAAAATTGTGATTTGATAGGATCAGTACACATTTTCGAGCGATGTAGGAAAATGTGTAATGGTCGGACGAATAAGAAAGTTAGATTGAATGGTAGTTCTGCACTTTCTGGTTCTAATGAGACTTAAATGGACAGAATCGGATGGACAGAAGACTAGAACAACGAAGGAAGAGGTGGACCAGTATGTACAGAAATCAAAATGTCATTCATTTTGCTGTGAGCATTTTGCTGGTCCTTCGACTCAATTCCTTTGGGTTCAACGGACAGTTCTTTGACCAAGTCAGGGAATTGCCATGGGCACCAAGACAGGTCCCAGCTATGCCTGCCTCTTCATGGGCTACCTGGAGTATCAAGTGTGGCAGCAGTATCCTGGACCTTTTCCATTGATGAGAGGCTGGCCTATCTAGGTTCATTAACTTCATCAACAACTTCCACCCTGCGATCCAATTCACTATCACATCTCCACTGTCTCTGTTAATTTCCTTGACATTGTTGTCACCATCACTACCCCCCCACTCTTAACACTGCGGTTTACTACAAACCCACTGACACACACAGTTGCCTCCTTTACATTTCCTCTCATCCTCGGGCTTGTCGTGACTCCGTGCCTGTCTCACAACATCTCCGCCTCCGTCGGTTATGCCAAAATGATGACGACTTTCTATGCCGAGCACGGAAAATTTTGGACTTCTTCCGCAGGAAATAGTATCCAGAGGATGTTCTTACCTCTGCCTTAGAGCGTGTTCTCCCTATTTCACGTCTAGAGGCCCTCAACGCCCGCCATAATACCTCCTCTGATAGAGTCAAGTCAATACTGACCTATCACCCTCACAGCGCTGCTGTCAAAAGGATCCTGTACCTACCTCTCCTCCAAGCTGACACAGTGGCGCGGGAACTGTTAGTAAGCCACCCTTGATGGCATATAGACGGGATAAAAATTTGAGAGACCTCCTAGTCCACAGCCATTTGAAACCGTCAACGATGGCCATTTTGGGACCCAGCCATGTAACCGAACACGATACAGGACATGTCAGTATGTAATCCAAACACGTTCACTGTCGTTCCCTAAGGCCATGTTTACCATCACCCATGGCTTCACATGCGAGTCACGCAACGTCATTTATTGCTATTAGATGCAAACGTTGCAATTTTACTTACATCGGCCAAACGGGCACACGATTGGGGGCCGATCCTGCAGACACCTCTACGATATCTCTAAGTTGAAATCCACACCTGTGGCCATCCACTTCAATGGCCCTGGCCACCACGGTGCCACTGACATCCAGGTGACAGCCATCAGATCCTGTTCCTCGGATGCCAACAGTCGGTTCCGCCTGGAACAACGCCACATTCATTTTGTGGGTTGCCTTAAACCCTACGATTTGAATACCAGCATTCTTTTGTCTGGGGCTTCCTTTTCTATCTAGTCCCATTTTTATTTTGACTTTCTACTATGACTGCGATCACCCTTGACTTACCTCCTATTTTATATATATATATATATATATATATATATATATATATATATATATATATATATATATATATATATATATATATATATATATATATATATATATATATATATATGTGTATATGTGGTAAAGTGGGATGATATAAATATTTATAGGGGACTTAGTGTACTGACTGAGATCAGCTGTGAAGGTATCTGTATCTAATAGGTGTAGTGTTTTACAGATAACCTTACTTTGCTACCACATTTATACCTCAGTCAGAATTATTCTGGAATATTGTGATGACTACGTTGAATGTCTAGGGTTATGATAATGATGAAGTGTAAGTCACAACAACAACAGACAGATAAACAATTTAATTTAATCCACAACACTTTACAACACTGTGACACTCACATACATATAACACTCTATAAGACTATCTTAAATGAGTCAAGTCTTAACGTTTAAAAATATATGTATTAATTCCTTCAAATATTAGATACCCTGATTCAACTACAAAGTGAACCAGGAATCACAATCAAATGTAATCTCAAGTTATATGTACACAATTTATAGATATGATCTTTGTATTGACATATATATTATTATTATTATCATATGTGTGTAAGTTGTGATGTAGTACTATGAGGTAATACTGGCTTTTTCAAGCTAGGTGGTTGTTTGTCATCATGACTTCAAGTGTTTGCTTCTGGAGGAAATAGTATTGGGAAAAGTTCACAGTTCCTGTCATTTGAAACAATTTATTGTCCCTCTTTATTTAATATACTGTCAATTTTAGAGGGGGGTACATAAGATTGAGCTGCTCTGGCCACAGAATCTTATCTTCTGTGAGGGCGGCAGGAAACAGTCTCCTCTGCTCGCTTGCTTCACCGTATACTTGAGAACCAACACTGGTCGCTATCTGGACCAAGGGGTATGCTATCAGCCTCTGGATTCAGCAAAACTCAGACCAGGTGCTGCTTCAATAAGTTAGGACCACGGTCCCTGAAACAAGAAGGTTGTACCTCCTACTTCAGAACTAATTTATAATCTATTTCCACACTGAAACACAATACATAACAAACACCGAGTTCAGCGCGGTAGGCCAACTGTTAGCTTCTCATGTAACAACATTCACCAGTATTCCTCTCCCTAATGGTTACTACGCCTCTGCAATTTCAGCTGTATTTCCTTCTATACAATAAGATAGGTGTCAGTGTACTATTTGGCACTTCCATGCAGTTATACTTTTCTCCGACAAGTTTTGTTCCGGTTGGAGCAATATCTAGGCTTTGCCTCATGTTTGCTACTAAACCACACACATATACAGACATAAATCATCAATTCACATTCAATTTTCATCTAAAAGATATCAAATATGTCAATCTTACCACAATTCATGGAAATAATAAACAAATACGTTGACTGGCGATGAATTATGGCACAATTTCGATCTGCCTTTGTCCCAGGCTTTTATTTAGAAAAATATGAGCTGGATCTCAACGCACTGCTTCTTAGTAAGTTTATTTTAAAATGTGGCACTGAACAGACGCTCCTAATTGACTATATCAAATGGTCTAGCCAATAGGACCATGTTTACAAAAGCTTTTGAAAAAATTTACCCTTCCTACGTTTCCCCTAACAACCAAAAATAGTATTTGCAGTCCGACTAATCGTGTTTCGCCTTACATATACTTCTAGCCAATCAAATAGGATTTAACTTGTTGGCCTATTTCCCGTAAAATGGTGGTTTTAAAACATGCCACTGAGCGATTCTGATTTGGTGCTGTCAGACAACCTCACTATTTTCTTTTGGCTATAATTTGTTAATTCCTAGACTATTTGCGTAACACTTAACATATTCTTTGTCAGCAAGTCCTAAGGAACCCAAATATATAAATTTAATGGGGCTAAGTGGCTGCATTCAAAATAGGCATTTTCTTCTACCTCCCGTTCACTTCGATACGAGGTGGTGTCTTCTGTACTGTCAGGCTTTCAGACATAAAACAGTATAATGTCATGTTTACTAATAAGCATTAAACAGGTTTTTAAAACCTAACCCTCGTATTGGTAGTGTTTTTTATCACTGTCTATTTGAAAAAAAGTTAGTGCTTCATGCCTTACGCTTGGGGGTGGCATTAATTTTATATCGCGAGACGCGTGTTAGTGTTGCATGCGTTCCTCCGTTCAGCCCTCTCTCTCTCTATCCTAAGTCCATCTGTCCTTTCGTTTATGTTAACGTAGTGTATATAATTCATTAATGCTAGTATTAATCTAGGTCATTAAGCAGCTTGCGTATCTCACGGTTTTCCTAGAAACACAGTACTAGTTGTATTTTTCGAACGTGTGTAGTGTTATGCAGACGGAGCATAAAAAGGGGTTTTCTTGTTCAACTAGCATGACGTTCTATTAACACAGGCGTACGCTATTGGAAAGCACGGGTCTTTAACCATTCTTCTTT
This sequence comes from Oreohelix idahoensis, assembly GCA_024509875.1. Classification (NCBI taxonomy): domain Eukaryota; kingdom Metazoa; phylum Mollusca; class Gastropoda; order Stylommatophora; family Oreohelicidae; genus Oreohelix; species Oreohelix idahoensis. Next base: position 640,593 of record JAMPIV010010241.1, read on the forward strand.
CCCTTTTATTGAATTAATGCGTTAGGCTTTACATTTACTTTTTAATTTATATATGTGGATTTAGAATGTTTCACGACAAATTCTCCCCACTTAAAACAGACGTTATATGTCAGTCTATAATTCTATATACACATAGAGAAATTTATTATTATTTCTGGGGCTTACGGTGATTCTCATCACACGGATGGCGGCTTAAAAAATCCGCTCCCAGATTTGTTTTTCCAGAAATATACTCTATGCTGAACTCAAATGGCTGCAAAAGTAAGGACCATCTGAGTAACCTAGAATTTTCATGCCTAGCCTGCGCTAGAAACGACAAGGGTTTGTGATCCGTTTGCAACTTGAATGCCTTCCCATACAGATAAATATTGAATTTCTTTATCGCCCATATTACTGCAAGACATTCTTTTTCGCTAGTTGAGTAATTGGTTTCAGCTTTATTCAACTTTCTGCTAGCATATGCCACTGGGCTTAATTCCCCATCCAGTGCATCTGATTTCTGTAACAGGGTCGCACCTAACCCGATATTACTGGCATCCGTTCTTACAATGAATTCTTGACTTAAGTCAGGTAATTTCAAAATAGGTTTGCTTGTGAGCTTTTCCTTCAATTCCTGGTAAGCCAATTCACATTGTGCTGTCCATGTAATTCGATCTGGATTTCCTTTACGTGTCAAATCAGTTAACGGTGCACATATGGAATTAAAGTTTTTGATATACTTTTGTAGAAACCACATAATGAGACAAAGGATCTCACGTCTTTCTTGGTTTGTGGTCTCGGGGCTTTCTTTAGTTTCTCTAAATTCTTGGGGTCAGGGGTCATGTTTCCCTGATGAACTGTGTGTCCCAAGAATTCTAATTCTTTACATCCAACGCAACATTTAGTTGGTCGGGCTGTTAAATTCGCTTCTCTAAGTCGATTAAACAGCATGTTCAGAGAGTCAATGTGTTCCTCAAATGTTTCTGTTGCTATAAGGATATCATCCATGAAATTTGTGATGCATGGGTTATTCAGAGGATCCAACAATTTTCTCATCATTCTAGAGAAGACACTAGGCGCATTTTTCAATCCAAATGGCAATCTGTTAAACTCATAGTGTCCCTCTGAGGTACTAAAAGCTAGGTATAGTCTAACCTCAGGCTTTACTGGAATCTGATAGTATCCTTTACTCATATCCACTTTTGAGAAATATTTAGCTTTATTTAGCCTGGCAAACAACTGATTTGTATCCGGCAATGGATCCACCTGTCCTTCTGTGATAGCATTCAGTCTCCTGTAATCTATACAGAGTCTATGTTCTCCAGAGGGTTTCCTTAAGAGTACCACACTGGAACTATACGAAGATTCACTGTGTGAAATTATTCCCTCCTTCAACAAATAGTCTATCTCTTCCTTCAAAGCTTTCTCCTTAGCAAAAGGAATCGAATAGGGTTTCATACAGACAGGTGTGGGGTCTATCAGTTTCATATCATATTCCAATAAGTTTGTATGCCCCGGTCGGTCTGTTAACACCTCTGTATGATTATCTAGAACCTGTTGCACTCTCTCTTTCTGATTTTTCGTTAAACGTGTACTGATTTTCACCTGTGCCACTGTCTCACAGGGATGTAATGGATATTCAAATGATGAAAGTGGTTCCTTTTTCATCTCCATTGCAATGGACAAGGTCAACAAGTGTGTCTCTTCCTGATTTTCTCTTTCCAAATATTTCTTCAGGAGATTCACATGATAGATTTTTTTCTTTCCCTTTCTTATCTATCTTATAATTGGTTCTAGACACCTTCTCTAGAACTGTATATGGACCTTGCCATCCAATTTGTAATTTATTTTGACTACCGGGTAGAAGAAGCAGTACCTTCTCTCCCACAGCCAAATCTCTGTCTTTAGCATTCCTGTTGTAATAGGCAGCATGTTTCTTCCTGGCTTGTCTCAAATTTTCATTGGCAAGTTTCCAGCCAGTTTTTAAACGAGTGGTCAGCTCATTCACATATTGGTATGAGGATGTAATATTTTCCTCTGCCTTTTCATCAGTCCACGTTCTTAACAGCGTTACATATGAACTTTTAATTTTGTGGACATATTTGTCCATGCACCGGTATGGTCTCTTCCACTCGAAGCTCTATAGTGATGATTTTTCTTCCCAGAATTATCATGCACAAAACGACCGCTACCAATTCTTTTCTTGGGGCTTTCTCCCCACTTAGAATTCTTGATGAGAGATTTCCTCTCTACATCCTCTTCCTCCAGTTTGTTTAAGTCCGATTGAGGGATTTTCGGCTTATCCTGGGGTAAGACATCTTTTTGCACTCTCTGCATAGTGGCCATTGTAAAACAGTTAATTGAAGCTTGTCCGTGAAAAGGGGCTTCCCATTCCATTTGGTCCACTTTATTATTCTTTCTATTGTCAGGCCTACGTTTGCCCCGTGGCGTGTCCAGGTCCTGATCAATGTTCCCACTTGTGGGTGTTCCCTCATGTGCTATGCTACACCTTTCTACAAAATTCTCAATGTCCCACCTTGCCTTGGGCCAATAATAATTGTGAGCCACCTTTTGGATGATGGTACCAATTTTCTCATGGTCCCCATCTTGTTTCACATGTAAGCTCCTTATTAATTCTGCCCTATATGTCTTTGGAAGAACCAACTGTCCGTGACCATTGGATCTAGTTCCGGCCTTCCTGTAAATCAACTTGTTTTTCATGTAAAAATCTCCCTTGCCTGGAGTTGTATGACAAGTTGACAATTTCCTGAAACAAGGCTTGAGGGTCTTATCCCCAGCCTGTGCCTTCCTCAACTCTTCTGGAGTGGTATTTAACATAATATCCTCCTCCTTTCTTGAGGTCGACCTGACCTGAAGGGTGGCCATTACTATAGGGTTCCTTCTGCAACGGTCAGTGTCATGATTGTTCATCTTACAATTTTTACACCACCTCCTTCCTTGGTTGAAAGATTTTCTTTCATCAAATTTCCTTTCATCGAATTGTGGGGTTTTACTTTTATTGTCATACCGTGGCCTATCAAACTGGTGCTTACCTTTGTTATGATCTCTAGGATCAAATTTATTAAAGTTCTGTGGTGCCTTAAAATTTTCTACCTGTTTCTTTTTATTACTTGTTACCTCTGCCTGAGCTGCTTGATACCTTTCAGCTACATTCAGTAACTCACCCAGTCTCTCTGCACCTTGTTCCATGAGAAACTTTCTCAGGTCTGGAGCCATGGACTCTCTTAGTTGTTCTATAAGAATCATTTCCTTAAGATCTTGGGTTTTCCCCAGAGAAGTCAATTTCTCCAAGTATGTCTCTAACCGTGCAGAGAACTGGTGATAGGTTTCACCTGACAGTAGTTTAGCATTCCTAAATTTTTTCCTATAAAATTCTCCATTCTTTTCATATCTTAACAAAAGAGCCTGCTTTAGCATGTCATAATTTTCTTGATCATTTCTGCTCATTTTGGCAAAAACTTCATAAGCTGCACCACGAAGCCCTTGAGATAACTTTAAGCTCCACCTTTCTCTCTCTAACCCATACGTGGTAGCTAATAGTTCATATCTATTTAGATAGCTCTCAATATCATCGTCTTTCTCAACAAAATGATCTAAATGAAAGTTCATAGCTGAGGTTGAGGCTCCCTGACTAGCAGTAGCATCGGAGGTAAAGGGACTGGCACCATTTTCAGGAGCATGGCCTTGAAACTCAAACTCCCTTAGTCGTAACTCATGTTCCCTTTGTAATCTCTTCTCCTCCTTTTCTGCTTCCCTCTCTGCAGCCAATCTTCTTTCCTCGGCTTCTCTTTCTGCAGCGAATCTTTTGTCTTCCCTTTCGGCAGTCAATCTTTTTTCCTCTCTTTCTGCCTCCAATGCCTTAGCCTCAGCCTCAATCTGCAACCTCTTAATTTCTTTTTCAGCTCTAACCTTCTTTCAGCCTCAAATTTTCTTTCTTCACGTTCAATATATTTGTTACATTCAGTAGTGACATAAGCAATCATAACTTGCCCGTCCATTCCTAACTCTTTCGCAGTCTGCACAGCAGCAGATCGAAATTTTGCCAAGTCGGCCATTTCCTACCAGGCTAATGTAAACAATTCAATCTATCAATAATTATCTAAGGACAACCACAGGCACTGAGAGCTCAACCTTATTTATTTTCACCCAAGGATACCTTTTAATTTTTTATTATTTCCCAAAGTGAATTACTCCCAATATATATGCTAGGGGAAGGTTCAAAATCCCGGGAGCGAGACCCCAATATATGTGGTAAAGTGGGATGTTATAAATATTTATAGAGGACTTAGTGTACTGACTGAGATCAGCTGTGAAGGTATCTGTATCTAATAGGTGTAGTGTTTTACAGATAACCTTACTTTGCTACCACATTTATACCTCAGTCAGAATTATTCTGGAATATTGTGATGACTACGTTGAATGTCTAGGGTTATGATAATGATGAAGTGTAAGTCACAACAACAACAGACAGATAAACAATTTAATTTAATCCACAACACTTTACAACACTGTGACACTCACATACGTATAACACTCTATAAGACTATCTTAAATGAGTCAAGTCTTAACGTTTAAAAATATATGTATTAATTCCTTCAAATATTAGATACCCTGATTCAACTACAAAGTGAACCAGGAATCACAATCAAATGTAATCACAAGTTATATGTACACAATTTATAGATATGATCTTTGTATTGACATATATTATTATTATTATCATATGTGTGTAAGTTGTGATGTAGTACTATGAGGTAATACTGGCTTTTTCAAGCTAGGTGGTTGTTTGTCATCATGACTTCAAGTGTTTGCTTCTGGAGGAAATAGTATTGGGAAAAGTTCACAGTTCCTGTCATTTGAAACAATTTATTGTCCCTCTTTATTTAATATACTGTCAATTTTAGAGGGGGTACATAAGATTGAGCTGCTCTGGCCACAGAATCTTATCTTCTGTGAGGGCGGCAGGAAACAGTCTCCTCTGCTCGCTTGCTTCACCGTATACTTGAGAACCAACACTGGTCGCTATCTGGACCAAGGGGTATGCTATCAGCCTCTGGATTCAGCAAAACTCAGACCAGGTGCTGCTTCAATAAGTTAGGACCACGGTCCCTGAAACAAGAAGGTTGTACCTCCTACTTCAGAACTAATTTATAATCTATTTCCACACTGACACACAATACATAACAAACACCGAGTTCAGCGCGGTAGGCCAACTGTTAGCTTCTCATGTAACAACATTCACCAGTATTCCTCTCCCTAATGGTTACTACGCCTCTGCAATTTCAGCTGTATTTCCTTCTATACAATAAGATAGGTGTCAGTGTACTATTTGGCACTTCCATGCAGTTATACTTTTCTCCGACAAGTTTTGTTCCGGTTGGAGCAATATCTAGGCTTTGCCTCATGTTTGCTACTAAACCACACACATATACAGACATAAATCATCAATTCACATTCAATTTTCATCTAAAAGATATCAAATATGTCAACCTTACCACAATTCATGGAAATAATAAACAAATACGTTGACTGGCGATGAATTATGGCACAATTTCGATCTGCCTTTGTCCCAGGCTTTTATTTAGAAAAATATGAGCTGGATCTCAACGCACTGCTTCTTAGTAAGTTTATTTTAAAATGTGGCACTGAACAGACGCTCCTAATTGACTATATCAAATGGTCTAGCCAATAGGACCATGTTTATAAAAGCTTTTCAAAAAATTTACCCTTCCTACGTTTCCCCTAACAACCAAAAATAGTATTTGCAGTCCGACTAATCGTGTTTCGCCTTACATATACTTCTAGCCAATCAAATAGGATTTAACTTGTTGGCCTATTTCCCGTAAAATGGTGGTTTCAAAACATGCCACTGAGCGATTCTGATTTGGTGCTGTCAGACAACCTCACTATTTTCTTTTGGCTATAATTTGTTAATTCCTAGACTATTTGCGTAACACTTAACATATTCTTTGTCAGCAAGTCCTAAGGAACCCAAATATATAAATTTTATGGAGCTAAGTGGCTGCGTTCAAAATATGCTAGATTATCCCATGGATTTTCATTTTATTTGCAGTGAATTCTATTTCTGTGCAAAACGGTAATATATATATTGTGTAAAGTGATCAGTGGTCGAGTTCATTCATTATATTTCATTGGATTTTGTGTTAATTTAAACCTATTAAATTAAACCGTCTCAATAGTTCCAGTTGTAAATGTAATGATATACCTGCTATACTATTTCCAAAAAGATAATAGATGTTTAATGCTTAAATTAACTTTTAAAGTCGCGAAGGAATTTATAATTAATAAATTTAGTTAAGTCATATATTTATAGATGTGTGATTTAACCACTAGAACTCGCGCAGTGTTTATTAAATACATAAATATATATAATAGTCTTAACGGGAAATTTATCGCGCGCTTAGAAGATTATTTGATTTTTAAAGTATGATTATGTTGTTATGGGTTTTCTATCTTTTTCTCTAGATTGATCACCTTTTGCAATCCCAGCAATAACGAAATCTTTCAGAGTTTCCATACTCGGTTCTTAAACTTCCAGACAGTTTGATGAGACATTTTTTTATAGTAAATCTTGTGGTGGTCCGGTGCGGCCTAGCTAACATAATTACATGAAAGAAAGCCTACCCAAGATCATTTGATTATTATCATCAAATTAAATTACAATCTGTAAGATAAACTGGAAGATGAACAGTGCCAGTAGCGATAGTTTATATACTGCTCTATTGTGAGAGATTACCGATTTACCTGACTGTGACTGAGCCTAGTTTTTCCTCACTGGATTAAAAAAACTCTACCGGTCAGTGGCTATCATCACGCACTGAAGGATTATACCATCACCTCATTTTTCACCCCTATGTCGAACTGCGTCAGTGCCATCCCATAGACTCCTTTTATATAATAAAACACAAGAACTCTTAGAACTTCAAGTCCGGCGATAAGCGGGAATATTTGCTCTCAGTGAAACCTCGCATTATCTGGGGCGGGACATAGAAGGACTGGACAGTTGTCACACGTAAAGAGTTTAAGTACTGTGTATATCATGCTATGGATTGTCTGATGCTGAAATCGGTAAGTGTGTGGTGTATATGAGTGTGGATCCGCACAGTGTGCATGAATGACAGGAGATTTATTTTTTTGCAAAAACCATTTGTTAACTTGCCTACCGGGTCATACGTTTTCTGTATACCCGGCATTGTTCCTTTAGTGGGATAATTTGTTAACTCTGTTTCATCCCCCCCCCCTTTTTTTTTCTTTGCTTAGTAAAGGGAAGACACCAGTTGGGATAACAGTATTTTTTTGTCTACCACCATAACTAATATTGTAACACCTCTTTCAGAGTAATTAAATTCACTGTTGGGTTACATTTCCTATGCTCCTGATAACTATCTATCTTGAGACTGGGTTTATCTTTGTCTAATACAAGCGGGAAGGGCTTAGTCGATACCAATCTTCTTCACCCCCTCCCTACCTTGATATTTGCATTTTTTTCTGTACTTATGATAATTTTATGTAACACTTGATATTGTTTTTTTGTGATTTGATTTTTAATGTAAATAAACATCATAAACTTATATCGGACTGTGTTGGAATACCCAAAAGCCTAAACATTCCCTATTTGTTTAATATAGCTGTATCCACGTCGTCTGAGTGTTTGAAGCACCAAACGTGTGTCTGGAAAACTGGCAAATAATTGTTTGACCAGGAGAGTGGAAGAGAAGATTGAGAGAAGCGATTTGTCGTAAATAAGTCTGTCTTTACTCTCCTCCAGCACTCTGTGGAGCATCATATTTAATCTATACATTTCTATCACTGAGTTTTCATCATCATTCTACACTCTAAACCGGACTACTATTTCTAGACTCTTTCTCTCAAAATAAATTTACGACATAGTTGTTTATTATGTCACGTGTTAAACAGGTCGAATCTGACACAGAGTTGTTTATTATTTCACGTGTTAAACAGGTCGAATCTGACACAGAATTGTTTATTATGTCACGTGTTAAACAGGTCGAATCTGACACAGAGTTGTTTATTATGTCACGTGTTAAACAAGTCGAATCTGACACAGAGTTATTTATTATGTCACGTGTTAAACAGGTCGAATCTGACACGAGTTGTTTATTATGTCCCGGGTTAAACAGGTCGAATCTCACTCATAGTTGTTTATTATGCCACGTGTTAAACAGGTCGAATCTCACTCATAGTTTTTTTTTAATTATGTCACGTGTTAAACAGGTCGAATCTGACACATAGTTGTTTATTATGTCACGTGTTAAACAGGTCGAATCTCACTCATAGTTGTTTATTATGTCACGTGTTAAACAGGTCGAATCTGACACAGAGTTGATTAAATGTCACGTGTTAAACAGGTCGAATCTGACACAGAGTTGTTTATTATGTCACGTGTTAAACAGGTCGAATCTGACACAGAGTTGTTTATTATGTCACGTGTTAAACAGGTCGAATCTGACACAGAGTTGTTTATTGTGTCACGTGTTAAACAGGTCGAATCTGACACAGAGTTGTTTATTATGTCACGTGTTAAACAGGTCGAATCTGACACAGAGTTGTTTATTATGTCACGTGTTAAACAGGTCGAATCTGACAGAGTTATTTTTTATGTCACGTGTTAAAAGGTCGAATCTCACTCAAAGTTGTAATGTTTATGTTAATACAATGGCATCTAATTCTCTGTATTTTGACGTTTGTTTCATATTAGTTAAACATAACCCCAGACCTAAGGGTCTTTTATGTTTGGACATGCGCCCTAATATAACCGACTAGGTTGAACGGGACACGCCTCGCAAAAACGAGGCAAAACTTTATTTTATTTTTTTTTTAAATTAGTTAAATGGGAGTGAAGAAATAACAGTTTAAAAATAGGGAGTGGCTTGTCAGTTACCCTGTAGATACTGGATTAAATGGAAGCTTGTCAAATTTGACACCCGCTTAGCTATTTACAGAGGGGATCACGTTATAAATAACCAGCTTTCATCAAGAGATCGACACGTCAAGACTGACTGGTCCTATGTAGAGAAAGAAATTCATAAGATCGACCACGTTATAAAGTGATTCATCAAGAGAAAAACAAAACTGACAGTAGGAGAAAGAACATAAAACATGAGTTAAGCCAGGCAGACGTGAATGGCAGTCAGTTACTCCACCCAAAGAAAAAAAAGAATGAGCAAATTGATTTGGCTATCGTTCAGACGGAGGCTCAAAGATAAGAGTTTACATTCACAATTTGTAACAGGCCATAAATTGTGGATTATCAGCGCGTTACAACCAGCACGCGCTCCTAACAATATCTGCCGTTTTCGAGTTGGTATTTGTCTTTGAAGATAACAAGAAGCCGGCTTTTTTTTCGGAGACAGTTTGCTAGGATCAAGTACTCGCCTACCGCCTGTTGTCCCAAACCTCCATCTGTTCTCGGAGGAGAGAAAAAAGGATCATTCTGGACGGCGAGATATCTCAAGTAGGTTTAACATGGTCTGGATGTACGTCAGGACGCAATTTCGTTTCTGATGAAAACGAGGTAAAGTGTTTTCCATCAAACACCATACATTAATTGAAGGAAGCGTCTGTACTGATGTACAGAGTGACATTAAATCTCATTCCTCGGTGGCTTTTAACGAACATTTCCGACAGCAGGAATATCGTGGTCTGGACTCAGTATAATTGAAAATCTGTATTTAGTTAATAGATCATTCATAATCCAGAGAAATGAGCTCCAAAATTAATGAACTGATATTGTCTGAAATAGCACACAGCTGAGATGTTATGTGCGCGCAACATGTGAAAATATTCGTTCTTCATGCTTAGCGTTTTTTGTGCTTTTCATGTGTACAGAAAACGGAACAACGTCATAAATAAACAAGAACTTACGTCTGGGAATTTTCGTAGCTTGTTTTCAATGCAAACAACGGACATGTGTCAGAAATCAACGGGAACTTAAGACACATGTAGATAATAATATCGCGCACGTATCACATATTACATAAAGTTGAAAAACTATATCGATGAAAATAAAGAAGGTTAACTGACATTCTGCCCAAATAAAGTCTTGGAAAACATGAAAAATCATTTGGTGCAGCCAGCAGTCCGATTATTCTGGAGCATGTATGATGTCTGAGAGGATATTTGGCTTCTATAGGAGCAGAGAAGTGTACACTGGTGAGGCGCGATTATGTAGTGGTGGTTGATGTAGCGTGAGTGGCTGTTATTTCTACTTTTTTTTTCCAGCGGTCTACTGTTTCCTTCTCCACCAAAATCTGGTTCTGAGACAGATGTCTTCGCTTTCTCCTTTCAATTTTAGAAATTGAACTACACGTGGGGGGTGGGGGGGGGGGGAGTTAAGGAAGGCGTGTGGAAATATGGATAATAAACTTACAGGAAATTAAATGAAAACATCTGAAATTTCGTGCCGCTTTCATCAGTTTCTCACATGTGGCTCTGCTTGCTTTATTTTCCTCTACTGTCGTTCTTTTCCAGGTTCTCTCTGGCTACACATTTTTCTCCTCCCCTGTGGTTTCACATGATTGGTATGTAAAGATATACTGCTTGATTGTTGCCTTTGCAAATATCGTATAAATCTCCACTTCTCTTGCTGTATATATACTGATTATTGATTGGATGTCCAGGTCAGGTCAAGGAAAAACGATAATCTGTATTTGGTCTATTACATTTTTTACATTCATGTTTTGGAATAATTAAAAAATGTGCAACAAAATCTTTTCTTTAATAATCGACTCTGGTTGGCAGGATGGATAAATCCAGAAGTGAAGAGGCAGTTTAGTAATTAAGAACATGATAGGGTGCTTCCCTGTGCAGGCAGTACAGAGATAAAAACTTAAGATGTGACAAAGACAGAAAGAATAAAAAAAAAAATAAAAAAAAGCAGACGGTAGGCAGGTAGGTAGGTAAGTAGATAGGTAGGTTAGTATGTAGGCAGGCAGATAGATAGGTAAATATGACAAAATATTGTATAATAATAACTGGATATCCACATGTGTTCTTTTACTTGTTCTATTGAGAAAGATGTGTTCATTCTTTGCTTTCAACTTTCTTTCATGTTATTTTTACTTCAACTATTATGTTACTTATCTTAACTGTTTGATCTTATTATTGCGCGCAAAATATTTAAGTTTACAGACTACATAGATAGAAATTAGCCCATTTACTTTGAAGCTACATTCTGGAAAATTATCATTCTTTAAGATAACAGTTATATTATTTGTCTTGTTACTTAGGCTAAAGACATTATTTTTAGCCTTGTGTAGCTCATTTTGGATGGGGTGGGGGGGGGGGGGGGGGTGGGGGCGGAGAAAGGGGGGGGGGGGGGAAGAAGAAGGGTTGTGTCTCTCAGAACACAAAAAAGAATAGGCTTACTACTCCGTCTGGCTTCCTACTAAGGGGGGAGGAATGCAGCCGTGGCATGGTCTGTAAGGAGAAAAAAAAAGGAAGTTGAACTTGAACTTTAATATTATCTTTCTACCACTACAAATCAATCTTCTCTTTAGCACTTCTTCAGGTACAACTAACAATAACATATATATATATATATATACTGTCTAACAACTAACAAAAGAATCCTGTCACATCTTGTATTTTGTTTTCAATAAATGTGCAACTAGAAATTGATAAAGCAAACATGGCAGTTCGATAAGGGATTTATGTCCTGAAAGAAATTAGGTTACAAAACAAAAATGTAATAATCGAGTGTCACGTGGTCGTACCTTAAAGAAGTGTTGTGTCCAAAACAAAAATCACAAACTCAGTAACGAATGTGACCACCATGGGCTTGCACCACTGTACTGCAGCGGCGTCTCATGGAGAGTTCCAAACGTCTGATCTAGTCTTCTGGGATGTTGTTATATGCCTCAGTAAT